>JAJHZJ010000012.1:0-740000 GCA_023548195.1 Bettongia penicillata ogilbyi
AACTAATGAAATCATAAGTCAGCGAAAAAAATTTTAAAAAGCAGAGTAAAAATATCCTTCAAGAAATGTGATGATTAAAGATAAGATGAACTGATTGTGCATCTGGCAAGAATGAGGGCTCATCACTGGATAATCTGTGTTTTCCTATAGTATGCCTTCAATAGGAAGAAAAGGCTAGTTAGGTCCTACCACCAATGGTTACTCTTGTTGGAATTTATGAGAGTGTGTGGACAAGCATCACAGAGTACAAATGGCTTAGAGTTTTCATCATCAGTGAACATTCCTGCATGGCCACAGAAATGAGATCACAGATCCAGTGAAATATTAAAATATTAATAGATCTTATACATTAGGTAGTTATTAATAATTCATTTTTTAATTGTGCTGCTCATATCTCTTTAAAACTTGGAGTCTTCAGAAGAGGGAACAAACATCATTCTTGTTAATTCATCCCCATCCAACATTAGACTTTTTAATTTTTTTTTTTGAGGTGGTATCTCAGGATATTTTAATGTGTATTTTCTGCATTTTTAATGTGACTATTGATAACTGATTTCTCTATCTGAAAACTGCCAGTTAATATCCTTTAATCATTTATCAACTGGGGAATGCCTCTTATTTTTATGAATTTGGCTCAGTTTTCTATATATTTAAAGAAATGAGGCCTTTATAAGAGAAACTTAAAGTTTTTCCTCCAGTTTCATGTTTTTTCCTTCTCATTTGGCTACATTAATTTTGTTTATGCAAAAGCTTTTTAATTTCATGCAATCAGAATTATCTATTTCACTTCCCATGATCTTTTCCATCTCTTGTTTGGTAATAAACTCTTCTTTTTTCCATGGATTCTTTCCCATGCTCCCCTGATTTATCTACAGTAAAACTGTTTATGTCTAAATCATTTATCCATTTTGACCCGAGCTTGATATATGGTCTGAGATTCTGGTCCATGACTAGTTTCTGCCAAACTGTTTTCCAGTTTTCTCAAACACTTTTTGTCAGATGGTGAATTCTTACCTCAAAAGTTTAGCTATTGGGGGTTTATCCAACATTAGATTATTATGATCATTTACTCCTGTGTATTATGACCCTATTCTATTCGACGGATCCCTCACGGTTTCTTAGCCAACACCATATTGTTTGATGATTGCCAACTTGTAACGTACTTTTAGATCTGTTACTGGGAGGCACCTTCCTTCACAATTTTTTGTGGATTTCCTTTATATTCTTGATCCTTTGGGTCTTCCAGATGAATTTTGTTACAGTTTTTTCCTAATTCTTTGGTAGTTTGCTTGGCATGAGACTGAATATGTAAATGAACTGAGGTAGAATTGTCATTTTTATTAGGTATTGGCTCAGTCCTTTGGCTGTTCAGTTGTTTTCCAATCATGTCCAATCTCAGGAACCTATTTGGATTTTCTTGGCAAAGATACTGGAGGAGTTTGCCATTTCCTTCTCCAGCTCATTTTACAAATAAGGAAATTGAGACAAATAGGATGAAGTGACTTAGTGTCACACTTAGTAAATTTCTAAGGCCAGGTTTGAACTCAGGAAGAGGAATCTTTCTGATTTCAGGCCTGGCGCTCTATCACTGTGATACCTAGCTTGTGCTGTGGTTCAGCAAACATGATGAACAATTAATATTTCTCCAATTATTTAGCTCTGTCTTTATTTTGTGAAAAGTTATTTGTAATTTGTTTTTTCACGTAGACTCTCAATCATTTTATATTATCTGGTTATTTTAAATAGTGTATCGCTTTCTGTCTCTTGCTGCTAAGTTTTGTTGGTAGTTTGTGCGGAGATACTGATGATTTATGTGAATTTATTTTATATTCTACCACTTTAATGAAATTGTTTTTTCAACTAGTTTTCTAGTTGATTCTCTAGATTTCTGTAAATATACAATCATATCACGTGCAAAGAGTGTATTCACATTTTTTCCACATTGCCTGTTTTTTTTCCTTCATTTCCTTTTTTCTTGTCTTGTTGCTATAGCAATATTGAATAATAATGGTGATAATGGACATATTTGCTTTCGCTTCTGATTTTGCTGGGAAGATTTCAAGTTGATCCCTCTTGCAGATAATGCTTGTTCTTGACTTTAAACAGATGTTATTTATCATTTGAAGAAATGCTCTATATGCTTTCTGGTGCCTTCATTAAAATAGGAATGGGTGTTATGTTTTGTCAGCCTTTTTCTGCATCTAATGACACAGTTGTATGAATTTTGTTGTCATTGATGTGGTCAGTTATACTGATAGTTTTCGTAATATTGAACCAACCCATGGTTTCCTGCTATAAATCCTACAGGGTTATGCCGTATGATCTTTTGTGATGTATTTCTGTAATATCCAGGCTAGCATTTAAAAACAAAATTCACGTTAGCATTCACTAAGGAAATTGTTCTATAGTTTTCTTTTTTTTTGGTTTTCCCAACTTGGTTTAAGTATTGAAACTATATTTGTGTCATAAAGTAAATCTGATTGAACTCCTTTACCTATTTTTTTCATGTAGTTTATATAGTGTTGAGACTTGCAAATATGTCTGGTTCTGGGGATTTTTTTTAGGGAGCTTATTGATAGCTTGTTCAATTTCTGTTTCTAAGAAAGGGTTATTTAAGTATTCCATTTCCTATTCTGTGAATCTGTATTGTAAATATTCCTCCATTTCACTTAGATTGTCACTTTTATTGGCATATAATTGGGCAAAATAATTCATTTTATCTTCATCTGTAGTATATTTGCACATTTCATTTTTGACACTGGTAATTTGTTTTTCTTTTTATATTGACTAATTGTTTATCTATTTCATCATCTTTAAAAAAAAATAAAACCAGCTCCTAGTTTTATTAGTTCAATGATTTTTTTTTTACTTAAAATTTTGTTAATTTTTGCCTTTGATTTTCAGAATTAAAGTTTTTTGTGTTTAGTTGGGAATTTTTAATTGATATATTTGTAGGTTTTTTTTTAAATTGTATGTCCATTTCATTGATCTAATCTTTCTCTCTTTTATTTATGTGCACATTTAGATATGTATGTGCTGTGTACATACATATTATGCTGCTTGGCTGCATCTCATAATTTTTGGAGTATTTTCTCATTGTCATTATTTTTAATGAAATTATTAAATGTTTTTATGATCTGCTCTTTAACCCATTCATTCTTTAATATTAGAGTTATTTAGTCTTCAGTGAATACAATTTTTATTGTGTTAGTGTCTGAGAAGGATGCATTTAATATTTCTGCTTTTCTGCATTTGGTTTGTGAGGTATTTGTGTCCCTAGTAATAGAGCAATTTTATGAAGGTGTTATGTACAGCTGAGAAAAAGGTGTACTCCTTTCCGTTCCCATTTATTTTTTCCACAGCTTTATCATATTTAACTTTTTCTTAAGAGTCTATTCATCTCCTTAATTCTTTTCTTATTTACTTTATGGTTAAATTTATGTAGCTCTTGAGAGGGGAAGTTGAGGTCCACCACTGGTATAGTTCTACTGTCTATTTCCTTTTCTAATTCATTTAATTTTTCCTTTAAGAATTTGATGCATTTATATTTAGTATTGCTATTAGTTCATTGTCCATGGTACCTCGTAGCAAGATGTGGTTTTCTCTGCTCATCCCTTTTAATTCAATTTATTTTTGCTTTTGCTTTGTCTGAGATGGTGATTGCTATACCTACCTTTTTCACATCAGCTGAAGCATAATAGATTCTGCTCTAGTTCCTTATTTGAACTCTGTGTGTATCTATTTCAAGTGTATTTCTTGTAAATAATGTATTGTTGGATCTGGTTTCTAATCTAGCTACTTTAATGAGTGAATTCTTCCTATTCACATTCACAATTATGATTGCTAACTGTGCATTTTCCTCTATCCTCTATTCTTCTGTTTATTCTTCTTTCTTTTTATCTTTTTCTTCTTCTAACATCTTGTTTTGTTTCTGACCTCTGCCTTTTTTGTAAGTCCTCCCTTTTATTTCCCCCTTTACCATTTTTCTTAGTCACTCCCCCCACTTCCCTGTTGAGTAAGCTATATTTGTTACCAGTTTGAACGTGCATGTATATGTTTGTGTGTATCCGTTTTCCCCTCTTTGAACCAATTTAGATGTGAAGACATCGAAGCCTTTCTTCCCCCTCATTTTTCCCTCCACTGTAAAACTTCTTCCTTGCATCTCTTATGTGACATAATTTTCCCCATTCTTCCTCTTTTCTTACCTCCAGGCATACCTTTTTTTCACCTATTCATGTTTTTAACATCATCCCAAAGTAATTGATTTACTTTTGCACCCTCTTTCTATGTAGAATCCTTCTAACTGGCTAATAATCAGAAAGTTCTTAGAAGTTACATGAATTCATTTTCCCATGGATAGGAGATAAAATATTTAACCTTGGGTTCCTTATGATTTCTTTTCCATGTTTATCTTTTTATGTTTCTTTTGAGTCTTGTATTTGAAAGTCAGATTTTTTATTCAGTTCTCTTTTCCTCAGGAATGTTTTAAAGTCTTCTAGTTCATTAAATGTTTATTTTTTTCCCTTGAAGAGTTTATGCTCAATTTTGCTGGGAAGGTTATTCAGAGTTATAACCCTAACCCTTTTGCCCTCCAGAATGGCGTATTTAATGTTCTCAGTTTTTTTAAATGAGGTAGCTGCTAAATCTCACAGCATTAACCTTTTTGGAATTATATATTACCCTGTTTGTTTTCATGCCCTTCTTTCTCTTCTTAAATGTCAGGCCCTCTAATCTGTTTTTTCTTTAAGTGAAAAAAATAACTTCGCACCTCATAAGGTAGCTCTTTTCTCTATTGGATAGCCCTGATTATTAGGAAATTTTTCCTTGATATCAGGCCTAAATTTGCATCTATCACTTCTACCCATTGCTCTTCATTTGCCTCTCTCGGGGCCAGAGAGAATAAATCTAATCCTCTTCTGCATGATAGCTTAAACTTAGAAAGGACAATTTGCTACTTAATTAGAATTTCTTCATCATCAGGAATATAAAGATATTGATCTCAAAGAACCAGCCTGGATTAGTTGAACTTTTAAATGTCACCATGGTTTTATCTTAATATGTAGTACTAATTCAAAAGAAATCAAGAGAATCATAATTGCAGAGCTGTGCCCAGGCCCAAATTATAAGCCTGTAAGCTCCCAGCTACTTATCTTTAGAATAGTAGAAGGGCTGTAGACAAAGGAAGAACAAGACTCAAGGTGACAGAAGTCATTTGCTTATGCACTCTGTCCTTTGTACTGTCTGGTGGGGGTTAATGAAGTTAATATACTTCTCATCTTTGCCTCTTTAACCCCCATCCATCCTGGAGAGAACTGTGATCAGAAAGATGAAAACATTGCTGTGAAGTCAGAGGAGCAGAAGAAATAGTTTTCCATCTCCTGTGTGCCCTCCATTGAGAATAACAGCTTATTTTTTTTTCCATTTATTTATTTTATTTAACTTTTTACATCCATTTTCACAAAATTTTGGGGTTTTAAATTTTCTCCCCTTTTTATCCCCTTCCCCCCAGCCCAATACCCCAAGCAATCTAATTTTCCCTATCTCCAATCTGCCCTCTCTTCTGTCATCCCTCCCTTCTCTTGTCTCCATTTTCTCTTTTTCTCCTGTAGGGCCAGATGACTTTCTATTCTTCATTAACTGTATGTCTTCTTTCCTAGTAGCAACAACAATACTAAACAGTTGTTCCTAAAACTTTGAGTTCCAAATTCTCCCCATCCCTCCCTCCCCACCCATTCCCTTTGGGAAGGCAGGCAATTCAATATAGGCCATTTCTGTGTAGTTTTGCAAATGACTTCCCTGATAGTCGTGTTTGTGTAAGACTTACCGAATTACCCTCCATCCTAACCTGCCCCTCATTGTTTTCTCTTCTGTCTTTTGATCCTGTCCCCTCCCCAAGTGTTGACTTCAAATTGCTCTCCTCCTCCCTTAGCCCTCTCTTCCATCATCCCCCCCCCCTTGCTTATCTCCTTCTCCCCCACTTTCCTATACTGTAAGATAGGTTTTCATACCAAAATGAGTATGCATTTTATTCCTTCCTTTAGTCAAATGTGATGAGGGTAAACTTCTTTTTTTTTTTTCCCTCAGCTTTCTCTTTTTCCCTCCACTAAAAAGTCTCCTACATTGCCTCTTAAATGACATATAATTACCCCATTTCATTTTCACCCTCTTTCCTCCCCACTACATTTCTCTCTCACCATTTATCTTAATTTCTTTTAAGATATGGACCCATCCTATTCATTTCACTCTGTGCTCTCTGTCTCTGTATGTGTGTGCATGTGTGTATGTGTGTGTGCGTGCATGCGTGTACATGTGTGTGTGTTGGTCCCACCAACTACCCAGATACTAAAAAGTTTTAAGAGTTACAAATATTGTCTTTCCATGTAGGAATGTAAACAGCTCACTTCTGGTAAGTCCCTTAAGACTTCTCTTTGCTGTTTACTTTTTCATGCTTCTTCTCATTCTTGTGTCTGAAAGTCAAATTTTCTTTTTCAGCTCTGGTCTTTTCATCAAGAATGATTTAAAGTCCTCTGTTTCATTTGAAAGACCATATTTTCCCCTGAAGTATTATACTCAGTTTAGCTGGGTAGGTGATTCTTGGTTTGAGTCCCTAGTTCCTTTGACTTCTGGAATATCCTATTCCACGCCCTTTGATCCCTTAATATAGAAGCTGCTAGATCTTGAGTTATCCTGATTTTATTTCCACAATACTGGAATTGTTTCTTTTTAGCTGCTTGTAATATTTTCTCCTTGAGCTGGGAGTTCTGGAATTTGGCCACAATGTTCCTAGGAGTTTCTCATTTTGGATCTCTTTCAGGCGATCGATGGATTCTTTCAATACTTATTTTGCCCTCTGGTTCTAGAATATCAGGGCAGTGTTCCTTGATAGTTTCATGAAAGATGTTGTCTAGGCTCTTCTTTTGATCATGGCTTTCAGGTAGTCCCATAATTTTTAAATTGTCTCTCCTGGATCTACTTTCCAGGGTCAGTTGTTTTTCCCATGAGATATTTCACATTCTCTTCCATTTTTTTCATTCTTTTGGTTTTGTTTTGTGATTTCTTGGTTTCTCGTAAAGTCATTAGACTCCATCTGTTCCATTCTAATTTTGAGAGAACTATTTTCTTCAGTGAGCTTTTGAACCTCTTTTTTCCATTTGGCTAATTCTGCTTTTGAAAGCATTCTTCTCCTCATTGGCTTTTCGAACCTCTTTTGCCAATTGAGTGAGCCTATTCTTCAAGGTGTTATTTTCTTCAGCATTTTTTTGGGTCTCCTTTAGCAAGGTATTGACCCGTTTTTCATACTTTTCTTGCACCTCTCTCATTTCTCTTCCCAGTTTTTCCTCCACCTGTCTAACTTGCCTTTCAAAATCCTTTCTGAGCTCCTCCAAGGCCTGAGCCCACTGGACATCCCCCTGGGATGTCTGGGGTACCGAGGCCCCGCCCTTCACATCTTTCCCTGATGGCAAGAATATGTCCTCGTCATCAGATCCAAATGTCGGGATCATTTGCATTTGTTGGAAAAAATCTCTCTATAGTCTTATTTTTCTTCCCTTTTCTAGGCATTTTCCCAGCCAGTTACTTGACTTCTGAGATTCCTGTCCACCCCCGCCTAGATCCGCCCAGCTAGTGCTTGGGGTCTGAGATTCAAATGTGCTTTCCGCAGCAAGCAGCAAGCAGCTGCTAATCAATGTGAGCTTTAGTTCTGGTGCTGGGGTTGGGGCAGGGCCACCTCCCAGGCTCGGCTTCCTCAGGGGCTTTATGCAGAGACTTTCAGGAATGGAGCGGGTGTGGGGGGGGCGCCTCCCAGGCTCAGTTCCCTCAGGGGCTTTATGCAGAGGCCCTTCAGTTATAGAGCAGGGTGGGGCAGGGCCATCTCCCAGGCTCAGCTCCCTCAGGTTGTTTATGCAGAGACTTTCAGTAATGAAGATCCTGCCTGCTGCTGGGGGTGTCCCGGGCTGGCCACAGCCGCTGCTGCCTCCACTGCTGCCCACGCCTCTGCCTCCACCGCTTCCTGCCCCTGTCTCTGCCGTCACCGCTTCCTCCCGAGGGGGCCCGAGTCACGGAGACACTCCGCTCCACTCCTCCAGCCCAGCCTTCTCTCTCACTGACCTTTAGCTTCTGTGGGCGGAGGGACTTTCCCGGCTGCCGGAGCTTCCGTCCGTGAAGCCTGCTCGGGGTCAGCTTCTCTGGGTCCGTGGCCAGGCCAGTGCTGGGGTGGGGTCCGCTTTCCGGGGCACGACGGACTCTGGGGATGGCTCTCCATGGCTCTCTGGAACAGAAATCTCTTCCACTCTGATTCTGTACACCTTTCAGTGGTCCAGAAGTTATGGGGGTCTCTTTTTACATTAATTCTATGGGCTGTGGTTTCAGAGCTTGTAAACTTGCGTCCTTCTACTCCGCCATCTTGGCTCCGCCCCATAACAGCTTATTTTTAAGGGTACTTTGGCTATAGCAGCAGTGATCTACTAAGCCAGCGATGTTACTTTCCCCATGCAATCAGTGGTTTACAAAGTAAATCTTTTGTGATTCCTTCTAGCCTTCTAGGTACTCAGCCACCTTTGACTACTCAATAAATGCTGATACTAATGGCCATGATATCTAAATGACTGACCTGTCTTTCTTATCCTCTGAGAGTCAAGAAGTTGGAATGGAATGCAAAGATTATTTCTTCCAACCCATACCTGAAAAAGAATACCCTCTTGATGCTTGGTTCTGCCTTCTTGGGCCAAGCAGAATAAGTCCAATATCTCTTCCACATGATAACTCTTCAGAAGCTTAAAGACGACTGTCATCTCCCTATTGATTATTTTTTCCCCCAAACTAAATATCCGTTATTCCCTTTAGTCCTCACCATGCTGGACAACCACCCTTGGATGGATCCATGGAAATTTTGTCTTTATTCTTCCAAAAATGAGCTATCTCATCATTATGCCCTATCAAAATTGGTTTTCATTCTGACATATTAGCTATCATTTCCAGCTTTGTATCATCTCTACAGATTTAATAAATGTGCCATCCATGTTTTTATTAAAGACATCGATAAAAATATTAAATAACTAAATCCCTTAGGATCATAAGACCACAGATTTAGAGTTGGAAGGAATGTTAAATGACATCTAAAGACATCGATAAAAATATTAAATAACTAAATCCCTTAGGATCATAAGACCACAGATTTAGAGTTGGAAGGAATGTTAAAATGACATCTAAAGTCACATTGGGCAGACCAAGGATTTGAACCCAGGTATTCAGGGTCTTCTGACTACAAATCCAGGATGCCTTTATTTTGAAAATGAGACAATTTAGGCCTAGAAAAGCTTAAAAGTAAAAGGCTAAAAGTCTTACAACTGTAGTGTCGCAGCTGGGATTAGAACTGTATCTTTTGCTTCCCTTTCGACCTTTACCAAGTCTAGTGCTCTTGCCACTGTATGAATCTCTGGTCTGCACGTTTTTTTCTAATAGTAGGAAATATACAAAAAAAGCATTTATTACATCATTGATTTTGGCCATCTTAAGCACAGTATATACATACTTTAGGAATTGCGATGAAAAATTGGAAAAGAACATAAAAGATTAAATAGAAAATTTTGATGATGAGTTACAAAAGCTTTTGAACAAGTTAAAATCAATGCAGCTAGAGTAAAAAGAGAAATTGGTTATTGGGGAAAATATTTGTATCATAATTTTTCTGATAAGAATATAATATCTAAGATAAACAGATAACTAATATAACTGTTTGAAATAGTGTGGTATAATGGATAAAGAACTGGACTTAAAACAAGAAAGACTTGGATTCAAGTCTTGCCTGTGACCCAGGCTTCATCAACTATCAACCTTCACTTCTACTAATACAGAAGGTATTTAGCATCATTCATCATTAGGCCTCTCTAATTATGGATAGTCATTGCACTGGTCAGAGTTCTGAAGTTTTTCAGTTTTCTTTTTTTAACAATATTGCTAATGCGTAACTTACTCTGGTTCTACTCACTTCATTCTGCATCGGTTTATACAAATCTTCCCAGGTCTTTCTGAAACAAATTGCTTCGTTGTTTTTTATGGCACAATAGTATTCCATTGCACTCTTAGACCATAATTTGTTTCAGCCATTATCCAGTTGATGAGTAACCTCCTAATTTCTAGATCTTTGCAGTTACAAAAAAGTGATTACTATAAGTTTTTTTGTGCATGTGGGCCCTTTTCCTCTTTCTTCATTTCAGGGTATGGATTCGGTAGTGGTGTTGCTGGGTTAAAGGATATCCACAGTTCATTAATTTTGGGGACATGGTTCCAAATTGCTTTACAGAAGATCTAAATTATTTCACTATTCCCATCAAGAATACATTCATGGTCCTATTTCCCCCAAGCTTCTCCAACATTTGTCATTTTCCCCTTTTTTGGAGGAGGGTCAACTTTGTCAGTCTGATGGATGTGAGGTTAGACCCTCAGAGAAGTTTTAATTTGTATTTCACTCATTTTTAGTAATTGGAGAATTTTTTGTATTGCTATTCATAGTTTGTATTTCTTAGTTTTGCAATTTTAGAAAAGTTTTTTAAAATGATACTTAAATTTTCATCCATTTAACTCAGATGTCCCCATTGCTAGAAAGGACAGAAACAGAAAGGTCAAAAAATACCTAAATTATTTATATCAACTACAATATAGTAACAAAGAACTGAAATCCAGACAGATGCCTATAACTGAGAAATAGCTGATCATGCCATTTCATGTACCAAATGGTACATGAATATAATAGAATATTACTTTACCAAAAGAAATTATTAATACAAAGAATTCAGTGAAGCACAGGAAGATTTATAACAGGGGACACAGTGTTGCCAACACTACATGCGGTGTCTGCAACAATATAAGTGGATAAAGGAAAAAAAATGAAATTGAGCCCTAGGTCATTGTAACGACCCAGAAAATACACCTCACTTCCTTCTTTGTAGAGGAGGGGAATTCTGAATGTGGAACATTTCATATTGTATCCAACTCCAATGATATCTGTATTGGTTTTGTTGAACTGCTTCCCCCCCCCTTCTTAATATTGTTCTTTATTTATAGAAGATAACTCCACTTGGGAAAGGGATATATTCAGAAATAAAAATGTATAAAAAGATTTCAATAACTTTTTAAGAAATCAATGCAATAAAATTCACATTAAGTTAGTTTTAGAAACTAAGGAGATGGATAGTATGGCCTCATGGGAAGGGGCATCATTAGATTTTGAATCAGTCAAACTTGGGGCAAGTCACTTTATCTCATTAGTTATTTTCAGCAAGCATTTATTATATGTGTACCTTAAAGACTGTTATGCTATTCCTTGAAAGAAATAACAAGTTTAAGTAAAGATTGTTACAGAGTTTAGTGTAGAGATCAGGTTTTCATAGTTTTGGGAAGCTTGATTTCCTCATTTGTAAAACTGAGGGTGAGAGTTTGCTTAGATGGCATCTAAGACCCCCTCCAGTCTATAATATAGAGTAAACTTATGCCCTGCCATCTTTTACTGGCATTGTATTCACATGTCAGAGAGATAACCTGTGGTCTTAAATTTCCTGAGTCATAAATCAAACACCTTTCTTCCCTCTCATGTGACTGTTTAATCCCCAGCAGACTATGTACCTTTCTATAGCTTAAATGTCCCTTATACACCAACTCAAAGCAGGTTCTTGTACTAACCATAGACAGAGAGATTCTCCTTTCCCTTTAGTTTCCTAAGCACGTTATATAAGGGATAGCTTTTTCTGCCCTCTTGTTATTGTCCCATACTGAAGGTACACTCTATTCCTTCATTATCATGATCTCCATTATTGTTAACAGTTTATGTATTAAGCACCCCATTTTCTACAGAAGTCAAGTCAGAAAGCACTTATTAAGTGCCCACAATGTTCCATGCATTGTGTTAAGAAAGGCAAAAACCAGACCTCCTTAGAGCTCAGTCTAACAATGGAGAAAACTGGGCTGTGCATACAAATGAGAAGGCAATTATGTGATGTTAGGAGAGAATGCTGACCTTGGAGTCAAGAAAATTTCATCTGATTTCACATTGTGCCTTGGGCTCTTGATTATCTATATGACCCTGGGAAAGTTAGCCTCAGTTTACTCATCTGTGAAATGGGGATAAAAATAGGATCTACCTCCCAGGGTTGTTGTGAGGGTCATATAGGATAACATATATAAAGCATTTTGTGAACCTTTAAAGTGCTAGAGAAATGATAGCTATTATTATTGATGCTTTTTGTTGATAATGTGATAGTGACTGCAGTTTTGTCAGAGCAACTATTTAGATTTAATGTCCCTTGAATGTTCAGCTACTTGAATTAATTCATGGCGATGCTGCAAAACGTTAGCAGCAATGTTTGTAAGGCCTGGGACCCAAGTCTTTTATGCTGGTGTAACAGTTCTGTTCATTTTCAGTACTGTAATACTAAGTGGTTGTTTTCTTGGGGCTTCAATTTTGGCTGCTTTAGTATTTCATTTAGAGTCTCTGGGCACTCAGTTACCCAGGGAACCATTTCTCATAAAATGTATTTATAACAACCGCATATCTAACAAGCTGGCATGCAACCAGAATTGGTGACACATATATTGAGGAGGGCAAAGTGCCCAGAAAATTCTGTGAGTTGGACACAGGTGGGTCTTGTGACTCACTTGACAGTAGAGACCATGTGGTCATAAGCCCAATTAAACTTTCCTTTCCACTACCTTCCCCTATCCACCACTCTGACTTACCCTGGCTTTTCTTGGATGTGCAATCCCTCTATTTATTTTTTCTCTCTTTTTTTCTACTCTCTTAGTTGGTGATCTCATGAGCCCCAAGGCATTACACTGCTAATGTATGTAACGTCTAGATCTATGTCCAGTCCTACTCACTCACTTAAGCTACCATCTTGTACCTCTACGTACCTCTACAAACTAGATGTCCCATAGGAATCTCAAGCTCAACCTCTTGGCATAGTGAATGAAGTCAGGAAGTCCTAAGTTCACGTCCCATTTCAGACACTTAATAGCTATGGGACTCTGGGCTTATCTCTTACCTTTCCTTTATCCTAGTTTTCTCATATGTAAAATTGTGAGGCTGGACTTGACTTCTGTGGCCCCTTCCAGCTCCAATTCTGTGATTCTGTATCCAAGACTAAACTTTCCTCCCCAAACCTCCCTTCATCTGGACTTACCTATTTCTGTTGAAGTAATCCAGCTTTTCAACCTTGGCATTATACTTAGCTCCTCGTTCTTATTCACCCCCACATCCAGCCAGTTGCCAAATGTAGTCATTTCTGTCTTTACAGCATCTTCAGAAATATCCCTTTCTCACCATGCAGACAGTCACTGCTTTAGGTCATGACAATTCTAATGTCCCCTAATTGGTCTCTGTGACTCAAGTCTCTTTCCACTCCAATCTACCCTCCACACAAATGCCAAACTGATTTTCCTAAAGCAAAGATTTAACCATATCACCCTCCAATGGTTCCCTCCCTGTTTTGTATATAGTGGTGTATATAGACTGTTGAACCATTTAACTATATCTCTATACATACAAAAAATTTCTCTCATGTTAGAATGTAAGGTCTTTGAGGTCAAAGACTGTTTTTGCTTTTGTTTTTGTTTACCCAGTAACTCATTTGAGAGGACCTCAAGAAATACTTGATGATGAATCGAATGATTGATTCCTGGATGCTAGTCTTTATATTTGTGGAAAGATCTATATAAACTATTTTATTGATTCATTTATTTTTATTTTTGACATTCTTTTAAATTTTTAAGTTCTAAAGCCTCTCCCTTCCTCAAGTCCCTCCCCCACCCATTGAGAAGGCAAACAACATGGTATTGCTTATACATGTGAAGTTATGCAAAATATATTTCCATATTAGCCATGTTGCTAAAATGTTATTAAAAAGCAAGAAATGTTAAAAAGTGAAAAAATATGCTTCAGTCTTCTTCACTCTTAGTTCATCAGATCTCTCCGAAGGTAGATAGCATTTTTCATCATGGGTCTTTTGGAATTGTCTTGGATCATTGCCTTGATTAGAGTAACTAAATCTTTCACAGAAGATCATTGTTACAATGTTGCTGTTATTGTATACAATATTTTCCTGTATCTTCTCACTTCACTTTTCATCAGTTCGTGTAAATATTTCCAGGTTTTTCTGAGAGCATCCTGCTCATCATTTCTTATAACACAATAGTATTCCATCACAATCATATACCACAAATGTTCAGCTGTCCTCCAATTGGTAGATATCTCTTCAATTTCTAGTTCTTTACCACCACAAAAAGCTGCCATATATATTTTTATACATGTACATCTTTATTCCTTGTTTTTGATCTTTTTGGAGTACAGACCTAGTTGTGATTTTGCTGAATCAAAGGGTATGTATGAAAAGTTTTATAGCCCTTTACTATAAATTATTCAAAATTATTCTCCAGTGGTTGGACTATTGTGCAACTCCACCAAAAGTACATTAGCATCACTGTTTTTCTACTTCCCCTCCAGCATTTGTCATTTTCTTTTTCTGTTATGTTAGACAATCTGATATACGTGAAGGGGTACCTCAGAGTTGTTTTACTTCCTATTGTTTTTAAGGAACACTCTGGTCCTAAAGATTTTTGACTGTGGGTGTGAGTCTGACCATCTTTGGCTGGTTTAATTATTTAACCATACTACTGACTGCTATGGGCCAGGTCTTACATGGGATATAAATAATGTTCCTTGTCTCATAAATGTTCAAATCAAGGTGAGGAGAAAAGAGGTAGGTATATGGGGATACAGACTGATATAAAAACTTAAATAATGCAGAGTATCATGTTATTAAGTGACAAATGTGAGTTTTTTTAAATTAAAACTATTTAACCTTATATTTTTAACTTAAAATTTCTGAAGATGAAAATCAAGTGGTTAGAATGAAAAGTAACCATTTAATTTATATAGATGACCTGGAATAGTATCCATGTATGTCCTATTTGAAAGATTATTTGGGGTTACTATGTGAAAATGGGCTTAGAAACCATATTCTTAATATTTTCTGCTTATCATAATTTTGTATATTATTTTGTATATTAGTATTTAGCCTTTGTCTATACATTTTTCTTTGTTTTTAATCTCCTTGTAGATTACCCAAATGTGAAGCATTTTTCCTGGGACAAATACTTGGAAGAAACTAATTCTTTGCCTGCTCCTGCAAGGGCCTTTAAAGTGGTAAGTTGCTATATTTTATGGTGCACTATTAATTTTTGTTAGCAAATACAAGTTTTTAATTTTTCTAAATAAATTCTAGAAAATTACAAATGCTTACATTCTCAGAAACTTGTTGTTTTTCAATTCTGGTTAACACTTTTAGGAACAAATTGGTTTTTTTATTATTCAAAACAACCTTGTATGGTACTTTTACTGCGTTATTCATCTGAATAAATTTAGTCCACTTTTTGAAAAATTCTATTTTATTTTATTTTCAGTTCCAAATTTTCTCCCTCCATCTTTTCTCTTCCTTAACTATTAAGAAGGCAAGAAGAGCAAAATCCATTGCAAATATATATGGTTATGTAAAACAAATTCCTTAAGCCATTTTTAATATTATACTTTAGTTCCAGATGAGAGATTCATCCAGTGAAATCAAAGAACAAAATAAATCATGCTAGAGGAAGCCAAAATAGAAGCAAGTAGGGAGCAGTAGTAAAAAATAATCATGGACTTAAAAAAATTGTACACTTAAAAGTTAAACTAAAGAATTCATATCTTCCCAACAGTCATTCATGATTGTTTTTAAAAATGTAAGAAAAAATTTTATTAGTCATTGATGACCAGCAAATGATTTTTTGAATGAAAGGGTTCACTAAGTTTCATCTGTTATATACCCAGTTTGTATATGAAGTACAAAAGATAGCATATTTGACTTTAATTCTATTGTTTTCCATAAAATCATTACAAGCAACGTAGAGTAAATGGTACTATAATCAGCTGTATATTCTTCCACCTAGACTCCCTGGGAACTTTTTTAGTGTAGTTTGAGAGACTTGTTTGATCAGAGCTATTTTTCTGTAATTTCAGTGGAAATACCATATGTCAAGTTAAGCTATACTTGATTGTTTTAATGCTTTTGGTCTAATGTATTTATTGAGTTAAATGCAGTAGATTCTGTTTATTACAGTACATTTCTAGAATCTGTTTTGATGATATGAGGGATGACTAAGGCATGACGTTCATGCCTCTCTCCTGTTAGGATTCGAAATAAATATTGAGAAGAAAGATATCCGTTAGCATTGAATTTTCCCCTTGCCACAAACATTTACTTTGACGTTTAGAAGAACAAAGTCCTTATTTTTCTAGGAGTTCAAAGGGAAAAGGAGGAGAAAGATCTGTTAAAAGCATTTGTAGTTGTCTTTTTAAAAAATATGGCTTTTTAGTCTACAGGATATGGGATAGACTTTTCTTTGGCATCATATTATGGTTGCTAGAATATTAAGTTTAAAAAAAATTACTCTGTGACAATTATATCAATCTGAGGAGAGAAATAAAGGGAAAAGATACCTTATTTTGTAAAAAAAGAAATATTTTCAAAGAAATGTCATATTTCAGTATGTGTGTGATCCTGTGTAATGTAAGATGAAGCTTGTTTTATCAGTTGAGTTCCAGAGAAGGAATAATATGTAGAATAACGCACCATTTATTCAGTGTTGTCAGTGAATCAAATGTTCCACAGGAATATATTTTCCAAATAATTGATGCTTATCCTTTGAAATGTTAATTTTTTAAAAATGAGGAAAAACTTACAAATGTGTGTTATGTATATTTGCTTTCTTTAGTGGATTAAAATATACTGAACATAATTTAAACTTATTGATTACTCAGCTTTATGATCTTTACCATTAATTTTATACCATAGCTATAGTTTTTCTGTTTCTTCCCTTAATGTTAATTTCTACTATGAATTGTATTATCCATGTGTCAGCTTTTAATTTGATTCTTCTCTCCAAAGGTCTGAGAAATCAGATGACAATTTAGAATTATTTATGAAATTCAGTTAACAATAAATTCTGTGGCTTGAAGTATAAAAGTTATGTAATCTTGATTTTATAACTGATATTCTAAAAGTTTAAAATCCTTTTTTTCTAACTTCTTTTTTCTTGCCTTTGAAGAATGTATAAATTAAAGTCCAACTGAATTTGTGAGAAGTTTGAACTTTAAAATTCTAATCTCTACATAAGTGGCATATAGAACAAAAGGTGTTTGTAGTGACAATCTGGCAATTTAAAACCCTCAGGGAGTGAATTACTGTAGGTAGTAGAGTTTTCTAGACAGCTGATGATCAGGTTAGCCCATTAGATACTAGAACATTTTTAAACATAATGTACTGAACAGCAAAAGATTGCTCGAAAACTTCTCATTTATATTGATGACTGACAGATGATTGATATTATGAGTATCCATTGCTCATGATATATTTGTAATACAGGTGCAGATAAATGGAGGTGGGAGGGAGACATAGGGTTGAATGGATCCTGATGAGATATTTTGCAACTTGCTTTCTTAGGGGTAAAAAAAAAATCCCTAAAAATCATTTTCCTGTTGGATCATTCACCTTTTGCTAATAAAAGTGGAATGAAATGATCAGCTGTCTGACTTCCTGAGGAGGGTACATTGCTATTTTTGCAAAGCTATTTACCATATCAAATGTTAAAGCAGCTTTCACCTTAGTGGTTTACTTGCCTTCCAGAAAAGTATCTTCTTTACTTTTTTCCCAGTGTTGTCAGCACCATTTAAAACATCTGTGTTACCTTACCATTAGCCCACTGGATGGATCAGAGCGGGCACCAGCTTACCATCCATTATTCTGTCACCCTTATATTGCTTGTTTGTGGAGTATGGAGTGAGCAATACAGAGACTGTATAAATTCACCCCTTCTTTTAGTGTGGCACACTGATGCTTTTAAGGACTAAAAGGGTGTGCCACAGGTAGGAGTTTTTCCAGTTTTGTTTCTAGCTCCTGTATGCATACAAAAGATCCTCTGCTTGCTTTGGTCTGCAGGAACTCTCAACTTCTTTCAGGTAGAGATAGCTTTTTCCAATGGAACTTGGATGCCATGATGAGATGGCCCTCAACCAAGAGAACTGAAGTCCTTTATGCTGTATGTTTTGCCTCTGGTAATGAGATGTTTTTTATTGACTGCTAATGGATTAATTTGGATATCAAGAGCATTGAAGAAATAAAAGACAGGGCTAGTTTTCAGTCATGCCCAGTTTTTGTGCCAAAATTCATTGTTTACAGTTAATTTGGAGTTCCTGTGGATTTTTCTACAAAATAGGTCTTTTATTTCCTGAACTGAATATGACTTTCCCCTCTTCTGATTAATTCTCTCATCTGGACCCATTCTGCTGCTAACACACTTACACTAATTAGACTTACAAGGTTTTTTCTTCAAATTAGATTTCTAGCATAAAATGTGTACCTGATTTAATTTCTTTTTAAGCATGCCACTAAAAATCATCTTCTTTTATTTCAGAAACCACCACATGGATTCCAGAAAAAAATGAAATTTGAGATTGTAGATAAAAGAAATCCTGTGTTTATTAGAGTAGCAACTGTTGCAGATACTGACGAGCACAGAATAAAAGTAAGTTTTTCTTGGTATGAGTTTGTTTTTTGGTAGCAAGCTCTTCTGAGTAAAAGCGTTAGCAAGTGGTATGTTACTTTGTGGTGATACCATACATTTTCATTTTTTTTTACCATAGGAATATGCAAAATGAAGGGGCATCTGTGGGTTAAGTCTTTGGTTTCCATAATAAAACTCAAGATTTTCTGTCTTTACATCTGGTGTGATAACAAGTGTGGAGCATGTGATGGTGATGCTGGTGGTGGTAGGAAAGTGGTTTTGTGTTTATTTAAGTGATATTCAGTTCACAAAGGCAGATAATAGCTGACACTTATGTAGCATCTGAAGATTTGCACAATACTTTACATTTACCCTTCAGATAAATATAAAATCCCCAAATAGATGAAAATAAAAGACTTTTTTGTTTTAAATTTGGATTTTTAATTACCTTTGCTTTGTTTTAAAATGCTTTTAATTTAAAAAAAACAAGCAAATTATATGTAAAGAAGGTGCTTTTTTCTCAGATGAGAGAGGATCACAGATTTAGAGTTGGTTCTCATTGAGACATAATATGTCTTCTGTGTGCTCAGCAGCATAATAGTCAATGGAGATGCAGAGGCAGAAAATTTAAATCCTCCCTGCCTTCCACAAGTTTATATTCTGTGAGTAGATAGTAACAGACAAGGTCAACATTCAAATTGATTTCCTTTTGACTTTAAAACTCCTAATCTTTCCACTTGTTGCTTCTTATACAGGTACATCACAATATAATCAACATTATCTACACACACGCACTCACATGCACATATGTACAGTTTAACTCTGTCTTAATTTTCTCTTTTGCAAAATCAGAGTAAAAATAACTAACCCTATTGACCTCATGGAGCTGATCCGAGGATATGATGAAATATAATTTCTTCCATTTTGTAAGCTGTAAAGAATTATATACAAGTTTATGGCATTGTTTTATCATTGCAGAATAGGGATTGTAACTCTTACGTTATATTGGAGACAAGAAATTCTAAGTGGTGTAAAAGTATCTTAGCTCATTTTTAGTAAGAAAGTAGTCTGCAGGATAATGGAGAAGTCAGGTATTTACTGTCATATACATAGTCTGAGGAGTCTCTAAAATACCTCTTTTTATAAATGAGGAAACTGAGGCCCAAAGAGTAGCAAAGCCCAGGCTAGCTTTTCTGTCTCCTGATTCTTAGTCCAGGGTTTTCCCCCCGGGTAGTCCTTAGTGTCTAAGAAACGTTAGGCATTCAGCAATCATCTCGTCATAATACGGATAGTAATTGTCATGGCGAAGGGTGAGTGATTTAATAAGCATACTTTTGTTTATCAGATTTTAAAGAAAGATCAGTGGACTGATCAAAGTAGCTTAGGCAAATAGACTAAGCAGAGATGACTAGAGTGGCTACAGAACATTTAATAGCTCTGAGTTCTTGGAAAGAATGCTGGATTTAGAGTCAGAGGTGGTTGTGGTTGTTTAGTCATTTTTTTTGTGATGCTGTGGGTTTACTTGGCAAAGATATTGGAGGGGTTTGCCATTTCCTTTTTCAGCTCACTTTATAGATTAGGAAACTGAGGCAAACAGGGTTAAGTGAGTTGCCTAGGGTCACATGCCTAATAAGTATCTGAGGCCAGATTTGAACTCAGGAAGGTGAGACTTCCTGACTGTGGGCCTGCAGCTCTACCCACTGTGCCACCTAACTCTACTATTACCAACCATGTGACTGTGGTCAAGTTGATGTACCATCTCCGGGCCTCAGGGTGATTGCATTGTGCTAATGACCCATAAGTCCTTTCATAGCTCTAAATCTATGGTCTTGTGAACAAAAATATTTTTTAGGGGGGAAATGATACAGTCCAGTTTTCTTGACTGTGATTCACATTGGTTTTATCCCATAAGAAGCTTCTTCCTAACGTTAGTTAAAATAGTGATCAGAGCTATGTGTATGGAGGTGCAATTTATGATGGCTCCTATGTCCCTCAGCTTTCTATATTTCTCTTTGAGGAAAAGGAAATCATGGTTTAATTTTTCCATAGTGTGTATTTACACATTTATATATCTAGTATTATTACTGTAGTTTTCTGACAAGCATTCCATTTTTGTACAAACTGTTAGATATAATAGGGAGAGCAGTATCATTTTACATTTCCAGAACTTTTAGGTTATTCATTCAGACCTCTTGACATTCTGAGACATGAGGTCAGTTAAAACGAACCCTCTTAAACAGTGTCAGATGATACCATAGAAACGCTGGTAAAATAATTAATGGGGTATTGGCTTCCAAGGCACAGCTATTGTTTAGGAGTTAAGGTTAATTTATAACATTAATTTCTGGTGGTGTATCTTATGATACATTTTCTGATTTTCAAAAAGCAAGAATTTAATTTTGTAACATGAAGATCTTTAACTCATAGCATTCCCTAGATTTCCAGAATACCTACCAACCACGTATGTAGGAGAAATTATTTGTCTGTAGCATGTAAAGTACAGTTAACGTTAAATAGTTACCTTTAAGCAGGCAAATTGAGAAGTGATTTAAAACACATGCTGACAAATAGTATGGTATGGTATCATAAAAATAATATCTCCCCGCCTAAATAGTATTTGTTTTTAATAAAGTTTATGTTTGCCAGGTGTGGGAGGAAGGAAGCAGGAAATTTCCAAGGATAATTTATTAAGATATTAAGTTTTGTGATTACCGAGGTTGGAAATAGTTATTTCAATCCTAAGAAAATAAGAATGAATTCCTATTAAAGACAGTAATTTCATCATTAGGATTGCATTTCCCCTGTTCTAAGCAGGCTCTCTAGCTGCTTTTAAAAAGCAGAATTAAGTATTTTTATCCACAACACTTTAGAATAACAAAATTTCCTAACAGTTTTATATTTTTCTCATTTATTTGGTTTCAGAACATAACCACTCCAAATGGAGACAGTTTACAGTAAAAAAAAATGGGAAGCAGTAGCATTGAATAATTTATTTGTCCTGGTCACAGCAGGTTAATTTCAATCTTTTAAATGGTACTTTCATCCGAGTTACTCAGTTTGAAGTAAAGCTCAATATTTGATGTTCAAATGAATCTTTGATTTCATTCATTTGCATGTGTGAACAGTGATGCAGATTGCATCCGGTTCATGACTACCCTTCACATGCAGTTCTTATCAACATCCTTCATTAGTCACTAGTTGGGGTCTCCCCAAAGTGTTCAGAGTATTCTGCTTATCCTCTTGACATCACGAAGATACCACTGGAGTCCACAGTTTGTGCAGTGGTCATCTTTCACTGTCCCATGTTACTTGTCCACCTCTTTTGCTCATGTTTCTTTAGTGACATCCTGTATTTTGTGTCATCTTTTAATTCTTTATTGGTAACAGATTACAGATCACCTATGATCACCGTGTGCCTTTCCATTTTCCTCTGGGTGATTTTTCAGTCTTGTTTCTTAAGAGGCTATACTATCTGTTCATGACTATAGCACCAGAATGGATGAATGAATGAAAAAGCATTTATTCATCATCAGTATGCCTAGCATTGGGGAAACAAATAGAAAAATCAAGACATTTCCTGTATTCAAGGAGCTTACAAAACATAGGACGATGGTGGCCATGAAGGAATATTTTGAACAGGGAAGTCACAAAGATGGAGTTATAGGGCACCTTACTGACATATCCTTTACAGAAATGGTAGTTTGATTTGATTATTGGTCACCATTCAGAAGCCAGTATATAGCTGGCATGCTAGGTTGGAAGTAGAAACTGGAGTGCAGGAGCATGGCATGATGAAAACAGATATTTTAAAAAGCTGTTTAAAAGATGAGTCTTTGTTTCATGGAGAAGTTTGTGGTTATGGAACTGTGCAATTTCCCAAAAGCAGTCTAGCCCTATTCAGTTTTTAAAAGTTTGACTCCAACTCATGGTTACAGACATTCTTTGCCCTTGTGGTTTATACCTTATCTCATCCTCCAATATTTTGCAATCTGGTGACAGGCATTTTTGCTCTTCTTGCACAAGACTCCATCTGCCAAGTCCAGGAACTTCCATTGGCTGCCTCTCATGCCTGGAATTCTCTCCTTCTTCATCTCTATCTCCTAGCTTCCTTTAAGTTGCAGCTAACAAACATCCTCTTGTACAGGAACCATTTTGGAATCATCCCTGGTGCTAGTACCTTCCCTTTATTGATTATCTCCAGTTTATCCTATATGTGACTTGTGCGTACATAGTTGTTCGCATGTTGTATCCCCATTAAATTGTGAGCTCCTCAAGGACATAGGCAGTCTTTTGCCTTTCCTTGTATCCTTCAGCCTATCCTTCCTTTCCCTTCCCTTCCCTTCCCTTCCTTTCCCTTCCCTTCCCTTCCCTTCCCTTCCCTTCCCTTCCCTTCCCTTCCCTTCCCTTCCCTTCCCTTCCCTCTTCCCTCTTTTTTCCTTTCCTTCTCTCTTGCCTCCCCAAAACCTTTGACCCAGTGCACTTTGAAGCCCATGGATTCAACAACAGTGGGTCCCTGCCCAACCTCCACTCAATGGCTGTTTTTGGATCCTCCTGGCTCAGAGTGAATGTCAGTAGTTAACAGTTTCTCTTCCAAATAACAACCCTGAGGCTCCTGCACCTCCCAGCATGATTTATCTATTTATTTATTTATTTTCTATTAAAGGGGCCATCCCTTGACTGCATTTAAAGAGGCCTATTCACTAAATAGGCGTTACCTCACTTTAACTGAATACCTGAAAAGGTCTTAGCCTAAAGGAGCCAAGGTCTCCCAGTGCATCCTGGGCCACCTCCAGTCATCCTGATGAATACCTGGCCACTGGATCCAAATGGCTCAGGAGGAGAAAGTGAGGCTGGTGACCTTGCACAGCTCTCCTTCACTTAAAACAAAGTCAAGTGCAAGTCATGTCATCATTTCTCTGATGTCATGGTCCTCTTCGAAAACAAAGGATGAACACAACAAGCACAGTACCTGGGACATAGTAGGTGCTTAATAAATGTTTATTGACTGATTTTCTGCCTACCTGCTTGCCTGCAGGACACCTCTACCTGACTGCCCCCTACTACCTCAATCTTAACATGTCAAGCTAAATTTATCATTTACCTTAACTTATTTTTCCTTCTGTTTTCACTATTTGTATCTATAAACACTTAATTTACCTGGATACAGGAGGCAGGATGTTCTAGGCAAGTCAACTCAATACCACTTTGAGCACTGTCTCCTCTCAGAACTCAGTGGAAATAGTCGTGGTCTCTGAATCCATGAACTTTGGATTCAGCCCAGCTTCCAGCCCAGTGTCACCAGGCATCCAACTTGGAAATCAACCCAGGAGAAGATGCAGCCTGGCAATTGCTTTTTGAGGTGCTATATGCAACCTCAGCTGGTGAAGACCTAGAAAATAAAGTTCTGACCACCCAAATATAGTTCAACATCATAAACTGATAAGCTATGGTCAGTAGGAATGACATTAAAGAAGACGCATTGCCATCTGTTTTGCTGCTGTTCCGTAAGTACCAGGGGATCTTTCCATCTGACTTAAACCCAAAACCTGTATGTGCTGTCTTTCCATTTTGTACTTCCTTTTAGCACTATGCTTGGCACGTAATAGATTCTTAATAAATGCCCTTTTTATTTATTCATTCATACATTCAGTCCTATCTGTATGAGGTTCCTCTGTCTATTAGATATCAGAGATTTCATGCGAAACATTTTCACTTTTGACAGCTTTCCTTCTTAAGTGCACTCACTTTTTAAAATTTATTTTTTAATTTTTCAAATTAATTTATTTGTTTTCAGTTTTCTACAGTCACTTCCATAATTCTTAGATTTTCCCTTTCTTCCTCTCCAAGATGGCATGCAATCTTATATGGGTTCTACACATACATTCTTATTAATGGCATTTTCATAGTAGTCATGTTGCATAGAAGAATTAAAATGAAAGGGAGAAACCATGAGAAAAAACGAACCAAAACATAACACAAGAGAAAATATTCTGCTTCATTCTTTGTTCCAATTCCATAGTTCATTCTCTGTATGTGCATGGCATTTTTCCTCAAAAATCCTTTGGGAATATTTTAGGTCCTTCAATTGCTGTGAAGGGCTAGGTCCTCGCACACTGTGGCTGTTACTATGTACAATGTTCTCCTGGTTCTGCTCATTTTACTCAGCATCAGTTCTTATAAGTCTATCCAGACCTCTTGGAAGTCCTCCTATTCATTATTTCTTATAACTTGATAAATGGTCAAAGGATATGAACAGGCAGTTTTCAGAGAAAGAAATTAAAGCTATCTATAATCATATGAAAAAATACTCTAAATCACTATTGATTAGAGAGATGCAAATCAAAACAACTCTGAGCACTCACTTTTTTTTTTTACTGCAACACCAGTATTGATGATTAAGGCAATGAGAACACCCCAATCTTTCTTCGAATTTTTTTTATTTTGAACTTAATCATCAGCAAAATATTTCAGTGTATAAAGAGGAACAAAAATATTGCATTTTATAATAATAGCTAACATTTATACAGGTTTACTGTGTTCTAGATACTGTGCTAAGTGCTTTATGGAACTGGAGTTCTTTTTAGTTTTTTTTTAAGTATTACATTTAACAAAGAAGAAATAAAATTGTCATGTTTGTGAATGTCCCTTTTTGAATTTCTTTTTTTCTTCCATGTATGTAAAAAATAAACTCATGCTCCTTCTCTTGTACCTCTATCCCCTAACATTTCTTGCTCTTCCTCCCCCATTTCATCCCAAGTAGGAGGTTTCATTTCCTTTGTAGTGGTGTAAGATCTGATCTTGACATCTGAATTCATTTTCCTATATATGCACTGAGACTTGTGGTATTTTTATAGGAAAATGCCTTTTGTGTTCCAGACAGCTGAGTTGTAGAGGAATTTTTGGAACACAACCTGTTTTAAGTTAAAAACTGCATATATCTTTTTAACTATTTTGCTAAAAGATAAGCCAAGTAATTCCTTTCATTGTAGCTCCTGGTGGTGAAGGGAGCAAAGAAAGAAAGGTAAAAGAAGACAAACAGTCACCCTTGATAACTAAACAGATCAAAAAACAAAAATCCAGCAAAGGGGAAAATCTTTCAACCAGCTGCTAAGCAGATTAGGTTTTACCATCACCCACAGTTACCTCCTGTCTTTACAGCTGGTGACCATGTAGGCTATTAATCCATCATCAATAGGGAGTCTTCCTTTTGATACTTGGGCCAAGCCTTATTCTCCAATCAGTCGTGCATGCTTTTTAGATATCAGTATCAAAAAATGAAATGTTGATTGCATCAGTGATTTATCCTATGGACCTAATTTTTATTTAAAATTTTAAAATACCCATTATGTTTCCAACTAAAGCCAAGTGAATAGCATAGTTAAGGTTTTATTTAAATTATTTTTTACTGTTATTGCTTCAAAATCTCTGCTTCAGACCTGATGGTATGATATTTCTTACTTTTTTAATACTTTAAGGCTATGTAATAGAGGAAAATAATTTTAGATTCTTTTGAGTAGCATAATGATATTTACTTACTTGACAAATCAAAAAATAATGAGTTATTAATGAAGACAGTAGCTTTTTCCTATTTTTATTATTCTTGTTCCTATTGTTTTAAATATATTGTTTATCTTCTCTTATGTCTCTAGGTGCACTTCGATGGCTGGAGTAATAGCTATGATTACTGGATTGAAGCAGATTCTCCTGACATCCATCCAGTTGGCTGGTGTGCAAAAACAGGACATCCTCTTCAGCCTCCTCTTAGTAAGGGAACTTGGAACAAAAATAATGACAGCGATAATATTAGCTAACATTTATTTAGCACTCTAAGATTTGAACAAAATTTTAGATATGTGTCTTATTTGATCTTTAAAACAACTTTGTGAGGTAAATACCATTATTATCCTTATTTTACATGAGGAAAGTGAGGATGAGTGGTGTTGAGTGATTTGACCAGGGTCACACAGCTTGGAAGTGTTTGAGTCAAGATTTGAAATTGACTACCTGACTACCTCTACCCATTGGGCCACCTGGCTGCCTTAAAAATTATTATGGCTTAAAGAAATAACTAGACATTTGTAGTTTGTTGTATTATCCCTTGCCAACCTGGCCCTTCCTATCCGTTGTAAATTTTTCTCTTAGTATCACAGATTATTTTGCCTTGAGATATTGAAATTAGCTGGGAGGAGAAGCTATCCACCCCTATTTTATGTATTGTAAAACTGAGAGACAAAATGTCTGGTCTTCTCATTTATTCACTATTGCCATATCTTCCCTCAGCTCTAAGGGTCTTCAGTATCAGAAATTTGTGGTTCAGAAATGTTTGTGCTAAGATACAAATCCACAGGGATAAAATGATTCATATCCATGGAGCTTGGGGCTAGCTGAGGAGTTGAGAGGTTTTTTTAGGCATTTATATTGATTTTTATAGTGTTATTTCCCATGCAGTGGGAAATGGAGAGTATTTTGTACTTGCTGACATTTTATAAGCAGGAGAATAATTGATGAGTTGAAATGGTAATATGAAATAAAACTGATGTTAAGAAAGAAAACAATGTCAGGATGTGCTTCCTCCTATCAGTTGAAGGGGAAATTTATTTTAAAAAAATTTCCTCAATAACACATAAATGAAAATTTTTAACATTTGTTTTTAAAAAATTTGAGTTCCAAATTCTCACCCTCCTTTTCCTCACAACTCTTTTTTTGGGAAAAAAAGCAATTTGATATATGTCATATTATATATATACAGTCACGTAAAACATTTCCATATTAGCCATGTTACTGAAGAAAACATGGACCAAAAAACCCCCAAAATAATAAAGTCAAAAAGGCATGCTTCAGTCTGCATTCACACTCCATCATTTCTTTCTCTGACAGTAGATAGCATTTTTCACCATAAGTCTGAAGGAGGAATTTCCAAGAGCAGAGAAAAGGGATTTGGGACTAGACCAATGTACCTGATTTCATTCAGCTTCACAGTCTTTCAAACCTAAATTGCCAGTTCTCTTTTTTTCTGTCCAGAAAGAAATAAATTCACTTCCTTCCCTACACCTATTTTTAGAAGATACTATCATTGAGTTCTTACCATATTATTTCTGATTTTAACTTTCCTTATTTTATGCTTGTTTTTGAATTTTCGTAACAGATTCAGTGTGTTGACTGATTTTACTTTCATACATCTAAGAATTACAGTCATTATTTTAGGAAACAATATTTAGGAACAATATGTCTTACATCTTTGCCTTCCTTTCCATTTCCACATCCACCAACCTAGTTCAGGCCCTCATTGTCATTTACCTTGACTGTTGTGATAGTTTCCTAATTTCTTTTTGTTTTCAGTCTTATCTTTCTGCATTGTTCACACCATTGTCAAACTAATCCTCCTATATATGGGCAGTCAAAAAACTTAAGTGGCTCCTCATTGCTTGTTTTTTTTTCCTTTAAATTAAAAAAAAAAAAGCATTTATTTTTTTCCTTTCACCTCCCTCTGTCCCCAATGAATAAAAAAAAAAAAAGGAAAACCTTCTCAACAAATACACAAAGCAAATTCCTACATTGACCATGTTCAAAAAATGTATATCTTGTTTTGCCTCGAGTTCATCATTTCATTCATTTCTTTTTTAACTCCATTGCTTATTCAGTACAATACAGAGTTCTTAGCATGGTGGTTAACTTGCATACCTGTCTGGCCACAAGCTAACTTTTCAACCTTATTTCATTCTGCCTTTTACATACCTTGCATTTCAGCCACACTAAACTATTTACTATTTCCTGATTTTTTTCCTCTTTCCCTCTTACATTTTTGCATTTCTGTCACCCATCCCTTCATTCTTCCCGCTGCACCTATGGAAACAGTCTTCATTTAAGGTTCAGTTCAGATGCCACCTCCTCCCCAAAACCTTTCTTGATCTGTCTCCTTGAATGTCCCATGACCCCTCTCTTTGACGTTATATTCTACTGTTTTGTATTTTTTAATTTACTTTATATTTTTGCCGTCTGTATGTGTGTATAATTACTTTTTTCCTCCATTGGAATGTAAATTCCTCAGGAGTCAGGACTGTTTCATTCTTTGTACTTTTATCACTAACATCTGTGCCTGGCACATAGTAACTGTTTAGTAAATGTTTGTGATTGTTTTATGTCTCATATATACAATCAGGTTCTAATATTTATTTGTGTTTCACATATAAATAATCATAAGCTTCTTCAGGTCAGAATCATGTTGTTTTAAATATTTATATCCTGACCATCTAGCAGAATATTTAGGACTCTCTTTAAGTATTTACTAAATGTTTCTTGATTTGAGTAATAGGAAAGTTAACCATGAACACAATTTCTTTAGGAGAGCATATCTTTTTGTGTATGATCTTTTATTTTGTCTGTTACGTTGATATACATTTGGAGTAAAAATAGATTTAATATATTCTTTTTATATTAAAGGGATTTGAAAAGCTTGAATGAAAGGTTATTCAGCCAATGTACCAATAAATTCATGTAACAATTTTATCAATTGTGAAATAGATTCAGTGATAATATTTTGCAAGATGTAAAGGATTTATCTTTTTTTTAATTAAGAAAACTTTAAATTAGGGATGGGGGCAAGGACTTGGCAGGAATCAGCTTTATTTGTGAATCTGGCATAAGATAAGGAAAATATAGCCCCTTTGTTGGTATAGGAAACTTCTTGTTAGGAAACCTCTATCAGTGCTGATATATAATCTGCAGTTTATAATTGTAGAGAATTTTCTAGGATACTTAGAGTTTAAGTAAACCTCCCTGGGTGGCACAGCAAGGATTTATCAAAAGTGAAGCTTGAACCCAGGCCCTCCCCCTATTGAAACTAATTCTCTATTCACAATCCCATGCTTCCTCTTGGATTAACGTATGATTGTAACTGGAAATTTTCAAAGAAATTGGAATGTTGAATTGGAGTATGTGATTGAATTGTCCTCATTCCTAAGTAATGTTTACATACTAAATTTATTTAATTTAAACAAAAAAAGGGACAGGAGAGATGACTAGAGAGCTAGCCTTGTGAATTAGGAAGACCTGGGTTCAAACACTACTTCTGACATTCACCGACTGTGGTTTTGGGCAAGACACTGAATCTTTCAGTGCCTCAGGCTACTTTCTAAGACCGTTGCAAAGGAGGTGCTCATCTACCTTAATGTAAGGATTTTCTGATACCAGTGAAATCATTGCTCAAATACTGCCCTCTATTCTTTTGTCTTGCTCTCTCCCCTTTCACCCCCCCTTAAGAGGAAGAGCACCTTTGCAAGAATGTCATTTGTTGCAGGGAGATATAGGATGGTCTGGAAAGATAGCTGGGGAAGGGAGAGAGATAGGGCATGGTAGGGCAGAGAAAAGAAGAGAGGGAAGGAGAGAAAGAAAGAGGGGGAGGGGGAGGGAGGGAGGGATTGAGAAAGAGAGAGGGAGGGAGAGCGGGAGGGAGAGAGAGAAGGAAAGAGATCAACCTACTCAATCTTGTCAGACTGCAATATTGTTCTGGTGTAAAAGTATAGAATAAAGCACTTGTTATAGGAACTTCATCAGTACAAAATTCAACTGGAATTTGTGATCATCTGGACAAGGACTAAGTCAAAATTAAGGTCATCTTCTGCTTTCTGTATTGACCTTGCATATGCCAGTGTTTATATGCTTTGTCTCTCTTTAGACTGTAAGCTCCTTGATCTCAGGGACTGTTTTTGCATTTTCTTTGCAACTTGGAGCTTAGCAGAGTACCTGGAACATCATCATCACCGAAGAAACACTTGTTGATTCGTTTATTGATTGATAGTGCAGAGGAAGAAAGGTTCAGTAGGAATGTTAAAACACGATTACTTGAGGCATCCTTGAGTTGTATAAAAGAACAGACTGTTTCAAAGCATCTTTAAAAACTGAATGTTTTTATTAATCTCTGCAAATTTAAGGCAAAGTATCGGCTAAAGATGGATTCCAGGCAATTTATTTCTCTACGCTGACTTCTGTTCTCTTTCTTTCTTCAACTCTGTGATCGGTTGAATAACTTTATTCCTTATTTTACTTCCATAGGTCCTTTGGAATTGGTAGAAGCCTCCGAGCAAGGAGGTTGCCCAACTGCGGGATGCAAAGGAATTGGCCACATAAAGAGAGCTAGACACCCAGGCTACCATAGGTAGATATGCTTATTGTACCTTGTTTTGCATTGTTTATGTAAAAGAATGCTTCCCCCATGTGTATAAGGTAATTTATCTGTGTTAAAAGAGTGACAAGCAGATTTTACAATCAGATCCATACTAAATGCAGTTGCCATGGTGAGCATGTAAAATTAAAGGGTAGCTATAGAGTTGTGGGAGGAAAATACATTTACAGTAAGTTAACTTGTGACCAAGAATAGATTCAACTTGGCTATTTGGCTTTTTATTGGCAATATGCCTGCATTTGAAGGAGTTTTGATTAGAAAACAATCATTTTGATCTTTGACCACCTGTAGTGATAACGGTAGGTACTGCCAAGAAATTTTCTTGTGTATGCCCCAAGTGACCTAATATTTCAGTAATATGAGTTGAAATTTCTGTGAAACTACAAGTATTGCAAACGTAAACTATAAAAATAATATTCAGAAATACATATCTGTATTTATTTTTCTCTCCTGTATTTTCTGTGATGCTATAAGGATTGCAAGTGTAAACTATAAAAATAAGTTTCAGAAATACGTATTTGTATTGATTTTTATCTCCTGTATTTTATTTATAGAACTGGAATCTGATTTGCATAAAGTTGTTCTGCACATTAAACATTACAAAGTGTGAAATATTAATGACATACTAGAATGGTTTTAGTTTAACTGGGAGTTTTAAGGGGAAAAGTTAATCATGTTTAGGGTTTTAATCTTAAAAACCCTAACTTTATTTGCTCATGTTAAGTTTACCAGGAAATATCCTATTTCATTAATTAGTTGCTGTATACAAAGAAATTTCTGAATGATTATGAGGAAAAAAAATAAGGTTTCTTCTTTATATGATAAATACAGATTGAAAAAAGCAGGTCATTCTGAAAATCTTAAGATTGTACAACCTTCTTCCTCATGAATTAACAGATGGCACAAAATGGGTATAATTATCCTCATCAAGCTACAGTTTTCTTCATTCTGTCATCTCCTCAACCTTGATTTAAGAAGGAAAACCTTTTTTATACCTCTGCACATTTTGGGAAAAATTACATGGAGTGTTACTGGCACGTAATAAACATTTAATGCTGTTGACTGACTGATAAGGAGGGAAGAGCCTTAATTAGGATTCAAATTTTCGATGGAAAATTTTAAAATCCTTTTAATTGGTCAGTTGGCAACAGATAAAGATTGAGGTCCTATAATAACTATAATTTTGTGTAAGATATATATTTGAAAATAAAGATTCTACACATAGATTATTTTATATGATACTAATTATAATCATGTGAATAAGTAAATTCTGGAGTCATCACTTCAAAGGCTATAGCATGGTTAGATTTGCAAAGATAATATGGTACTCTGCAAGTTATTAGGTGCTGGACAGTAAATGTAGTCATCTGAATTTTATGGAAATCCAGTGGACACAGGCACTGCTGCCAGATACAGATGTCTTTCTTCCAGTCCTCATGCTCTTTGATCTCTTTGAAGCACTTGATACTATCAGCCACTTTGTCTTTCTAGAAACTCTCCTCCTTTGGCATTCTCTTCGAGGTTACCCTTCCTCTACATACTTTGTTATGTACCTGTTGCCTCTTCTGTTGGAAAGTGACCTAACTTCTTTAGGTCAGGAACTGCTTTTGCCTTTTTTTGTATCCTTAGTTCTTTCGCACAGGTATTAAGTGCTGGCTATAACATAGTAAGCATTTAATTATTTGCTGCTTTTTGGCTGACTGTCCTTATAAATCTTCCACCTCTCTGATGCCTCCTCCATCTTCTTTGATGTTTCTTCTTCCTTTTTCTATTGCCTGAATTGAGATAATTTTCCAAATACTGCCTTCTCTTTTCTCTTGACTTAACTCTTAAGTGTCTTTTCCTTGGACATCACACATCTTTATCTGTTACTTGTATACAGACAACCCTCAGACAGAAATCTCAATCTCTTGTCTTTTACCTGAACTCTAATTGTTTTACCTTTCAAATAGAAACTTTTGCTTCCTCCATTTCCCAGCTCTGAGCATTTTCACTGTCTTTCCCACTTGCCTGGAATGTTCTCCCTCCTAGTCTTTACCTCCTGACTTCTTTCAAGTCCTACCTAGAACCACACCTTCTGTAGAAAGCCTTTCTTGATCCCTCTCAGTTCTAATGCCTTGCATCTGGTAATTATCTCTAGTGTATTCTGTATATATCTTAGATGTACATAGCGGTGTGTATCTCTTCTCTCTCAGTAGGCTGGGACCTTCTTGAAAACATGGACTGTTTTGTTGCTTTTGGTGTATCACCAGAGCTTAGCAAGGTGCCTGGTGTATAATAGGCACTTAGTGAGACACAATGTCTCACTGTCATTTCAAACTTGTCAGCTCTAAAACTGAACCTTTTAATCTTCTCCCTAATTTCCTTTTGACTTATCTATTTCTTAAAAACAAAACAAAAAACTATAAACCTAACAAATTCCAAGTAAAATGGACTCTTCCATGTATAAAATAGAACAGAAGATAATTTACATGAAACTGTGAATCCCTATCATGTACATCTTACTTTTCCTTTTAAGTTGATCATAAATTCAGCATGTAACTTTCAGATCCACCCTGCTTTTCTGTGATTCTGCCTGCCCTTACTTCTTTTCTGTGTTTTAAAAATATGCTCCAGTGACCCTCTTTTCTATTTTGTTTTCTTCTTTGTAACAACACAATTCCCACTGCTGCCTGTCTGTCCTGCACTTTCCCAACTGAGAAACAAAACCAAAACTCTTATAACAAATATTCCATCAAGAAAAACAAGTTCCCAAATTGGATATTTCCACAATGAAAACATTATTACAGTGTACCTTGAATTTTTTTGGCTTTCTGTCAGAAGGGAGATAGCATGTTCCTTCTAGAGTTGTGATTGATCATTGTAATGATCAGAATTGGTTTTTTTATTATTTAATTTCTTAAACCAAACTCAGAAGCCAAATAAAATTAGTATTTCCATACACATAGTAGGACAGAAGAGAGCCATGCATGAAACTGCAAATCTTTTATTATGTATTGCTTGCTTTTTTTTAAAGAATATAATAAATTGATCATAGAACTTCTAAAGCTGCTTGGGTTTTCTATGATTTTTTCTGGTCTTCCTTCTGTTATCTGTTTTTCACAAAACATCCTCGTTCTCCTTTGCTCTCCAATGTCTTCCCCTCCCTGCTCATCTCTCCTCCTCCCCCAACCCCTGTGAAAAGAAGAAAAATGTTCCCAATCCTTTTAAATTTTATTGGATTGCCTTCTCTTAATTAATTCCTATTTATCTTGTATGTAATTTGTTTGCTTATTGTCCCACCCTTTAGATAAGCTCCTTGAAGGCAGAGATTGCCTTTTGTGCCTAGCATAGTGCCTGGCACATAGTAGGTGCTTAATAAATGCTTACTGACAATTGACTACATCTTTTCCAAAATTATACTGTTTGGGCTGGCAAGTTGTGCAAATAATATGAAGTATAAGAAATGGCTCTTGGTCTTGTGGAAGTTTTAGTCTTGTCTTTTTAATGTGTGTGACATAATATGAATATTTGGTTGTTACATTTAACTGTCATTGACCTAGATAGAGGTAATATATGATGGTATATATTTTTTTGGATATTACTTATAATTGCCTTTGACCTAGACACATAGAAGTGATTTCAAGGACCCAAGAGTTTGGGGTTTATAATAGAAATTATCTTTTTTAAGTGTAATTTCTATTGTCTTCCGTACCATGGTACATAATACTAAGAATTTTTGAGTATTTAGTATTATTGTGAGTTCATGGAAGGCACAGGGGTGGGTAGTATATCAACAATGTCATCAAGCCTAGTGAATCAACAGACTGATCAGATTGTGGTAGAGATCAAAGGCTAACAAATCTTCACACCAATTTTATCAGATTGACACAAAGGGAAGCTTTCAGTCTGGAGGACCACAGAGTCTTCAATTAGGGCTTTCTTTTTTTTGTTTCTTTTAAATTTGCTATTTATTTTTAACATTCATTTTTTAAAATTTTTGAGTTTGAAATTCTCTCTCCTTTCCCTCCCTATTTCCATTGAGAGAGCAAGAAATGTGATCTCAATTATACATGTGAAGTTATGGAAAGTATATTTCCATATTAGCCATGTTAGAAAAAAAAAGCAGAAAAAATAAAGAAGGTGAAAAAATTATGCTTCAATCTAGATTCCAACTCCATCAGTTCTTTCTCTCGAGGTGGATAGCATTTTTCATTATTAGACTTACAGAATTATCTTTGATCGTTGTATTTCTGAGAATAGATAAATCATCCACAGTTCATCATACAATGTAGCTGTTACTGTGTACAGTGTTCTCCTCATTCTACTTACTTCATTTTGCATCAATTCACTTTATGTACCTAATGTATTCCACTGATTTACCCTTCTGTTTCTTAGCCAGTAACAGATTATTTTAATGATTATCACTTTATAATAGAGTTGGAGATCTGGTACCTTCATTTTTTCCCTCTTTGATTCCTTTGGTATTTTTGACAGTTTGTTATTATTTTTTTCCAGTTCTATAAAATACTTTTTGGTAGTTTGATTGGTATAGCACTGAATAAGTAATTTAGGTAAAATTGTTACTTTTACTATACTGGCTTGACCAACCCATGAGCAATTCATATTTCTCCAGTTGTTTAGCTCCAACTTTATTTGTATGAAAAGTGTGTTGTAATTGTGTTCGCATAGTTCCTAGGTTTGTCTTGGGACTCCTAAGTATTTTATATTGTCTATAGGTATTTTAAATTCTAGGCTTTGTTGGTGATATGTAGAAATGTTCATCATATAATGTGGGTTTATTTTATATCCTACAACTTTAATGAAATTATTGTTTCAATTGTTTTTTGGGTTGATTCTCTAGGATTTGCTAAGTATACTGTCATACATTTACAAAGAGTGATAGTTTTATTTCCTCCTTGCTTGTTGTATTCTTTTGTTTCTGTTGTTTCAATTTCTTTATGTCTTACTGCTGTAACTAACATATCTAATGCAATATTGAATAATAGTGGTAATAATGGGTATGCCTGGTATCCTTACCCTTATCTCATTGGGAAAGCTTCTAGCTTATCTCCATTACAGATAATGCTTGCTGATGTTTTTCAGTAGATACTACTTATCATTTTAAAGAAAATTCCATTTTTCTTCCTAAGGTTTCTAGTGTTTTTAATAGGAATGGGTGTTGTTTTTTGTCAAAAACTTTTTTTGCATCTCTTGAGATAATCATAAGATTTTTGTTGTTATTGATGTAGTGAGTTGTGCTAATAGTTTTCCTTGTATGAAACCAGCCCTGTATTCCTACTTTAAATTCCATCTGGTCATATTGGATGAACTTGAGATATATTAATCTCAATTAATTAATTAATCTCCTTACTAGTGTTTCACTAAAATTTTTAAATCGTTATTCATTGAGTTTTCTTTGTTTCTGCTCTTCCTGGTTTAAGTATCAGTACCATATGTGTGTAGTAAAAGAAATTTGCTAGAACTCTTCCTTTACCTATTTTTCCAAGTAGTTTATAAAGTATTGGAATTAATTGTTCTTTAAATGTTTCATATAATTTACTTATGAATTCATCTGAACCTAGGGATTTTTTTCTTAAGGATTTCACTGATGGCATGTTAAGTTTTTTTCTAAGACAAGTTTACTTAAGTATTCAATTTCCTCTTCTGTTAATCTGAATAATTTAAATTTTTGTAAATATTCATCTTTTTCACTTAGATTGTTAGGTTTATTTACACTTGATTGGGCAAAATAGCCCCTAATAATTGCTTTCATTTCAGTTTCATTAGTGGTATAGTCACTCTTTTCATTTTTGATGTTGATAGCTTGATTTTCTTCCCTTTTTTAAAAATCAAATTTACCAATGGCTTATTTTATTTGTTTTTTTTTTCATATAATCAGCTACTAGTTTTATTTGCTAGTTCACAGGTTTTCTTACTTTCAATTTCTTTGAATCTCTTTGATATTTAGTGTTTTTTAATATTTTAGTGTTTTAATATGATCTTTAATTGGAGAATTTTTATTTATTGTGTTTATGGGGTTTTTTTTGTTTGCATACCCACCTCGTTGATCTGTTCTTTCTCTTTTTATTGACTTAAGCATTTAAAGATATAAATTTTTCCCTAAGTACTGCTTTGGTTACATTCCTTAAATTTTAGTATGTTATCTCTTTGTTGTCTTTCTCTTTAATGAAATAATTGATTGTTTCTATTTGTTCTTTGACTGACTCATTCTTTAGGATTCAGTTATTTAGCTTAGAATTAATGTTTAATCTATATTCCCATAGCCCTTTATTGAATGTAATTTTTATTGCATTATGGTCTGAAAGTTAGCATTTAATATTTCTGTTTTTCTGTATTTGCTTTTAAAGTTTCTGTCCCTTAAACTTGGTCAGATTTTGTGAAGTTGCCATGTAGTTCCATAGACCTTTCCCTGAGTTGTCTTGGACTGGAAAAAATGTCTCATCTCAGCTTTCTGTTGGTTCTGCCACTCCAAAATTCAATTTAAGGTGTTATTTTAAAATTGTTTGGAAGGAAACATTAGGAGTATTAAGCTGAATTGCTGCCTATTCTTGACTCCTGACCTCAAGGGGCCACTTTTCTTTTCAAACTTTCTCTGGTGGCAGGCAGCATTTTGGAGATAGTGGACTTTTCACCTTTATCAGCTCCATGACCATGCTTCTTCCTAACTGGCATCTGGAAACTACAAAATTTTGACTGTCTTAATGATTGAGGTTGCTAGTGGTCTGGACAAGGTGTCATAAGATCCATTGATACTCCTAACCTCCTGAAAAGAAGAGTTCCCTTATTAAGATGCCCTTTTCAAGAAGAAATCTGTGTGTCTGTGACTTGATGTTTCCATCTGTCGTAGTGTGCTGTTGGCACTTAAGACAGAAAAATGATTCTGGAGAGACATAGCAATTTCACTAGCAATCCTAGAAGAATATTAGGAATGTTGGTGGTTCTTTGCCAGGGCGATGGGGAAGGGGGAAGGGAGTGGTAATTGCAGAACCCTTGCCTGCTCTCTGTTTGTGCTCACTTTTCTTGAAGGTCCACAGACGTTACATCCATCCATAAAGCCAGAAACCCTCATATCAATATACTTGTCAGAATCTAGAGCAAATAGAGCTTTTCTAATTCAACAAACGTCATGACATTTTAAATGAGATACGCCATACTGTATTTGTCTTTAATCGTTGTAGTCTTTCGGTGTATTTATTGAATTTATGTGATCTTTAAAGCTATTCCCTTTAACTGAGAAAAGTGAATATTTTAATAAAATGATTCTTTTTCTTTTCATCTTTCAGTGCTATCAATTGTCCTTATTCAGAAATCAATTTGAACAAAGACCGTATCCTCCCAGATCGTTTAAGTGGTGAGATGTCTCCAGCTAGCCCATCATTAACAAGGAATAAAAAGACGGAAATAAATGAACACTCCTCATCTCCTGAAATCAAGTAATTAAAATAATTATGATAATAATAATGATAATGGTAATTAATCCAAGGCTGTTATTAAATACTGTTTTATGTTTTCAAATGCATTTCCCGCAATATTGCTTAAGTCTAAAATAATTGCACAGTCAAAAATGAGAATATAAAATAATTTGAGTAGTGATTAACCTTCTTAAGGAAAACTTTAGGTTTTGTCCATTTCAGCATAACTAAGTCAGTACTGAAGTAATGAATCAGAGAAGTAAGCTTAGACATTCTTGAGTCCAACCACCTATTATATCGATAAGAAACGATCGTTCAAGGATAACGTAATTTGCTCAAAGTTTTAACAGAAAGAAGCAGTTCCGGGACTTGACCATATGTCTCCAAATTTCAAATCTTTTGCTTTTTCTCCTTTTTGGTGACATCTTTCTTAACCACATGTTTATCTACTAGATGACAAAAATTTAAAAATACCATTTTTCCTACTTGGGCATCAGTAAAATGGCCCTGGATGAATTGAGCAGATCAACTACAGTTGTATGGACAATGGCTTTTTTGTGTTCCTTGTAATTGTGAAACCAGTTGCTGCTCTAGGAGCTTGATCAGTTATCATTTAATATTTGGGTTCATTTCAAGAAATAGTATGAAGGAAAGAGATTGTTTTTTAACCAGTGCTAGTTAAGAATAAGTGGCTACTGAGGAATGTCTTTAAATAAAGTAGCCAAAACCTTTATTAGTTGGAAGGGCTAAGATAAATAAAAATGGATTTGGTAGAAAAATAACTCTAGATGTGAAGATTTTTAGAGGTATTTTTTTAAAATGTTTAAAACCTGGACTAGTGCAGAGGTTTTCTTATGGTGAAATATTTGTATTTTATGACCTCTGTGCTATTGTAAAGTTGAACATCTGAAGTAATACTGCCAAAATTTCTTTGCCAACTAAATATCTATAAAATATTACCCAAAATTCTCTATAACACTTTTTGGCCTAAGTAGTGTTTATAAATGGCTTGATTCTCATGTAAAAAATTTTCCCTCAGATCAGGAAAAAAGTCTAGTGACATACAACTTCAGGTATTAGCTACAATGATGAGTCTTTAACCTTCAAACATTTAAATTAAGAAGACTTAGGGTTTGGATTTCAAGTCTTTCCATTTGTTTAAAATGTCAACAGAAAATGCCCTAGTCCTGAGCACATGGATTCCAAATTGTTGGTTCAGAATCGATCATCTGGAAAATCTGTCCCAGAGAAAAACATACAGGAGGATATGGAAGGTAAACCTCCTTACAAGAAGCCACTGTTGTGTGATGATAACGAGAAGAAGTCATCTAGGTAATTTTCTTTTCAGTCACTTTAAATTTAATTGGGAATGAACTTAATTCTTTTGCTGTTAACAGCATATGTAAATCATGTCTATCATTTAGAGAATCTAAGATTTCACAAATTGATCTCATGTATATGGTATTTGTAAAAGTCATAAAAACAGAGGAATTCTCCCAAATGCACTTCTCAAATTTTTTGGAGAGGCTATCATAGAAATAATTCCTCCATCATTCATCCAAACTACAAGTATTTGAATATATTTTATGTACTTAGGATACTTTCATACTTATGATAAGTCCAACTTTTCTATTAAGACTTAAACGTGAGAATCTCACTGTAACAGTGCTTTTGTAATGTGGTTTCCTTTATGTGAGGATTCCAGTCGCAGATTATATTCTTCATGCCTATACATCCTATACAATTTTTATCACGTTTTCCAAAAAAAACAAAAAACAACAGCAACAACAACAAAACTTCTCTCAAGAGGATCTACCCCATTTCAGAGAAGCTTTATGCCTGCTCTTTTGGTAGTTTGGGAGTTATCACTTTACCACTGGGAACGTCTAGCTGCATGAAGCTGGGTCCTATGCTATAGCCTTCTTCTCTTAGCTGGAGATTTCTGCCTGTCTCTGCTGCCCTCATTAATTTCCATAACAACCACTGACTGCAAAGATGGATACACTAAGAGAGCAGTGATATTAAACACCTGATGCTAGGGCCTTCCTTCGATTGATCACTTCCCATTTATTCTGCCTGTATCTTGTCTGTCCATAGGTGGTTTTTATTTATGTCATCTGCTCATTAGACTACTTTGTATCCCTAGTACTTAGTGTAGTGTCTGGCACATAGTAGCCACTTAATAAATGCGTAATGATTGACCGATTTGTAGTATTGAGCGATTTCCCTGATACAGCCAAGCCCAATCCCAATCCTGTAGCCAGATAAGTATCCATTTGTAGCATTTGAGTCTAATTAGAACACATATAATAATACAGTCTTCATCCATTGGTGAAGCATAGCAAATATAAGCTCCTGCTACGCTTATCGATTTTATTGACACATTTGACATCTTAATAGCAAAATACAACTTTGAGGTCTCTCATTTACACATAAAATGAGACAAGATTCTATTAGTTCTCATAAAGCTTTTTATAGGGATCTTATGGAGGTCATTATTTGTTAATGTATTCTTGGCTAGAATTTAAAAGATTTTTTATTCTTTTAGAAACTCTCCCTTTTGGAAATGTCATTTAAACCCGGCTTTTAATATTATCTTGCCTTAAATGTAGATTTCTTCATATGTACAAAGTTAAGTATACTGATTTCATTTTCCTAAGTGCCATTACTACTTCACATTGTGCCTCAGGTTTACAGTTAGTAGATTATAAATATGACTATTGAGAATAGATAACTGTAAAATACCTGCAAACCTGTTCTTCAAAAAACCATTTTGTTGTCTCTTTGGTTTAATATCATACTACTAATAGCTAGAATTTATGTCATGCTCACTATGTAACAGGCACAATGTGCTAAGTGCTTTACAAATATTATATAATTTAATCCTCACAAAAAACCTAGAAGGTAAGTGATATTATTATCATCATTTTTACAGTTGAGGAAACTGAAGCAGACGGAGGTTAAGTGACTTGCCCAGGGTCACACAGCTGGTTTAGTGTCTGAGACTGAATTTAAACATGGGTCTTCCTAACGTCAAGCCCAGTACTCTATATATTATACTACTTAGCTGCTTCAGAGGCTCTAAGGAAAAAATCTGTTAACTTGATCATACAGCAGATTTTATGTGTACTTTTTCCCCATCTCCTACCATGGTGCCTTACACATACTAGGTACTTATTAAATATTTGAATTGAATTAATTGCTCTTGACTGTTTGCTTGGCAAAACCCTGCCAGAGGCCATGCAATCAGTTCTTGCCATTTTGTTGCTATCTTTATTTCTATCATCTTCAGAACTCTAGGTCATTTCCTAACTTTCTAAAGAGAACAGTTGTTCTCCTTAACCTTGGGTTTCTCCTTGTGGGTCAGTAAATTTGAATGAATATGTCCTTACTATAAGGCAATATACTGGTCATAACTTTTTTTATCACTGTCTCTAAATTGGACACCAGTGAAGGTGTCACTAAGGTTAACACTAAGGCCTAAAGGGGAACTAAAATATATAATGTTAATAATAAATATGTTATAATGTCTCTCTTGTGAATGATAAAACAGAATAGCCCTTTAGCCTGTGGCTTAAAGTATGTGCCTCCTAGGCTACTCACACCCTTTGCCTTTACCATTATCTGAGAATCCAAGCAGGAAATGAGCTGCTATAAATATTTTTGTGCCTATGTGTTCTATTTCTCTTTCTTCAATGCATTTCAAATACAGATGTGCTGTTGGTTATGCTTTGTCAAATGGTATGCAGCATTAATATAACCTGATATTTTTTGAAGGCAGTTGTGTGACCAATTTTTTTTCCCCAAATTACTGATAGAATCATGAATTATTTGCCAATTAGTTCGTCAAGCATTCTGGATACTTTAAATGCATTAAATTGCTGATGATCTCCAAATTTCACAGGATTTAACAACTTTTAACTAAGTGATGAATTAATTAATTGCTGACAGTGATTCCTTCTACTGGTTGTTCTTTTCTTGTCCTTTGCATCCTTGTGATGCTTCCATGGGTGCTTCCTTTTCCCTATTCCTGGCCCTGTTCTCTTTTTGGTGGGAATATTCCCTTTGTTTATTCATTCACATGTTGAGTATGTCAGAGAAACATATAATCCCTAAGAAAAAGTTTATCTCCTCAGATGATTAAATTTCTTTATAGGCTCTTTCCCTGAGAGGAAAAACCATCACATCATTTTGGGGTAAAATACTAATACCTTTTATTTGCATAGCACTTTATAATTTTCATAGTATTTTATTTCATTTTCATTTGAGGAAGTCATGGTAGATATTATCTCCACTTTACAGATAAGAAAATTGAAGACTGAAAGAGGTAAAATGATTTGCTTAAAGTAGCCTAGCAAGCCAAAGAGAGGAGAACTTCCAACGTCACATCATCTTCCCTTTCTCATGAAAGAGCTCCGGCTCTGTTCGAGGGGGAGGAGGTACCATGTGATTCTGTTTCCCTTTCTCATAGTTTTCTTTTGTTGGGGGAGGGCAGGCACTTGGGGACAAGTGACTTGCCCAGGATCACACAGCTAGTAAGTATCTGAGACGATTTTTGAACCTCGGTCCTCCTGCCTCCAGGCTGATGTGCTCATAATAGCTTTCCAATTCCCACCCTTACCCAGCTCTTCATTCTCTAGGGATTTTAGTAAAAAGGGGCACTACTACTATGCACCTACAGTGGATTTAGTTTTGATCTTACCAGACTCAAAACTTGGTGCTTAATTCTACATTTTTTCTCCTCCCAAACATAGCCAAGCCCTAATAATGTTAAACACCTTTTGAGATTGAGTTTTTTGTTGAGTAGCATAAACAGTATAAAAATTTCATGTATGTGAGGATTATTGAAGCTTTCTACTTAATTAAAAAGCAATTAAATCCTATGAAATTTAGAGATTGTCAGCAATTTAATTCATTAAAGCGTCTAGAATACTTGATAGAAAAATGAGAATTAATTGGAAACTAATTCATGTTTCTACAAGTAATTTGAAAACAAAACAAAAAGTATAGTTATATAACCACCTTCAAAAAATACTAGCCTATGTTAAGCTGTGTGTACCCTTTGAACAATGTTACCCTTACATCTATATTCTAAATATGCCAGAGAAAGAGAAACAGGACATATATGTACCACAATATTTTTAGCACCTCTTTTTGTGATGGCAAAGAATTGGAAAGAGGGGGAGTTTCCATGGAGTAGGGAATGGCTGAACAAGTTATGGTATATGAATGTGATGGAACACTATTATTCTATAAGAAATGATGAAGGAAGTGATTTCTGAAAAACCTGAGAAGACTTGTATGAAGTGGTGCAGAATGAAATGAGAACTTACACTATAACAACATTACTGTAAGGGCAAATGATTTTGAAAGACTTGGGAACTCTGATCAGTACAATGCCCAAACACAATTCTAAGTCATTCAAGGTAAAACATGTGTCCTCCTGCAGACAGAGAAGTAGCGGGCTCAGAGTACCGATTGCGACTTAGCATTTTTTTGGACATGGCCAGTTCAGGAATTTGTTCGGCTTGACTATACAATTTTGAGATGGGGGGATTTTGGTTTATTGGTTTTTGTGTGTTTATTTCTTTGCCTTCACAGTGGAAGTGAGAGGAAGGAGAGAAGACAGATCTTTATGGAAAAAAAATAAAATTAAAAAAAATCAGGCTCTTTTGAGGGCTGTTGATAACCTGACCCAGAGGATCAACTGATATATTTAGCAAGTAGTAAACCCTGTCAGTTGTGTAATTAATTATGTGCCACCTATATGATCTGGAGCTTAGCAGAAGAGGCTAATCCTGGGGCCAGGAGGGTGGAGCCCAGTTAACTACTCAGACTTAACTCTGCAGGTAGATCTGGAAGAAGTAAAATCCCCATGACTACTCCACAGCCATTCATTTATCTAGTTAACCAACTATATTCATCAGTTATTACTGTCCTGCCGTATCAGTACTCAGCAGTGACTTCATATAGAATTGCTTTGCAACACTGATACCAATTGTAAATCTTGTCCATTCTGCTAGTCACAGACATAACACTGTCTTCATTCGCAGCATGAACACCCTCTTCCAATGCTTATTTCTTTCTCCTTGGACTGTTGCAATAGTTGACCAAATGTTAACCTGCCTACTGTACCCTGAGTCATCTTTCCAGTGCATGGCTGTTCAGAAACCTTCAGTGTCTACCTGTTGTTTTCAAATAATAAACAGATGACTCATCTTAGCATTTAAGATTACTAAGAGGCTGATTCCAGCTCAGATTTTCAACCTTATTTTGCACTGTTCCCTAGTTTACTTAGTTTTGGTTTCAGCGTTGCTGGCCTAGATTATCCATCCCACTCATTTGTCCGGTAAGGAATCTGAGGTTCAGACAAGTAGTGACTTCTGTAAAGCTTTCCAAGGGGACTCTGAGAGCCAGAACTTAAACCTCCACCCTGTGATGCCCACTCTGAGAAGTATGTATTCTTTATCTCTTTTGAGTGGAGCTAGACCTCACTGAGGAGGCTCTGCCTGGCCTCTTCTAAGCTACACTGTCACCAACTATAGAAGCCTCTGGAGGCTTTTCCATCCAGGGATCCCTACTCCTTTTGGGCCTTGAACAAGTATTGCCCATGGCAGCTGGAGCCTAGATTGCCATTACCTTTGTGATTTTTTTGCTTGAACTCCTCATGAGCATTACAAATCCCCATAACCAGTGTCAGATGAAATCTGTGTTTCTTTCTTTCTTTCTTTTTTTTTTGCCTGTAGAGACAAAAAAAAAAAAATAAGCTGTGACAGCTCCTTGATTATGTGTCATTTTGAGGAAATCTGAGAGTGCATCTTTTTTTTTCACATTAAATTTTCAACTTCATCATCAACAAACAGAACTATTTTAGTCATAATAGTTATAATCGCTGAGAGTTTTAGTGTGACTCCAGGTTTGTGAAGTACTTTACATATGTCATCTCTTTTGATTCTCATGGTAACCCTTTGAAGTCGATGCTGTTATCTCCATTTTGCAGATGAGGAAACTGAGGCAGACAGGGGTTAAGTGATTTCTCCAGGGTCAGACAGCTAGTCACTATCCAAGTCTGGATTTTAATTCAGGTCTTCCTGACTTCAGTTCCAGCAGTAGCCACTACACCAAGATGCAGAGAAGAACAAGAAAAGACTGTATAAAAACCTATAAACTAGTGTGACATGTGGATTTTTTAAAAGCATATATTAAATTTAACAAGGAGGTAATAGAATTTTCTATGAAGGTTTTTCCATTCAGCTGAAAAACTATATCTTCTTATTTCATTTTTAGTGAAGATGTTAGTATTCATATGGTTTTATTCCTCCAATATCCAGTATTTATTACTGGGCAAAGCTTTCATAATTAGAAGACTAAAAGTTAAATTAATTTTTATGAAAATGAGTATTTATGAAACCTGTTACCCTTCATAACTTCTGTCAGTTTTTCTACCCCTATCACTGCAGAATTACAAGGGCCACATAACATTTGTTATTTGTATTATTTCATAGATTACCATGACCAAAAAATTAATCACCTGGAGTCCAGCCTTTTGGTGATGAGCCCTCATCTGTCAGACTGTCTGCCACTGGGCCAGTACTCAAAAGCCAGTCTGTCTAGGGTTTATGCTCTTTAGGAACTCAGTCATTTTCCTGCTCTATTGGGCACCATAGTGGTCTTTTTTGAAGGTTCTTCCACATGGTAAATTTTTTAGCGTCATTTTGTTGAAATACACAAAAATGAGGTAAACACACAATTATAGGTACATGTAGGTGTTTACTTAAAACTAATAGTGGGGAAAAGGCTGCATTTGGTGCAAGAGGACTTCAACAGAAACACCAACTCTACCATTTAGCGCCTGTGTAATTTGGGGGCAAGTCACTTCCACTTTGAAAACTTTAAAGAAATTTTCGTTATTGTTATGACTACTTTTGGATGGTTCTGACACCTCCTATTTCAGCAAGTCCTTTTTCCTCACTGAATCTCAGTTTCCTCATCTGTAAAATAAAAGAATTGGACTAGAAAACTTCTGAAGTCTCTTCAGACCCTAATCTATGGGCTTTAGAGCTCAATTAAAATTAATAAAAGCACATTTTAATTTTAAGGTCCCTCTAAGAGGCTTTCTGAAAGAATTGTCTATAGCAAATAGGAATTAATTTGTTATTTTTGAACCACATCCTGAATTCTGTTGATTTCTTATCAGACTGTCATGTGTAAAATCCTTAAATATTTCATCTGTTGAAATTCTGAATCAAATTGGTACATTTTGTGTGTAGCAGTTATAATCTCAATTTGAGTTTTAAAATTCCCAGCTCTCCTGGCCACCTGCTGTGACACCAAAGCAACCATTCAAAGTGAAGAGGAAAAGGGCCTGAATTATTGTATGTGTCTGTTCAGTTGTTGGAACAATATTGTAGCAAAGATCTTATTTTATTTCTTTGAACACTATTAATTTCATACTCAAGGGACTCTTTTAAATACTAAATAAGCAATATCATCTGTTTCTCTAAAACAAGGTTCTGTTCTCAGTGCTCTGGCCTTCTTATGAAAGATACATTCATGACCTAAATCTCATTTCTTGTGTAAGTTTTTCTAATTAGTTCACAGGGTTAATTATATAAGTGCACCCTGAAAATTCTCTTTGGTATCTTGATGATATCAAAATACTTAACATTTCACATATTTTACACTTCACTAACAAACTGCGTATTAATAAGCAAACAATAATTTTGTAATTGTCAACATCATAAAGCAATCTTTGACCAGATGATACAGTAGTGAACATTTTTCATAATTTGATGATCTCTAAGGTCCCTTCTAGCCCTGAAACTCTGTTATCTTGTGATCCTAATGATTTTAAAACCATAAACATTTAGCAATAAGTAAAACTATTTTTGTACTTCATCTTAAAGGACATTCATTTTTAAAACATTCTTTGAATGATAACCATGGAAATAAAATTCAAATCTCATTGGCCACAATGAGCTTCCTCCCTATCCCTTTCTGCCATTTCTTTCCTGTAAATTACTTTTGTACTACAGTGCAGGGATTTAAAAATAAGAATAACCAAATTGCTCATAGACTGAGCAAGAACTCCTTGTCACCCCCTGTTCCCCAAACTAGTACTTTTATTCTAGCTGTCAATTCACAGGCAATATGCCTTGCCGTTAATTACTCATTTGGCTGTTGTTTCAGTTCTGAGCTTCAACAAATCCAAACCAAGTTGTTGTGGCAGAGAATTTTCAACCACATCCCCAGCCAAAATAAAATTTAAGAAAACAACTCCTGGGTTAGCCTTGCGTACCTGAGATATGAAAGGAAGTGCTGGCGGTTAGAGTGACATACCCCTGAGTCCAGAGGCTGCCTCTGCAAATTCAACACACCATTATTTTCTTTTGAGCTTAAATGCCTCTGAACTTTGTCACCTATCCATCTAGGTGACACTTTTTGGCACCTGCTAGTTGGGTTTTGAAAAGAGAGAATGGCCCAGGAAGATTGAGGGGACTTCAGAAATTAAAGTAGAAGACAACAAGGCCAAAAATTAGTAATTTTGATGAAGAAGAAAATGGGGAGCCATCTTAAAAAGTGATGATTTTTTAAAAGAACACTTTCTTATTTAAAAGAGACTATTATTTCTTAAGGACTGCTATTTTTAAGAAGGCATTTACCACAGGTAGAAAGAAGGGCATATACCCAAGGATGAATATAAATCAGAGACTTTCAAACCCCAAACAGAAGAATGTTTGAGAGGGGTGTGTGTGTGTGTGTGTGTGTGTGTGTGTGTGTGTGTGTGTGTGTGTGTGCATATGTGTATGTGTGTATGCATATGTATTTGTATGTAGTGTGTTTGTGCATGTGTGTGTATGTGTTTTAATCCAAGATCTTAGTTTCTTTTCTTCTTTCAGCCTTTTGCCTTTATGCCACAATTATTACCCTGTAACTTTCTTCCCCTGTTGAATCCTTCCTCGTTACTATGGCAGTGACACCAACATCTAAGCAACACCAGTTGACAGAGCAATCGCATGTTACAGAGTATAGTTCATTCCTCATCTCTGGTCCTAGGGTCAAATTTCCAGAGCTGGAAGGGACTTCAAAGGCAATCTGGTCCTGCCCTCTGCTTGTACCGAAGAGGACACAATGCTGAGATGAGGGAGTGGTACTTCCTCCTCAGTTTTCCAGAACTTACAGCATTCAATGGGGTTACTATAATAACTCCACATGTGTGTATATTGCACAAGACATCTCTTCAAGATACTAGTGGCTTGTTTTTCTCTCAGTTCTTCATATTTATTATTTCTTGTGGCATAGTCATACTATTACATTTTGTTGTTCACTTGTTTTTTAGTTGCGTCTGCCTCTTCATGACCCCACTTGGAGTTTTCTTGGCAAAGATGCTGGAGTGGTTTGCCATTTCATTCTCCAGCTCATTTTACAAAAGAGGAAACCAAAGCCAGCAGGGTTAAGTGACTTGTCCAGGGTCACAGAGCTAGTGTCTAAGGCCAGATATGAACTCAGGAAGATGAGTCTTTCTGACTCTAGGCCTGCACTTTATTCACTGTACCACTTAACTGCCTCTCTCTTATATTAATATACCACAATTCAACCCCACTTGATTGGTACCTGTTTTAGCGCTGGGAATGTTTAAAGCTTCAGTTGAAACTCCTTAAACATGCTAAGCATAATAAAAATGTGTGTAGAGAATTGTCGCTTGCCTCTGACTTAAGTTTCCTCATCTATAAATGGTGATAATAATAGCTGGAGTCAGGAAGACTCATCTTCATGAGTTCAAATCTGGCCTCAGACACTACTAGCTTTGTGACCCTGGGGAAATCACTTAACTCTGTTGGTTTCAGTTTCCTCATCTGTAAAATGAGCTAGAGAATGAAATGGCAAACGATTCCAGTATCTTTGCCAAGACATAGGGCCTTAAAGAGTCAGATACGACTGAAACTACTCAACAGCAATATCGAAGACCAAAAAGCACTATAAATGCTGGCTATTATTATTGTTGTTGACATAATTACAATTCAATATTCACTAAAAATTCCATAAACTTTTGTTAAGTGCCTTCTATCTACCAGGCAGTGTACTAAGTGCTGGTGATGTAACTAAGAAAAAGACAGCCCCTGTCCTCCAGAAGCTTGCCATGTAACAGGGAAAGACAACCTACAGAAGGTAGCCAGAAATGAGAGGGTAGGACGTTGTGTGGGGGGTGGGTGTTCAGAAGACACTAGGGAGGGGCATCTTGTTCTTTGGAATTGAAACCAGGCAGAACTGCAGGTGACTTGTTATTGTGCTTTGTTCTGGTTGTTTTTATTGTTAACAATAAATGTGTATTTCAAACAATTAGAAAATCAGGCCAAATAGTATAATGCTGATAGATGAGAAACATCCAAACTACTATTTTCTTCTTCCTATTCTAACATTGGAAATTTCATCTTCAAATGGAATGTAGTTTAAGAGAAAGTTGAAATCCAGGATAAGGGGATATTAAGAGAGAACTCTAAATGAATTTAAAACTCCAGGCCAAAGGTAATCTGAGAACTTGCAGATGTGACAGTACCACTGTAAGTGAGTATTGAGAACTTGCAGATGTGACAATACCACTGTCAATGAGTATTCAGAAAAAGTTTGAAATTGGGGAGAGTCCAGAAGACTGTGAGGCCCAGGGAACTTAAAGGACTTACCTAAGATTGCCTAAGTAGGAATGTCCATGAGTAGGAGTTGACCTAACTCTAGATCTGGTGTTCTTTTAACCACAGACTCTCTCGGCACTAGTTTACTCATCTTTGAAATGGTGATTTTGAAGCAGGGAGACCCATTAGGAAGCTTTTTGCAGTAGTCCAGTGGACAGTGATAGAAAGTCCAGAGTGGTGGCAGCTGTGTGTGTTGAGAGATGTTCTACAGGTAGAATGAGTGAGAGCTGGTAACCAAGGAGCTGTTGTTGTGGGGTAAGGGAGAAAGGGAAGAGTTAAGATTGCCAACCTTGGAGTTTTGGGGGAAAGATAATGAATTCCATTTTGGACATGTTATGTTTGTGCCTGGCATGTAGTAGTTGCTTAATAAATGTTTAGTGATTAAAATACCTGCAGAATATCAGATTTGTAATGTCAAATAGGCAGTTGCTGATGCAGGACTACAGCTCAGGAGATTAAATCAGTGTTGGTTTTATAGGTTGAAAGTCATCCTCAGAGATGTGATAATGAAATCCATGGCAGCTGATGAGGCCATGAAGAGAAAAAATAAAGAGAGAAGAGGGCCTAAGACAGAGCAATTTGATAGATCAGAGGAAAGCCATAGACATAGTATATATTTATTGCAGCAAAGTACTTGACTCTTATGACCTCCTAGTGGATAAGAGGGAAAGATATGGGTTAGAGGGAACAGTTAAGGGTGTTTGTATCTATTTGAATAAACATAACAAAAAACTGACAACAAATAGATCCTTCTCAGTCTCAAGGAAGGTGACTAGCATTAGTCACATTGTACTGTACTGTCATGGTCGAGAAGACTACAGACTACATATTCAATTTCAGTTGTAGCTTCTCTGAAGAAGAACCGCTAGGATGGGGAGGGTTCTGGGAGCCTTGTCATATGAGGGACAGGTGATGGAATTGGAGTCGGTTATCTTGAGAAGAGAATACTAGGGAGGGGAGGGGATGATAGTTTTTAGTTAGAATTTATAACATCAGATTTAGGCACAATATAAGAATGTTCCATTAGTTATAACTGTCCAGTAGTAGAATGGGCTCACTTTTGATGTCTTGAGTTCCCCTAAATGTCCCTGGACATAATCATATAGAGGCTGGAAAGCCCTCTCAAGAATGTCCCATAGAATGGGAGCCTGGACTAGGTGGTCTAATTAAGGTTATACAAGGTATCAGTGCCTCATTTTTAATGCTAGATTATCATTTCTGGCTGTGCAACCTTGAACAAATTACTTCTTTCTCTGGGCTTCCCTTTCCTCACCTGTAAAAATGAGAGAACCAAGAAAAACTTTGACTAGATAATTTTGAAAGTCTCTCATAGCTCTAAATCTATAAACCTATGATTGTCTATACATTCCTGATTATCAAGAAAAATTCCCTTCCCCTACTTTTTTTGCCCTTTGTAACAAGAGTTTATGACCTGACCATGTAGCTCACTGGGTATTACTTTCAAGTGAACAGTAAAGGAGGCCAGAGAATCACATTTTATGTAGCAAAAATCCAAAGCACTTATATTTACTACTGTAATGTTTGCCTCACTAATATTTACCTACATGCATAATTGGGACATGATAGTAAGACATCCAGAATGTGATGTATAATTACAGAAAAAAAGAGAGAATTATAGGTCAGTGAAGCAATATAACTCAGTAAAGAAAGTCTCTTATCCCTTGTTTGGATTTTAGTGTACTTTAATTAGATGATAACTAATATTCTTTAGTAAGAAGTTTTACTTAGCTAAAATTCTGTAACAATTCCTACTAAGGAAATATCAAAATAAATTGGTCCTTTAGAGGAGAAGTTATTTAAAACGCCTGGAATCCCAAGAAGGAAACTGATGTTTAGCACATGTAGAAAGCAGGGCTCCTTATTTATTGGGAAATCGGAGCATCTTCTCTCCTAAGATAGAGATGGTAGTTTTCATTGTTAACACAATCAATGGCCGTATCAGTGCTACCATGAATATGTAAGTATTTTCACATTCTTAAGTATAGTTCTTCACAATAACAAATGTTGTGCTGCTATCAGCCTAAGTATATTAGATTTTGATTTAGAACAGAATCCTCCCAATGAAATATGGCAGAAAGGAAAAAACCCCCTCTGGTTACCCATATTTTGATCTAAAGAAAAATATATTATGACAGATTTTAGGAAGTGTTTTTACAAATATGTATATCTTTTTATAATTACAAGTATGGATAATCAATAAAAATTTCTATGTCATGATTAATAGTTAACAATTCTTTCAAGTATATTGATATATTGTTTAGATTTTTCATTTATATTAATGTATTGTTTAGATTTGTGAAGGGGTTTAGGAAGAGGAAGGGTTAAGAGACTTTTCCTAGGTTACTTGATTAACCCATGATCATAAACGTAGTGGCAGAATAGGATTTGAAGCCAGGTCTTTCTGACCCCAAGGCCATCCCTCCATCCATTATACTGTGCTGTATTTCTGCTCATGTTACTAATTTAAAAAACCAAAAAACTAAGAAAAAGACCTTTAATAATTTGAGGATAGAATCTCAATGAAGGATTTCTAGAGAAATTTGAAAAAAGAAGTACAGGATATGAAGGCATGGAGGGGTTACCATCTTTGCTGATAAAATTATAGTTCTTTCAAAGTTTCAGAGGTAAATAAATAAATATATGTATGTGCATACACATATATGAGTAAATACATATATGCATATACATATACACACAATACATACGTACATACATGTATAGTTAGGTAGATGTCTGTCTGTCTACTGTATCTCTCTTTAAAACAAAATATTTTATCCAAATGGTCTCAGAGGATAACACAAAATAATTTGAAATGAACTTGCATAAAAATTTAAATATTCTGTGATGAAAGCACATGAAGCATTACAACTAAAAACAGCGGCTAGCATTTTGCTTTTGTTTTTGGACTCGAATAAGCACGTAGAAAGTTTTAGAGATATTTCCTTCTTTTTCTTCCTTGCCCCTAAAATATCCTTATAAATAAGTTTCACTTACTTTATGGTAGAATACTTGGATGCTATCTAAAGCATTAGGAGAGATTTACGCATTTATCCTGTCATTTAGATTTTGAACAAATATTACCCCATTTAAAGTAGGACAATGTTGATACTTTGGAAGAGCACTTAGGTCTTCCTTACATTTTCTACTGAAAAAGATAAACTTAAGTGTCATCATAATAGGAGAAAAATGCATTGTGTAAGTAGAAGAGGGCAATTCCACAGGCACCAAGGAAATACATCATTTCTTTAACAGTGTAGCTTGTCTATTTTGAGAACACTGGCCAGTGTAGATCAACATTTGGAGACATTTGGAAGGGCAAAGTGAAAGTGCAGTATGTGTGTTTGCTCACCTCCAGACCATTTCCAGAAATACTAAGTATAGTGTGTGGGCTCTGAGTTCCTTGGGCATGTGTTTATCTCTGGTTGTGTTCATTCACCACATGGGAATGGGTACATTGACACTATAGGATCTGGTTTGATGAATAGCTCTTGGGGTCATTGGAGGCTCGGTCCTAGATAGGACATTCGATAAGATTCATTCTTGATGAGACTCTCCTCACTAGGAACAACTCAATATTTTCAAAACAAAGTTCATTGTCATTACTCCCCTACTCCAGCCTCCTTTCAGACTTCCTTATTTCTGTCAAGAGCGCAAACATCTTTGTACACTTTACAACCTTGAAGTTTTCCACAATTCCCAACTCCTGCAAAACTAAGTATGAAATTGGTTAAGTGTGGTGCATTCTGCCTCCACAGTATCTTTCCCTTCTTTTCCTCTTGGTCTAGTTCTAATCCCCATTATCTCTTGCCTGGATATCTTAATAGCCTCTTTAGTTGATCTCCCTGTGTCTTGTCTCCCTCTCCCTTCTCTAGTCGTCTTTCACATAACTTCTAAAGGTGTGTTCCTGAAGCAAAGTGCTAACCGTATTAACCTTCTTGTTCTGCAGGCTCCAGTGGTTCCCTGTTACTTCTAGAATTAAATATGAATACATTTCTTTGTTGGTTAAATAAAACCCTTCACAAACTGGCCCCAGCCTGCCTTTCTCATCCTATCATTTATTACTATCCACACTTTCACTGATCATGCCAAACTGTTTCATCATTTTCAGTGCCTTTGAACTGGGTTTGCACTCACCTGGAATACCGTTCCTTTTCTCTTGTGTGTCATAGAATCTCTGGTTTCCTTCAGAATTCTCAAAGCTGTTTTCTGCTGGAAGCCTGTTCTAGTTCCTTTCCTTATAGTAGCTCGTACCTCCTCTCAACATGCGCACACACACACATACACACACACACACACACACTGCCATGTATATTTAACAAATATTTGGTCATGTATGGATCATCTTTATCATTAAAATGTAAGTTTCTTGAGAGGAAAAGGGAGTGTCATTTTTTATTTTGGCATTTCTAATGCTTACAACGGTCCATAGTAGACACTTAATCAATATGGATTGATTGATAAAGGAATGGATTGAAAGGCACTTGACTATGTCAGGGGTTAGAGAATCAGTCAGAAAGTCAGAGTCAGTAAACATTTATTAAGCTTCTATTATGTACCAGGGGCTGTCCCAAGTGCTGGAGATACAAAGGAAGACATATGGCAGTCTTTCCCCTCAAGAAGTTCATAATCTAATGGGAGAAGACAATACATAAAAAGAATCTGATAAGGGGGGAGGTTAGGGGTTGGTGGATCCTGAGATGGGGAGATGTGAATTACAGAGTGAATTCATCACACAAAATGAAAAGATTCTGGAGATGATGAAATCTAAGTGCTCACCCAGGTGAGAAATGATGAGTTGAAATCTCTGGGTAACTTCAAATAGGGGTCTAGGAGGAGCTCCCACATACCCACTTCCCACCCTCTCCAACCAGAGGCAAGTAGGAATCCCTGGGGCAAAGAGTGCATGAATCCTTTATGATAAGTCACTGAGATACATCAAAAACCCTAAAACTTCAAAACTAATCATTAGATCTACTAAAAAAATGAAAATGACATTGCAATTTTTCTTTTTTCTGGGAAAAAAACTAATTAGAGCAACAAAATGGCTAGAAGAAACAAAAAGGACCTGAATAGTTCATACTTTAGCTACTAATGAATAATTAATAAAATTAGTTGCTTTTCTTTAACCACTTGCCAAAGGTAAAGAGAGCCAGGATTTTGTTATCTATCAAAAACTGCTTTTTTCTTCAACTTAACTCTTCAAAAGGCTGCATTAGTATTAAAGAAACAAAGTTTTCAAATTACTCGAATGCAGAATAAAGTCACCTTGAATTTGGAATCTCTGAAATGTTGAGTAATAGCATATGATAACACGATATGTTCAATTTTTTAAAAACAAGCAATACTAAAAAAGCCAAAATGAATGGGGTTTTGGAGAGGGGGATAGCTTTCATAACAAGAATCAGTAGCTAAAAAAGGTGGTGTTTTTTTTTAAATTGCAAGAGATGCTGCTCCCCAGTTCTATAAATGTGTGTGTGCTGAATGCTTCATATCTATTTAACAGCTAAACAAAGAACTTTTCCTTATTAGCAAAACATTTATTAGACTAGAATTTATGATCTGAAAGAATATCCAATTTAAGATAAATTGATTGTAGATAGACTTAAGAAAAATTATTTGCATTTCAACTAGTCCCTTTAAGTGTAATGTTAATAGCAGCTTTTTAAAGTCACTGAGCATGATGTTGTCCTTTTTTGACTGTTACTGTTGCTATTTTGACCGGATCTGCGATTTCATGGGCATAAAAAGTAGTCAGTGAGGAGCTTCGTAACATCTCTTGATATTCATTCATCCTTTCTGTCCTCTGGCACTCTCACCACTGATAGGGGTCTTTATCCCCTCAAGCCTGGACTATTGAGCAGCCTGCTGATTGGTCTCCCTGCTTCAAGAAGAATGGCCCCATTCTGGTCCATCCTCCACTCAGCTGTCTATAGTTCAGGTCTGACTATGTCATTCCGTCTTTAATAAACTCCAGTGACTCCCTGTTACCTCTGGGATCTCACATAAAATCCTCTTTTGAGTCCTTCATAACCTATTGCTCTTCTGTCTTTCATCATATTAACCCCACATACTCAGTCTCCTTACTGGTCCTCAAGCAAAACACTGTACCCCCAAATCTATGCATTTTCTCTGCTATCCCCTCCTTCCTCATCTCTGCTCCTGCCTTTCATGGTTTTATGCAGTTCCCATCTAAAATCTCACCTTCTGCAAGAAGCCTTTTCCAATTCCCTTTGATTCAAGTGCCTTCCCCTCAGTTGGTTATCTCAATTTCTCCTGTCTATATCTTGGGTTTACACAGGTCTTTTCATGTTGTCTCCCTCATTGGACTTTGAGCTCCTTGAGAGCACAGACTCTCTTCTTGCCTTTCCTTTTGTCCCTTGGAATTGGCAATTAGCACATTAGCCTGGCACATGGTAGGTGATTAATTAATACTTGTTGACTTGATATTACTTGAGTAGCTTCCTCTACCAGTCATTTTATACACACACACACAGCATTCTAGTCCTAAAGAGTTACCTCCCGGGAACATTGAAAGGTTCGTTGACTTTCTTCAATCCAAGGTTCCTGACTCCAAGGCTGGCTTTATATTCATTGGAACACACTCTTTCTCATTGCTGTTATTATTGTTAATAAAATCCCTTGAATTGTTTGTTGCTCCTTCTGTTAAGAAAATCCTGCTGTAACACTTCTTCATGTCATGGAAGTGACCTTCGGTTCCTAAGGGCTATGCCAGTGGAGCTCAAGCTCTGGTAAGTCCTACCAGAAGCTTAGAGTATGGACCTAGCAACAAGCTTTGTGTCTGTTTACTAAAGTCAGAGGATTTGAATGTAAAAGTTTGGTAAGCAGGTAATAGAATTTTTTTGGCCATATAAATTCACATGAGTGGTCTCTTAAGGCAAAGATGGCTTATTTCCATTTAGAGATGGTAGTACCCACACTTAACACATTTCCTTTTAAAATCGAAGTAATAATATCTGACATTAATATAATTAATATTAGTGCTTGATAATTACAAACCCTTTTACATGTATGCATTTTACTTGATCCTCATAACAACCTTGTGAGTTAATTTTGTGTTACCACCTCCATTTCATAGATGTAGAAATGGGTCAGGCAGATTAAGTGACTTTCCCAAAATATGATAAATAATAATAAAAGAATATAACAAAATATAACTAGTTAGGAAGTGAATCCAGAGCTCAATGTATGTCATTTTCCTCAATCTGAGGGCTCTTTCCAAGGAAATTTTCTGATGTTTAATATTCTTTATTCCCCCTAAAATGTCAATGACTATCTTACATTGTTTTTAATATATTCCTTCCTGTTGCCTCTACTTAGATTTTAGTGTCTACAGTGATAACCAACAGAATCAATGATTTTTTATTTTCATTTTTTTATAATTTAATTAATATTTATTACGTCCTTATTGTGTTCAAGGGGCAGCTAGGTGGCACAGTGGATAGAGCACTGGCCCTGGAGTCAGGAAGACACATCTTCCTGAATTCAAATCTGACTTAAGACACGTACAAGCTGTGTGACCTTGGGCAAATCATTTTAACCCTGTTTACCTCGGTTTCCTCATCTGACAAATGAACTGGAGAAGGAAATGACAAACCGCTCCAGTATCTTTGCAAGAAAATTCGAAATTGGGCACAGAGAGTAGGACACAACTGAAAAATGAGTGAACAATACATTTTGTGGAAGGCAGTTTTCTAGGTACTGGAGATATGAAGGCAAATATGAAATAATTCATTTAACCCTAAGAATATGTACTGGTAAGTAGATACAACATATTTTGCAGAGGGAAAGAGCACAGACCTTAGGGATCAGGGAAGACTGAATAGATGAGGTAGTACCAGCACTCTGACCTGAAGGAAAATAAAAATTCTCAAAGGGAGATATGAAGAGCAAATGTGTTTTAGTTATTGAGAATATGTAATAGATAATATTGAATATCAGCGGATGGAATTGCAGATTCAAAGGACAAGTACTATTTCAGTGTGACTGGAAAATAAAGTGAGTGAAAGGCAACAATTTAAAATAAATCTGGAAAGGTAGGCTAGATCCAGATGGTAGACAGCCTTAAATATTAATCAAAATAGCATATACTTTATCCTAGCAACGGTAGGGATCTATTGGAGGTTTTTTGGCAGGGAAGTTAAGTTCAGATTATTTTGACAGCTGTGTGAAGGTTAGATAGGAGAAGAGGAGGACTGGATTCAGAAAGACTTGGAGGTCATTAGAATTGTTCAAGCAAGAGATGAAAACTGCCTGAGTTAGGGTGATAGTCATGTGACCAGGAAGAATAAAACAGATCTGAAAGAAGTTGTGGAGCTAGAATTCACAGGACTTGGCCACTGGTAGAATATGGGAGGTGAGGAAGAAAGAATGATCAAAAATGGCTCAGAGATTACAGCTTTGGTAGACTGAGATGCTACTGAGCATTTCAACGCACATGAGGAAGTTTGGAGGAAAAGAGGCAGCAGGACAGAAGACGAGCAGTGCTATTTTGGATATGTTCAATTTGAGATGCTAAAGGGACATCCACGTATAGTTATGGAGTAAGGCATTTGGTAAAGCAAAACTGAAATTCAGGAAGAAAGGCTGGTTGTATGGGTTCAGAAATCATCTACATAGAGATGATCATTAAAGTGCTGGGGGGAAATAAGGTCTCAAAACTAGAGAGAAAAGAAAAGAGGAGCCAAGATAAATTTTTGGGACCCTCATGAGAGATGGCTGAAAAATCAAGCAACAGAGACTGAGAAGGATCATACAGGTAGGAGGAAAAGAAGGTAATTGTATCACAGCAACCAAAGGAGAAGAGAGAATCCAAGAGAGGTGTTGATCAGAATGAAGATTAAGAATAGCCTATTACTATATTTAACAATTAAGAGATCATCAGTCATTTTAGAGAGAAATTTATGCTTAATGGCAGGATCCAAGCCAGACTGTGGTGGTTTGAGAAATGAGTAATTGAATAAGGAATAAGTGGGAGAAGCATTTGCAGATAACTCTTTGTAGAAGTTCAACACTGAAATGGAGGCAAGGCAAAGGATGGTAGGTTATGAGGATGGTAGGATCAAGTTAAGGGTTTATTTTTTTAAAGGATAAAAGAGACCTAGGCAATGACATAGAAACTAGTGAATAGAGAAAATGATCAATGAGGCAAGCTCCTGGAGGAGACAGGAGAAGATGTGATTTAGGGCACAAGCAGAGTCAAGGAAAAGAGCCACATCTTCCCCAATTATTGAAACGGTGGAGAAGGGTTTTTTTTGAAGGACCTCAAGACACATCGTCTCAGTTTTTCTCGGTAAAATAGAGTGTCATTGTCTGAGAAAGATATTGGGATTGCAATGAGATCTTGAAGAAAGAGATTGTTGGAAATAACCACTATGGGGAAGGAAATAACCAATCAGGGAAATTATAAAAGGATAGCCATGAAGTAATGACAATCTCACAGTGTTTAGGTAGCATGTATTTTTAGTGGACTCAATCATCCCAGCACATGGGTTCCCCTAGGGATGTTCAACAGCCCATGAGTATAAGCAGAATAGTCAAAAGCTGGAGGTGCATACCCCAGAATTAAGGGTAGGCAGGGGATGAACGGAACAAGAGAACAAAGAGTTCAAGGTCAGGGTTGGGGGTGAAGGAAGCATTAGGTAACTATGGGAACCAGACTGTAAAGGGAGGAAAGGGAAAGGAAGGCCAGAGTAGGGATTCTAGACTGAAAACAAGAAATTTTAGAAGGATTAGAGGTCTCAGGGAGGATAAAGTGGAGGTTTAGGAAGAGAGAGAAAGGAATGAGAGGGTATGGTCAGGAATTTGGGGGTTCGAAATCATGGAAGTAGTGCTGCTGAGGTGTAGTGTGACTGCATTGGTGGGTAACTAAGGTAGAATGAAGAACTTTAAGTTAATCAGAAAATAATTTTTAATCATCAAGTGGTTTAATAGTTACTCAGAAAGTAGTTTTCACTTCTAATCCCTTATGATCGAATTAATTTCTTCTGAATGTCATTTCAGTGACTTAAGATAGTAATTAAATCAATCCAATTCCAGATGGGTAATTTTTTTTTTAGTCCTGGCAGTTGGACCTCAGCTGAAAAGCTTAAGCTCAGATGATTGAAGCTCTTACTAAAAAGTGCCCTTGTAGGAAATGAGTAGCTCTTTCTTAAATATTTATTGTGTGCTCAGCATTGTGTTATAAGTGCTTTGTCTTGCCATTACCTTCAGAAGTCCAGAATAAAATAAATGCCTTTGTCAACAGAACTACAGGATCCTTTTAAAATTGTTTATGATTTGACATTTCTGAAGTTTTTAATCACATTTCAAAATACATAGTAGAAGTATGATCTCTGTCCTCAAGGATCTTGCTGAGAGAACAGTAATCAAACTATTTCTTACCATTGCTACTGGAAAAGGAGCTGTAATATGTTTCCTTATGGCTTATTCACAGTCCCTGTGAAACCCCAGATCAAAACTCCCTTTCCTGGCCACCTCTTCTCGGTGTTTGTTGTCTCCCCTTATTAGGGCATAAATTCCTAGTGGGCATGGATTTCACTTTTGCATTTATAGACCCAGTGCATGGCACGGTGCCTGCCTGGCATGGTAATATAGTAAACAACTAACAAGGGAAAGTAAAATGTGACAGATCTGTAGAACTGTTGAGAGTGATTTCAAAACATTGTTCATTGAACTTGATCTGAGTCTAAAAGGATCTGTAGGATTTGGTGGGAAAGATTATAACTCTAGTAAGCTGGCATTTAAAATAATTATATATGAGTCCATCCTTCAGTTCCTTCATCTCAAAATAGTGAGGTTGACTTCTTTCTCTGACTGGATGATAAAGGTCTCTGAACAGACACGAGACTCAGGAATTCTACTCCATTTTGGAGTATCCCTGGGATTCGGCCCTGGATTATCACTGGACACGAGAGGGATCTTGTAAGTTAAAGATGAACTAGCGCTAGTCTTTTTTTATTTTTTAAACTATCTCCTGGAATCCAATCAGCTAAAGATGAAGTGACCCTGGTCTGGGTCTAAATCGTTAGGCCAATACCAGTCTATGACTAAACCTCCAGACCTAAGTAATTGTCATGAGCATAAACCTTCCTTTTAATGCTTGTTTACCCTCTTGTACCACAAGAGTTTACTAGTAGTACAAAATGGATGAAACTGTACCTGCACAAAATAAGCCTGTTTGTAGATGGAATGAAAAGCTGAATTTTCTAGGATAGTTAATACTCTTAGAAACAGTAATAAGAAAAACGGCAACTCTTTTTGAAAAGTAAATGAAGCGTATCTTAAGGAAAAATAGAAATGTCTAGTTTCTTTCTTGCTGTTATCATTTGCTGTATATAGAATGCATTGAGCACCTTCATAAAAAGAGCTATAATTATTTTCTCTGTGATTTTTTTCAATGTTGACCAAAGAAACAGTGCTGCTAACAAACATTCATAAGATTTTATTCACTGTATTAAATCACTGAAATACCTATTTTTATCAGAGAACAGCAAATTGAAGATAAGCCTATCAAGGAAGAATGTGAAGAAGGGATAAAAAGTGAAGTGAGAACTCCAAATCAAACCAAAGGTAACTAAGATATTCTTATGTTCCTGACCAATTTTTACGACATTAATTTTATATTGATCATCCTAAATCCTAAACTTGAATTTCTAAGCTTATTTCCATAATTAAATGTAAAATCGAATTGATTATAGTAGGCAGTCCGTAATTAGTTGTACTTTAACTATATTTGGTGATACTTCATTACAAAAATTTAACTTTACTCTGGGTCAGATCATCCCACTGATATATAATAGCTACACTCATGATAAGCTTAGGTATAACTTCAGAGAACTATAAGATGTCATTAGGCCTTTCTCCCTTCAGGGCCAGTGTTATAAGGTGACTTCCTTTTTGTATCTTCCTCCATACTTCTAAATATCATGTATTAAATATTTTCTATATTTGTTGAAACAAAAGCAGCATCGCAGTTCAAACTTAATATCATTTCCACTTCATTAAAATAAATCTCTTGAGTGATTGGTGCTATAACAGTAAGAGGATTCTGTATTTTAAATTGTGCTGGATTCAGTTTTAAAGACCTTTGACTTTTAAATTACTCCAGTTTTAATCAAATTGGAAAGTGTTAAGAATTATGCATTCCATATATAATTTATATCTGATTATATAATTGTTGAGCCTTGTTTTTGTAACGTGTCTGCCTGATGATATAGTTGACATTTACCTAAACGTACTTTGACTTTGCATATGCATTTTTATTTTTTCAGTTACACCAGAAATAAGAATGGTTTTGATGTCCCTGCTCTCATGTAAATGACATGTTCCATAAGTGACGTTTTTGTGCTTTTTCATCCAATTTTAATTAAGCAGTGTTAACACTTAATTTAACAGCCATCTCCTGCGTAGTTGTCGGCATCTTGTTCACACTTACTGTGCCTGATCGTTTAAGTGGGCAGAAATTGCTCCATTCGGAAGGCTCGTTCATTCTTCCAGATCAATAAGTTATCGTTCGGTGTAATTAAAGAGCTAGAAAAGTATTTTTAATTATATACAAAATAATATTAAAATATAACTTTCTCATATAATAGAATTTCCTAATTTACTGGAATTTAATGGAATTATCTGTATTTTAATCAGACTTCCAAAAAGTCACGTGAGTTTACAGCCATTTTTTTTCATCCATACAAGCCTTGGTTTTTTGACTTTTTTCACTCATCTTGTTAAGGGATCTCCTGAACTTGTTCTGTTGAGTTGCCATATTTTCCAGGAACACTGGACCCAGAATGTGCAGGGAGCCCTAAATGTATCCAGGAGGAAGGCTGCCCTCCACGCCTCTTCCCCCCCCAAGCTGGACTCCCTGGCAGACACCAGTTAGTCTGCCCTAGACTGGGAAACTGCTTATACAGCTGAGACCTGTATATTTAAGCAGACCGTCTTATCTTCGTAGTCTGGCCGTTATCAAGGAAAAAGAAGGTTGCTTTCATGATTTTTACTCCTCTGCCAATCCTATTTAGGGGGAGATTTTTATATCTCCTCCTCTCTTTGTCACAGTTTCATAAATATGTAAGCCTTTGGTTGAACTGTGAACTCTTTGCCCTGGCTTAGAGTTCCACTTGCATGTTCTTTTCTCTTGTAATAAATCTAATTGCTACACAGCAGTATCTCATGAACTCGTGATACTGTTTTTGATTAACAATCTTAAAGGTCAAGATTTAACCTAAGGGTTTATGCTCATAAGATTTCACCTTTAGGAAGCCCAAAGATCAGAGGAAATGCCTGTGACTTAAAATTACTCTTAGAGTACAATTGCATTTCAAAGCACATAGGTTCAAAGGTGTATATCAGTGCCTTAAAAGTTTGGTAGTTCCTTTATATTCCCTAGCTTAGTGGGATGGAACTATGAAAGTCTTATGGAAAGTTTTGGAGCTCGTGCTTTCAGAGGTTTACAAACTCTTCAGTGGACTCTTCAACCAATCGTAGTAGGCCCAACTTTTTTACTTGACACACTAAATAAATTTTACTTGCCTGTTTAAAATTCAGTTTGCTTCTCCCTTAATGCCCAGATCAGGGAATGCGTATAAAGCTAAAAGGGACCTCAGAAAACATTTGATCTAGCCCCCTTGTTTTACAATTGACTAGGTCCAGGAAAGTTAAATGATTTGCCCAGTGGATAATGTCAGAGATGGTTTTTGAACTCGGGTCTTTTGACTCCATAGCTAGCACCTTCCTCTACTTAGCATCTGCCTCCAATTCTTGTACAATATTACTTTTGAAATCAGCAAGATCTCTATTGTGGAACTCTGATCCATTTACTAAGCCAGTGGTTCTTAACCTTTTTTGTGTTTTAGACATATTCAGCAATCTGGTGAATCCTGTGAACCCCTTCTTAGAATAATGTTTGTTGCTAAGTCAAACAGAGAATTTTATGTGTATTCCAGGAGCTATAACAGGATGAGTGAAAAAAGTGAAATTCCAGGAGTTTATTAAGTAGGGAGTGACATGTTTGGATCTCTTCTTTAGGAAAACCATGTTAGTGGTTGAATCATGCAGGGATTAGAGTGAGGGAGAGACTAGAGGCAAACAGACCTACCAGCAAGCTATTGCAGTAATGCAAGTGTGGGGTGATGAAGGCCTGCACTAGACTTTGGCAACAGAGTGGGTATGGAATAGGAGTGGTAACGAGGAAGGCATCCAGGATGACTTCTAGGTTGTGAGGAAAGGAAAGGGAAGAGAAGGGAACAAGAGAGTACTCTTTTTGTGGTTTGATTTTCAATGTATCTCCCAGTGCTTAGTGCAGTGACTGACATGTAGTAAGTATTTAATAAAGGCTAGCTGACTGACTAACCGTGTCATGAAAATCGAGAGGAGAGAATTCCCAGGAGAAGAGGTGATGGGGACAGTGTCAAAAACTGTCGAAGGAAGTCAAGAAGGATAAAAATTGAGGAAAGGCTTTTAGACTCAGGCCGTAATTAAGATGCCTTTGGGAACCTTCAGGAGAGCAGTTTCAGTTGAATGATGAGGTTGAAAGCCAGACTGCAGAAGTTTTAGAATAGAGTAAGAAGAAAGGAAGTGGGAGCCTGATTGTAGCTTTCTATAAGCCACTAAAGGGAGAAGAGACATAGGATGATGGCTAGCAGCGATAATTAGGCCACATGAGAGTTTTTTAAGGACAAGCAAGACATGAACATGTCTGGAAATAGCCAGTATTTAGGGAGAGATTGAAGATCTACTGACTTGGCAATGAGCCATACTTGGGATATTCCAAGTTGGAGTCTAGCTGGCCAGTAGTAAACTATCTTTTGCTAAAATTTTGTATTTATGTAATACCTATCTCTAAGGGACATAGTATGGATTATGAGCATTGTATCATATGTCTTTTAAGAATTTCTCCTTTTTTTAGATCCTTGTAGAATTTATTTGCTAGATCTTGTCTTCTCCTGGGTTGGCCTTTAGGAGTCTAGGGTCACTTCCGTATCATGATATAGCATCAGAGTGCTTGTTTTGGGGAGGTCTTTGTACAAAATAGGACCTTTAAATATTTATTAGTTGAAAGGAATGAAATTAAAGAAACATAGATAATTTGCAATTGCAAGTATGTATATAAGTAGAGAGGCAACATGGTGAAATAGAGAGCTAGCCTCAATAGCCAGGAAGACTTGGTTTCAAGTCCTGCCTCTGAGAGCCATTGGTAGCGTGACCCTGGGCAAGTCACTTAACTTCACCAACCTGCATTGGTAGATGGATTTCCTCACCTGAGAGTTTTCTGTACCTGTGAAATTGTTGATCCAATCCCTATGCCCTATGTTTAGTCAGTAAAACTGAGGTTGGACAAGTCATTTTACTTCTCAGATCCTGTTTCCTTACCTGTAAAATGAGGAAGTTGGACTAAATGGCTACTAAGTTTTCTAACAACTCAAGATCTATGAACTGTGGAGTTGAGGACTCAGATCAAAAATGAGTTTTTGGAGTTAGTCATAGAACAACAGTCAAACTGATACCTCTATCTCACTGTCCTCTAAGTTTGTTATACTTAAGTTTACCTCATTTGACCCTCTGTCATTATCTTTTCTACTTCCTTTTCTGTTTTATAGTAAAAGAGAGCAGTTTGGAAGCCAGAAGCAGAGCTACCCAGGATAGAGTTCTTTATCCTTACCCTATCTACACAAGGTGGCTATTGGAATGCTCGGGGGTCTATAGGAAATCAGCAATGCACTGTTTAATATATACATGGGAGACAGGCTAGATTTGATGCCTAGGTTCAACTTACTGTATACTATATTTGATTTTTAAGGCTTCCCGCACCATTTCCTTGATGCATAGAAACCTTGGGGGAAGAAGGAGAAGTGTGAGAACATTAGAAATCCCATACAAATATTCCAATAACAACACTTTACTAAGAAGCAAATATATTTGAAATGGGGCATAAAGGCTGATTATTACCTTGTTCTGAGTAGATAAACTTACACTTAAAAAGAAAGGACATTGAATTTTCTTCCCAGTTTTCCTTTTTTTTTTCTTTCCTAACAGGAAATAGTAAAAAAAATTTTGCTTTGAAATAAATTGTGAGATTTCTCTTGGTATTTTATGTTCATCAGTTTGAGTAAATTCCATGAATAAAATGTTCTTCAAATTATTTTTACCAAAAATCAGGATAAATTTATACTATATAGCAACTGCAGTTTTTTGCCTGTAGGCTTAGATGGACAGAATATTGTAATCCACATTTGCCTACAAAATTATTCTTCTATATTTTTATATCAATCAGGAAAAAATGAGGGGAAAAACAAGTTAGGGTCTGGGTTAAGACTCTAATAGGCATTTTTTTTAAATTTTTTAATCTATAGTCCTAGCTGCCTGACTAAATAATCACCTCAGGGTACCACTCATTTTTAATGAGCCTTAAAAATAACTTCTAGGTCATATGGAAAATTTGTTTTCCTGATACTTCTAGAACATACGGGTTTTAGATCCTACCACCCAACCTCCTCCCCCACAGATACAATTTGACACATTTTTAAGCACTAATGACAGCTCTGTAGAGTTATTCACTTGGAATTCATCCCTTTGCTCTTCTACATCCCTTGCTGCACTGAAAAAGTGTATAAAGGAAGTATGAAGTCACATGGAGCAAGAATAACAATTTACATTTATATGTACTTTTTCATTTATAGAGCACTTTACTTACATTATCCTCTTTGAGGCATGAAAACAGTTTGAACCTGTTTTCTTTTCTGAAATTTAATCTCTAGACTCTAAGAAAAGTTCGATAAATCTTACTATGCAAATAGACAGTTTGGGAAGGGAGGGGCATATAAGTCTGGTATGCCCAGAGCTACAAAAATGCATAAATGAGAATGTTATTCTACAAATATGTACACAGATTTTTTCTTTATGCTTGGCATTACACTAATACTTTAATCCAAAATCCATTTGAATTTATCTTGTTAGTCTCTTCCACATATTAAAACCAAAACATGGAGTAACTTTTTCCTATATAATCCAAGATGAAATTTTCCACAATCAGTTGCCAGTTTATCTATTCTGTTACATTGGAATTTACCTGGCTTTTGCTCATAGAGTGCATTTTTTTATGGGAAAGATGTTGAATCTGACTTATCAATCTGATTAATTCTGTTCTGTGACTATCAGTAGAAAAAAGCAGCTCATTTTCTAGTGTCATACATGGATTACCCTAAAGGGCCAGATATTCTTAAAATGAAAAGAAACATGAAACTTGGGGGGATGGGGGGAATTGTCAGAAGATATCATCTGGTTTATATAAATCAAAGATGAGCATTTTGTTGTATATGAGTTCTCCTTCCCTTAGCATGAGATGAATGGTATACCCAATTAGACAAATGTAGTGAATATTCTGAAAACTTTGAGCTGGTCCTATTCTTTACAGCTGTTGTGGCTCTGGTTCTAAAGACTAGTGTGGGAGGGAAACAGAGTATGACCAACAACTCTTAACAGGAAAGGTGATAATGGAGTTGAACTGTAATGATGGAACAAACAGTATAAGTGTGGATAGAAAAATTTCATAAAAGAGGAAATGTCAAAATTTATTGTGTTGCAGGCATTAACAGAGTGCCCATTTTAGAGGCATTGAGCACTGTCATATTCTGGTTAGTTCCTAGGACACTTATTTATAGATGATAGGCACTACTGGTGAACCCATTTAAAAATTCTACATTTCAAATAAATGCTCATGTCTTAGCAAAACCTGAGAGGAATATTGGAAATATTTTCCAAATTGTTCTTTGTCTATGTTCAATCTGTGAATCATTTAGAGGAGGTAGAAAATGTGTTCATTGACATTTGGTTTTATTTTTCTTCCTTTGAAGGGCATTTTCTTTCCACTATTCATTTTACTTTAAATCAAAGATCTTAAGAGTTTTAGAACTGAAAACGATCTCAGAGTTCATTTAGTGCAGTTGACATATTGTACAGATGAGGAAACCAGTGTTCTTTATATTGCAGTAGATGGTAAGGAGCTTTCTTCTGGGAGATTTATTTTTGAAAATAAAAGTCTATGCATTCAATTTTTTCATATGTGCCTTTCTAGCACCCATTAAATCGTGTCTGGGGAGGAAATAAGAGCAACACAACAATCCTTGCTTCAATTAAAATTCTTATTAAATTCTGGATAAGAAAAAGAATCAGAATAATATTTGGGGACATTTTATTTCAGTTATATTGAAGTAAAGTAAATTTATTATCATTAAACATTCCAAGTGTTTCAGAAACAAATCGGAATCAAATTCTAGTGAAATTAACATATTCCAGATGGTCTGTCTGATCTGGGAGTGTGTGTGCATGTGTATTTGTCTTGTCTGTCTGTCCGCATATCTGTCTTGATTTCAGTAAGTAATCTATAATTGTTTGTCTACCGGCCAGGTGTAGGTGCAGAGCCAAGTTCACAGCAGGCTCAGCGCCGGTCAGCTGTCTTCCTCTCCTTTAAGTCACCGATTCCTTGTCTGCCCCTGCGTTGGGAACAACAAAGCAAACTTCTTCCAACTGTGGCTGGAATTCCTGCCAGTAAAGTTTCCAAGTGGAGCACAGATGAGGTGTCTTTTAATTTCTTTAGAGACTGTGAGGGGAGGGAAAGAAGGGAGAAAGGAGGAGAAATGAATGGTGATCTGTGGGGTTTTTGCCCTCTAAGAACATAGTTGGCCCTTTACTTTTCCTCAGTGGGGAATAATGAGTCCCAGGGATAGGTAACAAGAACCATTATATTACATATTTTGGACCAGTAACACTGAAATTCTTACTTGTGAACTTGAAATTTTGATGTGATTTTTTTTGGGGGGGCAGGTGTCGGAGTTTATACAGAGTTTACCTGGGTGTGAAGAACATGGCAAGGTGTTTAAGGATGAGGTAAGTATTCTACTGGATTCTAACAGGTGGTTTAATGGATTTATAATCTTGAAATGCTGTGGTCAGTGGCTGGGGACAGAGGAGGATGATAATCTAGGTAATAGGATTGTAAATTGCTAAGTTAATTTTAATTCCCCAAATGAGTAGGAGTTAATGAACTTATATAAATTTCTTAGAGTAAATTAAGATTGTTAAATCCTATTATATTAGCTCAGTGGTGTAGTAATAGGCACATGATAAAAACCTTAATGAAATGTATTTGTATAGTGTATGGTACATGTAAGAGCTAATTTAAGTTTATGGGTTTGTTATATTGTTTTGTTTGTGTATGTGTTTAAAAAATGTACATATCTACATAAATATGTGGTTTAAATATATATGTATCATATATGTGTGCATATATTTTATGTGTGTGTGAGAGACAGAGAGAGAGAGAGAAGGGGGTTTGTTTGTTTTTTAATTTCCTTTTTTTCTGAATATATTCCCTCCCTGGCTCCTAGTTCCCTGCACTGTGAACTATCCCTTCTAAAAAAGTAAAAAAAAGGGGAAGAGGCAACCTTTGAGTAGAACAATCCATGAATGCACTTTTCAATAGATTTGGAACACTGTCATTCATTCTTTCCTTTCACGCAGATTATCTTAATCATACTTAAGTCTAGTCAGTTCATAATTGTAATCTATTTGCTTCCATCCACTTTAGAAAACTTCTGAGGTTATTGTCATAGTAGGGTAATCTATTTGATCCCTCTTTCTGTAACTAAAACCAGTTTTGATAAATTGTCTTAGAACTAACAGTTACTGAGAAATATTTAAATTTTGTTCCATTTTCTATTCATAATTAAAAACTTATCATTAAAATCAAATTCACTGTCATCATAACCTTTATTCAGAATTCAGTGACTTCTAAGAAGCAGTCTTATGTTTCTTAGTAACATGTGATGCTACAGTGCTTTTTGAAAGATATTTTATGTATATATTTCTCATACCAGAAGGGCCGCATGGCATAGAAGATAAGAAAAATGGCCTTGGAGTTAGGAAAGCTTAGGTTCAAGTGTGGCTTCTGACACATAACTTGCTGGGGCCAGTCATTCCACCTCTCATTGCCCCCATCAGCTCTTTAAAAATGTAAGTTTCTGAGCAGGTTCCAATCTACTTTACCAAAGAAGTTCCCTCACTAAAACGTCCCTATGCCAGTAAAATCACAGGTCTTATCTCAAAAACAAAAAAACAAAAACAAACAAACAAAAAAAACCACTTGTATAGCCAAACACTGAATTCATCTCTATGAAGAGTCTGGTCTGCAAGCGTATTGAAGTTTACAGTAATAAAATGAGTTGTTCCCCATCTCTTTTAAAGGAAATATTATTACAATGAAGCATGAGGGATTTTGCCTAAACAATGGAATGGATGGATAGAGGAAGCTAAAGCCTGAATTTCACTTCAGATCTTTAAGAGCAAGTTATTAGATTATCATTCTTTTAGAATAAAATAGTTAATTAAACAAAAGAAACATATCAGCTCTTAAATAGAAACTAGGATATTGACAAGAAAACCCTTGGAGTGCTTTCCCAGCCCTTGATTTCTTGAGTCATGAGCCGGAATACACACATAATCCAACTCAGTGTAATGGGAATTGATAATGAGGATAGTTCTGCTAAGGATTCTTGACAGTGTATTTGTCATTTTATGTACTAAATATATTTGTGTGTGTGTGTGTGTGTGTGTGTGTGTGTGTTAATTGAATTCCTTACTGGCTTACTTTCAGGGAAGTATTTTAATTTCACGGAAGCGTTTATCCTCATATTCCACTTCATATTCCATTCTCGTGCAAGTGGTCCCTATGTAACACTTTGAGCTTCAAATTTATTTATATTCCACATTCCAGACATGGTCACATAAAAAAATGATCTCTAAGACAAACCATTAAGTGCACTGAGATTACCCCTCGTTAAAAGAACTCTTGGCTGAGTTGTTTTGTAAAAGGAAGAAGCATCTAGCTCTGTGAGGGTCACTCCCAAATTATTTATAATGTGTGTAAACTTTACATATTATTCAGCTACATCTAACAGATCAATGCTTTTTAACCTCTATTCTCTTTTAAACTCTGTTCTCACTGCCATTTGGCAGTCTGTTCACTTAATTCTTAATGGTTTCTTAGAACATTCTCTATCATTGCTTTTCTGTTCTTTTTAAGTCTCTATTCTCAACAGATCACCTTCTAGTTTTCTGAAGATTTAGTCTGTCCAGTGTATATTCTCTCCTCCTATCCAGTCTCTGTAGAGGAAGTGGCTCCTTCCTTTGTCAAAGCAAATTCTTTCACCTGTGCACTTGACCCACCCCATCTCTTGGATTATGTTCTCCTTCCTCCTTTTCTTCTCTTGCCTATTCAGTCTCTTAACTCTCTCAGTAACCCTCCTTAGGCAGCTGGGTGGTATAGTGGTTAAAGTGTCAGACTTGGGTTAGGTTGAAATGAGTTGAATCCTCCTTCTGATCCCTGGGCAAGGCATTTAAAAACCTCTCTGTGCCCCAATTTCTTCATGTATAAAATAAGGTGAACTCGGTGGTCTCTAAAGTTCCCTTTTAGGACGAATTCTATGATTCTAGAGGCTTGATAACAACAAACTTACTAAAGCAGTTCCTGACCTTTAAAAAAATTATACAGATGCATAAACACATACAGAAACGTTTTTATATATTCTACTACCCCTTCAACCTGTCATCATATCTCTCTTCTTCCACTCATGCCAAAACTCTTGTCTTTAGTTACTATTTCTCCTTCACTATCCATTCATTGCTCAAAATCCCACAGTTTGGTTTCTGTTCCTATATTGCCCTAAAATTCTCCCAAAGTCACCAATTCTTTCCTGATTGCTAAATTTTATCATTTCTTCTCCATCTTGATTCTCCTTGACTTTGCTTCAGCATTTGACGCTGTAGACTAAAAGTATCAAATACATTGTAGGTGGAGCCCACAATATTCCAGAGTGGGACCTAGGCCAGATTAAAATGTAATTGGGAAATAGTTAACAAAGTAAACAAACATGCAGTAAAATATGCTAGCATTCTTTCTGTTGATGTCACTACCATTATTTTATCACTCTGGCTGAAAACCTTGGAGTCATTTTTAACTTGTTTCTCACCAAATTCCACAGCAATGACAAGTTCTTTTGGTTATCCCCCCAAAATACTTTGTGTGCCTTCCTTTTCAGTATCATTTAAATGACCTAGCCTCCTCTTTAAATAAGAAAAAATTTCCAGTTTTCTTCCTTTCTAGTTTACCTTTCATAATGATGCCAGCCAGATATTCTTTTCATTGTCTATCTCAGATCCTTCCACTTCCTTATTCTAAAACCTTCACTAGTTTTTTTCTTCTGTTTAATAGAATATAAATTTCTTAGTCTGATATTAAAGGCCCTCCACAGACTAGTAACTGCACTACCCTTCCAGATATTTTACACTGCTGTCTATTATGTATCACGAACTCCTGCAAAACTCAACTTATCTCTCTTTCATGTCTCTCTCTATATATATATTTACACACACCATTTCTTGTGCCTAGAACAAGTTCTCTGCCTTTTGAATCATTTTTTTAAGTCCAAGTCAGTTTTTACCTACCCCAATTAAACTAACCTTCTTCATTCTACCTTCCCTGCTAGCTCCCCAGCTACTCCCCTGCACACACCTAAAAGTGATCATTCTCTCCTTCTATCTCAAGCCATTCTACTATAGTCTCTAGGATTCTTTTTTTCTCTCTTCTGTTGATCAATTTTAACCTAATTTATATTATCTTATTTATATACATGTCATCTCTTTAGTATATCGTGACCTCAGGTTCTTATTCATTTATTTCAGCACCTAGCAGAGTATAAATTTATTTCAATTTAATTCAAAAAACATTTATTAAACATTCACTGTGAACAATATAAGAATGTGATCAATTCAAAGTCCTAAAATCAGGAGGAAAATATTAGCAAAACCTAGAAAATGCTTTATAAGTTGGCCTTGTAAGGAAAACTTAGTAGTTCTCAGGTGTAAATAGCTACTGTATAAATTTTATTTCCAAAAGATATGGATTTGGAATGTTATCAGTGGAGACTAGGAAAGCACCTCCTGAAGATTAAAAAGAGGAAAAAGTCATCTATCCCTCTGAAATTGTGTATAGCCACTTTCAGTGCAGTAGAAAGGCTATTAACTGACACTGTGGTCCCTTTCAGCCTTATAATTCAGTAAATTATCACTCAGTGGGACCTGAGTGGTCTTAAAAGAACTTATAACCCTGTCCAAGGGAGCAACCCACCTCTCACTAGAAGACTTAGGCCTTGTGGTAGCAATGTTATTATTGACTTTAAGAGAAGAAAATTGCTGAACAGTCTCTGAATTTATGAATTCAAAGATTTCATCAGGGGTCACTCAAACCTATAAAAATATCCCTTCAGAGTTGCAAATGTAGAACCTTTACTAGAGAGAAAATGGTCATACCATAAAAGGGAAAAAGCAATTTTCAGGTTTCTTTTTTAATCTGGTTCTCAAATGTCTTCTACCCCCTTTTTACTCTAGGTCTGCAATTTTGCAAAAAGAATTTCAAGACAAAGAAACATTAGTCGAATTTAATGTTTTCAGTCGGTTGTGACAATATAAACCACAATTGCATTAAAATGAAAAGAGTTAAATCTTATAATAATTATTATTTTAAATATCTCATGGAATCTTGTCAATGAAATTAGTCTAGATGGTCCAGCCCTTTTATTTTATAGATAAGAAACCAAATGCCAGAGAAGTTGCATGGCATATACAGAATCGCTCAGCCAGCTAGTGACAAAATTGAGACTAGACCCCTACTTTGGTTCTCTCAAACATGCTTTTTTAATTTTGAATTTTTTTATCTGCATTGAATATGCATAATTCTATATGATCATCAGGTTTTATTTTTTTGTTTTAGTCTATGCTTCTAAGTAGCAGCTTTCTGAAAATATTTGCCATCCTCCCTTTCCCACTTTTAACCTCCAACTTCTCAATGCCTTTCCTTCTCTGAAAGGCAGCTTTTATAATTTTCCATCCCAAGTCTTTCCATGACTTTTGTCTCAGTAGGTAAGCATTACCTTGTTGGCAGTACTCCTAGGGGGTAGGAATTACAGTGACCCAAATTAGACATTTGCTGTTTATTTCTTAGGTTGATTCCTATGTACTCGTTGACAGTTTCTTTAATGATATTATGGAATTTTTTTCAAAGCATCTATACTGAGAGCTCTGGCTCTGGTTCAGTTAATGTGTTAATAAACCTGATATTTCATGAGATAACTTGATCAAGCACTCAAAAATAAAACCCTAGCAAACATCTTCCTTAATTAAAATCAGTTCTTTTCCTAACCCTATGTAACTCTAAAAGATCATCAGTTCTTTTAGGGTGTGATGGCTGCATGCTTTCTTATTAGCAATTAATAGAAGTGGCTTCTTAATAGTTCTCTTTCCAAACACAGCCCATATACAGAATTGTTGCTTTTAGCTGTGTAAGATACACACAGATAACGTGATGCATGCCAAGATCAAGTCATAGATTTAGAGGAACCTCCAAGGCCATCTTGTATGGCATCCTCATTTTACTGATGAAGAAACTAAAGGCCAGGGAGGTTAAATGATTTGCCCAATGTCCCCTAGGTAGAAGTGAAATTAAACCTAGGTTGTACTGTGCTTGCAGAGTCAGTGCTGCCATCCCTGTTTTCAAAAAACACTAAATCAAAGTAGCCTGGAATTCAATTCTTTCCAGAGTATGGAATGTTTTGCTGCTTTTCAACTACAGTATGCCCCAATTAACATTATTTCATTTTTCAGTAATGTTATTTATACATTATAACTAAACCTCATGTAATGTTTAAACTCTCATACCATCACCCACGGATGCTAATTAGGTGATCTAATAACTCTGTAACTTTGTCCTTGTAACATTTTTTACTGACACTTTTTTGAGTAACCTGTGTTACTCTTGTTTTCACAAATCTGAAATTGGTTATTTCAATGGGATTAGAGATGGGAGGGACCTTAGAAATTATCCAGCCCCATCATTTTACAGTTGAGGAAACCAAGGCTGCAGATAGAAACAGGCATTTTTTAAGTACCTCCTTAACAATTAGGTAATTAACAAGTACCTAATTATATTTTTAGTACTTTCTATGTGCCAAATACAGTGTTAAGTATTTTATAAATAGTATCTCGTTTGAAACCTCGCAAAAACCCTAGAAAATAGGTGCTGTTATTATCCCCATTTTTCAGTTGAGGAAATTGAGGCAAACAGAAGTTAAATGACTTGTCTGGGGTCTTACAAGCAGTAACTATGAGGCTGACTTGGAACTCAGGTTTTCCTGACTGCAAGTGCAGTCCTCCACCTGCTGTACCACTTAACTACCTATAGGTGGTAAACAGAAGAACCAAAATTGAAACCAAAGTCTTCTAATTCCAAATCACCAAGTGTTTTTCAGACTTGTTTTTGCCACCACTTGTTATGCCACCACTTGTGGCATAGTACCTCTTGTGGTGTTTGTCCTTCATTTTCAAAGAGGACCATGACATGAGGGAAATGATGACATGACTTGCAGTGGACTTGGATTTGAGTGAGGGAGGGCTGTGCAGGTCACCAGCCTTACTTTCTCCTCCTGAGCCATCTGGATCCAGTGACCAGATAGTTATCAGGATGACTGCAGATGGCCCAGGATGCAATGGGAGACCCTGGCCCTTTTAGGCTAAGGCCTTTTCAGATACTCACTTAAAGTGAGGTAATGCCCGTTCAGGGAACAGGCCTTGCTTCTTTAAGAAGTGAGTTAAGGATTGGCCCCTTTAATTAAAAACAAAACAAAAAATCAAGCAGGGAGGGGAAGACTCTCAGGGTTGCTGTTCCTGAGAGAAACTGTTATCATTGACATTCATTCTAAATTCACTCAAACCCTGGAGGGTGCAAAATACAGCCATTAAGTGGAGCCTGACTAGGGACCCATTGTGGTAGAATGTATGAGCTTCAGTGTGAACTTGGGGGAAGGAAGGAAGGAGGAAGATTACCTGTTGTAATCTTCCAGCAAAATTGTAAAAATTTTGCAAATAAATTTATATTTTAAACCCAGATTGTCCTTGGCTGCAGTGTTTTTATGCTTGGCAAGGAGAGTACTTTTTTCCCGCTGAAATGAGTTCTGGGCTCTTTGATTTTCTTTGTTGTTAAGTTATACAAATTCCTTTGTATAACTTAAAACTTGTGTAGGAAATGCAATAATCTATGGCAGTGTCTTTTTGATTTCTTTCTTTCTTTCATTGGTTGACATGGCAAAAAAAAAAAAAAATTGGCCCTAAGTGATGATGACCTTTTACGTATGTAACTGGGTTATTCCTCAGACAACAAGCTCAGTCTCTCACTAGGATTATCCTCAAAGCGTCTAGACCTCTAGACTTTACTTTGAGTGACTCTTATTCTAATGTCAAAATAGGACCCTGTCCATTTAGTTTTGGACCTAAAATTTCCATTTTGCAGGAATATATTGTTACTGTAGACAAGGGTTCTTTAACCTTTTTCTCTTCATGGATTGCTTTCCAAATCACTTGACAAAATCAACGAACCTCCTCAAAATGCTATTGTTAAATTAATAAAATACATAGGATTACAAGGAAAATTGGTTTATTAAAATGCAGTTGCCAAACCACCCACCCCCCTATTTAAAAAAAAAAGTTCATACACTCTCAGTTGAGAACTCTGACTCTAGAGGAGCACTGATGGGAGTTTGGAAGCAGGGAATATTCATATTCTGGAGAAAAACCCAAGGAACACGATAACTATCTTCAAGTATTTGAAGATCTCTCACATGGAAGGAGGGTGAAACTTGCTCGGCTTGTTCCCACAGGTAATAGCCAAAAGAAGTGAACAGAAGTTGAAAGAGACAGACTTTGATGCTATATAAGAAAAAAAAGCTTTTTTTTGTCGTTTTTTTTTTTTTGCCAGTTACAACTTTGCTAAAGTATAATAGACTGTCGCAGGAGGTAGTAGATTCCCCTTCATAAAAGACTTTAAGAGAAAGGTAATTATCAGGCCTACTGTAGTGAGATTCTTTGTTGGGCATAGGTTAGACTGGATGGTCCCTGAAGTGCCCCTTTGAGTCCCTTACCTCTAAAACATTGTGATTCTGTGACTTCCTTAAAATTTCCCACCTGGAAGTATTAGATTAATTCATGTTGATGTTTTTTTTTCTTATATTCTTTTAGCAAATTGATGGAGAAGCATTCCTGCTTATGACTCAAACAGACATTGTTAAAATTATGAGCATTAAGCTGGGACCAGCTCTAAAAATCTTCAACTCTATCCTGATGTTCAAAGCTGCAGAGAAAAATTCACATAATGAACTTTGAAGACAGCAAAAGCCGCATTTCATCCCTTTTCTGCTTTAAAGCTCATGTCTTATTCAAAGCACAAGGACTGTTGTAGCTGTTAAGTAAGAATTCTTCAGTCAAAAATCAGTGCTGCCGGATTATTTATATTCATTGAGAGACGATATACATGAATTATTATGGAAGTGCTTGGGTTTTTATTAAGGTACTGTAATAGATTGTCATCCTTTAGTTCTGTTCATTGAGCTAAATTTACCTTTGTAAACCTTTTTGAGGCTTCAGAAAAAAACATTGTTGATTATTTATGGTATAGTAAGATGGGGGGGCAGGGAATTATGAACTTTCTGCATTTTGTAAACATCGTTGAATTATCTTTCACTGTTTCTTTTTCAATATTTGCAGAAACCTTTTTATACAATCAAAATAAAATGAACTTTAAACCCAGTTAGCCAAAATCTGGCTATGAGTTTAGCCAGTTGGGACTGTTATAACTATTGTTAATTTTGTGCCATATTTTGAATTGCAACATTTATGCTGAATATAACTTTGCAAGTCATGAAATTGCCTACTTGCTTGTAATAATTCATTGGGGCTGAACAGTTGTAAAAATTAATTTTTTAAGTAAATCAGTGTTTTTACTTTTGCACGACTTATGAAATGTTAAGCAAATTGCTTTTTCACCAGCGTCTTTACTGTATTTACCAAAAGACCAGTATATAAAAACTGAAATTGAAAAACAAAATAAAACTTTACCTAATGTATTTGAATGGCATCAGTCTAATACTCCACTCCAGTACCCCAGGGATTTGTAGGAGTCAACTGTTATCAAAGAGTAAATGAAGTTGTAGTATGGGGACAGTTTTTAAAAGGATCTGAAATTTTTTCATGAGACTTAAACTCTTCTCTGAGTCATTGATACCATGGTGCTTAAAGGAGATGAAGGTCCTAGTGCTTAGGAGGGATGTGCTATCCTTTGAAAAAGACCTAAATATCTCCCTTCTTTCAACAGTCCTCCAGACCAAGAGGATTCCTTCAGGGTCACCTGAGGGGTGAGAGAGAGAGAGAGAGAGAGAGAGAGAGAGAGAGAGAGAGAGAGAGAGAGAGAGAGAGAGAGAGAGAGAGAGAGAGAGAGAGAGAGAACTAAAGATTTTGCAAGAAAGGGAAGGTATATGGAAGAAATACTGATATAGTCATCTATTGGACATGTTCAGGAATCAAGAAGATAAATTTCCAAAGCAGTTATTTGGGTACATGTATAAAATGCCCTTCTTTTTAGAGAGAGAGAGAGAGAGAGAGAGAGAGAGAGAGAGAACTAAAGATTTTGCAAGAAAGGGAAGGTATATGGAAGAAATACTGATATAGTCATCTATTGGACATGTTCAGGAATCAAGAAGATAAATTTCCAAAGCAGTTATTTGGGTACATGTATAAAATGCCCTTCTTTTTGGAAGGACTGTTTTTTCTACAAAACTCTTTGCCAGGTGTTAAGACATTGCACTCAATATATAATGGTACAGAACAGATGCACTTTAAGTGAGAAAACTCAACTACCTATAAACTGAGAGCTGGTATAATGTTTTATTTTATGAGAATGCACTTCACAGGAAGAGGATGAACAGCTTCATCAGCTTTCCATTGCAGTTTCTTATTCCTTGGAATGAAAAATTGTTCAAAGTACATTTTTGTTTGAGATATGAAGTAGCTTTGTAGCATGCTGTCTTAACTCTGGGGAACTTCTACCTCTCTCCTTAGTTGGTCTCATATCTTCTAGTGTAAAATTTTCTTTGATATCTCCAGCTCTGCTAATATAGTACTTCCTTTGAAGACTTCTGAGGGAGTCTCTTAGCAGCCCTTTTCATCTGCCATAATACAAGGTAAAACAGGGTCAGTGAAATAGCCTGCAGTATCCCATTCATTTCCTTGCATGAATTTGCATTAATGACTTTTTTTTAAACATTTTGTTCAGAATGTGTACATTCAAATTACACTTGTTATGTCTTCTGACATGAAATAAAATCTGAATTGGAGACGCCTTTTCACATTTGTATGCTTTTTAAGAAGTTGTCACAGCAGAAGAGCAGACACATGCTGTGGAGATGGAAGATGGATGACTGGGTCACAAGTCTAAAATTATTCCCAGTTGTCTCTCGCACTGCCTGTACTTAACTGATGTTCTGTTCCTCTCTAATCATAGGCAGTGAAATTTATCCACCTTGGGGCCTTTCTCTCTGGATTAAAGACAGATCAGAAAGATCTTATTCCAAAGTTTCATTTATTCCAACCAGTATTTTGTGTCCCATCTGCCTCATGATGGTAGCGCATGCAATTTAAGTCCATACATTTCCTTAGCAGTGCTACAGGATTTGGGATGTCTCAAGAAAGGGGAGCAGGGGGGAAGGAGACAGAGAATCTTCACCTCCTTCAGGATCCGTTGTAATGTACTTTTTCAGAGAGGAAACATTACCAGGAAGCACCAAGCACCAGAGAAACCAGATGAGTCAGACTCATACCTTTGCTGTGGCCTTCAGTTGCTGCGGCTTCTCTTATCTCTCTGTTACCACCTTCATCTCTTTGGATAGGGAAATTAGGCCCCAGCTCAAAACAGTGAACGGCTCCCTAGAGCCCTGGCCTCAAACATGAAGAATCCCCTGCTCTGGAAGGCTTCATACTGGTTAACAAGGTAAACTGGGGGAAGAGGATTAAGATACAGGAATGTCTTTGGGAAAGAGAAGACAGGGTCAGCAGAAAGAGTTTGCAGCACCCCATTCGTTTCATTGCACAGATTTCAGTGTTTTTTTATTTGTTTTTTCATGTTCAGAACTTGTATATTCAAATTTCCGGTTATGTAGATTTGAGACATATCAGATCTGGAATAGTAGGGTCCCGATGAGAGTGAAAAAAGAGAAAGAGAAGATAGTGTCATGGGAGAACAATAAAAAAGTAGATTACTTAGGAGGAAAGGATAGCCTATATTGATAATGTATTGCAGATAATTTATATATTCTGTTCTGGAAAAACCAAATAATGTAGGAGCTCTTAACTTGGGGGTAGGGATAAGATAGGGTGCCTGGAGGTGGCCCATGAATAGATTCCAGAGGGTCAGTGATCTTGGATGAAAAAAAAAGATTGCACCTTCCTTTCAATAAATTGATTTTCTTTATAATCTTTTGCATTTTATTTTATCCATTTAAAAAGGTCATTCTGAGGAGGGACCTATAGGATTCACCAGCCTGCTAAAAGGGGCTTTGATGCAAGGAAGGTTATTAAGAACCCTTGAACTAAGGGGTGATTTGTAGTAGATTTGTCTTCTCAACAAGAATTGGTGACTGATACTTTCATCTGAAATATCTCATGATTTAATTATTAGACAAAGATCATTTTTTAGCAAGAATTGATGATTCTCTTAATTGCTCAAAGCAATTCCATACTTACATTACAAGGATCTGTGATTTTTATTACTGTGGGCTCTCCCACCACTGATATAGACTATAGCCTTCCTTTGACTTGGTAGATGGTTTTTGAGAGTTGGTATGGCTGAATAATTGATTAACTTCTAGTGAGAGTTGACTTGTCAACCAGGTGATAAACCTCTCCAGACTAGAGTAGTCCATCACTGACCAGATTTGTGCTCTGCTGGTGTAGCCTTTGAAAATTCTGGGTTTAGAAACAGTCCTAATGACACAAATTTATCACTACTTTCCAATGAAAGAAGTCCTGAATAGCTATTATTTCCCCAAAATTTTATACATCTTACTTCACCTTTTCAACCTAAAGTTTTTTTTTTAGATTAAGTAAAATCTAATTCAAGGGTTCATAATCTAATCTAAAGTGACTAAACTTTTAAGAAATATTTGATAATTATTTCAATATAATTGGTTTCCTTTGTATCCTGTGTATTTTATTTTATGCATTTAAGAACATTATTTTAAGAAAGGGCCCATGGGTTTTACCAGACTACCGAAGGGGATCTATGATCCAGGAAATGACATTTATGACACATTCAAATGCGTAAAGCAGATTTCAGGCCAATTTTGTATCTTGTTATTCACAAACTAGTAACTAACAATGCCCTTTTTGTAATAAAGAGGAAATATCAGAAGTGGTGAAATACCACTTGGTGAAATACCATCTTCCAAAACAATAAAAATATGTTAGTCCTGATATATAACCTCCTACCTCCCACTCACCCTCAAAGAGTATAATCTCAGAATTTATAAGCAGTAACAAAATGGAGGAAGGGAACCATGATTCCCAACAAATATGTTAAGACTATGGACAACATCCGGTTGTGGATGCAGGAATAGTAGATGAGATTGGGGCGTGGGATGGGGGCTAGGCCTAGGGAAAAAAAAAATCAAACTGGTGGTCAATGTCGAAATGAGATTGAGAGAGAAGTGAGAAAGTCTGTAAGGTAAGGGACAGACAGCTAAGCTCTATGTGGACAAGAGCATGAGTTGAAACAGGCAGGGCAGGGTAAAGGACACACATCAACATCAGAAGTCCAGAAGAGTGATGGGATACTGGCTCAGGAAAGGGGCAGATAAACAGTAGCTATCAATTCCACAAGAACTAAAAAGTACCCTAAGGTAGAGGAGTTATGCTTCCAGGAATTCAAGTAAAACTATGTGAGCAATGAGACAAGGAGACCTCAATACGATTCAGTTCAACAGACATTTATTAAGTGCCTAATGCTTGCACCACATGGAGATAGTAAGATGAAAAACAGAGTGCTTACCCTCAGGGAGATTACAATCTAGTCATGGGTCTATGGCATGTATAATGTAGACATGTAGCTTATACAAGATGATGTGATAATCTTGCTGACAGCAGTACCTCAGGCAAGGATCTCATAAGTATTTTCTGTTAAAACAGGAATCAAATTGCAGAGTAAGGACAGGGAAATAAGTTCACCTGGCCACATAGAGTAAAGGAACAGAGAGAAGAGCAAACCTTGGCACAAAAGATATTTATGGTAGAAATATTTTCAGTGGAGAAGACTGTGTTCAGGAAGACAGAGCTGGCCTTGGAACCAGGAACACTTTTAAGTCCCTTCTCTTACACATAGTGGCTTTGTGAATCTGAACATTTAATTTCTCAGGGTTCTAGGCTACTCTCTGAGACTATGAATTACAAAGGAGGTGCCGACTGGCATTGGTAGAGACCCTGGGAGCTTCTGATATTGATGAAATCACAGAACCAGTCCCTACTCTATCAATGGCCACATGGTGAGGGATACAACATTTAGGTAGTCTACATTCTCTGTCGGTATCCTCCTGATGTTACAAGAAGTTAGAGAAGAATGTAGTGAACCTAAAAGAAGGCGAACAGGGGTAGTACAGCATGATTGGGCCCATGGGGTGAGAGGTGGAGGGTAGTGATCTGCATCTTTGGGTAGAATACCCACCTCAATTAAGTCACAGTTCCACTGGAGTTTCCTTTTGTGTTTCTAATTTTTAACAGTAAGCTTGGTTAAAATTCAGTCTGAATGTAAGTATTTCTTTGCAATTAGGAAAACGAGGCCCAGACAAGTTAAGTGCTCTCCAAAGTGACAGTGATAGCGAGTGGAAAAATCAAAATTCAAACCAAGGTCCTCTACCTCTGAATCCAGCTGTCTTTCCACTTGTGTCATGCTGAAGTGGGCTGGTCATGTAGTAAGAGGGAGTGATAAGATGGGACAGTCTAGGTGTAATACATACTGAAAGGAAAGCTGAAAAGATTTCCAGCACATTGGATCAATTCCCTGTGGAAAGATACAGACAAGAACTGCACAGAATGAGAAGGCATTAGGTGACTTGCAGTCTGGACACACGTCAATGAGATCTGAGTCCTTGAAGTATGGAATGTCATAAAAATTACTTTAATCTTTTAAATTGTAATTAAAAAATGAATGAGGCATCAAACTCAGATACCATGAACACTTCTCTAATATAAATATACATAGTCAACAATACTCTAGTATCTGCCCCCTACACAACAAATCGATCTCCTTTAAAAATAAGGTTTTACAGGCATTCCTAAGAGGGCATTTTGGGGGTTATTAAATGAGTGGCTGTTGAAGTTCTTCATTATTTCCCATTTCTCTAATAGAAGGAAAATGTGGACTGCTCACATCAAAGATCAATGTGTCTAAAAAGTTCAGTGTGTGATACAACCTTCTTGGGTACTGCACACCAAACACATGAAACGCAGCTATGAGAACAGCCAGGGCCATAGTGCAGTCATCCACTTGGGTCAGTTTTTCTTTTTCAAGATACAGAGTAAATTCACAAGCATTGATGTTGAAAGGGTTTTTAACTTTTAAGACTGGTGTTGAGACTTGCACCTGGAATTAAAAAAAAGTAAGTGATTATTACATATCAGTGTATGAAAGTAGTAAGCCAAATTGCAATCTGAACTGGATTATTATAGGAAAGAAGTTCAGAATTATCGATTTTAGCATTAAATAAATCCCATGGAATGAGAGGTGGTTTTAATTACTTGTCTCACTTTAAAGCAATGATTCTTAAGTCTTTTGGTTTCCAGAATCTTTAATTAATTTTTAAACTCTTAAAAATCATTGAGGACACCAAAGAACTTTAGTTTATGTGGATTATATCTAGCTATCTATTATATCTATGTCTTAGAAATTAAAACTAGTAAAATTTTAAAATATTAATTCATTTAAAAATTTAGAAATATATAACGTATAATAGCATATATATAATGGAGTGGTTCACTATGTTAACACAAATATCTTTGAAAAATAACTATTTTCTAAAAACAAAAAAATTAGTGAGAAGAGTGGCATTGTTTTACATGTTTTTTCCACATGTCTTTAATGTTGGTCTTAGAAGACATCTGGATTCTCTTATTTGCTTCTGCATTAAATCTGCTGCAGCATGTTGTTTTGGTTGAAGTATACGAAGAAAATCTAGCCTTCCACAGATCTTTGGTTGGAAAAGTTGGTTTTTAATAGACAAATGATATTATTAAGGATCATGCATCATGCAAGAAAGGGCAGTATTATGTAGTTAATATGGCATTGCATTTTGAGTTAGACTGGGTTCAAATCCCACCCCATACACTAGTTGCATGACCATTAATCTCTCCATTCTTCATCTATAAAAGAAGAGAGTTGAATTCCAGGACCTCTAAGGTTTCTTCCAACTCTAAATTGAAGAGCCTTTGAAACTATTATAACAATGACCTAAACAAGGCTTTAGCTGAGAACCAAATCTAAGAGCCTCTCATTCTGAATGTCCAATTTCCATCTAAGAAACTAATTTTGCAAAATGGAGTGAAATCACATTTTCTGTCTTTAAAATGACAATAAACAGTAAATATTCGCCTGAAAATATGCCAGTATTTTAGCATAACTGATGTTTGCTGACACATTCACATACCTCTTCATTCACAACAACAAATAGGGTGGGATCATCACCAAAAACATCTGGTAGAAGTAAACATGTGGCTGTCATCTTCATATCTGTCAAAAACAAGCATGTTTATAACCCAAATGAAAACAAAATAGACATTCTGCTTTGAAACTTCTGGGGTTTTATTTTCCTAACCCATTTTTTTTTTGGTGGGAGGAGTAGGGCAAAGAGGCTAAACTTCTTTAGGTAAAGTTGTATCTACTCAGTTCATTCACTGAACTGAATCCATTTAACCTGATTGGTTATGTTGCTCCTGATGGGTACTGTATGCTCTGCCACTAATACTCTCCCAAGCTTTTTTACTAACATTTCAAGATGTCTTCATCTGTAAACTGCTTCATTCTCTCATGCAACATAGCTGTGATTGGATTTTCCACCACCGAAAAAGAGGTTAGTATGTTTTCTGAATAGGTCTCCAAAATCTGTCGTGTTTTCTTATAAATGTCAGTTCTGGTGAGTAGTTGGAATTCTCTGAACAGCTGACAAAAGGAGAAGACAAGATAATATTAATAACAAGAAAAGTTGGTCTAATATACAAAACTGAGAAGTGAGCTGATTTTTGAACCTTATTAATTTTCAGCTACTGGTGTGAAATCTTGGTAGTTTTAAACTTCCACTAAAGTCTTCCTCTATAACTTCATAATATGCAGAGTTCTCAAAAGCTTTCTCTGAAGGCACAAACCCTGGTTGATCTTACCAAGCAGGGGACCTGGTGATAAACTATATGTTGTCTGAGAGTCAGGCTGGTTAACTCCTTTTTAGATCCAACATTCGCTGACTTCAGAGGGGCAATGGACCAAAGAATATGTTAGCTTGTCCAAGACCCTAAGTCATAACATGACATGATATTGTCTTAATGGATAAATACTGAAAGGATTGTCTCTGCTCAAACATGGTATCATCCTGGTTAGATGAGTACCTACTAAACTTCCCATGTTCATTTGGCAACATGTTCACATTGAATCCTACCTTCAATTATAGCCAAATATGTGACAGAATTTCCAATTATTCTCCTAACTCATATGTCAGGAACCTATTGAGATTAGGAACTATTATAGCCTAGAGAATATTGAATCCACTTCTGCCATCTGCAGACTGAGTTCAACTCAGATAGGGGAAGAGGACCAGTATTAAGATTTCCTGGAGAAGAACATGAACAGAGTTCTTCACTTATTTAATTCAAGATGTAAGTTTCTGAACAATGTTGATCCTGATCCTTAGCCTCCTAGTTAGAGGTTTCCTGGTTAATTCAATCTTGGAATCTAACCTTTTAGTCAGACAGTAGGGATTTCATGGGATGTGCAAACCTCACACTGTATGTAACCCTGAGCTCAAGAGTTCTGGGAATCAGCTTTCTCTCAAGGTAATGGAAATGTCAGCAGAATACCTCTGGTAATGAAAAAGATTGAACTTGGGGTTCACGGTGCTCAGAGGAGCATGACAAGGAATTAAGAGCATAATATGAGGTGCAAGGGATTTGGAGTCTGCAACCCATTAATATAGTAAGTCACTTGGATAGCATGGGTTCAACAGGAACAGGGCTTGCCTATCTAGGAGTCTGCCCCAAATGTGTTTACCTTTGAAGACAGTTCAAACTCTCGGGGTAGTACCATAATGTTGGATATATATTTATAGATCTCTATAGGATTTAAAAGAAATTCACTGAAATGTTGAGGTGCTGCCCATTTAGCAACCCCAAGTTCAGTTTTCTTCCAAGGTGAATCCAAATCATGATTGCCTGAATTGGGGAGGAAAAAAAGTCAGTCCTTTTCAATAGGAAGGAGAATAGAAATGATTTGTTTTTAGTATGCAAACATTTATCAAGCACTTTGTGCCAGGAAGTGGGGACCCAAGAAAAAGCAAAAACAATGACTTTTATATTTTCTGCCTTATTTATTTTCTGCATTGTTTCTGCATATGTTTATGTGAGTCCTTTGCATTTCCTCTACTTCAAAGTCAAGTGCAAAGTCATGTCATTATTTCTCTGATGGCATGGTCTTCGGCAACGAAGGATGAACACACACTTTTTTGGGGGAAGAAAAAAGCCTGCCTTGTACCTTACATTTGCATTTGATACTTTGAAAACTTGTACAGGATGTGGGTTTCCTTTAACCCACATACATGGAAAATCAAATATGAACTATATTCAGAGGTTTCCCCAGAGTACGCTCTGGATAGGAGCATAACAAACCAAAAAGAAAGGGATCTTAGTTTAATTCCTATGATCTGATCCATTCTTTCTGAGTCTAGAACTTAATAAACCCACATGTAGTAGCCTGCCTGCCACTATAGCCAGTAGTCCTGCAAATGTAATTTCTCTTACCCATCTCTAGATGGATAAATCCTCACTCTCATAATCAAATTGTTAGGTTTCTGCCTTATTGACAACTAGGTGGCTCAGTGGATAAAGTGCTGGACCTGTAGTCAAGTCAAGTTCAAATGTGGCTTCAGACACTAGCTGTCTGAGCAGAAGAGCAAAAGCTGGCTTAAATCTTGTAATTATTGCCCAGATGTGAAAAAAAAAATGAAAGCACAAACTGAAAGCCAGACAATAGCAATTAAAATTAAATATCTGCCAGAATTTCTCTAACAGCCCATTTTCTTCATTCAAGGACAGTGGAACCATTATATTTGAATTTTAAAATCTCAGGCCCCAATGTGTTAAATGAAGAAGTAGAAATGGCACTAATGTTTTCAAAGATGAAAAAAGCATCTGTACCAAAGGAAACCCATATGGTGAAAGTGGATGGGAGGTGGAGGGGAGAGGGAACAGAGAAGCTCCTTCTTGAGATAACAGAGACAGGGAGATACTTGAGGATAGGGAAAACATCATGGATGGAATTACCACTGAAAAAACATGATGTGAAAGATAACTAAACTACAAGTCTGCTTCCCTATAATTCCAATAAAATTTTTGTAGAAATGTACATGTAACATGGATGAAAGCCTAAGAAAAGAAGTCAGCTTCTGTAGCCAATATTCCACAGCAGACCACATCTTCACATAGCTGAGGAGTATACAAGATTATTAGTTTGTTAATAAAAAAAAAGAAAATTGACTCAGTAAAACAAAATACAATTTTTAAGGCTCCCCTCCATTAAGATATGTGTTAAATTCGTGCAAGATTACTTTAGACATGTAACCAAAAAGACAATGTAGAGGCTTTTTCCTGCCCTGTCTTAACAATCAATTGCTCAGGGTTCCTAGACTTTGACAAAAAACAGAGATATAGAGGAAAACAGCAACAATCATAAAGTTGTTATTAAAACAAGACAAAAAGGTAGTGTGTTTCTGCCTCATAAGACATATTTTTCATATTTCATACTTTATTTTTCCCCAATTACATGTAAAAACAATTTTAACATTTTTTCAAAATTTTGAATTCCAACTTCTCTTCCTCCTTTCCTCCCCTCCACCTCTTCTTTGAGAAGACAAGCAATTTGACATAGGTTATACATGTGCAGTCATGTAAAACATATTGCCATGTGAATCATGTCTTAAGATATTTTCAGAAAGTAATGTCAATCTACTCACTGAAAATTTGGGAGGTTTCACCTACCACTACTTAACAATTTTGTCACTCAAATTTATTACAAGATTATCATCACAACACTAATGATTTCCTTTAATATCTCTTACTATTAAAAACACATTAGGAAAGTGAAAATAACATACTTAAAAGACGCATCAGTCAATTCTTTGGGAAGATTGTTTGATGTATGCTTGAAATTTTTAATTTATATTTACTCATCATAGAGATCTGTAACAAAGAGTTTCTATTTGTTAGAAATAGGGTTCATGATTTAACTAGGAGGTGATGTCGAAGACTTCTGAGACCTCTTCTACTTCTTGAGTCTCTCAGATAAATTGTTGACCTCCCCAATTATAGGTGTGGCAATCAGCCATGAAATTGAACAGACAGTAGTAGAATGTGGACTTCAGGCCGTAGCTTCCCTGTCATGGTTTTAGACAATCAACAGTGGGCTTTAGAAGTCTAGTGCAGACCATGCTAAAGCATGACCTTTGAAATGGTCCAAATGAATGACCTGTTTTGTAGATTAGACATCACACCACTGTCTTTGTGCAGCAATCCAGTGGCTACAGATAGGAACCAAGAGTGGACAGGAGGCAGCATTATTGAGAATATAATGACAAAGTATTATGAGTGAGAAAATGTACCTGATAAGGACACTTCAAGAAAGGAAACATTTTGAGAATCTCCTTCAAAGGTGTCTGATTGTTAATCATCTTTCTTCTAATTTCCAATGTCTGGCTCATCCTGTTGTCAATTTCTCCCCAGTTCTTTTCAGCTTTGACGTATTCTTGATGGAACCAGTTAATATGTTCATCCACCTCAGAATCTAAATAAACATCTTCTTCCTGAAAAATATGTACAAATCATCTGAGTTTCCAAAGGCAGTTTGAGACTTTAAAAAATAGCATTTACAATCTGTTCCTGCATACATTTAATAATGCAATAATTAGTTAAGCATTACTATTAACAGTTTTACTTCAGCTCTTAAGGTACAGTGGTAATAAACAGAAATCTATTAGACTGCAAACAACCTGGCTAATTAGGCCCCATGACTGCGCTAATCTGTACTGTACAAGCACAAAGAGTTATTGCATCTCCCAAACAACTTCACTAGCAATAAAACCAGATATTCCCAAAGCCCGTGGTTTTTCCCTTCTTCATTTAACTATTAGGAAAAAAGAGAAGACAAAAGAAACAGAGGTGAGAATAGAAAAGAGAAGGAAACACTGAACAATGGTTGTTCTCTTTCAAAATAATTCCCAAGTGTGGCTAGGTTCAACTCTACATTGTATACAGTCGACATTTAAAATATCATAATGTACAATAAGAATAAGTGTTGAGAATGATGAATTTAAGGCACAGTGAATAATGCTGGATGTGGAATCAGTAAGAGTTGGGTTTGAATTCTGCCTCAATTAACTTCCTGGGCCTCAGTTTCCTTATTTAGAAAATGGGGATGATGATACTTATACAATCTACTCAGAGCTATTATCCGAAACAAATATAAATCTCCCATATATCAAGTGTGAGTCGCTATTATTTCACTCATTTCATCTTTTTGATAGGGTTTGCATAGAAACAGTCCTGGAATAAGTCCTGCTCTTATTCCTTTGTATTCTGTTCTGTGGGTCACTGTACAAATATACAAAATACCTGATTTTGTATAGTTGAATAAAAGTCTGAGGATGTAAGCTCATTCCCTGAAGGCTCACTGCAAGCATCTTCTCTACAGCTCCAGCAAGTAGACAAGATGAGAAGGATGTTATGTAATTTGTCTTATCCCCACATGATTTTGATCTCCTCTGCCAGATCTCTGTACTTTGGAAGCTTTCCAAATAACTGGGAGATAATGAGTATTTGGGATGGCAGCATCTATTAAAAATTAAGTTCTTAGGTTTTTATGAGCCAATGTCATATCTAGTCTATTATGGGCAACAGTTTGGTTTTTGAGAATGGTCCAATTCTTATGGCATTTAAAGGTTTAGTTGTCAACCCATGAAAGATAGTGATCTGATACTAAGCTTGTATAATCTGTATTATCATGTCTTGCATAGTCTTTAGTGTTTCCTGTGTAACTTAAAATGATTCACCAGATCATGACATCCTAAAAGTAATTCTTCTGTACCTTCTGTTGGCAGTGCCATGACTTGCCATCATCATATACCCCACCATTTCCAGAAACAAAGCTTTGAGATTTAGCAATCTGTTCAACATTTCTTTGTTGAGATATTGTTGGTTGAATTCAATGTGTATGTCACCTACAGATGTTCCTTTTGATTTCAGTCTTAGATTTTAGTTATTCCGTAGGTTCAATCCATCCATCCACAGGAAATCCACTTATGGTTACATTGGATGAATTAATTTACATTACTATTATTCTTTCATCATTTTGAGATGCTGAAACAAAGAAAGATTCATTTATGTTCATTATAAATTGGAGGAGGGTAGGAGAGGGCAGAATGAGAACATTCCAGTCAGCAAGCAGTTAAACAGAAAAATTAAATGGAAATCACCTATTTCCTAATGGTGTTTGTAACATGAACTTTTCATATCAAGTTTTGGATTAACACTGAGAAGAAAAGAAATCAAACTTTCTAATGAAGTCATTAGCAGGCTCTTCTGGCTAGCGACAGAAGAGGTCCAAATGTCTATCTGAACATGATGGCAAGTTCCTATTGCAAGAATTAAGGAAAATATATTGGTAGAAGCTTTGGCAATATAGTTTTTGCTAGGCACACAAGAAAACCCCAGGTATATTGATTGACCTGCCCTATAATCTGTGCAATTCATTTTCTCACTGACTCACATTAATTAACCCATTCAACAAACATTTATTATGCATAGAGGGAACTGTGCTAAGCACTAAGGATACAAATGTAGCAAACTTTGTTTGCTACAAATACAAATGTAACAAAACTTTGTTCCTTACCCTCCAGTGTTTCTAGGGGGTTTTTTTGTTTGTTTTTAAGCATGGATTAGCTTTGGGTAATGGCCAGTTTCTAGTGCCTTGAATGGATGAAGGGAGTCTGGCAAATGATAAGAAGTAAGCATGTTTTCTTAAGGCCCCAAGAGACTCAATAGGAGGTGTTGATCACATAGCAGAGCCCCTTTAGGTCAGGGAAGAGGTCATTGGTGCCCCATCTCAGCTAGGAGCTAGGGCTAGGCAAATTTGATTGAAGCAGAGTTTTCATTGCAATCTTTTTCTATTTCCAGAATCCCTTTTTATATCTCACAGCAAGGCAATCCTTTCATACCTCCCTAATCAATCCACTATCCTACTCACCGCAATGACTATTTCAAACCTTTTCATGCCTCTTCCATCCTTCCATAGCTCCTCTCCTCCCATCATCTGAGTTGAGGACTATGTTTCATACTTCACCAAAATTTCGAAATCATTTAGCAAGGGTTTCCTTTTCCCCCTCCCCCTAATATCATATTACTCATAGGTGTTCTCTAATATCACCTTATTCACCTGTCTCACCCAAAGAAGAAGCCATTTTGAAAGAATCAAGCTGAAGTCTTCTCTATGGACCCTTGATTTCATTCCATCCCATGTCCTCTAACAGAGTGCTCCTTCTGTCATCTCCACTCAGATTGTGAGTTTTTCCCTTTTGTACTGGCTGCCTCCCTTTCATGCACAAATGTGTCACATCTTCCTCGTCCTTAAAGAAAAAACCAAAACCAAACTCTAATTTGATGCAAACATACCCTCTACTTATTCATTCATTCGTTCCAATTCTTTCCTCTTGTAGCAGTTCTTAAACAGTTCATCCCTTTTTCTCACCCTTTAAAGTTCAATAAATAGCTCCTTTCTGCTCATACTTCTAAACCTTCTGGAGCCTTGCTTGTGACTGTATCGTTCAATAGACACAATTTCTTCCAATGTTACCAACAATCTCTTCATTTCCAGATCTAACGACCTTTTCTTAGTCTCCATCCCTCTTGATCTCTCTGCAACCTCTGACCCTTTTTCTTAAAAAAAATTTCCTGCTGTATACTCTCTCCTCTCTAGTTTTATGTGACATTTTCTTTCCTGGTCTGTTCTTCCACATATCTAACTGCTTCTTGTCAGGTTAGGTTTTGTTGTTGGGTTACTCTTCAGGGATGGGGAACCTGTGGCCTTGAGGCTATATGTGGCCCTCTAGGTCCTCAAGCGTGGCCCTTGCTTTAGGTCAAGCCCACTACCTGTGGGTGTCTCTTAAAGCTCTGTTATCCTGGACCCTTTATGGCCACTACAGCATCTTGCTCAGCGATCTCTATGCTGACGATTTTTAGATTTCCTTATCCAGATTTAACCTCACACCTAACCTTCAGTTTCACCTCACCCACTGCTATTGGGCATTTTGATCAGATATCCTGTGGGTGTCTTAAACTTAACATGTCCAAAAGTGAAGTTGTTACCTTCCTATCTTCCCTATAGCAGAGGTATCAGACACCTGCAGGGCCACATGCCACCCATACCAGATTAAAATGTATTCAGAAAATATTTAACAAAATCAGTCAAAATTCAATAAAACCTAGATAATATTGATAGTTAATTGTTTCCCAAGCGTAGTTAATGTTCTAGGTAACCAGGTGCCCCTCAGGATCCGTATGTATAGTGTAGCGGCCCTGGTTTTTATTTGAGTTTGACACACTGGCTTAAACTGTGGGTCACAATCCCATATGGGGTTCCCCAAAATTGGGCAAGAGCACGAAGAGCACGATGACCAAAAATTAATTAAAAATCCAACACATAATGAATCGGAGATATCACTAGCAGCACTTGCCTGTGTTGTATTGTGAAATTTCATTGAAGCTTTGGTTCTGAACACAAAGCACGCACACTTGGCACTGCGCATGCCCTCAGGCCACTCAACACCGATGAATAGCTGCTGAAATTCGAAAAGGGGTCCCAAGTGGACAAAGTTTAAGGAGCCCTTGTATAGGGCACCATCCCCAGCTCTCAAACTTGGCTTTATTCTGGATGACTCATTCCTGCTCACCCAATCTGTGGTAAAGTACTGTCACTTCTACCTTCCCAACATCTTGTGTATGCTCTCTTTCTTGATTTACACAGTCAATACCTTGGTGCAGAGTCTCATCACTTCATGCCTGAGCTATTGCAATACATTTTGGGTTGATTTCCCTCCCTCCAAATCTCTCTCCATTCTTGTTCATAATTCACTTAGCTGCCAAAGGCATTTTTCTAAAACGCAGGTCTGACCACATCACCTCCCCTTCCACTCCATAAACTCCAGTGCTGCCTCGTTACTTCCAGGATCAACTGCAAAACTCTCTGGCTTTTAAAGGCCCTGCCTTCTTTCTACCTTTCCAGGCTTCTTATACTTGACTTCTGTCCATGTAGTCTATGATCTAGCTGTTCCTCCCACAAGGCATACCATCTCCCAGTTCTGGGCATTTTCACTATTTTTCCTCAATGCCTGGAATGCTCCTTCCTTACCTCTGCCTCCCGATTTCTGTAACTTCATTCAAGATTCAACTTAGATCTCATCTACTGAAAGGGACTTTAGCAATCCTTCATTTAGTATCTTGAGTGAGATTACCCATCACTGATACTATCTTTTATGTCTATAATTGCTTATATATTGTTTTCTCCCCACAGGAGAATGCCAGCTTCTTGAGGGTAGGGACAGTGTTTTTTATTTCTTTGAATTATCCCATGTTTACCATAGTGCCTGACACAAGTGCTTCTTGGTAAGTAATAACAAATAATAAATGCCTGGTGAGTGATTTCTAGGTGATACAAAGAAACTTCACAGACAGCTGAGAGGGTACTTTGGTAATCCTGCCACGTGAAGATGTGGGCTACACGCAAGCAAAAGAGCCAAAAGTGTGTTCATTAAACCAGTAAGCATGTTGGACTTGGCTATCTCCTTGGAAGAGTAGTAAACACTTTCCTGAGGAAAGGAAAGGAAAGAGGTAACAGGAATAACTATAGACAGTGGCCATAACAAAGTGTATTAGAGACAGAAACTATAAGCTTCAATTGAGAGGCTGGAGCAATACTGAACCACATGTGGGCCCTAAAACATAATCAGCTACAAAAACCTGGAGAAAAAAGGCCAAGAAAGAGATCACAGAGATGTTGAAGAGGCAGGGAATCTACCCAAATATCAGAAGAGGTAATGGAGCCAAGAAGTGACAGGGCTTGTTACTGTTGTTCAATTGTTTTCAGTCATGTCTAATTCTTTGTGACCCCACTTGTGGTTTTCTTGGCAAAGATGTTGGAGTAGTTTGCCATTTCCTTCTTCAGTTCATTCTACAGATGAGGAAACTGAGGCAAACAGGGTTAAGTGACTTGCCCAGGGTCACACAGCTAGTAAGTGTCTGAGGCCTGATTTGAACTCTGGAAGATGAGTCTTACTGATTCCAGGCCCTGTACTTTATCCACTGCATCACCTAGCTCAAGAAAGGAACTTAAGGGATCTAAGGAGTCTTGATTTGATGTTCTTCAACACTCACCTGGAACTATAAGTCTCAGGCAAAAACTTTTTTTGTTATTCTGTGTTGTGTGAAACAGTTCCATATTCCATGCTATAGAAGCCTAATGCTTACATAGGAATGAAGAGCCTTAGGCTAGAAATGAATCAAATTCAGACACCCAGGTTCCCAGTAGAAATTTCAGGTGGCAATATGGACCCATACAAGGAAGTTCTTGAGATTGAACTCATGCCCATTTAATTGTTTCTAAACTGAGGAATCAAGAAAATTCTCAAAGTAGAAGACAATTGTCACTATCCATGTCTGGTCTTAGAGGCAGGTGTTAGTCCAGGGACAAATAATTGTTATCCAAAGTTGCTTTAACTAGCTATCACCGAATTTCAGATTTGGAAGGGATGTCAGGTACCATATACCTGAACACAGATTCCTTCTATGACAGTGGTGTCAAACTCCAACACAAACAGGGACCGCTAAATCATACACAAGGATCCCTGGGGGATGTATGTTGACTTAAAAAAACATATACTGTAACATTATCTATGTCCTACTGCATTTTTATTTATTTCGTAAATATTTCCCAATTACATTTTAATCTGGTTTGAGCTGCACTCAGTAGTGCTGTGTGTTTGATGTCTCTTCTCTACCACACACCAGGATATGGTTATCTGACCTTTACTGGAAGACCTATAGTAAAATAAAGCCTAGTACCTCCCAATCTTTTTCTCAAATATGTCTCATCTCATTCCTTCATTATATGAAACTTGATCAAGGGCTTAATATGGATCCCATGCTAAGGGCTTTGGTGATACAAATATAAGAGAAGTTGGTCTCTAGCCAACTGATTTAATATCCCTTACTGTACCCTCTCCTCCCTCTCTCCCCAAGGAAGGGGAAGACATTGGGGGAAAAGAAACCTGATTATATCCCTGGCGGTCTTTAATGAGGTAATGCTTTATGCCCTGGAGTCACTCCCAGCTCATTAGTTCAAGTCAATCTAGGTCTGTGGTATTTTTGTGGAGTATCACCCTTGTACCTATACTAAAGAGCTACAAAAAGGAAACAACACACAGAAGTAGAAATTGGGAGACCACTAGAAGTCCTGTGTAGCTAGAAGAGCGAAAGTGCAGACAGAAGCAACAAGACACCAGGATAGAGCCTAGGCCAATCAAGCATTAGAAATGTTATGACAGACATCAATGTATTGGAACTCTCTCAGACTACCCAACTCCAAGGCAATAAATCTATAATCTCCTTTCTCCCCAAAGGTCCTTGTTTATCTTTCTTTGTTTTAAGGAAAGTCTATTTATCATTCTTTGTTTTAAATACTTACTTTGTCTTTAGAAATAGTGTTATTCATAAGCATTTCCTAGACTGGGCATAATTAGCCAGAAATCAGTTGCAGAGAGGCAACTGAGGGAGAGCTTAACATTAAGGAGTTTTGCCAGAGTGTTGCCTCTGGCTAGGGGCCCAGAGCTTTATATTTATTTATTTTTAAAAGATTGTTTCATTATAACTTCCCACAGTAGAAAAAGACTGTTTATACTAGAAAACTCATCTAGGTAATGGAACAGTTGTAGTGTTGAAATATGAGGTGTAAATAGGAGTGGCTAAACAGCACTGATTATTATCCACCATCCAAACACTACTCTACAAAGATAAAAGGGACAAAAATTCCTGTCCTCTCTGGCTGATAAATTAGAGCACAGTAAGTGCACAACAAAGATATAAACAATGGACTATAAGAATTCAGAAAAGGGAAAGATCATTTCTGATCTCAAGTATCAGGAAGAATTAGCATTAGATCTGTGCCTTAAAAGACATGTAGGATTTCAGTAGGCAGGGAGAGAAAGGGAGAGCATTCCAGGCTTTAGGAAATTGTGAGAGCAAAGACAAAGAGGTCAGCTCAAGTCAAGAAGTGTTTGCCAAATGCCTACTGTCCTAAGTACTAGTAATGCAAAGAAAGGTGAAAATAATCCCTGCACCCAAGGAATTTACAACCTAATGCAGAGAGCATGCAAACAGCTATTTACAAGTCACAGACAAGATAAGTTAAAGATAATCTGAGGAAAGGCACTAACATGAAGGGGGCCCAAGGACTTTTTGCATAACATAGCATTTTGGTTGATTCATGAAAGAAGCCAGCAAAGCCATGAGGTGGCGGTGAAGAGGGAGAGAATTCCAGGCATGGGAGGCAGCTGGTGAAAATGATTAGAGTTGGGAAATAGAATGTTTTGTGTGAGAAACAAGAAGAAAACTCGTGTGACTGATACAGCCCATGGAAGGAAGAAAATTGTAAGAAGCCTGAAAAGGATTATGAGGGTCTTCAAAAGTCAAACAGAGTATTTTATATTTTATTCTGAAAGTCACTGGGCACCATTGGAGTTTATTGAGTAGGGTAGGGTGAGAGTAGGATGGTCAGATCAGTGTTTTAGAAAAATCACTTTGGAGCTGAGTGGAGTATGAATTGGAGTGAAAAGAGACTTAGAAGAAAGGAGACCAACGAACCAGAAGGTTATTGCAATAGCCAGGCATAAAGTGATATGGGTCTGCACCCATATTGTGTGAGTGCAGAGAAGGAAACATATATGAGAGGTTGGGAAAGTAGAAATGACAGCACTTAGCAAACAGATTGGATTTGAGGAGTGAGGGAGTGAGGAGGCAAAGAAAATACCAAAGTTGTGAACTTGGGTGACTGCCAGGATGGTGGTACTCTCCACAGTAATAAGAAGGTTAGGAAAAAATGAAGGATTTTGGAGAAAAGATAATGACAGCAGTTTTGACAGGTTGAGTTTAAGATAGGATGTTCAGTTTGGTATGTCTAACAGGAGTTGGAGATATGAGACTAGAGCTCAGGAGAGCAGTGAGAGCTGGATAAATACATCTAAATATCATCAACATAGAGATAATAATGGAAGACATGGGAGCTAATAAGATATCATCAAACCAGATAATTCAGAGAAAGATGAGAAAAGGGCCCAGGAGAGAGCCTTGGGGGACACCCATAGTTAGTGGGCATGACCTGGAGGAAGATCTAGCAAAGGAGACTGAGAAGGAGCCTTCAGATATGTAGGAGGAGAGCTAGGGAGAATGGTGTTGACATGGCAAAAACCTAGAGAGAAGAGGGTATTGTGGAGAAGTTGGTGACATACAGGGTCTAAGTTTGCAAAAAGTTGTTAAGAAGGATGAGAATGGAGAAAAGGCCATTAGAATTGATAAATTAAGAGATTAGTAACTTTCGAAAGAACAGTTTCAGTGTATTGATGAAGTCAGAAGCCAGCCTATATAAAGTTAAAAAGAGAATGAAAGGAAAGAAAGAGAAGGCATTGATTGTAGATGGTCTTCTCAAGGAGTGTAGCCATTAAAGAGAGGAGAGATAGCAAAGCAAGAATCATGGAATTCTATGAGTATGAGTATTCTCATACTCCAGTATGATGCTTCTCATTTCCTGAGTGTTTTCCTGATTTGTAGATCATTTGTGCTTTAAATAACCACTGATATAATATAAGCGTCATGACTGCAAGGATTATTTCATTTTTGTCTTTCTATTTCTAATTCTTAGAGCAATATGCAGAGTAAGAACATCGTAAATACTTAATGATTAAGCAAATAAATTACGACCAAAAGAGGCTACCATATGTACAATATGAATGAGGCAGGGATGAGGCTGAAAAGGATGTGCTTTTAAGTGCAGAGAGGAGAATCTAAGTAAAAAAAAATATCCTTACTACTTTGACAAAGAAAAGCAGGATTGTGCTTCCAAATCATGTTTTTTACCAATACAATATGCCATCTCTTCAAATTATAGCCTCAGTTGTCTTAGAATATAGAATACTTATCTTAATGAGATTTTGATTGATTAGATAGATAGAGTACCTATAGATTGTGTATATCTCAAAAGCATATCTCAGATGAATGTGAACAGTTGAATATGGGAAAGTTAAGAATTCTTCTCTGAGTTGCTACAGGTGGGAAATGAGCAGTTATTAGAAGAATTATCAAGAGATGGGTAAAGCAAGGTTGAGATAGAAAAAAATTGTATTCTCACATTGAGAGAGAATTAGAGGATAACAGATTTGAAACTGAAACAGAACTTTCAAAGTTGTCTAGTCCAATCCCCTCATTTTATTATTGAGGAAACAGGTCCAAGAGAGGTGAAGGGATTTGTTCCATGTCTAGGGAGTGACTGAGTCAGAATTTCACCCAAGTTCTCTGACTATAAATCTAGTATGACAGATGAAGACAGCCTGAGTTTTAACTGTACAGAAACAGCAACATATTCCATCTGCTGAGACCTTAACACATAAAGGTTGTGAAAGAAAAATTACCAAAAAAACCCTCAAAAGTAGAGGAGAAAAACATGATCTAGGTAAGAGGTTATTTCTAACCAAGGTCACAAAAGGTATTGGAGGCAGAAAAATGAAATACAGAGTAGGCATGGGGAAAATTAATAAAATACTAAGACATTAGAAGGAATGAGGCCCAAACCGCCAAGAAATCCTTTGAGGTAAAGTCTAGATAAGCACCATGCTGATTCTGTACTTTTACCTGAAAAGGTCATCTTCCTGTTTATAAAGGAAACTCCTGGCTCTCACATTAATTCTAAGCAAGGTAAAGTGAGAGGCCAATCATTTTCCCATTATCTCCACAACCAAGAGATAAGCTCTAGAATACTAGGGCATACTAGATTTAAGTAGCTCAGAGCCACTCAAATGATAGCTTGGACAGTTATGAGGGTGTGGGCATTTCTTCTTTCTGTACTTTCTAATCTGGATTGTGATGCAAAATAGAAACTGCTAAGCATAAAAGCGAAGAGAGAAGCCATTAGAGTTTATCTGGACCAAATCTTTCACTTTACAAATGAGGAAACAGGTTCAGAGCAATGAAACTATTTATCTTTGGTCATGAAGGAAGTGACAGAACCAGGATTCAAATTCAAGTCATCTAACTTCAAATCCAGAAAGTCTTCCCACTATATTGCATAGCTCAATATAGTATTATTTAGAATATAAAACTATGGCTCTTTCTACATGTTTTACAGATATGTTTATATATACAGATATGTATATAGATATATTCTCAAGTTTACATACAATGCTTACTTGAGTGGTGAGATACTTGAAGTGTGAAAACCAATTAGAAGACTGTTGCCATAATATAGGTAAGAGGTGATAAGCAAATGAACTAAGGTGTTATCTGGGTCAATGGGGGGAAGGGGTCATTTGTGAGAGATTCATAAAGGTAGCTGGCAACATGGTCCTCTTTGAGAATGAAGGACAAACCCAATGACATATGGAGAGAGATGGAGGCTGATGAATCAAGGATGGTGCTGAGATTATGAATCTGGGAGACTGGAAGGATGATGCTGTCTTTGACAAAAGAAGTTTGGAAAAGAGGAGATTTTGAGGAAGGAAAGAAAATGAGTTCAAGTTTTAGGCATGTTAGTTTGGGTACATCTGGTTTATAATGTCCAAGGCAATTGCTACCGGTTATAATACCCATTTATCATCTCACTTATCTTCCAATAATTCCTAAGACAGTATTGTTCAGGACTTTCTCTCTCACTCCAATACTTATTCGATCCTCCACTAAAGGGAGACCAGAAATGATTTTTTTTCTCATTCTGTAACCTTTAACACTTTCTGAGCAAAGTGTTAAACCAGGTGTTTTAGCCCTTCTTCATAAAAAATGTATATATGCTTTCACAAGGTGGGGTACCCCATTCAAATTACACTGCTATTTCCAAACCCACAGCTGACTTTTAACGCTTTTCAGTATTAGTAAATTCACCACCTGCTGATAGGAGTAATTGCTTTACACACAGAATGCAATTAACTGTCAAGATTTTTTTTCTTCTCCTGCTGCCTTGCTCAATTTTACACCACAGGAAATATTTTTGCGTGAAAGGCCATAAAAATGATTGGTATTTGCAAAATAAATCATTACATTTTGGGTGCCATGAGAAACAAGCAATACATACTCTAACAGAAATCCAGGGGAACATAGCAACGTTCTTAGTATTCAGCTGTGTTGAAAATATCTGCTTGCAGAAAATCAAAATTTTGTTTCCTTTTCAAATCCAAGCAAATTAGTATGGCACAATTGTTTTCTTGGTTTTCAGAGTTAGTGGGGTCAAAATATAACCCACTGCTAGAATAAAAAAGATTCTGGGGCACCTGAATTGCAAGATAAATATTGGGTAGTGAAGATGGTTGGCTGGTTGAGGTAGCAAATCTAGCAGCAAGTATTTTAATGATAGATTTTCCTAACATTGCGTTTGGTGCTAGTTGCAAGGTATTAGGGGCTGGGTTAGTAAAAAGGAAGCATAAAATATTGTTATGGGTCATACTGAAGCCAGCTCAACTATATCAAAAGATGGTTAAATTTTCAGTGTGAGCATTCCAGTGTGAGCAAAAATGAACAAATTACATACAAATTGGGATTTGATTTATTGTTTTGTTGATTTCTAAACTTAAGAAAGTGATGAAGAAAATGTTGATCATGTAGACTAAATTTTAAAGACTTTTAAGACTACTTTTCCCCGCCAAAGAACCGCTTGTCAAACATTTGCCAGTACACCCCTTGGTGCCTTGAAGGAATTTACATTACTTCCTATTGTATCTATTCCATACCCCTCCAAAGTAAAAAGTCCGACAGGTGGAATATTCAACCTAAATGTGAACTTCATTTTATATTTTAATTCCTTATGCCTTTAAAAAATTTGCAGGAGTTTTTAATTAGTTTTTACTATGGTTATAAGGGAATAAAAATTATATCATTCTACCTTTCAGACTTAAATTATTCCCTTCCATGCATTCTATACTCCAGTCAAACTGGGCTACGATGGTTCCTTAACTCTTACATACCTTTTGGGATTTTGTTTACAAAATGCCTAATGCCTGATATGCCCTCTGCCCTCTTTGCCTTTTGAATTCCCACCTATCTTTTAAAACACATGTCAGATGCCACTACCTCTATGACACCATTCATGATTCCCTTGGTCTGAAAGTTCCTTCCCTTTTAGACATCATCATACAAAACAAAGTACACCATCACGATCTTTGTTTAAAAGTATTTTTAGTTTCCAGAGATCATGGAATGTCCTTATTTAAATGTTATATCTCCCTAACATAATACACTGTACACAATAGGAATTTAAGAAATGTTTTATTGTATGGCGAGCTGTGTTTAAGGCACAATCAAATCTCTAAGATCCTTAAGGTCTTAAGATTGTAGACCTAGAGGAGGAAGGGCCCTCAACAACTACTTAGTCCTGACTCTCTCAGTTTATAGATGTGAAAGCTCAAGTCCATGGAAATTAAGTGATTAGCCCAAGGTCACAATGACAGTAATAGTAATAGAGGTAGATAATAACAGAAGTAGAGGGAGAGTTTGAATCCAGGTCTTTAGAATCCAGAGTCTGAACTCAAAAGAACTGCAGCATGCTCCTTCCTTTATTTGTCTTTGGCTCAGTGACGGGAGTTCAGTACCTTGCATAAAGTAAGCACTTAATACCCACTTGCCCACAATGAGGGAAATTTACTCCAAATATAAGGGATCTAGGATTAATTTTCAAAGTTTTTAACGTCTTGATTTCCCTTCTGTTTAACAATCTTACTTTAAAGTAGATAATGGTCTTACCTTTTTCCTCTCTCAGATGGGGAAACTGACTCACAGACTTTCCTTCAGTTTTGCTATCACAACTAGTTTAATTGCCATAGCACATATTATAGTATCCTTAGATACTGGAGGAAAACCCCCTAATCTTAAAAATGCTTTTGTCACTTAGTTGCTGTTTGTCCTTCATTCTCAAAGAGGACAACGGGATCAGGAAGGTGGTGCTATGACTTGCAAGTGAGCTAGATTTCAATGAGGGAGTGCTATGCAAAGTCACCAGTCTCTCTCCGCAAGAGTCTGGGTTTATCTTGGCAGATATACTCCCGGGTGTTTTATACATTCTACACTTACTTTAAATGGGATATCTTTAATTATGTTTTCCTATAGGATTTTGTTGGTGATGCATAAAAATGTTGATGATTTATGTGGGTTTATTTTTCTATTCTGCTACTTTGCTAAGGGGCAGCTAGGTGGTGCAGTAGATAGAACACCAGTGAAGGAGTCAGGAGGACCTGAGTTCAAATCTCACCTCAGACACTTGACACTCACTAGCTGTGTGACCTTGGACAAGTCATTTAACCCCAGTTGCCTCATCCTGGGTCATCTTCAGTCATCCTGATGAATATCTGGTCACTGGATTCAGATGGCACTGGAGAAGTGAGGCTGGTGAACCTTGCACAGCCTTCCCTTACTCAAAACAGAGTCAAGTGCAAGTCATGTCATGTTTTCTCTGATGGCATGGTCTTCTTTGGCAACGAAGGACAAGCACACACACATACTTTGCTAAAATTATTGTCTCAACTAACTTTTTAGTTAAATTTTTAGGATTTTCCAGGTATATCATCATATCATCTACAAGAAGAGATAGTTTTATTATATCGCTGCACATTCTGATTCCTTCAATTTCTTTTCCTTCTCTTATGCCTATGCTAGCATTTCTAATACAATATTGAATAATATTGGTGATAATGTTCATTGCTTTACTCCTGACCTTATTGGGAAGGCTTCTAGCTTATCACCATTACAAATAATGCTTGTTGAGGCTTATAGGTAGATGCTTCTTATCATTTTAAGGAAAAATTTAATCCTATGCTTTCAGGTGTTTTTAATAGGAATGAGTGTTGCATTTTGTCAAAAGTTTTTTCTGCCTCTATTGACACAATCATATGATTTTTGTTATTGATATAATCAAGTATGTTAATAGTTTTCCTTATTTTAAACCATTCCTGCATTCCTGATGTTAAACCCAGTTGGTCACCATATATAATTTTTGTGGCATGTTGTTGTAGTCTCCTAGCTAGTATTTTATTTAGAATTTTTGCATCCATATTCCTTAATGAAATTAGTCTATAATTTTCATTCTCTGCTTTTACTCTTCCTAATTTAGATATTAGCACCCTATTTGTTTTGTAAAAGGAATTTTATTATTTCTATTATGCTTATTTCTCCAAATAATTTATTTAATATTAGAATTAGTTGATCCTTAAATGTTTGGTAGAATTCATTTGTAAATCCATTTGATCCTAATGCTCTTTTCTTAGGAGGCTCACTTATTGCCTATTCAATTTCTTTTGTAAAGTATGTTTATTGAGATATCAATAAATTTATTATTTATTATTTTAATTAATTTATTGACTAAATTAATTTTAATCAAATTATAATTAATTAATTTAATGATTAATAAATAAAAATAAATTATTAAAATAATATTATATAATTTACAATAATTTACAATAAATTAAATTTTTAATTTATTTTATATAATAAATTTTATTTATTATTTTTATTTCTACTTCCTCCTCTGTTAATATAGGTACATTTTTGTAAATATTCTTATATTTCAAAAATAAATAAAAATAAAATGTAAAATAACTCATAATAATTACTTTATTTCATCTTCATTCGGACTTTCATTTATATATCCAAACATTTCATTTTTGATACTAGTAATTTGGTTTTCTTCTCTTTTTTGATTATATTAATCAATGATTTATCTCTTTTATTGGTTTTACTCATAAGACCACATTCTAGTTTTAATTACTAATTCAGTGGTTTTCTTACATTCAGTTTTATTAATATCACCTTTAATTTTTAGAATTTCCAATTTGGTGTTTAATTACAGATTTTCAATTTGTTCTTTTTCTAGTTTTTTAAACTGCATACCCAATTTGTTGGAAACTAAACATCTTTAGCAATAGAAATATTAGAACATTTAATTCAATTTTCTCCTGTTTCATTCAGCCATGCCTCATCACGCTAGAAGAGAGTTGTTGTACTATAGTGCAGGATGTATGATATGAGTAGTCAAGATGTGTACTCTTTTTCAACCATGTAGTTTGCATATTCTTTAAGGATAGGGACAGTCTTAATTTGTCTTATGTTTTCCCTACTCTCTCCAGTACCTTCTGTGTGATAGCCTTTGTTGAATGAATGAATTGTAGCAACTTCACATTTTCACAAAGTATTCTAACAAATATTCTATCTTACTATCTACAGGCAATGACAAATTCATCAATATCTCTTCCTAGATTTCTTCTTTAATCATATATCATCATGATCAACACTTTGAAAATCTAAACAGATTGATTCTTTTTCTTTTAAGGGTCTCTACCCTATTAAATGTATCACTCTAAATCAATAAGAGACAATTTGACTCTCCATACCCATCTAACAGCATCAATCTGCTACTACATTTCCCCAAAACAACAGTTATTTCACGATTCCTTTAAAAATATTGCTCACAGTTTGATGTAGCAATAAAATCATGTGCTATATAACCAAAGTAGTTAAATTGGTGTATGTGCAAGCATATATATATATAGTGGAGATCAAAAAGATAACCTCCTGGAAAAATATTCAGCCAACTCGGTGGGTGCTTGATGAAGGAATGGTAAAATTTCACAAAAAGGATGTATAATTCATTTGTAATGTGGACATTCAGGGGCATATTTTTCATATTACTCTATAAAAATCAATCCTTCTTTAATACCTGCCTTTTCTATTTCCATTATTTCTTCATTCTCACCCATGTCAATCAAAACTGTCATTGTTGAGACCTGCTAAAGTAAACACCATGAGTGTATTTTAAAAGTCATTTCTTTACCATCTGTTTAATTTTCATTTTTCTTCACCTTTTACCCCTCATACCTAATGTTTGAGGACTGTTTTCTTTCTCTCCCCCTATGTATAGCATTTTCTTTCTGCCAGATTGAGCCTTGGAAGCAGAATCAAGGCACTGAAAGATTCACTCTTGTATTTTTTCAGGTTACTTTGAAAAGTGACCTTCAAGTTAACCTGATGTTTATATCACAGAAGGGCTTCTTTTTCTTTTAAATAAAAATTTATTTATTTAACTTTTTACATTCATTTTCACAAAATTTTGGGTGCCAAATTTTCTCCCCTTTTATCCACTCCCCCCACCCCAATACACCGAGCAATCTAATTTTCCCTATCACCAGTCTGCCCTCTCTTCTATCATCCCTCCCTTCTCTTCTCCCCATCTTCTCTTTTGTCCTATAGGGCCAGATGACTTTCTATTCCTCATTAACTGTATGTCTTATTTCCTAGTAGCAACAACAATACTAAATAGTTGTTCCTAAAACTTTGAGTTCCAAATTCTCCCCATCCCTCCCTTTCCACCCATTCCCTTTGGGAAGGCAGGCAATTCAATATAGGCCCTATCTGTGTAGTTTTGCAAATGACTTCCCTGATAGTCGTGTTGTTTAAGACTAACTGAATTACCTTCCATCCTACCCTGCCCCTCATTGTTTCTATTCTGTCTTTTGATCCTCTCCCTCCCTGAGTGTTGACCTCAAATTGCTCCCTCCACCCATTACCCTCCCTTCCATCATCCCCCCCCTTGCTTATCTCCTTCTCCCCCACTGTCCTGTACTGTAAGATAGGTTTTCATACCAAAATGAGTGTGCATTTTATTCCTTTCTTTAGTCAAATGTGATGAGCGTAATTTGTTTTTTTTTCTCAGCTCTCCTCTTTATCCCTCCACTAAAAAGTCTCCTGCTTGCCTCTTGAATGACATATAATTTACCCCATTCCATTTCACCCTCTTTCCTCCCCCTACCTTTCTCTCTCACCATTTACCTTAATTTGTTTTAAGATATGGTCCCATCCTATTCAATTCACTCTGTGCTCTCTGTCTCTGTATGTGTGTGCATGTGTGTATGTATGTGTGCGTGCATGCGTGTACGTGTGTGTGTGTATGTGTGTGTATAATCCCACCAACTACCCAGATACTGAAAAGTTTTAAGAGTTATAAATATTGTCTTTCCACGTAGGAATGTAAACAGTTCACCTTTGGTAAGTCCCTTATGACTTCTCTTTGCTGTTTCCTTTTTCATGCTTCTTCTCATTCTTGTGTTTGAAAGTCAAATTTTCTTTTCAGCTCTGGTCTTTTCATCAAGAATGCTTGAAAGCCCTCTGTTTCATTGAAAGACCATATTTTCCCCTGAAGTATTATACTCAGTTTTGCTGGGTAGGTGATTCTTGGTTTGAGTCCTAGAGTTCCTTTGACGTCTGGAATATCCTATTCCACGCCCTTCGATCCCTTAATGTAGAAGCTGCTAGATCTTGTGTTATCCTGATTGTATTTCCACAATACTGGAATTGTTTCTTTCTAGCTGCTTGCAAGATTTTCTCCTTGACCTGGGAGTTCTGGAATTTGGCCACAATGTTCCTAGGAGTTTCTCTTTTTGGATCTCTTTCAGGCGGTGATCGAAGGATTCTTTCAATACTTATTTTGCCCTCTGGTTCTAGAATGTCAGGGCAGTTTTCCTCAATAATTTCATGGAAGATGATGTCTAGGCTCTTTTTTTTTGATCATGACTTTCAGGTAGTCCCATAATTTTTAAATTGTCTCTCCTGGATCTATTTTCCAGGTCAGTTGTTTTTCCCATGAGATATTTCACATTCTCTTCCATTTTTTCATTCTTTTGGTTTTGTTTGGTGATTTCTTGGTTTCTCATAAAGTCATTAGCCTCCATCTGTTCCATTCTAATTTTGAGAGAACTATTTTCTTCAGTGAGCTTTTGAACCTCCTTTTCCATTTGGCTAATTCTGCTTTTGAAAGCATTCTTCTCCTCATTGGCTTTTTGAACCTCTTTTGCCAATTGAGTGAGCCTATTTTTCAAGGTGTTATTTTCTTCAGCATTTTTTGGGGTCTCCTTTAACAAGGTATTGACCCGTTTTTTCATGCTTTTCTTGCATCTCTCTCATTTCTCTTCCCAGTTTTTCCTCCACCTGTCTAACTTGATTTTCAAAATCCTTTTTGAGCTCTTCCAAGGCCTGAGCCCACCCAACATCCCCCTGGGATGTCTGGGATACAGAGGCCCCGCCCGCCACGTCTTTCCCTGATGGTAAGAATATTTTCTCGTCATCAGAATTGAAAGGTGGGAACATCTGCACCCACTCAAAGAAGCTCTCTATAGTCTTATTTTTCTTCCCTTTTCTGGGCATTTTCCCAGCCAGTTACTTGACTTCTGAGATTCCTGTCCACCCCTGCCTAGGTCTGCCTAGCTAGTGCTTGGGGTCTGAGATTCAAATGGGCTTTCTGCGGCGGCTGTGGCTGCTATTCAATGTGAGCTTAAGTTCTGGTGCTGGGGTGGGGGCAGGGCCGCCTCCCAGGCTCAGTTCCCTCAGAGGCTTTATGCAGAGACCTTCAGTAATGGAGAGGGCGGGGGCAGGGCTGCCTCCCAGGCTCAGCTCCATCAGGGGGTTTATGCAGAGACCTGAGCTTCTTCCTGCTGCTTGAGGAGTGCCGGGCTGCTGCTGCTGCCTCCGCCGCTTCCTGCCCCTGCCTCTGTCGCCGCCTCTACCGCTTCCTCCCGAGGGGGCTCAAGCCACGGAGACACCCCAGTCCCCTCTCAGCCAGCCCAGAAGTCTCTCTCACTGACCTGTAGCGTCTGTGGGCGGAGGGACCTTCCCGGGCGCCGGAGGTTCTGTCCCTGAAGCCTGCTTGGATCTGCTTGTCTGGGGCCACCTGGCCAGGGCAGCGCTGGGGTGGACTCTGCTTTCCACGGCATGACGGACCCTGGGGATGGCTCTCCAGGGCTCTCTGGAATGGAAATCTTTTCCACTGTGTTTCTGCACACTTTGCAGTACTCCAGAATTTGTGGGGAGTTCTTCTTGCAGGAAATATATGGGCTGTGGTTCGGAGCTAGCATACGTGAGTCTTTCTACTCTGCCATCTTGACTCCACCCCCCACAGAAGGGCTTCTTTACAACATGTGTAATCTTAATACAGTTATTCACATCTTTGAATCTAGCTTTCTCATCTATAAAACCTGGCTCAGCCCTTTTTCAGTCAAGTCCAACATTTTGTGATCCCATTTGGAGTTTTCCTGGCAGAGACACTGGAGTGGTTTGTGATTTTCTTCTCCAGATTTTATTTATTTATTTTTTTTTACAAATGAGGAAACACAGGCAAGTAGGGTTAAGTTACTTGCCAAAGGTCACACTGCCAAAGGTAAGAATAGGAGACTGGATTTGAACTCAGGTCTTCCTGACTGTAGACCTGGTGTTTTATCTTTTGCACCACTTAGCAGTCCTATTAAAGGTCTCTTTCAGCTCTAAGATTCCATGATTCTATTTCTCCAAAAAGAAGTGCTCGAGATAACTCTTAATTTTTTGGTTTCTAACGTGTGTAGGTATAGAAGGCTCAAGCTGATATTCTTGTAAACTCTATAGTCTAAGCACCCAATTAAAGTCAGCACAGGTTCTGCTGGGACTCACACAGCAGCCTGCCTCTTAGATACCAGGCACTTTGGAGAACAGGGAGGTTAAAGTCCTAGTCCCTGCCCTCAAGTAGCTTACAATCTAGCTGAAAAGACAGAATTGAGAGAACCATAGAATACTTAAGAGCCAAACAAGTTCATGCTGGCTCTCAGATATTTTCTAACAGTAGGAACCTGGGTAAGTCATTTTTCTGTCTGGCTCATTTTCTCCTTCTATAAAATGAGAACCACAGCACCTGCTGTCCAAGATTATTGTCAGGATAAGATGAGATAATATTTGTAAAGTGCTTTGCAAATCTTAAAATATTATGTAAAAGTATTAGCTATTCTATAATAATAATATGAACTGTATGCTAGTGATTACCAGTATTATGAGTAGTAGTACTAGTTGGAATAAATTTCATTCTCCTTTTCTTTAGCTTCTTTTCCATAAATATCAACATCTTGAATCATTTTTAAATGGGAGGGGCTTGTCACAGAATGAAGCAATATTGAAACCAGGTTTTAAATTTGTTTTTCTGGATGGTCCTATAATATAAATCTTCAAGTTTTATTTTGACATTATGGAAGGTATTAAGTCCAGAAAGCAAATTCTGGCTGGCATGTAGTAGGCACTTAATAAATGTTTATTGCTTGATTGACTCAAGTGTTCCTCTGTTTCAAATAAATTAGCAAGCATTAAGATACTAGATTCCTTTTCAGCATCTTCAACAAAAGTTTAAGTAGGGGAGAAGCCAAGATGGCGGAGTAGAAAGACTCACGTATGCTAGCTCCGAACCCACAGCCCATATATTTCCTGCAAAAAGAACTCCCCACAAATTCTGGAGCACTGCAAGGTGTGCAGAAACACAGTGGAAAAGATTTCCATTCCAGAGAGCCCTGGAGAGCCGTCCCCAGGGGTCCGTAATGCTCCGGATAGCAGAGCCCACCCCTGCCCGGCCCTGGCTGTGCGGCCCCAGAGGAACAGATCCGAGCAGGCTTCAGGGACCGAATCTCCAGCGGCCAGGAAGGTCCCTCCATCCACAGACGCTACAGGTCAGTGAGAGAGACTTCTGGGCTGGCCGAGAGGGGAGCGGGGTGTCTCCGTGACTTGGGCCCCCTCAGGAGGCAGCGGCAGAGGCAGCGGCAGAGGCCCAGGACTCCAGGAGCAGCAGGCAGAAGTTCAGGGCCATTGCCAAAGGTCTCTGCATAAAGCCCCTGAGGGAACTGAGCCTGGGAGGTGGCCCTGCCCCCACCCCAGCACCAGAACTTAAACTCACATTGAATAGCAGCTGCGCCTGCTGCTGAAAGCCTATTTGAATCTCAGACCCCAAGCACTAGCTGGTTGGATCTAGGCAGGGGTGGAGAGGAATCTCAGAAGTCAAGTAACTGGCTGGGAAAATGCCCAGAGAAGGGAAGAAAAATAAGACTACAGAAAGCTACTTTGACGGGGTACAAATGTTCCTGCCTTTCAATTCTGATGACGAGGAACAATTCTTACCATCAGGGAAAGACATGGAGGTCGGGGCCTCTCTATCCCAGACATCCTAGGTGGATGTCCGGTGGGCTCAGGCCATGGAAGAGCTCAAAAAGGATTTTGAAAATCAAGTTAGACAGGTGAAGGAAAAACTGGGAAGAGAAATGAGAGAGATGCAAGAAAAGCATGAAAAACGGGTCAATACTTTGTTAAAGGAGACCCCAAAAAATGCTGAAGAAAATAACACCTTGAAAAATAGGCTCACTCAATTGGCAAAAGAGGTTCAAAAAGAAGGAAAAAATGGAAGGGAATGTGAAATATCTCATTGGAAAAACAACTGACCTGGAAAATAGATCCAGGAGAGACAATTTAAAAATTATGGGACTACCTGAAAGTCATGATCAAAAAAAGAGCCTAGACATCATCTTCCATGAAATTATTGAGGAAAACTGCCCTGACATTCAATTTGAGGTCAACACTCAGGGAGGGACAGGATCAAAAGACAGAATAGAAACAATGGGGGGACAGGATAGGATGGAGGGAAATACAGTTAATCTTACACAACTGTGTAAGTCATTTGCAAAACTACACAGATAGGGCCCATATTGAATTGCCTGCCTTCCCAAAGGGAATGGGTGGGGAGGGAGGGATGGGGAGAATTTGGAACTCAACATTTTAGGAACAACTGTTGAGTATTGTTCTTGCTACTAGGAAATAAGAAATACAGTTAATGGGGAATAGAAAGTCATTTGGCCCTACAGGACAAAAGAGAAGATGGGGAGAAGAGAAGGGAGGGATGATAGAAGAGAGGGCAGATTGGTGATAGGGAAAATTAGAATGCTTGGTGTATTGGGGTGGGGATAGGGGATAAAAGGGGAGAAAATTTGGCACCCAAAATTTTGTGAAAATGAATGTAAAAAGTTAAATAAATAAAATTATATTAAAAAAATATTTTAAGTTGTTTAAAGTAAATTCCAATCATACATTTGTGCTTTTTGTCTAGGTAAACTTCACTTCTCAATTTAATGTAGAAAACATTATAATTTTATTGCTGAAGCAAATTCTCTATAATACCCTTAGGTTCCCAAACTAACAAAATAACAGGTGTTTAAAAAGCTCAGCTGCATATATTTAATTCTTTGCCCTAAGATTTCCATTTTCCTTCATTTGGTTTCAAAATGCCTGGTAATTTTCCATCTTTCAATCGAGAGCACTTTTCCATTGATCACGTTATCTTTTGTCAAAGAAAACTACAACTTCAATTCATCTTAACTGTCCAATGTGCTATTTAAATTTAAATATGCATTGAATATACATTTTTACTAAACTGCTGTGTTAGTTATGACACTGGACTGAGTCCTGTACACAGTATGTAGATGTGATGTCTATCTCTTAAGAACATTCAATGTAGGAATAACAAAGCAGAAGTAGGCAGATTTTTGTTCCATCATCAAAACAATTTACAAATCAAACAAGTTTTCTTTGAGGACAAGCAATTTTGAGGGTAAGCCAGGACTTGAAGTTTGATGCTGTATTAAAGTTAGGAACAAAATTTGTGGTGGTATGGCATTAACTGACATATGTATAAAATTTAAAGGTTTGCAAAGAATTTTGTTTTTCTCTCTCACAACAATCCTGTGAGACAGGTAATACAAAGTATTACTATCTCCCCATCACAGATAAAGAAACTGAATTTTCCTAGCAATTTCTTCACCATGACCTTACTTGAGTTCCCTCCTTTGCCCATATTTCCTCTCCTTTTCCAGGAGGAAAGAAGGAAGGAAGGGAGGGAGGGAGGGAGAGATGGTAGGAAAGAGGAAGGAAAGAAGCAAAGACAAAGAAAGAAAGAAAGAAAGAAAGAAAGAAAGAAAGAAAGAAAGAAAGAAAGAAAGAAAGAAAGAAAGAAAAGAAAGAAAGAAAGAGAGAAAGAGAGAAAGAGAGAAAGAGAGAAAGAAAGAAAGAAAGAAAGAAAGAAAGAAAAGAAAGAAAGAAAGAGAGAAAGAGAGAAAGAAAGAAAGAAAGAAAGAAAGAAAGGAAAGACGGAAAGGAAACAAGTATTTATTAAGAGCCTACTCTACACCAGGAACTGTGCTAAATGTTTTATAAATATTGCCTTGTTTGGTACTCACAACATCTCTAATAGGTGCTATTATTATAGTTGCCATTTTACAGTTTAGGAAATTGAGGTAGACAGAGGTTAAGTTATTTGTTCAGAGTCACATAACTAATAAGCCTCTAAGACTAAATTTAACTTCAAGTTTTCCTGATTCCAGACCCAGTGCTCTATATACTCTCTTTCCAGCACCCCCTTTATGTGTTGTCTTCTCCAATTAGAATGTGTAGATGCCCTCAAGGTTAGGAACTATCTTGCTTACTTGTATTCCCAGTATAGCATAGTGCCTGGCAGCACCTAAGTGCTTAATAAATGATCCATCCATCCATCCATCCATCCATCCATCCATCCATCTATCTATCTATCTATCTATCTATCTATCTATCTATCTATCTATCATCCAGGACTAGAACTGAGGTCTCAGGATTGCTAGTCAAATACTTTTTTTTAACATGGTACCACGCTGCCTCATCGGGCCTGTCAATAGAGTCATCTTTTATTGCCTACACCTTCAGAGGTTATCCACACATTCAAACAATGCTGCCTTGGCTCAAAGTAATTTTGGAATTCTTGAGATTACTTTCAAGATGCACTTACAAGTTACTTAAGAAAATTAGATACATCAACTTTTTAGCCACACCTTGTATTTTCAGGGAGGAGCTACAACTTTTAAATAAGTTGGAAACATACTAAAGATGCTAGGATGTTCAGACTTACTTTGATCTGGACCATCTGAATTTCCTCACACCTGATTTCTGTGAGAGATTTCCTCGTCTGTCCTTTTCTGTGGCCAAATTTACACTTATTCCTCATCACCTGCTCATCATCTTCTATGGGTCTCCGAACATATTTGAAGCGATCTTTGAGTGCTCGTTTCCACAGAAACTGCATAAAATAACAGACATTCTTTGGTTACACCCCAGGAGGCTGTAGACAATCTTCCATAAACCAGGAGATCTTATTCTACTGTCACTTCTGACTTTGGAGACATTTGCACACTAAAGCATACTTCATTCATTTGCTGAGATTTAGGAGAGAAGTGATATTGGTCTTTGGGTCTTAGTTCTCTAGATGGGGAACTGAAAAATTCTCAGAAAAACCATTTTTTCTGTCATCATTTGGAAACTTTTTGGCTAACATAGCTATCAGCATGGTGATGTTGAAGCTTCATGTTGGGAAAGCTGGGGAGCAGACCTGCAATGGATTACAATGGTTTCTCATCACAACTTGAGACTTTAGTCTGCTGTCATCTTAAAGAAGAGGAAGTATATGGGATCGAGTGAATTAAACCAAAGGTCTAGAACTCAGGATATAATTTACTTGTTTTGTTTTGGTAACTGTGTCAACATAGGTGTATGATTTCATTATAAATTCCAATCCTCCAGTTTCCTCCTAAATTCCTAGTTTTTATAGAAGAATCCAAATTCCAAAAAGGGGTAAAAGATAGTCCCTTCCCTCAAGGAGTTAATAGGAAAGATGATAAGTAAACAAAGGTATGCCAAACAAGCTATATACAGGATAAATGGGAAACAAACAGATGAAAGGCACTGTAAATAAGAGGACTTGAGCAAAGCTTACTGTAGAAGGTAGGTTATTAGTTGGGACTTAAAGGAAACCAGGGAGGTCAATAGTTAGAGTAGGGAAAGGAGAGTGTTCTAGGCACAAGGAACAGCCAGAGAGAATGCCTGGAACTGAGAGATGGAGTGTCTTTTTCATGGAACAATGAGCAGGCCAGTGTCACTGAATCAGAGTATGTTTTGGGGAGTAAAGTATAACACAACTAGAAAAGCAGGAGGGACTAGATTATGAAGGGCATTGAATCCCAAAAACATTTTGTATTTGCTCCTGGAGGCAATAGGAAGCTATTGGAGTTTATTGAGTGGAAGTATACAAGTCAGGTGGTGACATGATTAGACCTGAGGATCAGGAAAATTACTTTAGTGGCTGAATGGAGTGGGGAAAGACTTGAGACAGACTGGCCCAACAGACTATTGTGATAGTCCAAGTATGAGATGATAAGGGCTTGCATAAGAGCGGTGGCAGTGTTAGAGGAGAAAACTGCGGTGCATTCAAGGTGCAAAGGGGAAATCAACCGGTCTTGGCAATAGTTTAGATAAGGGTGAGGAGCAATGAGAGATACTGAGGAATAAAAGATGACCCCTAAGTAGTGAGCCTGAGGGACTATTAGGATGGTACTATCCTCTGTAGTAATAGGAAAAGTGGGGGGGGGGTAAGATTTAGGGAGAAAGATGATGAGTTCTGTTTTGGACATTTGGGTTTAAGTTGCCTACTGGACGTCCAATTCAAGATGGCTAAAAGGCAATTAGAGATAAGAGATTGGAGGTCAGCAGAGAAATTGAGCCAGGACAGGTACATTTGAGAATCACCAGCATGGAGATAGTAAATGAAGCAGGGCAGAGAAAAAAGAGAAGAGGACTCAGGACAGAACCCTACAGTTAGTGGGTGTGATCTGGAGGACAATCCAAATCCAGCAGAGGGGACAGAGAAGGAGTGTTCAAAACCCCTTTACTATAGTGCTTTCGCTCCATTGATTATTTTCAATTGATTTTGCCTATAGCTTGTTTGTATGTAGTCGTTTTCTTATTTCCCCCCCCTTGGACTGTGAGCCCCTTAAGAAGTGCCTTTTGCCTTTCTCTGCATCCCCAGAGCTTAACACCGATCCCCAATATACAGCAACCACTTAATAAATGTTTAGTGATTGATTGGCATAAAGCATTTGTCAACGAGTATTTGCTAAATGTCCCTTAGAATGTAAACCCTTTAAGGTCAGGGACTGGTTTTGTCTTTCTTTGTGTCCTCAGTACAGTTCTTGATAGCTTAATTAGCTAACTGCTCAATAAATATTTGCTGACTGGCTGCCTACCTTCGTTAAAGGCAGCATGACATAGTAGATAGGGTACCGGACTTGCAGTCAGGAAGACACCATGCTCAAATTCTGTTTTAGACCGTTATTAGCTTTGTGATGTTGGCTAGCTCATTTAACTTCTCTGGGTCTCCTTTTCTCATTTGGAAAATTACAGGTCTAGAGGACGCAATAGTGACAACATTAACATAATAGCTAACAATGATATGACATTGTCCCAGACACAGTACTAAGTGCTGTATAATTATGTAATTTGATCCCTACAACAACTTCACATGGTAGGTATTATTATCCCCATTTTACACTTGAAGAAACTGAGGCAAACAGTGATTGTGACTTGCCTAGAGTCATGCAGCTGCTAAACGTCTCAGATCTTCCTGACTCTAGGATCATTGGTCTATCCATTGTATCACCTTTTAAGGTGCCTTCTTGCTCTAAATCTATGATCCTATGATTCTCCATCATAGAGATAGTTCTAAGTTCAGGCAATCACAAGCTCTGGCAATGTCTACCCAGCTGGAAAGTCTTTGATTATGGGCCTGGAGACAACCATACGCTTATATCCCTAAGCAAGGACCGAGAAGCTTATCAGTAAAAGGAAAATTAGCAGGGTGATACCTATTTCTGATTGCAGCAACTCACAAAGACTGTCTACTAAGGTATAGGGTTATGATTTATGCCAGCACATGAAGCTTCCCCACTGATTAGAGATCTTTTGAAATCCTAAAGAAATACTACATACCCAGAAAGTCAACAATCATTTATTAAGCACACTTACTGTGTGCCAGGCCCTGTGCCAAGTGTTAAGGATACAAAGAATGTAAAAAACAGTCTTTTTTCTCAAGGAGCTCACAGTCTAACAACTCATAGTAAATAGACAGGTTCATACTAGATATACAGAGAATAGTTGCAAGGTAATCTCCAAAGGGAATAAGGCACTAGTAAAAGGATATGTGTTGGGGGTAGGGAATTGGGTACAGATTGGGAAAGGCCTCTTGCAGGAAATAGAATCTGAGCTGAGCCTTGAGGGAAACCAGGAGGGAAGCCAGGAGGCAGAAATGGGGGTGGGCAGGGGGAAAGTATTCCAGATCTAGTGAAAAGTTGATGTCACTGGTGGGCAAACTGACCAATTACGAACTATCCTGCTAGTGATTCATGACTTCTCCATCTCCATACCTTTCTACTGGCAGCTAGGTGGTGCAGTGGATAGAGCACCAGTGCAGGAGTCAGGAGGACCTCAGTTCAAATCTCACCTCAGACACCTGACATTCACTAGCTGTGTGCCCTTGGGCAAGTCACTTAACCCCAATTGCCTCATCCTGCATCACCTCCAGCCATCCTGATGAATATCAGGTCACTGGATTCAGATGGCTTAGAGGAGAAGTGAGGCTGGTGACCTGCACAGCCCTCCCTCACTCAAAACAAAGTCAAGTGCAAGTCATGTCATCATTTCTCTGATGGTATGGTCTTCTTCAGTAACAAAGGACGAACACACACCTTTCTATTAGATAAGGTTTATGAAAGTCTCCCATACAACTTTTTCATGCATTTTCTAAGCACATTAGACTGATCTCCATCACTGAACATTCAGAAAAGTTTTCACACTCTTCCTATTCTCAGAACATTTCCACTGGCTGCATTCTCAGAATAAGAAGGATGACAGAAATTTAGACCCATTTAGGGAGCAATTTTTGGCAACCATCTCCTTGTGCATGTTTCGACTTGCAACATTTATGCCCACGTTTGGACTATAGTTTATTAAACAATTTTGTTCATCTCTTTACCAACAAAGCTTTGTGAAGGCACAAATGGGCCAAATGTACTCCATGATAAATAGCCATCAGTTATGCTTTTTAACTAGCAGTCAAGTGGTGTGATGAAGAGAGGGACAGGGCTAGAGTCAGGAAGAAGGTTCATATCCAGACTCAGACGCTTGCTAGCTGTGTGACTGTGGGCAGGTGCCTTGACCCTGTTTGCTTCAGTTTTCTCATCTTGAAAATGAGCAGGAAAAGGAAATGGCAAACCACTCCCAGATCTTTGCCAAGAAAACCCCCAATGGGGTTATGAAGAATAAGACACAACTGAACAATAGCATTCTTTTTGAATGAAGTCTTACTCTGATATTCATTGAACCAAGAAGAAGTTGAGCCTTAAAGAGCTATACAAATAATGGCCACCACCAACAACCAACGGATACTATTTAGTTTCCTGGGATGGAAAGAACTCTGCATTCCCAAGGTGGAAGGAATAACTGAGAGAATACAAGAGATTTGGAGTCAGAGGACCAGGGTTTAAATCTCATCTCTGTCATTTCATAATGGTGTGAACTAGACCATAAACAATGGTTAGTGGAGAATTTTCCAGGTCCCCAGGCTTCCTGACTTTTTTTTTAAAGGGGCATACAAACCAATCTTCAGAGCTCAGAGCTGGAGGAAGAAAGGATACTCTAATAGCTGGCATTTATATAGCACTCCAAGATTTGTTATCTCATTTGGTCTTCACAATGACCCCCCTGTGGTAGATGCTGTTATTATCCCCATTGTACAGAGAAGGAAACTGAGGTTGTGAGAGGTTAAGTGACTTAATCAGTTTGTGATTGTCTGAGGCTGGATTTGAATGCAGGTTTTCCTTACCCGAAGTGCAGCATTCTATGCTGCCTAGCTACCTAAAGGAAACATTTACATTGGAGGTCAATTAGAAGGCAAGAAAAAATATCAAGAGGTCAAGAAAACCTGATAAAGACAAAGTAATGATAAAAAATAATGCAAAAATAGTATTTTTTAAGTAGGAAGGATAGCTTTTTTTTCTATATGTACCTCCCAAATTTTCTCTACTAACCCCTACTATTATTATAGGAATATAGGCAGAGGAACAAGACCTGTGATTTCGTTAGCATCAGAAACTACCGGGGAGGAAACTACTATCAATGTAGGTTGGCATCTTTTGTTAGAAAGTTGCTAAAAGCAACTGGGAAGTCAAATGATTTGTCCAGAATCACCCAGCCATTGTGTGTCTGAGGTAGGACCATTATACATATCTCCACCAGATCCTTAAGCATAGGCTCAGAATCACTTAAAGTTAAGTAAGATTAGTGGTAACTAGGTGGTGCAGGAAATAGAGTGCTAGGCCTGGAGTCAGGAGGACCTGAGTTCAAATGTGACCTCAGACGTTTACTAACTGTGTAACCAGAGTGCTAGGCCTGGAGTCAGGAGGACCTGAGTTCAAATGTGACCTCAGACGTTTACTAACTGTGTAACCCTGGGCAAATCACTTTACTGTGTGTCTCAGTTTCCTTGTCTGTAAAATGAATTGGAGAAGGAAGTGGCCAACCATTCCAGTATCTTTGCCAGGAAAATTCCAAATGGAGTCACAAAGAGTCAGACACAACTGGAAAATGACTGAAAAAGTAAATTTAAGAAGAGTTATATCACTGAGGATACTTACAAAACCACTGCCATCTTCATCAAGGAATGGGTATGCCTGAAGCAGGGCATTGACAACATCATTGTACTGTTGTGTAGTTGGGTACCTGCTCAAACAAGATGACAAAGAGAAATGATTTCAAAGAATCTCTGAGTTGGAAGGGAGCTCAAAGGTCATCCAGATTAGTGAGGTCAAACTCAAATAGAACTAGATATCTGCAACCATGCCTTAGAACACCACAATTTATCATTATCTGTGTTACACTGTATTTTTATTTATTATGTTAAACATTCCCAATTACATTTTAATCTGGTGCTATCTGGGAGTTCCCCAAATTTGACATTTCTGATCTAGACAAACCTGAGCAAGAACCCTTTGTACAAAAAGGTCATTAACAAAAATAAGCCTGCATTCTCTCCTTTTAGCAAAATTGGAATTTGCATAATAGCAGATGCATTGTGATTATGTTTCTTCAAATCTCTCTCCTTATAGTCCTATTAGGAACAAATGGGAATAGACATTTGAATAACAGGCACTGTTGAATGCTTCAGCAATTCATCATTTAAACACTGAAAAGAGCCAAGTCTGTACGATTTAGAGCCTATATTGTGAACAGATGCTCCCCTACAGCAATATATCCAGAAAATTCATACTTACAATGATCCTTCCAGATACTTTGTCATGTCTGCCTGTAAAAACTCAATGATCCTTATCCTCATGCTGTGATCTGGACATTTTTGTTCAGTTAGCATGCATTTGACATCATATGGAAAGTCCGGTAAAATATAGGATTTTGTCCACTGTAGTGCCTTGTTCCTTGCTAGAAGATGTTTCACATTTTTCCTGACAACCAAAACAAATCAAAACAAAACAAAGAAATAATAAACTAAAATAGTTATTTTCATTTCACATTATACATCTCATTCATTCATTATCTTTGTTACAAGCAACAATGATATCAATTGCTTTCTGGGGGTTTTCTGATTGAGAAGTCACTTGTGTGGGTATGATATGCTATTCATCTTTGCATACATAACAGGGCTGGCTATGCTGGCACAATTATTTCCTGTATCTGGGTCCTATTCATTTTATGTCTTTCCTTCCATTCCCTTTTCCCAATTCTCTCCATTAAGAGACACCTATAAGATGTGGATTCTTAGACCTTCCCCTGGAACAAAATTCTGGAGGAACAGAGACCATGGGCCAAGGGTTCCCAATGAGAAAAAAATTCTCCTAACAGTGGAGAGGATTCTAAATAGGGAAGGAATACATGAATGATAGCAATTGGGCCTGGGATTTAGAGAACATTTTTTGGGTCCCTGAAGGGGAAAGAAGAACAGGTGAACAGGAAGCTGCTGTGAGACTCCCTTGGAAATGAAAAATAACTCAAATAAAAGCAAGACAGCAACGACAAGCAGCACAATCCTCTCCCCCACCCCCCACCAGAAATCTTGTATGAAGACTGCTTATTTGCTCTCTCTTCCCTGCTTTCAACAAGATGTCCTTCTCTCATTTCCCATATCAGGGATGCCAAGGGAGGGATTATAAAGGGTAGGACCAGCATTTCTGTCCAACACCTAGGACTACACTGCACATATATGAACTGTCAGCAAATATTATTCAGATAGTAACCTCACTGTGCAGATCAGAGGAATTGAATTTTTCCTTTGTGTACAATTCTAAGGCTTTGAAAGGGAGCAAAAATGACTTAATGATGTTCTGGGGGCAAAGTACATTCCAAGCTATGCCAGCTAACACAAATTCAATTTAATGTTACACAAGACAAGTGACTCATCAAAGGTTAAAAATAAATCCAATGTTGGCAGCAGATGCTGGCAGCCATAACTTTAAACACTCATATACAACATGCAGATGGCATTTGTACCACCTAAGGTAAAAATAAATAAATAAGTTGATTAATAATAAATAAGGCTTCACAGCAAGACTAAATAATAGGACTAGTCATATCCATTATGAGCAAAATGAAAGCACTCCTATGTTGAGGTCATCTCCACCTCTCTGCCTTGCATCATTCAGAGGCATGACCCACATTTTAAATGATTGTTCTCTGTAGAAAAATGACTAACTTGTACATACAGTATGTTCCAGTAATATTGCTACCAGGCATATTGCCCAAGGAAGTTACAGACACCAGAAAGTTCCCATATATGGAAAAATATTTATAGCAGCACTTTTTGTGGTAGCAAAAAATTGAAACAAAACAAGTTGCCATCAACTGGGACATATCTGAACAAATTATGGTGCATTAATATAATGGAATATTATTGTACTGTAAGAAAAGACAAACATGAAGAATTCAGAGAAACTTGTGAAGATTTATACAAGCTGATATAGACAGGGACAAGCAGAACCAAGATAAAAATGTTATGTAACAACCACAGTCATATAAATGACAGGAACACTAAAGTTGCAAACTCAGATCAATTCAACGATCAATCTTGACTCCAGATGATGAAATATACATCCTTCTCTCACAGATAAGTGTTATATTACATGAGTAGAATGAGGCACATGACATCAGACATAGTCAAAATTTCTGTTTGTTTTGCTTACTTATTTATAAGGAAGGATTTTTACTGAAGAGGAAGTATTGTGAAGTGACAGGAATGTAAAAAAAGCATCAATATTGAAAAAGAAAAAGCAAAGCAGCATATGAGGTCCAAGTGAGGAGAGTTCAAGGCTCTGATGATAGTGTCTAAGAACTCAAGAATCCCAGCATATTTCTGAGATCCCATAATATATAAATAAGAGATCTCTAGGTTATTGAATTGGAAAAAGGCTTGGGAAAGTTCTGAGTGGAGATCCAGATTCTATGCTGGAGAAGCTCAGGAGTCTTGGTCTAGTTATGCATCCAGGTGCCTAGTGGCTAAAATGTTCCCCTCATTCCTTATTTTTGAGGTATGTATCTTAGATGATCTGGTTTCATCAGCTACTCTGGTACCATGGTAGGAACTGAGAGTTTATGCACTTGGGAATTAGTGATAGGTTATGTTTTCCTATTGGTCCAGGAGAGGAAGAAATGAAGAAAGAAAAATGTAAAAACATGAAATGGAGAGAGAGAGAGAGAGAGAGAGAGACAGAGAGACAGAGAGACAGAGAGACAGAGAGAGAGACAGAGAGAGAAAGACAGAGACAGAGACAGGGAGAGACAGAGAGAGAGACAAAGAAAGAGACAAAGAGACAGAGAGAGACAGAAAGAGAAAGACAGAGACAGGGAGAGACAGAGACAGGGAGAGACAGAGAGACAGAGACAGAAACAGAGGGAGAGGGAAAGTTAGACAAGGTCAAATAACACAGATGATATTCATGCTATTGGTGATACAGTTTTGATGGCACTGAGTCGTTGAGTGTCAAGGTATCTGAAAGAGGGAGATGCTAAAAAGGCATAACGGACATAAAAAGCTCCAATTCCTACTCTAATCTCTGTAAAGTTTGGGACTTATCCATATGCAAAAAAAGGTGGTTGTTGTTCAGTCATTGTCAGGCTTTTTGACTCTTTGTGACCCCATCTGAGGTTTTCTTGGCAAAGATACTGGAGTGGTTTCCTATTTCTTGAGGCCAACAGAGTTGCTCCTTGCCCAGAGTCACACAGCTAGTAAGCGTCTGAGGCCAGATTTGAATTCAGGGAGGTGTCTTTCTGACTCCAAACCTGGCACTCCATGCTCTATCCACTACATTACCTAGCTGCCCTCTCCTCTACTCCCTGTCCCCCACAGAGGGTATACTTGATGAAAAAGGAAAAAATAAGCTTTTGCAATCAATATTGTATGGCCAGTGACATCTCGACTGCCACAAAACCGACAGAAAGGTGCAGACAAGATGAGATCTCATAGAATTTATTACTTGTTGGTTATAAAGAACATTCAGTGCAATAGAAGAAAATGCATCATTAAAAGTATGTCTCAGAGCCAAGTAAAACACAATTACAGCTATCCTGTTAAATCAGCTTGTGGCATCTATTTGGCAGGACATAGAGGACTACAAAACATCTGCTGATGTTTGTGCTTGCAGTTTTCTGTGGCCAAGTCCAGAGGTAAAGAGCATTTTCCTGTACACTGTCATTGGCCATCTTTGCCTCCTGCCATGGTGTCACACTATCATTATTTTGGCTGGCCTCTTTTACTGAAATGGTCCATGCCATTCCCACATGGATCGTCCCCAGGCCTTTTTCCATCTCATGCCTCCAACACAAGACAACATGATTTTTAAAAAAGACTATGTCTCTTCATCTGTGAAATTAGGGAGGTGAATGTGAAGATTTCTAAGGCCTAGAACAGTGTTGAATGCTCAAAACACAATCACTAAATACTCATATATTGATTAAATCTATTTTGACTATTTTTACATCCTTGCTTAATATGATGAAAGCTTAAGATGATGTGGACTCATTTAAGTAAAGCATAAAAAAAGCATAAAGAAAAATAAATCAAAAAAATGATCTCCACTATATTAAGACTATATTTCCATAAAGACATAACCAAAGCAATACCATCTTTAAAAAGCAAAGAAATTCTATGAAGGGATGCTTAAACTACAATACTAGATTCTATGGCCAATAATGGATGATAGGCTATATATTCAAACTAAGGGTTTCTTCGAAAGGAAGTTCAATTTTTATTTGGATTTTGTATTTGTGGCCTGAAGCAGATCAAGGGATCCCCACCTGAGACAACTTTAGACATTGGAGTACGCACCATTTGAGTATTTTAATTTATGTAAGGAGCACATAAAAATAGGGTAATAACTGAACAAAGATTTTTCTTCATGTTACTCAACCAATGGTACCATTACCAGAAGTTATCCCTCAGCATTTCAGTTAGTCTCAATGTCATCATGCTGTGACCTTACAATGTTACAGACAAGTTTCAAGTACTATCACACTGAACACATTCAAACTTTTGGAACTTCACATAGCACATTTTTCTGTATTCCCTTAATACAGATATCTTTGTTATGTTGTATTATATTATGCTTTGCTATGTTACATTATACTGTGCTATGTGTTCTAATTACCTATTTGTCTCTTCTGGACTGTGAATTACATAATGGCAGGGACTATGTGTCAAGGAAACTTTATACTTTAACCAGCACCTGGAACAGTGTTCTTATATGTTGTTGTGTTTATCCCTCCTTTTCGAAGAAGACCATGATATCAGAGAAATGATGGCATGACTTGTACTTGACTTTGTTTTGAGTGAGGAAGGGTTGTGCAGATCACCAGCCTCACTTCTTCTCTTTGTTCTCTCTTTGCGGGTGCTCAACAAACACTGTTGGAAAGAATAAATCATCTCATAGCTCTTTTCTGTTGCCCTAACTTTCTGCATCATGTAAGCACATTTTCCAAGGGTGCCATTGCTATGGACATTTTCTACTAAAGGGAAGGGACTTTATTACTGATCTTGCTTTTGTATGACAGAGAGGTTCTCCAGAAAGGAGAATGGGAGATGGGAATCGAGTTCTTTTTCTGCTCTTCTCTTTGAAAGTACTGCTCATACTAGATCCATTGCTAAAAAGAGACCAGTGAAAAGTGGCAGGTACTACACAGGGACAGAGCAAAATGTTCATTAACTGCCAGGCAGAGAATAGTCACATTAAAGAAACTCACAACTTCACCAAATTTGGCCCTTCCATTTCATAATTGTACTCTTAATTACATATTCCTTTATACTCCTAGAACTCAGGGATTAGGCATTTAAAATCATAGAGAATGGAATACCATGTACCACTCAAGTAACTAAGTCAAACAGAGGTCATGTGATGTGTCCAGAGTCACAACTATTCTCTAAGGCAGGAGTTAAACTGAGGTCTTCCTGACATCACATCCAGTGCTCTATTCACTGTGCCACCTAGCTACCTCTAAACTTTCAAAAATCCATAGCTTATTAGGGACAGAAGGAACTTTTTTGCTGCTTCCTTACTTTATAAAACTGATTGACAGATTAGGGAACTCTGGTCCAGGGAAGGTAGGGTCATGGCTTCTTAGCTATAGAACAATGTCTCGTGATTCTTAACCCACTACTCTTTCCATTATGCCACACTATTCCTTAGCCAGATACTTTAATAATTCTTGCTTTTGACCTATGCTAAGAAATGATGCAAATGTGATCATGTCAATCCATCTGTGTTCCATGTATATTACAGCATATATCTTCAAATGAATAAAATATATAGAGAAAACACCAAGAGATTTGTCATTTTGCTTAAGCATAGTAAAGTCATACTCTGTTTATAACATACAGTTGCAAATGAAAATTTTAGAACAGCTGAAAGAGATCTGAAGATCTCATTGATCCAGAGCTGAGGGAAAGGGACCATTGATGACTGCCCCGGGATTTGAAAATGAATAAATATCAGGTGTTCAACAGAAAAGAAGCCCAAGCATTGATCAAGGGGCCTTCTGGGGGGAGATAATTTGTACTTTTTGACACACTTGCTAAGAGCCTGGGCCCAATGATGTTTGTTTGGATATACCCCACTGCTGTAGGGAGGGTTTCCAATCTCCTGGAAACCAAGAGAAAGAAGGGGGAAGGCTCATGAAGATGCCTCGACTTCTTTTAATCCTTTAAAGGAACTCTGTTCCCAAACTACATTTTCCTGTATTCTCCCAGTCCCCCATGTTACAACTGTTTGTATTGGATATGTTCTCAGTTTAATCTGGTGTCCAGGTGAGGTTTAGCCTTTGTTGGGAGGCAGATGGTCTTTCCTGAGATCTGATCTTACAATGGGACAAGGGATAGCTCCCTTCTTTTCCCACCCCCACCCAGGTATTGGATGGGTTAGCCATGGTGAGTTTCCTAAGTGTCTTCTATCTAGCTAATGTGTCTAAAAGTGAAATTGAAGCAAAAAATAAATTGCTTCCCTCATTTTCTACTCCAGTCAAGTCAACAAGTTTTTTAGGCACTAGCTGTGTTCTAGGCATTGTGCTAAGCATTGTTTTTACCAAAAAAAAAAAAGGGTGAAAAGAGCCCCTGATCTCAAGGGGTTCATGTTCTTGTTGTTGTGCAGTCACTGTTTCAGTTATGTCTGACTTTTTGCGACCAGTTGAGTTTTCTTGACAAATATACTAGAGTGGTTTGCCATTTCCTTCTCCAGCTCATTTTACAGATGAAGAAACAGAGGCAAATAGGGTTACATGACATGCCCAGGGCCACATAATTTGTGACTAAGGCTGGATTTGAATTCATGTCTTCCTGACTTTCCCCCTAGCACTACATCCATTGCACCACATAGCTACTCCTAATCTAATGGAGGAGAAAACACACTCGAACATCCCACAGCTGTACGTATCAGAGCCAGGATTTCCTGACTCTCAGGTCACCCCTCACTGCCCCATCATTTACCATAAAATATTAAAGAAAGCATTTGCTAAGTCAAAGGTAATATGCAGTTATGCCTCACTTTGGAAAGAAAATATGTGTGTTCCTTCAAAAATACGGTGAAGTTGAGGCTGAAGTCATTTTACCAATTTCTTCTAAAAGTTTTTTTTTTTAACACTTAAATAATTTTCTATCTATTCTTAAGGAGTCTCTACCCTGGTAATGAAATAATATAATCCAGCTGAGATGAGGAATAAAGAAATCTAGAAAGGGCCAACATCGTGGGGGTGGGAAGTAGAACCAGATCAACCAAATATATACAATTGTAATCATATAAAGGGCAAAAGGAAAGGAAACGAATGGACAAATGATAGATGTTGAGTCAAAAGGACTACCTGACAAGTGGGGATGTGCTAAAGTTCATTCTAATGTAAAGAGTTATAATGAAAGTTCAACTGGTTTTATTGTTGTCCAATAAAGTTTGAGTCTTTTTCTTCTTTTTTTTTAAGAAAAAAAGAAGCATATACAAGTTTATTTTAATTTATACCCCCCTAACTAAGCACTAAAAGAATAGAAAGGAACCATGACTGAATAACACATGAAGGAATGAGCTTTGTCTGGGACAGATGCTACGGCTAACACTAATCACAGCATACTTCTAAGTAATTTCCAAAAAGACAAGCAGCTCAGCCGCTTCTTAATGAAAGGGGCCCACTTAGTCATCACCTTTAAAAAGTGCAACATCTCCCCATGAAATACAAATTCAAAGTATCACCCAGTGACATAATGTCCGTGCTAGCTGGATCCAATCGGTCCTATTTAGGTGAGAAAGACTTGAAGAACAGATGACTTTGAACAACCTTTTGGTAAACAAGTATCTCTTACACTGTTTCCACTTTACAACCTCTACTGAAACTGTCATGGTAGTTTGACACTAACTAGTCTGGAAAATTGGTTAATATTCCTGGTCTGATCTTCCCAACATATTGTCCCCAAATTCCTCATCCTGTATCAGGGACAAATGATGCTGACTTGGACTCGGGAATGTTCTACTTCTACTTGATATCTCTCACTTGAGTTGCCCCTGAAGATAAAATTTGCTTGTTGGACTAAGATTCAGACTCAAGATGCTCACTCATGTCCCTCAGCATGTAGTAAGCATTTATGAAGCATTCACTATACACCAGCCACAGTATTTATGTGCTGGGGATACAAAGAAAGGCAAAAGATGGTCCCAGTCCTCAAGAAATTTGCGGTATAATGGGAGAGATAACATGAAAACAATCGTGTGCAAATAAAATATGTACATAATAATTAGATAATCAAAGCATAGAAGGCACAAGCATTAAAGAGGTTCAGGAAAGGCTTCTCATAGGAGATGGGATGTTAGCTGGGACTAGAAAGAATCCAAAAAAGCCAAGAGACAGAGATGAAAGGGGAGAGTATTTCAGGCAAGAGGAACAGTAGTGACTACGTCTGAACTCTGGAGATAGATTATATTGAAGCCAGTGTCAATAATGCACCAGTGTTACACTGTTATCTCCAATATATACAAAGAACAAGAAGAAGTAGATTGAATAGATCCTCCAGGAAGGATTTATGGCAATATCTACCTAAGAATTGCATAGAATGGGAAGCCACAGGGGTTTTGTAATCTAAACTGGCAGAGGCAGCGACCACACTGAGGAAATCATGTCATACTGAATCTCTTGTTTTATTATCTACTAGTTAGTAAGCAAGGGGTGAAGAGGCTGCTTATCTTCCAGAATAGTTATGTGTTGCCCTCAGGGGAAAAGAATGTACTTATTCCCCCCTCCCCCAAATACACACACACACACACACACACACACACACACACACTATTCCTGCTCTCTGAGATCAGCGTGCAGAGGAGTTTAAAAGCTTTAATTGGGAAAGTATGAAAAGGAAAACTGAGACTGAAAGTTATAAGGAACAACTGTACTAGAATGTTAAGTTCTTCGATGGCCAGTCCTATTTTATTTTTTATCTTTGTATCTCTAGTGCCTAGGATAGTTTCTGGCACACAGTAGGCATCTACTTCATTAATAATTGAATGACATCTACTGAATTAAACTGAATTACTGATGAATGTGAAGCCATTCCCAGAGAGCACTCATTTCTCATTTCTTTTTCTGAAATCTTGCTTTCACTGATTCTATAGCTTTAATGGAACCTCACTACGCATCTATAGGGATCTATAGCAATAATGACTGTTTTTGTTTCCGAAGTCACTCATTTGGTTATTGTTCATACCATTTTTTAATATCAGTAATGCACTATAACACTAACATGTAAATCAAAACAACCACATTATTAGGGAATTTCATCCTATGTGAATTTGGACCAGCATTATTTTTTTTATAATATGCCTGGCTAGGGTTGTACTTGAACCTGTACTAGAAATGGAAAGAAGTAATGCGATTTCATATGATTTCCTTCTTTTTAGTCACCTAAAGTCCTAAAACCATTTTTTTCATCTCCTGCCAAAAAACTCCCCAAATATTCTTGTATACTTCAAAACTTATATGGTCCCAAGCTCTAGGAGGAAACTAAATCAAGGAATTGATACCCAAGATACATAAGTAGATTTTAAGAGAGAACCTGGTTGCCTTTGAGGAGATTTTAAATCATAATTCAGATCACTTGTTTCATACAAGCTATGTCCTACAGTCCTGGAAGAACTGGCTGGGTGTAATTTGAACTCCCATCAATGCTATTTGAAAGATCATGGAAAGGGGGAGAGGTCCCTCAAGATTGGAGAAGGGCAAATTTCCAAGGAAAAAACCAGTAAGAGTAGACTCTATAAACTATAGGCCAGTGATCTTGACTTCAGTTATTGGGGAAATTCTAGAAGAGAACATTAAGATGATATTTGGTGAAAAGGAAAGTGAAGTAATAATTTCTGGTGAGTGCAGAATAGTTTTGTGTTATTCAGATTCCCTTCCATTATATTTGAGGGTCTTCCTCCTAGTCACTTGCAAAATTTGTGGTTTGTCTTTGGAATTACGAAATTTAATTAAATTTGGTTGGTCCTGGAGTTACCTCACAATCTGTAGATCCTTACAAAAGCACTCTATTTTCTATGTTCAGAAATTCTGGGCCATTTCTTGTTTTTTCTCTTAATTATGTTCAGCTTCTTTGACTTTTAGTATTCTGAGAGGTCCATGATTCTTAAGTTTATGCATTCTGTCTTTAAGATCAATATAATTTTTTGCTTACAAGAGATTTTTAAACAATATTATTACTGTTTGGTGGTCTTTCTTTTTTAAAAAAATGTTTCTTATTGATCTCTTCTTTTTATATTATCATTATCTTCAGTATCCATCCCTCTGCATCCCAGAGAGCCATCCAAATGTAACAAATAGTATTTTCTAAAAATATAAAAAAAGAAAAAGAAGGGGGAATGCACAACTAATGAATACATTGAAATAACCTAAGAGCATGTCCAATGCATAACACCTGTTGACCTCCCACCTCAACAAAGGGGTAGTTTTGGGGCATCTTCTCATGTCTCTTCATTAGACTCATGCTCAATCTTTATAATTTTGTTACATTCACTTTTGATTTCTTCTGTATGTGGTTGTTCTTTCCATTTACGTTGTTGTCGCTATCACTTACATTGTTTCTTGGATTCACTTACTTTACACAGCATCAATTATTTCCATGTTTCTCCATTTTAATCACATATGTTATTTCTTACAGTATAGCAATATTACATTACATTTGTGTACCACACAGTGCTTAGCCATGTTCTGATCTACTTTCTTTACAATTCTTCACTATCACAAAAGTTCTGCTATAAATATTTTAGTGTATATAGGGATATTTGCTTCACTTTCTCCAAAGTCTTTCATTTCTGCATATTTTTATTCTCAATCAGTTTTTTCTTTTTTTTTCAGTTCTTTGGAGAGATTTGCTATTGTGGATTTTCAAGTTTTTCTATTTTGCCAACTATTTCTGCTGTGTAGATTATATATTCTACTTTTATAATTCTTATTTTTCTTTCAAACCGTATGGTAATATCCTGCTGAGCTTCTATGCTCTCTGGAAATCTACAAGGTGTTTTGTGTTATCAAATGTTGATTTAATTTATTTGTCTTGCAATATTTATTTGGAGATTGGACTTGTTTAGCCTTGTTTAGCTGTACTGGTGGCTACTTCACCTCTGTTTTCAATTTATCTATGCTCAATACTTCTTACTGAGATTTTTTTATCATGAGGTCTTTGGTAATTTCAGTCTTTTCCCCCCTTATATTCCTCTATTGCTCACTTTCTGACTTCTCCCCACTTTGATGACAGATTTAATCTCTCAGGGCTAGACTTCAAAGTTATCTCAGCACCCTTCTGTTTTTGACTGACTTCACTCTCTACCCCAAATGACCTTGGAGGGAGAGGAAGTACTGTCCACCGCTAGATTACAGACCCTTTCTTTCAGGTCTAGTACAGCTCTCTTCTACACACACATACCTGCCCCTGACCCAGTTATCTCTATTCTACTTCTCTGATATTCTAGTTCTCTGGGCATGCTGCTGATCCAATCAGAGAAAGATTCTGCTTTCCTGTACCCACACCTCTTTTGCACAGGCATGGGTTGAATTTGGGAAGGTGGTCAAAGTTGAATTCTGCTGTTTGCTGCCACAGAATAGTAGCATGAGTGCAGGGTCAGGTTGTGCCAATAAAGGCTGCAATAATAGCAGAAAAAACATATCGATGAGTGGATTCCATAGTACAGACATGAGGAACTTGTGTGGGACAGTGCTAAGCAATCATGTTAAGAATTAATCTTTTTTGCTGTTAATTCACCAGACTCTTATTAGTATGCTGGCCTCAATTACTTCACCTGTGTGTGTGTATGTGTATGTATGTATAAGCATATGTATATGTGTATTTATATATATATAGTATCCATATGCATATGTGTGTATATATGTGTATTTGTAGGTGATAAAAGAGATAGAATGCCAGCTCTGCAGTCAGGAAGACTCATCTGAGTTCAAATCTGGCCTCAGATACTTCCCAGCTGTCTGACCCTGGGCAAGTTTCTTAACCCTATTTTCCTGTTTCCTCATCTGTAAAATGAACTGGAGAAGGAAATACAAACTATTCCAGTATCTTTGTCAAGAAAACTCCAAATAGGGTCACAAAGAGTGAGATATGATTGAAAAACAACTGAATAGCAAGTGTATATGTGTGTGTGTGTGTGTGTATGTAATTTGTGGGTAACAGGAACTGAAATCTGGTAGGTGGTGATTTCAAAGAACCAGCACGGCTTCATCAAAAACAGGTCATTGATACTAACCTTATTTTCTTTTTTTAACTGAATAACCAAACTAGTAACTAAGAGAGGATGCTATAGATATACTTTATATTTTAGCAACATTTTTGATAAAATATCTCATTCCTGTAGAGAAGTTAAAGAGATATGATCTAAATCAGAGATATCAAACATATGGTCCATAATATGCCTAAGTGCAGTCCAAACCAGATTAAAATGTAGTTGGAAAGTATTTAACAAAAAATGGAAAATATAATAAGATATAGATAACATTAATATATGGTTTTCTAAGTCAATATGCAGCTTGCAGGGATCCCAATGTATGATATAGCGATCCCTGTTTCTATTTGATTTTGACACCACTGGTGTAAATGATAATACACTTAGATGTGTGACAAGACTCAAAGAATAAATTGCTAATGGTCCAATTCAAACAATAGGGATCTATTTTTGGTCCTGTGCTGTTTGACATTTTAATCACTGACTTGGATAAAACTTACCCATCAGATTTGTAGATGACACAAAGCTGAGAGGGGTGCTTAATACATTGTATGACAGAGTTAAGATCCAAATAGATCTTGACAGACTAATGCACTAGACTGAATCTAATAAGACAAACTCAATAGGGATTAATGTAGTACAGCATTTGGGTACAAAATATAAGATGGGAGAGGTAAGGTTAACCATGAGTTAACCTGCAAGTTCAATGATCATCAATATGATGTGGCTGCCAAAAAAAAAAAAAAAGGCTAATATAGTCTTGAGGGATACTGCGTTCGGGAAAGAGTATCATTTGACTTTGCTGTTATCAGACCTCTCCTGGAATACCATATTCAATTCTATGTGCCATGATTTAAGGACACTGCTAATCTAGAGAATGTCCAAAGGAGGGCAGGTAGGATGAGAAGTGTTCTGAGTCCTGGTTACATGGTATCACTTCAAGGAATTAGGCATGCTTAGCCTGGAGAAGACTCAGGGGTAACATGATAAATGTCTTCAAGTACTTGAAAGGCTTTCATTTGGAGGAAAGAGAAGACAGGTTCTGTTTGGTTCCAGAGGGTAGAACCAGAAGTAATAGAGGGAAATGGCAAGAACAAAAACAACAAAACATTAGTCTGGATGTTAGGGAAAAATATTCCTCCCAAAAAGAGTTTAAAAGTTTATTGATTTAGGTATCAGAAACATACTTCTGTCATAAAAATAATTTGGTAGGACACCACCAATTTCCCCAAATAGTCTATATAGTATTGGAATTAATTTTTCTTTAAATGTTTGATGGAATTCACTTGTATACCTTGTTCTATTTCTTTGACTGAGGTGGGGTTATTTAGGTATTTAACTTCCTATTCTGTCAATCTGGACAATTTATATTTATTTAAATACTCATCCATCTCACTTAGATTGTCAAATTTATGAGCATACAGTTGGGCAAAGTAATTTCTAATTATTGTTTTAATTTCTTCCTTGTTGGAAGTGAGTTCACCCTTTTTCATTTTTGATATTGGTAAGAGCCAAAACAGAGAAAGGAAATTATAGACCAATTTCTCTAAATGAATATAGATGCGAAAATTTTAAATAAGATATTAGCAAAAGAAATACAGCTACTTATCATGAGAATAATACATTACGATCAGGTAGGTTTTATACCAGGAATGCAGGGCTGATTCAATATTAGGAAAACTATCAGCATTATTGATCATATCAACAACAAAACTAACAGAAAACATATGATTATCTCAATAGATTAAAAAAAAAAGCTTTTGACAAAATATAGCACCCATTCCTATTGAAAATGCTATAGAGCATAGAAATCAATGGAGCTTTCCTTAAAATAATAAGTAGTATCTACCTAAAACCATCAGCAAGCATTATATGCAATGGGAAGATGCTAGATGCATTTCCAATAAGATCAGAGGTGAAACAATGTCCATTTTCACCATTGTTATTCAATATGGTACTAGAAATGTTAGTTGTAGCAATTAGAGAAGATAAAGAAATTGAAGGAATTAGAATAGGCAAAGAAGAAATTAAATTATCATTCTTTGCAAATGATATGATGATACACTTAGCAAATCCTAGAGAATCAAGTGAAAAAACTACTTGAAATAATAAACAACTTTGGCAAAGTTGCAGGTTACAAAATAAACCCACATAAATCATCTGTATTTCTGTATAGTATAGAAATATATATTACTAATAAAGCCCAACAGCAAGAGATAGAAAGAGAAATCCCATTTAAAGCTATGGTAGACACTATAATAACATATCTGGGAGTCTACCTGCAAAACAAACCCAGGGACACCATGAACACAATTACAAAACACTTTTCGCACAAATAAAGTCAGAGCTAAGTCATTGGAAAGACATCAGTTGCTCATGGGTAGGCTGAGCTAATATAATTAAAATGACAATTCTACTCAAATTAATTTGCTTATTAAGTGTCATACCAATCAAACTACCAAAAATTGTTATCTAGAGCTAGAAAAAATAATTTCAAAATTTATCTGGAAGAACAAAAGGTCCAGAATATCAAGGGAATGCTAGGGAAGGTGGCCACCTAGATTTCAAATTGTATTATAAAGCAGCAGTCATCAAAACCACTTTGGTACTGGCTAAGAAATATAGGAGTAGATCAATGGAATAGGTTAGGTACTCAATACACAGTAGATAATGAATATAGCAGTCTACTGTTTGATAAAAGGGCCCTAGCTTTTGGCATATGGTCTCCCTGTTTGACAAAAACTCCTGGGAAAATTGGATAACAGTATGGTGGAAACTGGGTATAGATCAATGCCTGACACTATACGCATGAATAAAGTCCAAATAGTATATGATCTAAGTATAAAGGCTGATACTACAAACAAATTAGAAGAGCAAGGAATGTATATTTGTCAGATTTATGGAGAATGGAGAAATTTATGACTAAACAAGAGATGGAGAACATTATGAAGTGGAAAATGGATAGTTTTGACTACCATTAATTGAAAAGTTTCTGCACAGACAAACTTAATGCAACCAAGATTAGGAGGGAAATAGAAAACTGGGAAATAATTTTTGCAACTAGTGTCTATGATAAAGGTCTCATTTCTAAAATATATAGAGAACTGAGTCAAATTGACAAGAATATAAGTCATTCCCCATTTGATAAGTGGTGAAAGGATATGAGTAGGCAGTTTTTAGAGGAAGAAATTATAGCTATCTACCATCATATGAAAAACTGTTCTAAATTACTATTGATTAGAGAGATGTAAATCAAAACAACTCTGAGATATCACATCACACCTATCAGAGTGGCTAAGATGACAAAACAGGAAGAGGATAAATGCTGGAGAAGATGTGGTAGAGTTGGAACACTAATTCATTGTTGGTGGAGCTGTGAGCTGATCCAACCATTCTGGAGAACAATTTGGAACTATGCCCAAAGGGCTACAAAAATGTTCCTACCCTTTGACACCGCAATATTGCTTCTAGGACTGTATCCCCAAGAGATCATAAAAATGGGAAAAGGATCCACATGTACAAAAATATTTATAGCAGTTCTTTTCATGGTGGCCAAGAACTGGAAATTGAGAGAATGCCAATCAATTGGGAATGGCTGAACAAGTTGTGGTGTATGAATGTAATGAAATACTATTGTGCTATAAGAAATGATGAACAGAGATGCCTGGAAGGACATGAATGAATTGATACTGCATGAAATGAGCAGAACCAGAAGAACATTGTACACAGTAATAGCTACAGTGTGGGAGGACGATTTCTCATATACTTAGCCCTTCACAGCAATGCAAAGACCTAAAACATTCCCAAAGGACTCTTGAGGGAAAAATGCCATCTACGTCCAGAGAAAGAATTATGGAATTCCTGGAACACAGAATGAAGGAGAATATTTTCTCTTGTGTTTTGTTTTGTTTTGTTTTTTCTCATGGTTTTTCCCATTCATTTTAATTCTTCTATGCAACATGACTAATAAGAAAATGCAGTTAATAAGAATGTATATGTAGAACCTATATAATATTGCATACTGTCTTGGGGAGGGAGGTGGGAGGGAAGGAGAGAAAATTTAAGACTTATGGAAATGATTGTAGAAAACTGAAAACAAATTAATTTTTAAAAAACTAAAAATAAAAGTTAATTGAGTGGTAATGCACTCTCAGGTCTTAAAAAGACCGGAAGTATGGGATAGACAGCCCCATATACATTATGGTGGGGAATCCTTTTATGTACAAGGTGGATTAGAGCCTATGATTCTGTGGTGCTTATCTAATAAATGCACTACTGTTTTCCTCTATCAATCCCATCACATCTCTATGGAAAATAAGACACTTTAGAAGAACCCCAAATCCACACAGAGGACACAGCCCTCCCCTAAAAGAATAGTAATAAGATTTCCAAACCTTAACTAGATAAAGATTCTTCCTCCTTAGATATACTCTATCTGATCCTGGTCCTTTAAAACATATGATTCTGCCTGGAGGCAGAATTCACTGAACAAAAGGCCCAAGTCAGAATGCAGAGCATACTTCTCTAAGTAAGTGCTTTCCCAGAGACGCTGGGTATCATAGCAGTCTTTCCTGCATGCCTACCAGCCTGGCTGCTGATCTTTAACCTAGAGCCCTGTCTCATTTTCCTGAATATAGTAACTCATATGGCATTCCCTACCAACTTGTCAATCTACCTTGCCTGACTTTATCTTGTGCAGTCTGCCTACTCTAATGCCTATTTCCATGGGAGGAATTATAACATTATAGATTTCAAAATGAAAGGCTCACTGCCTAGGAGAAGATCCATAGTGAGGTGCATTCACACCTATGGGACATTTGAGGTCAATAGTGATGTAGCTAGTATAGATCCTAAATGGCAATGACCTAGGGGAGAGCAGTTTTTCATCCTCAGGCCTTCATCCTTAATTGATTCATAGTGGTTTTGTATGATCTGCAGTCCTTTTCAGCATCTTAGTTTTTCTCAGCATCTTGCCCAGTGTAATTAAGCTTGGATTGGTGGGCCTATTGATTTTTGCTCTCAATCTGTCTTGAGAATTGAAATGGCCCAACATATATATCAAAGCATAGAACTAAAAAAAACTAAAAAACAGAAAATTTAAAAAAAGAATAAAATGTACTAAGTTTTCCCTCCATTTTAGCCCTTTTTCAATGATTCACTGGTCATGAAGGCATTCGTGGGCTCTTGATGGCCATGTCAGTGGAACACACCCTCAGGTAGGTGCTGCCATACTGGAGAAGCTTTGCAAACAGACCCAGTATTGTATCGTGTGTCTGTCATCTGGGGCTTAGCCTAGTTAAATCCAGAGGCTCATCACTAAATATTGACCACCAGTGGGATTTTATTTTTGTAATTCGTAAAAACTCTCTAATCTTATTGGAGGATGCTCTGCATCACTGGAGGGGTAGTCATTCATCTTTTGAATTATTGGAACAAGTACTTCTCTCATATCCAGAAAATCAAAAAGTCTCAATAATACTTGTCCACTCCACCGGTAAAGAGTACAGTCCAGTGTACTCCCGTTGATCCTCACAATTTCTCATGAGTGGATAACTTGTTTCTGAATGGCCTTATAATTGCCTCTACACCCCACTTCACTTGGGTTTGGGAAGCCACAGCTAATATTCAGAAGAATAAAGTTAGAAAATGAAATCCTCCAACAAAATATTCTCTCAGTCAAATACTACTATCAAATACATTTGATTGTAATTCCTTTTCTGAAGAAAGAATGCAAGAGAGGTTTACTAAAATGCTAAACATTCAAGGGCCTCCCCCTCCTTTTAAGTATGGAAAAATCTTTAAGTAAAATAGCAATTACTCATTTTAAAATCAAATTATCAAATTCAAAAAATATCCTATCAACTCACCTTTGCTTCAGCACCCTTTGGTCAACTACTCCAACATCAAGGTTTTCATTCGGATGAAAAGATGACTCCAGTGGGCCATTGCTGATGGAATTATAGAAGTCCTCACCAATGCTGCTAGGAAAGAGGTCCATTCATGGATAGAATAACATAAGTAATTCCTTTAATAGATTAGCAAATAAGTACTGAAAGACTAGCTTCATCCAAAGTCTCTTGGGTGGGACTTCATCTGCTGACTTCTTGCTACTATGGCTTGGTTGTCTACCTAGAAATGACCGTGATTGTCTTTATCTCATTCCATGCTCTATCTTACCCAACAGAATTAAAAAAAAAACTTGTCACAGCTATTTCTGTAATATATATGCAGCCAGAATCTCAACAAGGTTTTCATATTCAATAGATGAGCAATCAACCCATCAATAAACATTTATGAAGTGACTACTATGTGCCAGGCACTGTACTAAAAAGTTGTACATAAGAAGAAAATAGTGGCTTTGGTTAGCTCTTTACAACTCTAATCCCAGGCAGAGTATTCAGTATTCCATCTATTATTCTTTTAAGAAAAGAATAATTTGGTTACCTATAAATGACTGCTTCATGAAAAGTAATCTATGCCGCTTATAAAGCTCTGCATTTGCAATCTGCATAACACATGAGATATATTATTTAGTGTGACCCAACAGTTAACCTACTTGTTTCCCTAATAGAGGTGTTTGCTTGTTAACCTTTCATCTCTAGATTTGTTCAGAGTTCCTTCTTGTGTACAGTTCCTGATTCATTACACATTTAACTCCTTTGCCAGTCAATTGTATTTGAATTCTTGGGTAGGAATGAAATTGATGAATTTAACTAGTTTTTACAAAGATTAGAGAGTTGGGTTTAGAGAGAGGAAATCTGGGTATGAGTCTTTCCTGTGACGCATACTGGTTGAGTGACCTTAGGCACCCTCCCTTTGCTTGAAGCTAGACTACAATTTGCATTTAGCATTGTATTAGTGGGTAGAGAAATTTTCCTTACTGTGGGAGTTCCTCTGCATCACAAATCCAGTCTATACCATGACAAAGCTTCATATTTAATGAGGCAGTATCTGGGAGTGGGGTTCTTAGAGAATGATGCAACATCCATGAGATTCTTTGCGTTGGTGTCCCCAGTTGGAACTGGTTGCTCTGCTATTAAAAACTATGGTTTCTGCTGTAGAAAATTTTGTTCTTCATAACATGCTAGTATTTATTTTGAATTAAATGAAATTATATCTGTAACAAGGAAGACTCAAAACTATTTCTGGACTAGGTGGGGTGATGGAGATTTTCAAACCTGTCAGGGGGTGGGCAATAATGCCCAGACCCAAGCTCTGGCTAGGAAACTATATTGAAGTCTTCAGATCTCACCATATGCTTTCCCTTTGTAAACCCTTTACTGAAAACTATTATTATAAAGGATGCTGAACTTCACGACAATACATATTATTCTGTGCATATTAAAAGCTATAATTTTCTCTTTACTAGATTGAATGAAACAAACTAAAAATTCATAAGTTCTAACTTCACCAAGCCCCCTACCATTATTAGTTCAAGCAGAAGTAGTCCCTTACTCCTTGTGTGATCCTAGACAACTTCTATGGACCTCACTTTCCTTATTTATAAAATGAGGGGATGGGACTAGATGGAATCTAAGATCCTTTCCATCTTTAGGTCTATGCCTTTTGATCTGTGATCTTTCCGTGTGTGTGTGTGTGTGTGTGTGTGTGTGTGTGTGTGTGTGTGTATTTTATTCACTTTTGCCTCAAAACATTTTGAGTACTCTAGTGTAGTTCTCAACCTTTTTTTAAATGTGTGTCCATCTGGTGAAGCCTATGGACCTCTTTGCAGAATTATGCATTGAAAATGCATAAAATAAAATATTTAAGATTACCAAAGAAACTAAGATTAGTAAAAAAAAACAAAGATGTAATTTTTCTCTCAGAAGTTCACAGACCCTTTGAAATCTATCTATGAAATCTACCCATGACCCCAAAATGCTCTAGAAGCAAGTTTTTTTAAAGTTGGAAACATAGGATCATCTACCAAAAATCCAGAAAGGGATCACTCTCCAAAGTTCGCATTTAAATTATTTGCCCAAACTCAAGCAGACACTAAACTAGATTGCATTGTGGGGGGTGGGGGAGGCAAAGGCAGAAGTAGGAACAACTGAAAATCAGAGTACCCTATATCAAGCCCATATGAAACAAGAAATACAACGGAAGTTTTTCCCACTGTTTCCAAATGAGCAAACACTTTCCTAATGTCACAGTTCCATAAAACTCCAACCAAACTTAGATGCCTGCAACTATCATCAGGGAATATCTTATTTTAAGGTGAATCTTGCAGGCAAAAACTATTATTGCTACTTCTTTTCACTGTGTAATTTTATACTCCAAACACATAGAAACAAACAAAAGATCAAAAGCTGTCCCATGTATTTCTCCCTAGGATCTCCCTGGAATTCTGCCATATAGTATGCTAGGGTTCTAAAGGAAACAATTTTTAAAACCTCAGTTACAGCTGTTCTTTCACAAATTACAACGTGGAGACCTCTAGGGGAGACCATGAGTTAGATGGGAGATGGAGTCCCTGGCAAAAAAGTTTGGGAACCCTGAGGAAAGACCACATAAACAACTATTTTTAGATCATGAACTCTCTCAGGGTGTTAGGACTCCTGCTGCACATATTTCAATTGTTAGGGAGGAATTACTCTCAGTAGAAATTTATCTGTATTTATGACTCTTACAACCATTAGTTTGAGCATTTCAGTGGCAGCTGGTAGTGAACAGTAGACAAGTAATATAGAGCATCTTCACTATTCTTAAATGATCTTTGAGAAATTACTTTCTGCAAAGAACGTTACAAAAATTCCCCCAGAAGAAGTTTGTGGTCTGCAAAAAACCCACCAGAAAGTTTTCCTCTGACTGTACAGGGCCATTACAGATAACCTGCATCCCAAACAAGAATCTTTTTGGCATCACACTTACTGAGGAACTGTTTCTGCTTGCTTTGATGGGGTTATCGCTCTGGAATTTGCAGAAGATTGCGGCAGTTCCTCAGTTTTTTGCTTGTATTTTTTAATTAGGTCCATCAGAACTGCCTGATGTCCAATCTTCTTTACCAGCTGCTGAACCATCCGATCATTTAGCGCGAGGAGAGCAGCCCCACTCACTTCTTCCTCTAGGGAAAAAAGAAAATCATTTCGGTTTTTTACATGACAGTACAATAAAAAATCAAGCACATAAAATGGAGGCGTACTCAAAAAGCAAAGCCATTGCCTGAGCAATTCCAAGAGACAAAGCCATTTCGAGCTCATCTGAAATGTCCTTGATGGACAATTATATGGAAATTACATTTTTCATTTCAGTTGGGAAACTTTAACCTTGTCTAATTCCAAACCTATTTCCTTCCCCTAAAAGAATGTCAGACCAGGGGGTCACCGTAAGGATTGTTACTTCCCTATTTTAAAAACTGCAGATGCCCGAATTTCTCTACTAATAGACATTTGTGACTGGAGGAAAAAGCCCACTCCTGGGAAATTATCGAGGCAATCTGCTAGCTTGCTCCCAAACTGGCAAGAGGTACTCTCATACCCCCAACACTGTAACATTGCACCCATTGATCCAACATTGTTAAAAAAAAATTTTTTTTAAAGCAACACAAAATCTCCACCCCCCACCCCCAAAGCAGATGGTAATCTTCAATAATGCTTAGGAATCTAATTTTTGACTTGGATTTTTCTGAAATACCCCATATCTCACCAGATTAATGTGTCAGATTCAAACTATGTTACATTCAAAAAAGAAAAGGAACTTTTCTTACGTTGTTCCAAAGCAGTTACACTAAAAAAAAGTAGGACAATTAAGTCAAAATGAAAATAGCCTGGAGAGCAGAAAGTCTAAATTACTCAGAATAGGCATGCAAGCATACATACACACAACTCACCTCGAAATCTATGAACTAGTTCTCCTAAATTTTTCTGTACCAACCAACTGCAGACCTGATCAACTGACCAAGTTTCCATGGCTGTATTAAACGTGCACCTGTAGAACACAGGAAAGAGGTTCTTGTCTTGGTTGATTTTTTTCAAATGCCCAGTGCTCCAAACTCAAATTCCTTTTATGTTTAGCTGGTTCTGTCCCTCTAAATATTAAGCTCCCATTAGGTTTATAGTTAAAAAAACTGTTTTAAAAGGTGTACTCATAGACTAATAAAATAATAAAAAGATAGGCTCATGGAAAACAAATCACTAATTTCTTAACCTCTCTCCAGTTCTAATTTCTTCAGTATCTTCTTCACCTCTTTTCACTTTTCCCCCCACTGGCATCCCTCAGCTCTTCTAACAGACAGCCTCAGACATACAATGGTACCCAATTCCTTACCATTAACACCCAGGTTTCTTCACAAAGAAAAGAAAGGTGTGAAATTCACCACTACCAGGCTCATCAGGAAGTGGTTGACATTTACAGAGGGGGAGTTGTGGAGGGGGGAGAACTTAGGAAGGATAAGATAAAAGTCTGCCAGAGATGTTTATTGTAAACCAAGAGTAGTTAACCCTTTACTGTCTTACAGCTAGTATGGAGATTTAGTCCCTGCTTCTTATTACTCAGGGAAGTGGGAGAAGAATGGCTAGTGACAATGCAAACCCATTTAAAGTTTACAGGGGGAGATCTTGAATATTTTTTACCTTTTTCTCTTACTTCTGCCCTTTCAGAATTTAACACATTTTCCCATTCACAAAACCAGCAGGGACAAGCCATATCATTCCAACCAAAATTATCTGGGTTAGAGTGCTTCTGATTTGTTTAAGGTTGGTTTTTTTGGAAATTCTTTTGATTGTGACCTTAACAATATCAATAAATACAATCATTTCAATATACAAAGTAGAACAATAAAGATTTTATATATAAAGAGAACTACATACAGTTTGCTTTTGAAAAGAAAAATGATTCATAAATTTATTAGTGGTAACAAAATTTATTCTTTAATTTGTTCTGTTCTTCAAAAATTTTTATTCTGTGCATTAGAAAATGTTTTATTGATGCTTTTTTTGAATAGTTATCACTAACCATTCAACCAAATAGAATTCAACCAAATAAACCATATAGAAACATTACACACACACACATCTATATATACATACACAGAGAAATACACACACATATATATTTAAACAAAACACATCAACACATTGCCCATGTTTGATTTTTTTCACTATGAGGTACTTCTATGAAAGAAATGGGTAGAAAAAGTTCTATGATGTTTACTTAGAAAGCTATTTCTACTTGCCACAATTCTCTTGCATGTGCTTTGAAATTACATTGCCTTTAGTTTTAATTTCAGTCCTTGTTTCCCAAAAGCAGTTCAGATCATAGTGTTTTGATTAATTTCAAAGTCACAGAATTTTAAGTTTGAAGGCACCTTAGGGTAATATAGTTCAATCTGTAATCCCCCAAACATTCTCATCAAACTTACCTAACAAATGTTCATTCAGCCTCTGCTCAAAGATATTTAGTGAGGAAAACCCCACTACCCTTCTTCATTAACTCCATTCCTACAGCTCCATCTGCTTTTTGGAAACCTCTAACTGTTAGCCTTTTTCTGACATCAAGCCTAAACTGACTCTTCGTAACTTGCTCCTGGTTCTGTTCTCTTGGACCACTCAGAATACACTTAATTCCTTTTCCTCATGGTAGCAGTTCAACTGTTTGAAAATAGCCATCCTAGTCTACAGTGTTTTCTTCCCCATGCTAACATCACCATTTCCTTCAGCTGACCTTAATATGCCATGGACACAGCTGAATCTATTGAATAGGCCAACCTTGAGATCAGGAAGTCTTGCTGTTAACATATACAAAAAAGTCCTGCTATGTGACCTTGGACAAGTCACTTAATATCCTGACTTCCAGAGTTAAGAAGACTTGGGTTCAAATATTGCTGCTGACATTTGCTAGCTATGTGATTATGGGAAGGTGCCTTAACCTAACAGTACAGCCTTCTAGGACTAAGAAATCATAGATGAGTTGATCTGCATTTCTGAAGGTAATCTTTGCACTAGGAAACAGATAACTTACAGACCAAGTTTAAAAATGCAATGGAGAAATCATGAAAATATTCCAAAGTTTCAATCTTTAAAATATTCCTTGACAATTTTTTTGATTAGAAATTTTCAACTGGCATTCTAAGTCATCAAGTTTTGACAGTGCAATCATCAACTAATTCCTCCCTGGAAACTTGGAAGAAATTGCCTTCTGGCTAACCAGCAGGGGAAACATTAGGGAGCAGCAAACATATTCTTTAATTTAATTTTCTTAAACTTCTTTCGCCCAGAAGTTCTGAAAAATAAATACAAACATATTTTCAGCTATTGTCTAAATATGCCACTATTTCCTACTTGTCCGGTCAATGTGAGGATCCGAAGGGGGAAAACATGTTTTTCATGCTTGACAAAATGAAAAACCAGGTCTCCAAAATCATTTCTTAGAAATCAAGTACATTTGGAAGTAATAAGCCACATCCTCATAAAGTATTCCCAATCATGAAGCTTGAAAATTTTAATATAAGGGTTAAATGAAGAAGAATGTCCTTCTGCATGACAACAGTGGATTTAATTTGATATGACAACAGTAGCCCCCAACTCCTCCCCTAGGCTAAGCAGCAATAACAGGGTGTGAAAAGTCATTATTTGCTGAGAGCTCTGGTGTAAATTAAAAATCACACCTTCCTGTCACACTTCTTGCTTCCTTGTGAAGAGTAGGAAAAAAATCCTCCAAACCCCTCAGATAAAAAGGTATGCAAAGCAGAAGATACTTTCCTTACAATCCTCTTTAAAGTTTTTAAGGTTTAAAGGGAAGGTTGGAAAGTTGAATATAAAAGTAAATAAAATGAACATTAGAAAATCCTTTATCTTTATTTTGCTCCACATGGCTGTCAATCTCCATGTTCTTGTCTGAAATCTTTAGGAAAATGCTGACAGTTGTTTCGGGAAGAAAAGACAAGGCCCTAGCAAAAAGATAAGTAAATGAATAAGATTGGAGAATTAGTCTTACAAATGCAGAATAAAACTCCATTTATTAAATCCCAGATTTTAAGATGAACTACAATAAAAGAAACCAACCAACCAGCCATCCCCCTAGAAAATGCTAGAAATTAACTGTACTAGGTAACTTCACAAGGAGGGAAAGTGCTCAACAGTTCTCAAGAGTTCTAAAGACATTTTGCTAAGGTTTGAAGACTGTAAAAGAAAGCAGTTTTATTTCTGAAGGTTTCAAAGTAAAACAAGACAGAACTACCGTACAGGAAAATTTCCAGAGACTGGGAGTAACCATAGTTGGTTGCAAATGTTAATTGATTCATCTATACTTGGATAAAGGAAACTTAGACTAAATATTAAAAGAACCTCACCCAATTAAAACCAGAAAGGCTAAGAATATAGCCAAAGCAACCTAAAGCAGAGGGAGATTGTTTAGTGCATGTATTTAATACTCCATGGGAAAACTAGATGGTAACAGAACAAATTAGAGAGGAATTGATTGGGACCTATGAATTCATTAGTTGTAGAGATCTCCCTGGTATGGAAATATCCTCCACTGATGTTCACTGGAAATTCATTTATAATTTCCATTTACTCTTAATTGCTTGGAGGCACTAATAGGTTCAGTGACATGACCAGGAAGCTTTTAGAAGGAAAGACTAGAATCTTGAGACTTCTGGTGCCAAGATGGTGGAGTAAGGAAAGAATCCTCTGAAGCCCTCCCAAATTCTCCTCCAAACAAGCAGAAAATTGCCTCAGGATAAACCACCTGAGACTTGATCTTGGAGCAGAGAAGCAGCTTACTAGCCCAGTAGGAAAGGTCTGTCTCGTGAGTGGAAGGGGAGCAAGGTCCAAGAGCAATAGCAGCAGTCAACCTCATGGCAGGGGGCCTACATCAAGACTCCATCAAGACTGGGGAGATCTACTAATGAATCCCCACCAGCAGCACTCCTCTAGGCAAGCAAACACTCTGTGCAGGGCAGTAAGGCCCCATCCCAGCAATTCCATTCCCAGTACAAGCCACCAGCAAGGCCTTGACCCCATCGCATTCTAGTTGTGAAGCCACACCCTGGGGGCCTACCAGCAGAAACCTTGTTTCCATAGCAACCCAGCAACAAGCTCCCTCCTTTAGGGACAGAGAGACTCTGTTACCATAGCAACCCAGCAGCAAGACCCCACCCCTGAAACAGTCCAGTAGCTAAACCCCACACCCAAGGGAGGCCAACAGGGAGGCCTCACCACCCAATACAAGTCCAAGGAGAAGCCTACCTTCCAGAGAAAACAAGTAGCTAAGCTCTGAAATCCAGTGAAAGCCAACTGAAAGACTCAATACCCCAGCACAAAAAGCTTGGGACAGGACCGGAGCCCAACTCTCACATTAAAAACATCAAAGTCACCAAAAAAAAAAAAAAAAAGCAAAAAAAATAAATGAGCAAAAAACAAAAAAGGAGCTCGACTATAGAAAGTTTCTATGGTGATAGGGAGGATCAAGGCATAAACTTAAAAGAGGACAATAATATCAAAATGGCTACATGTGATACCTCAAAGAAAATGTAATTTGGTTTCAGGCTCCAAAAAAAATTCCTAGAAGAGCTTAAAAAGGATTTTAAAAAGCAAATTGGAGAAAGAGAAGAAAAATTGGGGAAAGAAATACAGTAATGTAACAGAATCATGAAAGAACAGAATCAACAGCATGGGAAAAGATATGCAAAAATTTACCCCTTAAATAAATGCCTAAAAAATTGAAATGACCGAATGGAAAAGGAAGTATAAAAGCTCACTGGAGAAAAAAATTTCCTTCAAAATTAGAACTGTACAAATGGAAACTAATAACTCTATGTCCACATAGAGGGTGTGGACATAAGTTGACTTTGATGGGATGATACCCCAGAAAACAAGACTCTACGAGATATCAACACATGATAAAACAAAATTTAAAAAGTAGAAAAAATAGAAGAAAATGTGAAATTTCCCATTGGAAAAACAACTAACCTGGAAAATAGATCCAGGAAAGATAATATAAGAATTATTAGACTACCTGAAAGCCAAGATAAAAAAGTCTGGATAACATCTTTCATGAAATTATCAAAGAAACTGACCTGATATATTAGAATCAGAGGGCAAAAGGGAATGATATAATCTACCAATCACCTCCTGAAAGAGATTCCAAAATGAAAACTCCCAAGACATGGTCAAATTCCAGAACTCATAGATCAAGGAGAAAGTATTGCAAATAGCCAAAAAGAAACCATTCAAGTATAATGGAGCAACAGTCAGGATCGCATAGGATTTGGCACCTTGGACAATAAAGAACTGGAGGACTTAGAATATGATATATCAGAAGGCAAAGGAGTTCAGATTATAACCAGGAATCCCCTACCCAGAAAAATTGAATATAATCTTTCTGGAGAAAAAAAGGGACATTTAATAAAATAAAAGAATTTCAAGCATTTCTAGTTAAAATATCAGAGCTAAATAAAAAATTTGGCCTCCAAATGCAAGACTCAAGAAAAGAAAAACAAGAGAAAAAACATTCAGTAAGGTAAAAATGCTTACATTTCTATATGGCAAGATAATATTTGTAACTCTTAACAACTTAACTTTTTTCTTGGGGAGAGGAAGACAAATTGGGGTTAAGGGATTTACCCAAGGTCATACAGCTATTAAGTATCAAGTATCTGAGGTCAGATTTGAATTCATGTCCTCCTGACTTCAGGGCTGGTACTCTATTCACTGTGTCACCTCACTGCCGCAACAACTTTATTAAAAGAACAATTAGAAGGAGTCTATGTAGACAGAGGGTGTGGACATAAGTTGACTTTGATGGGATGATACCCCAAAAAACAAAATAAAGTGTTGAGAAAAAAAATTGCCCTGGAAGAAGGAGGAGGTTAGATTCAATGGGGGTAAATTATTCTACATAAAGAAAGCATGAAAGAACTGTTATAATGGAAGGTGAAATGGAGGTTGGTGGGCAAAGCTTAAATCTTGCTCTCATCAAAATTGGCTCAAAAGATGGTATAATATACAAACTTAGTTTAATATTGAAATCTATCTTATAAGGAAGTAAAATGGAATGGGGATAATGGAAGGGGAGGGGGGCTGATAAAAGGAAGGGCATATTGGAGGTGGTGATCAGAAGTAAAATGCTTGTGAAAAGGAAAAGGATAGGGGTTAAGAGAGGGGGAGGATAAACAAGTGAAAAATAGCATGGACAGAAATACACAGTTATCATAACTATAAATGTGAATGGGATGAACTCACTCTTAAAACTATAATTGTGGGGTACCTCAATTTTCCCCTCTCAGAACTAGATAAATCTAACCAAAAAATAAACAAGAAAGAAGTTAAGGATATGAATAGAATTCTGGAAAAGTAGGATATGATTGATCTCTAGAGAAAATTGAATGGGAATAGAAAGGATTATACCTTTTTCTCAGTGGTACATGACACTTGCACAAAAATTGGCCATGTATTAGGATATAAAAGCCTCACAACTAAATGCCAAAAAGCAGAAATAGTAAATGCATTCCTTTCATAATGCAATAAAAATTACATTCAGTAATGGAAATTGGAAAGGGAGATTAAAAATTAATTGGAAATTAATCTCATACTAAAAGACAAGTGAGTCAAATAACAAATGACAACAATGACACAATATGCCAGAATTTATGGGATGCAGTTGAAGAAGTAATTAGGGTAAAAATTATATCTTTAATTGCTTCATCAAGAAAATAGAGAAAAAATAGATCAATGAATTGGGCATGGAACAAAAAAAAGAACAAATTAAAAACCCCTAATTAAACACCAAATTGGGAAATCCTGAAAAACAAAGGAGAAAGTAATGAAATTGAAAGTAAGAAAATCATTGAACTAATAAATAAACCTAGAAACTGGCTTTATGAAGAAATTCATAAAATAGATAAACCTTGATTTTTAAAAGGGGGAAGAAGAAAATTAAATTACTAGTATCAAAAATGAAAGGCTAGAATTCACCATCAATGAAGAGGATATTAAGACAATTGTTAGGAGCTATTTGGCCCAATTATATACCAATAAATTTGACAATCTAGATGACATGGATGACTAGGTGTAAAAATGTAAATTACCCAAATTAGCAGAAACAGAAATAAAATACTTAAATAACCCAATCTTAGAAAAAGAAATTGAACAAGCCGTTAATGAACTTCCTAAGAAAAAATTCCTAGAACCAGATGGGTCCATAACTGAATTCTACCAAACATTTAAAGAACAATTAATCCCAATATTATTTAACCTATTTGGAAAAATAAGCAACGAAGGAATCCCATCAAATTCTTTCTACAACAAAAATATGGTGCCAATACCCAAAACAGGAAGAGCCAAAATAGAGAAGAAAATTATAGAGCAATTTCTCTAATGAACATTGATGCAAATTTTAAAATAAAACACTAGCAAAGAGACTACAACAATATATCACAAGGATCATATACAATGACCAGATGGGATTTATACTAGGAATGCAGTGATGGTTCAATACTAGGGAAACATCAGCATAATTGACCATATCAATAACAAAACCATCAGAAAACAAGTGATTATCTCAATAGATGCAAAAAAAGTCTTTGACAAAACACAGCACTCATTTCTATTAAAAACACTAGAGAGCATAGGAATAAATGGAACTTTCCTTAAAATGAAAAGTAGTATCTATCTAAAACCATCAGCAAGCATTATCTCTAATGGGAGTAAGCTAGAATCCTTCCCTCCAGCATATCATTCAGCATGTCATTCCCTCCAGCATAAATTTCTGTGAAAAGAATACTTACTTTAGAGCCAGAGGACCCAAATCCAAAGCCATCTCAGACTCTTATCATCTATGTAACTTTGAATCTGTCACAACCTTCTTGAATCTCATTTTCCCCTTCTATGCCTCTGTGGTCCCTTCCAACACTACATCTGTGAGGTCTGATTGATTTGTCATATAATTTGGAATTATATATGACATAAATATGTAACATATAAGAAGGACATATATATATACACATATAAATATATAAAACAAATTCGTCATAAAATTTGGAACAAATTTATATCTTATCTCCTTTACAGAGGTTCTCAAACTTATTTGGACTACTGCCCCTTTAAAAAATATTAGTCAGCAACCTCCTGGAAATCTCCTTTTTTAAAACTCTTTAATGTTTTTTTTTTAATTTGCATCATTTCAAAAAAAAAAAATAAAGACACGCGCACACACACACACACACACAGCATCATTCCAGTGCTACCCAGGGGGCAATATTTCCCACTTTGGGAACCTACATAAGAAGATGAGATGGAATATGAGATCCAGTTAAGCTTCAATGTAGATAAAAGAACACAGAATTTGTAATAAAAAGACTTTGGTTCTACTCTCAATTCATCCCCTTATTACTTATGCTAGGTCTGTTTCCTTATCTTTAAAATGAGTGTGCAAGACTAGATAATCTTTAAGGTCCCCCCCAGTCCTAAATCTTGTAATCTATTTTTCCTTTTACCAAGTATCATATCCATGTATCTAGACATGCATTATAGGATCAAAGATCTAGAACTGGGAGGAACCTCAGAAACCATCTGGTTCAACCCTCTAATTTTACAGATGAGGAAACTGAGCTCCAGAAAGGTAAAATTATTTGGCCAAATTATATAGGTTTTAGTGAAGACCTTTTTTGAGTCCTGGTTCTCCAACTCCAGAACCCATGAACTTTTTCGCCATATCATATTTCTTTCTGTTATAGTACTATAAAGAAATATACTTTTGTCATCTCTCATCAACATCTACTATATAACCCAGTTGGCACTTAACTTTTCCTCTCAAATCTTCCTTTCTCTTTTTTGCCCCTCAATTACCACCTTCCCTTTAGGATCATAGATTTCCTTACTATATCTCCTTCTTTTTCCTCCCTAAAAATCAGGCATTAATTTGCACACTTCATTTCTCTGTGTTGGTGTGATTCACTATATGCATCATTCCTGCTAGCATATCTTCTTCAAATCCTACACAGTTAACTAAAACCAAATCCCATAGGTTCCAGGAAACTTGCCTTGGTTACTCCTCCTCTCTGAAGAACTATGGTCCACAGGGCTTCATCCTTCCCTCTACAATATTTATCATCTATATTTACTGGGAGTGGGGTACATCCAATCATTGACCAAGGCCTTCCTCCTCCCACTGACTTGACCCTTTGTTCTAGTATTGCAGAAATCTCATTCATGAGGTGTAAAGTACTCATTACTTCACAGATGAAGACTTTATTTTGGTATTGACCATCATCTGCTTGATAAAGTGTGAAATTCCATTGATAAAACTAAATCCTTGATAAGGTTTAAAATCTTCTTGCTGTCCCTGCTGAGGACTCTGTTCAGGTAATGATCTTATCTTATCTTTGCCTTTCCCTGGACGCTTGCTGCCCTGAAACCATGTTAATTACTACTAATGATTGATTTAGAGGCAATTCATACACTTGAATTATACTTGAACTTTAAAAGGGGCACAGAGAGAGGTTCAAATGTGGAAAGCCCCAGTTGTCCAGAAACCCCAGCTACCAAAGATATAGAAGAGAAGGAATACACAATCAAAATTAATTCTCTGGAAGGAGACTTGTGCATCCATGAGGTGCCTCCAGGGAACAACCTGATCAAATAACAAATACCGAGTGTATAGCACCCAGTGGAGAAATTCTTAGTTCAAAGTGGGTATTATAGATGGGGAGGGGCATCAAGCAGTAAATTAATGTCTTGCCCATAACAGTTTGGTGGGTCATATGAATTGTGTAGGACCATGAGAAGGCACTTTACTATTGATCCCCAAGCACTTTCCTCTTGAGGAAAGTATACCCAGCCTGGTACTGTTAGTCAGGAAGACTATATGAGTCCCTGAGCGGTAGAGTCTCATTGCTAGGTAACTAGGTTGAAGTGTAATATTTTATTTTACTTATGATTTATAATTTAATGATCCTCTAACAATATTCTTTTTACTCTTTCTGTCAGAATGAATTCTTTTGCATTGAAACCACAGACTCATGAAATTGGAAGTCTGCCTCTTCTAACAAAACCTGGCTCTCTCTGTCTGTACAAAATACGTACAACTATGTCCCTCAATTTTCTCATCTATAAAAATTATTGGATTGGACTAAAATTTAGAGGTATCAAATTCAAGGCTCTTAGGCAGCATGCAGGTGGGTAAAACACTAGTGGGAGTGGAACCATCCTTTCAGCTAGCAATGACAATATTGATTGGATTAGATTTAGAGAGGAGAGCAGAAGGACTATTCAAGGTGACAAGCAAGAAGGAGCAGAGTCCAACATGTTCTGAAGCATGCTTAGATGTAGAGGGTCATAGAAAGCATTCACCAAGGTTCCAGGTTAAAAACTCCAGGCATGAAAAGGTTAAGTTCTCTAGAACATGGTGTGTTGATGTGTGTATGTGGGGGAGAGGAGGAGAATCCAGAAAGCGTAGCAGCAAGCACCCTGGCATGCGCAGGAAGGCCTGCTGTACATGTTCTTAGATCTGCTTTTCTAACAACTTTTGAGGGGTCAACAATCTACTTGAATTACATTCACCAACAGAGAAAATACAAGCAGAGAAATAAAGACCAACAAATAGGGTTTCTAACTCTCTGACCATAAGCAATACATACAGCACAGGTCAACAGACAGATCCAACTGTCTGACCATTCCATACATATATGGTTAGCAGAGAGAGAAGCACCAACATCTGGATTTTCAAGGGAGGTGGGGGGTGGGGACACAGCTAGCCAGAGTTTCATCTGGCACATGAACCTTTTTCCAAGCAAAATCTCACCTCAGAGTATGTAGACACTTTTCTGAGGGCACAATCCTCTGACTCAGTACCTCATTAGCAATTAACAAAAGGTGTGTGCCTTTCTACAAAACAAGCCGCCCCTAATCTGAAGCCCATTATTGGATGGGGAAGATCCTTCATTAACCTAAATCTCATTAACATTACAATAATATCACAACCTTGTGCACTAAGTGCTATTGTTATCATCCCCATTTTACAGAAGAAGAAACTGACATTTCATTTTCCTGACTTGAAACTGAATCTTGAAACTGAAAACACCAGCTTTCTACATAAATTGTTTCAGCATGAAAATCTGCTTAATATCACTCCCAACATGTACCTCAGATCCTCAGTTTATTTGGTGATGGGTGCCAGGAAATGTGACTAATTTTTTTTTAGCTCTTCAAAATCTTATAATTATGTTGTTTCTTTAAAGTTAGATCTTAAATTAACCTATTAGAATACCGTGACACTTTCTTTTGCCTCAACTCATCATCCCAGTGCTTTTTTCTCAAACTCTTACTAATTTGGAATGAATATTACCGAGTTAGAATAAATCTGTCACTAGGTTGGAATAAAAATACCAGGATGAAAGAAAAGGACAATGAATGAAAGGATCAGTATCACAGATTTAGAGATAGACAAGTCATCATGGGTCATTCAGTCTAATCTCCTTATTATATAGATGGGGAAACTGAGGCTCACAGATGAAGTAGAGGATGGTGGTTATGGTTTAAATCACATATTTTCCTTTTTTGTTAATGTTGCTCCATGTCCTTGGTCACTTAAAAAAATGTGGCAGGGTGTCTGCCTTTATTGTAGCAAAAAAGATAATATGGATAAAGAGCCCTGGAGCCAGAGGGCCAAAGGATCAGTGACCCAGAGTTGATTAGCAAGTAAGAAAATGGTAGAAGGCAGGCAAAAAAAATGAGGTTGTAGTAACAAGAAAAGGGACCAGTAACTTTAGCTGCTTGATCTCCTCCTGTTAGCAGGGAATCCCATTTTCTCTGAGTGAATTCCAAGGAAGATTGGCTTAGAGGTGGTAATAACTGAGAACTGCTGGCAAGGTCATGAGTTCAGGGGAACGAAACCTGCTTGCCTGGAAGAAGATTCTCTATGACATTCAGGTTTAAAATGTTGAAGTTGGTAAATTAAAAGAAGAATTCAAGGAGAATCATTTAAAATAGAAGAGTCAGTGGCCACTCAGGCCTGGCTGCCGGTAGTCTACACCACTCCTCAACGGGGTCAGAACCAGATTAAAATAGAATTGAGAAATAGTTAAAATAAATAAAAATACTGTAAAACATAAAAAATGTTAATAGTGGTTTTGTAAATGAACATGTGCCCACAGAAATCCTTATATACAATTTTGTGGCCCTGTTTCTTTTTGAGGTTGACACCACTGATTTAAAAGGTAAATCGCATAAAGAAGAGTGGGAGGAGAGTAGATCACTTCCTGACCACAGGGCCAGGGCTCTATCCACTGCCACATCACTGCCTAACAGACACATGGGAAATTCCACTTAGGGAAAAATTCTGAAATATCTTAGTTACTTGGATTTTGTTTAATAGAGACCATCATCTTGATAGATCCACTATTAAATATACTTCATTGATCTGTGAGACTCATAAAATTTAAGAGAAGAAATGACCCTCTAGTAGTACATCTTACAGTATAGCATAAGAATGGTAACTAATTAAATTCCTGTGGGGGAAGGTAGGGAACAGATTTGTTTCCACTGAATGCATTCTCTGGTGAATGTCTAAGAATATGATCATTAAAGTTCAGAACTTTATATATACAAACATTAAAGTCAGCAAAGAAAAGTCACTATATTAATGCAAAATAAAATCTTACCTACAGCTTTACCCTCACTTCATTTCTATTACTTGTGTCTGAACTCAAGGAAAGGAGTGGTAGGAACCTAGAGTAGGAGATGGGAGAAGGAAGAAGGGAAAAATTGAGGGGGGCTGTTAAAAAAAATTAAGCACAATAAGTATCTATCTGCATTCACAAACAGGGGTCAGCTTTGCAGCTGCCCTCTTCGGAAAAGGGGCTCTAGCAGTCTTCAAGGTTCTTTTCATACCAAATACCCTCTACAAGAGAGAAGGCTACAGATGGAGAAAAGATTTTTCCAGTAGTCTCATTACCTCATCAAACACAGTCCTTATGAAATAAATTTGATGAAGCTCTTAACTGGCACTGTACATTTCTCTATAATGATAATTTACATTTATGTAGCACTTTAAGGTTTTAAAAGAATTATAAATGTAATTTCATTTGATCCTCTCAACAAATCTATGAGGTAGGTGCAAATGATTTCCAATTTACAGACAAATGAACTGAAGCTCAGAGACTTCACTGGTTTACCTGGGCCACACAGCTATTAAGTATCCAGCCTTTCTGATTCCAAGTCTACCACATTATACATGAAAACATGCTGCCTCCAGATTACCTACTTTCAGAGCTGAGACCCTTGTTCCAACCCTCTCCCAAATCTCCCCTATTCTCCAGCTCTCAAATATCTCTACCTATAACAGGTGATCTGATTTTAATGGGACCATAATTCTAGAGTTGGAAAAGGACTTCATATGTCATCTAATCAAAATATCTTTTTTTATGGTTAAGGAAACTGAGTCCCAGAGATTGTCCAAATTCATACTGGTTGGAAGTGCCAAAGCTGGTATTTGGGCTGAAACCCTCCTATTTCAAATCTGGCAAGTCTGTCTCTGCCATATTGCTTCATTCTTCTCATTTTCTAAGGTGTTTGTCCCTGTTGTTCAGCAGAAAACAATATTTTGTTTGACTCCCTGGGCAGATGTTCCTTCATCTTCTATTTTGGACTGAGAACTACTCCTACACCTCCAATTCATTCCTTCCTCACCTCCTTCCCATGTACTCTGAGATTCAGTAACATTGACTTCTTTGCAATTCTTCAAATAAAACAGTCCAACTCCCCTTCATGGTTTCTTTCAAATGCCAGCTAAACTCCTACTTTCTACAAGAAACCTTCCCTCCGTTGATTATCTCCAACTATTTATTGTTTTTTTATTAAATTAATAACAATCATGTTAGTGTCATATTTATTTAATACACTATATATTAACATATCATAATAAATTAATTAAATTAAAAATTTTAAAATATTGTTTATATGTGGTCTCCCTCATTAAACTATAATCTCCTTGAAAGCAGGGACTATCTTTTGTTTTTCTTAGACTCCCCAGCTGTGGACTGATTGGAGCTCAGTCAGACATCAAAGATGGCAAAGTCATCTACTGAATCCTGGACCATCACCAGTCATCTTGACTTTTGTCTTACTACTGGACTTCAATGACTCTGGAAGAGAGAGTGAAGCTGATGATTTTGTGCAACTCTGTCTCACTTAAATCTGATTCACATGCAAGTCAAGACAACCCTCCATGACATCATTGGGCCTCTTCAAAAACAAAGGACAAAGAACAAACTTACCCCTGTGAGTCTGCAAAGTTGATTAGATGATAATAGAATGTAAGTTATCTATGCTTCATATATCATATGTACTTGTGTGTGTATATATACATACATACACACATGTATATAAAATACAATATAATTTAGGGAGAGAGGGCTCTAAGAATTGGACTGGATCAGGAAAGGCTTCAGGTAGAAACTGAACCTTAAACTATTTCTTGAAAGATACAGAGGACTGAACAAGGAGGAGAGGTGGAGGGAGTTCATTCTAGGGGCCAAAGAGAGAGCCAGTGCAAAGGAAGTGGAGCTGTGTGATAGGAGCAGGAAGGTCAGTCTGGCTGGATTATAGTTTATGGAAGAGTAGTCATATAATGAGGCTGGAAATGGGTCAGGTTGTGAAAGGTTTTAAAAGCCAAATGGTGAAATTTGCATTTTATTCTTTAAAGAAGACACCACTAGAACTGAAGCTAGGAAGATAAGTTGGAACCAGAGCCACACAGTAAAATATAAAGAACATTTTATCTGGAGTCAGAAGGACTCATTTCAAATCCTGGCTCTGCTATTTATTACCTTTGTGACCTAGGGTAAGTCAATTAACATCTCTAGGCTTTATTTTCCTCAATGAAGGAGTGTACCAGAGACTAGAAGACCTTTAGTCTTTTCCAGTTCTGATTATGTGGGTCTATGATTTTCCTAAAGCACTCATCTGAGTGACAAATGTAACTTCCTTGATCAATGACCTCCTATGGCTGTCTTTAGAATCAAATTTAAATTCCTCTGGTATTTAAACCCCTTGACAACTTGACTGTCACCTACTTTTCCAAGATCATTGTACAACAGTGCCTTTTGAACACTACAGCAGCACTCATAACCTTTGTGTATGTGTGTCATGAACCTATGATAATAGAATTTTTTTCAAGCTTCTGAGAATATCAGTTTATCAAGCAATAAATGCCACTTGAATTACAAATCCCAACCAGATATTTTTAGCTTAAGACTGGACCCTGAATATGGAGAGAAATAGATTTTATGCCCTAAAAACAATAAAAAAAGACCACTTAATGAAAATAATTACACAGGATATAATATTCAGTATTCTCACTTTCTTTTTTTTATCACATTTTCCCCAAATTCATTAATTTATTTGCTTTCAGTTTTCAACAATCACTTCCATAAGGTCCAAATTTTCTCCCTTTCCCTCCCCCCTCCTTCTCCAAGACAGCATGCAGTCTTATATGGGTTCTGCACATGCATTTATTTCTATTAAACACATTTTCGCATTAGCTATGTTGCATAGAGGAATTAAATGGGAGAAACTACAAGAAAAACAAAGAAGAAAAGAGTCTGCTTTGTTCTTCTTTCTGACTCCATAGTTCTTTCTCTGAATGTGGATGGAATTTTGCCTCTTGAGTCCTTTGGAGATGTTTTAGGTCATAGTTAGTGAAGAGCTAAGTCTTATAATAGAATTTTTGAGAACTTTCTTACCACCACTAACAAGACGAACAAGTTGTAACGAGTTAAAGATTGCAAAATTGAGATGAGACATAAAACTTTAGCTCAGGTGATTAACTGGTTAATTTGCAAATTCCAGTTATAAACTTGGTGTTTACTCACTAGGTGTATACTAGTTTATTATTTAACGTGATCTGGATCTTCCCCTTCTGTTTCTGTTCTTTCATATCTAAGTCTTTTTCTTCTCTTTCTGCCTTCTGTAAAATTCTCATGTCCATCCTGCCTATGAAACCTATATGAGGTTGCTGAAAATGCTGCTGAGGACCCACTAGTTTTTGTACACTGTGGGTCTATGCTTGAACTATATGATACATGATAAGTATGTTTGGCAGCAGAACCTATCAATGAATCCTTGGACAATTTCTGTCTAAGACCCTTTGTCAGTCTGGTGAAGCCTCTGAATCTCTTCTCAGAATAATGTTTTTAAGGGCATAAAATTAAGTGCATAGAATTACGAAGAAAAGCTTCTGAAGTAATTTTTAAAAATCCAAGTTCACAGATTTCAGGTTAATAGGCACAGATCTAATCAAACTGTCCTTTTTATTCTTTACACATGTCATTCTATCTCCCATCTCCATTGCTTTGCTCAGGCTGCCTCTCCTTTCCAAACCCCCAGTACCTTGAATGTACTCCCTCCTCACCACCACATCTCAGAATTCCTAGCTCCCTTCAAAATTCAGGTCAGATTCTGCATCCTATCTGAGGCCTTTCCTGATGATTCAGTAGTATATTGCTTCTTCCATGAAATTATCTGTGTGACCCTAAGCAAGTCACTTAGCCCTGGTTGCCTCAGTTTCCTTATCTGTAAAATGAGCTGAAAAAGGAAATGAGTGGCAAACCACTCCACTATCTCTGCCAAGAAAGCTACAAATGAGGTCACAAAAATTTAGATGTGCTAAACAAAAAATTTATATATATTTTATTTACTTACTTGTTATTTCAGTAGGAGCTAAGTACTTTTGAAGGAAGGTCTTGTTTTATTTTTCCTAGTCCCTAGTATAGTGTCTGGCACGTAAGAGGTGCTAAATAAATACTTGTGGATTGATTAAATATAATGGGCCTTTGGAAGTTAGGTGGCAAAGTGTCTAGAATATAAGACACATATTCAGGAAGACCTGAGTTCAAATTCTGACTCAGAAGCCTTATCAGCTGTGTGACTCTGGGAAAGCGACTTTGACTTCCCTCAGCCTCAGTTTCTTTGCCGATAAAAATGGGAACAAATAATAGCCATCTACCTAATAAGATTATTGTAAGGATCAAATGGGATAAACACTTTGCAGACCTTGAAGTCCTATGTACATGCAAGCTATTAAAATGTTGGATAGGAGTTTACATTTTGTATTGCAGATAATAGGGAGCTCCTGGAGATTTCTGAGTAGACAGGTGACATGATTCTAACAATAGGAAACATATTCAGCTTGTCTTAGAGTGAAGACAGAATGGTGACAGGGGTACAATCAGGAAACCAGTAGAGGAGAGGGGCATGTGAACTATCATGGTGGTCATTAATTTAGCCAGACTAAATTGTAGGAACAATTTGCCATTTAGAAACAGGACACATCTCCTCTGCATCAGGTCTAGGATCCCATATAAAATTCTCTTTTTGCCTTTTAAAGTCCTGTACAACATCTCTCCCCTTACCCCTAACCCTGCAGTCTTCTAACAGCTTTCTCCATTTCACATACTCTTTGATCCAGCGGCACTGCTGGAACTAAGTGTCCTCTCACATCAGACACACCTATTGTGACTCCAGGCACTGTCACTGACTTTCCCCAATGCCTGGTACACATTCTCCTTATTCCCACCTCTTAGTTTCTCTGGCTTCCTTCAAGTCTCAGTGAAAATCTCACCTTCTACAAGGAGTGTTTCTCAATCCTTCTTAATCGTAGTGCCTTCTCTGTGAAATTATCCCCCATCCTTACCTCCTGAGGTCATCTCCATTGGACCCAGGAGGCTCCAAAGGAGAGAATGAGGCTGGTGGCTTTGTATAGCCTTCCCCCATTTCAGTCCCATTCACTTGAACATCACGACATTGTCTTCCTGATGGCATGTTCCTCTTCGAGAACTAAGGACAAATAATGACTCTCCCCCACCCCATTTATCCAATATTTATCTTATTTGTATATAGTTGTGTCTTCTATTGTGTCTCCTTGACAGAAGGGAATGTTTTTTTTTTTGCCTTTCTTTATATCCCTAGCACTGAGCACTGTAATTGGCACGTAGTAAAGGGTTAATAAATTCTTGATGACTAATAACAACAGCTAGGTAGCACAGTGTATAGAGTGCTGGGCCTGGAGTCAAGAAGACTCATCTTCCTGAGTTCTAATCTGGCCTCAGATACTTAACCAGCTGTGTGACCCTGGACAAGTCACTTAACCCTGTCTCCCTCAGTTTCCTCATCTGTTAAATGAGTTGGAGAAGGCAATGGTGAACCACTCAGTTATTTTTGCCAAAAAACCCAAAATCTCTAAATGGGGTCATGGAGAGCTGGACACAGCTGAAATGACTAACCAACAACAAATAGACGTAACCCAAATATCGTATCAAAGCATCCATAGCCAATGCCAGAGTAGCAAAAGCAAGTAAGAGTTTATGATCAGCTTAGCAGGACATTCTTTTTCGCCAGAAAATAAGGGGCTCAAAATGAACTAGCTCAGCCTGAGGAAAATACCTTATTATGAATCAATCTTTCCTGTTCTCTTGGTTAATAATCACTTTCATTAATAAGCTTAAACCACACTGAAAGTGTTTGACGTGAATTTCCTATCAAACACGGTCTCACACTCTTCTTCAAGCCTTGATGAATCGAAATTAGAGGAAGCCAACCAAGAGTTGAATGAAAAATGTCAAGTAGCTGTTTGAGTTTCCATTAGGCAGTTATTCCTTAAGAAGGAATCATTTTTTTTTAAAAAAAGCTAGGACCAGTTGAAGTTTGACATCTTGGCCTTGAAAGATTACTCAAAGTAGATGGACTGATTTTTTTTTTTCCTTTTTTGATTTAAAACCCCAAGATGTAATTATTTGAGTTCTATCTCCACAGAAGTAGACTGTCTGAATATAAGATTACTTTCAGTGTTCAAGTTGCTAAAATTGACTTGATTTTCAAAATTAATTTTATGGAACATTACTCTCCAATATAACTTAATTACTTTGGCAGTAATAACCAAGATACTTTCTTTTTAAAATGTAAGTGGTGTGTGTAGCCTTCTAGTATGTGTTTGTCTGACAGGCAACTGTGAAATTAGAATGTCATTCCAGAATTCTTTTATGCACCTGTTTGAAACTGAATTGAGTTTCTCCCTTGTATTTATGCACATACTCTAGAGTCAAACCAAATGGAGATGAGACAAAAAAAAATTAGCTTCCATGGGGAAGTATAATGAAATTTCCTTTTAACCTGATTTATTGTTCAACAGATTTTGTATACACTACTGATCAAATCACTGCTTCTGAAACCTCTCAAATCAAGGGAGCAAGATCTTGATGTAATACAGTTAGCTAAAATAACACATTAGGCCTGCCCCCAGTGCTAGTTTCTTGAGGAATTTCAGGGTTGCCTTTTGTTTCTTACAAGTTAGCACTCTTAAAGAAACAAAATAAAACCAGATTGTGATAGGCTAGTTAAAAGATAAACGTTCCCTAAGGTTTCATACAATTCACTGGGAATGACTGACCTAGAAATAAAAATGGGAGTAAATAAATTCTGGGGGCTTTGAGAAAGATGATGCTAGGTTCTTCCCACCCTTAAAGGCTCATCCCAGATCCAACAGTTAGTGTGGCCACATTTTGACTGCATGGGGAAATTTAGTAATTCTCCTCCTCCAGGTCTGCCTTAGAGAAACTATTCTGGTTTCACGACTCTTGCTAAGTAGGTATGTGGCTCACTCCTTTGTGATTAGGGCTCTCTGCCAAATGGGGTGCTATTTTACACAAAAGGTGATAAGGCAGAAGAATGTTAACTTCTATTTTTTTAGGGGACAGGGGAGGCAGGAGAGAAATAGGGCTAGGAGCCACTTTAATTTACTCTCCATCCATCTCTAAGGACAGGAATGCAAATGAAGTACACACACAAAATTGCAAACACTTCAGGTTACACATATGCACTATATTCTGGTGGACTCTCCTCAGAGAGCAGAAATATTTCTGACTTTCCTAAAAATATGTGTATTTTTCCTGAAATTACCTGCCTTATCTATGAAGAGAAGTAAGAAATAGGCAACAATTTTTGTTTTAAGGGGAAAATTATTTTCTCATTTGTGTTTTGAAAATTCAATAAACATTTATTAAATGCTATACTTGGTATGACATACTGTGGTAGGCCCTACGAGATGTATGAAATTCATATGACACAATACTTGCTGTCAGCCTAGTAATGGGATAAGACAGATAATTATAACACACCTTGCAACATAAATCTATCATAGAGGTGCCTAACAGGTAGACAGGTTTCTAAGCTTGGAAGACAGAGGTTCAAACCCTACTTCTGATACCTTCTAATTATATAATGTTGGACCAGTTTCTTAGTCTCTGGGTCTCAGACAACTCGCTAGGATCATGGATTTAGACCTAGAAGGGGCTCTAGAAGCCCTCTGGCAGACTTTATTTGTATCAGTGAGTAGAGGAAAATTTAGAAAAGAAGTGAAATGGTTCCCAAGGTCATAAGTAAGTTCATTTGATCCAGGCCTGGTCTATAATTCAAGAAGTTAAGAAGATAAGGAAGTTGGAAATTCAAATCATGATCATAATTTTATATTGAAAATGTGCAGACGACCTCCTAAATTGTCTCTATGCTTGCTCTATTCATTTGTTCCATAAGATAATTTATTATCATAATAATGAAATTCACAATTTCTCTAGAATTAGAGAAAAATTCTTTACTCAGCGAAAACCACATCCACTGAGCAAACATTGTTCTCAGCAAGTAATCATTTTTTAAAAATATTAATTAACTTACTTTTAGTTTTCAACATTCACTTCCATAAGATCTTGAGTTCCAAATATTTTTTTTCTTAAGAGGTTCATAAGCTTTTTAAGGGCAGAAACTCTTCTGTTTTCATCTGTATCTCCAGTACTCCATAGCACATGGTAGATGATCCTTAAATGCTCTTTTTAAATTAAATTTTAGGTACCAAATATATTTTGCTGTTTTGAGACAATTGCCTCATTGGCTGGTATTATTGGCTATTTTCTACATATAGCTGCATAGGTCTAGGATATCAATTCAGATCCCGAGGCCCACTGAAGTCAATTATTTAATCAAAGTAGCAAAGAGGAGTGATGTTAAATAATAGCAAATTGTAATCCCTTATGCCTGGAATGTTATCCTCTACCACCTTACCTCTCTCTGCCTGCTGAAATTTTACCCATCCTTTAGAGTCCAACCAAAATGCCATCTCCTTTGTGAAGCCTTCTTGGACTTTCCCCAGGTGGTTAATGAGTTTCATTTTGTTTTAGCTAACAGCTTTGTATTACCTTTCTGATTCAAATCAAGTATTATAAGTTTTTCAATATTTACATTTTTCTACTATACTGAAAGCTCCATGAGGTCAGTGGTGATGTTTTGCTGTTGCTTTTACATTTTATAAGAAATCTTTATTGATTCTTTCTGTTTTTATATCAGTCATTTCCTGACATACCTTGCTCAGTGGGTCTTGCTTTATAGGAGACAAATAGACAGCTAAGTTAAACCAAATGACACAACTACATCTGATAGTATATGGAACATTCTGCACCTATGGTCCCCCTACTTCTTCTAGAAAGTGCATTTCCTGTTCTCTTCTCCAGGATATAGATTAATCACTGCAATTACACAGTAATTTTTTTAAATTTTTTGTTTTCTTTTCATTTATGCTACTATAGTCATTGCAAGCATATTGTTTATCCACTTTGCTTTGCTCTGTGTCAGTTCAAGCAATCAATTCTCTGAATCCCTTATATTTTCTGTTTCTTATTTGACAATAATATTCCATTAGATTCACATGCCACAGCTTGTTCAACCACTTCCTAATCAATGAGTGCCCACTTTGTTTCTAGTTTTTAACTATCATTTTAAAATGCTTTCTCTTAATAGTGAAATGTAATGTACCACTTGTTATTTGTATTAGCAAATGAATAGTTTTTTTGCATTTAATTATAGAAAATTAGTTTTTAAATAATTTTTCCATTTGGCACTATGATTTATTGTCTGCATAGGTTAATATTATAATGTCAGGTTATGCTGAAGCTGACCATGTGTCATCACTTTTTTATATTGTAGCATACCATAGGCAATGAATGCTCTCCACCTTCCACACTCATTTCCACCCCTCCATATGCACACATACATATGCTTCTTTGCTTCTAACAAGAGTGTTTTATAGCTATATTCATGCAACTCCTGGACATATCCTGGAATGAGTATTTTATAGTTATATTCATGCAAGTCCTGGACATATCCTGGACATATTCTGGAATGAAAGTTCCCAGATATTACACACCTCTTGGAAGTCACCTTTAATCAGTTATTTCCCCCATTTCCAATCATTGCTATACAGAAATGCTGTTGATGATTATTAACTATTATATATATACATATATAATATAAAGAATTAAATATATATATTTTACATTTATATATAAATATATAAATAAAATAAATATATATAAATATATATTTAAATAAATTCCAATGGGCAAAACCATAAAATGGAACTTTTTATGTGATAATTAATAATAGTTATTTATTTTAATAGTTATAGTATTTATTATTATTATTTTGTTTATATTATATGTATTTATATATGTTATTGTATTATATTTATACTTAAATGTAAAATATATATTTTATATATATATTGATTTATGTATTTATATATATTTATTTTATTTAAATATATATGTGATAGATTAGATATGTCTGGCCTCAAGGGCTAGTGCTGATTGACATGGAGAAATATTGGCAGCTTTCTTCATAAATACAGGGATCAAGCAAGGGTTTCACCTCTTCCCACTATTATTTGACATACTTCTGGAAGTATTAGTGATGAGCTGCCAATATTTCTCCATGTCAATCAGCACTAGCCCTTGAGGCCAGACATATCTAATCTATCACATAAAAAGTTCCATTTTATGGTTTTGCCCATTGGAATAACAATAAAAAATAATAATAGCTAGCAGTTACATGGTGCTTTAAGATCTGTAAAAGTACTTTATGAATATTATACCGTTGTAAACTTACAACATTAATGCTATACCTTCACAAAGGCTTCTACTACATTCATGAATATGATTCTATGTTTTTTTAAAATTATTTTTGTTTTAACATGTTAAATCACCCCAATTTTTCCATTTTTTTCATTATCGTACCAGTCAAATTTCTGCAGTAAGTCTAACTAGATCATCTAGTAAATTAAAAAAAAAATATTTTCTTGTAGTTTTTTTAAAACTAGGATTTCATTGAATTTTCTGTAGCCATTTCTCTACAATATTCAACAGTTCAATTGACCTATAGTGCTTTTTCTTTGCTTTATCCTTCTCTGATTTAGATATGAGGACAATATTTGGTTCATAAAGGTTTGTTAGAGTGTTACCTTTCTCAATTTTTGAGATTAATTATTGTAAGATAGGTGTTAACTTCTTTTTCAACTTTTGATAAAATTCAATTGGAAACCAGAAATTTCTTTTTGTAATTCCTTTATGACTTGTTAGGTTTTATTTTCAGACAAGTGGGTTGTTTAATATCTCTATTTCTTATTTTCTTAATGTGAGTATTTTATGTTTTTTTAGGTAATTATCATCTCATTTAAATTCTTAGTTTTGTTAGCATATAAATACCTCTATTACATTCTGATAATTATTTTTATTTCTTCTCTTATAATTTTAATTATTCATTTTTTAAACCAAAAAAACCATTTATCTGAAGGAACATAAGATCAAGAAATTCAAGAAAAATATCTAAAAAATGAGAAGGAAGAGGGCCTTGCATTTTCATAATATTAAACTATGTTGCAAAGCAGAAATCATCTAAACTATTTGGCTCTGGTTAAAAAATAGAAAAGTGAATCAGTGGAACATTAATTACACAACACACAGAAACTAATGAATATAACAGCACACTGTTCAGTAAACATAAAGACCATACCTACTTGGGAGAAGGTAGGTGACATAATGGGTAGAGTGCTGGACTTCAAGTCAAGAAGACCTGCGTTCAAATTCAGTCTTAGGCACTTACTAGCCTCTGACCCTGGGCATGTCCTCATCTGTAAAATGAACTGGACAAAGAAATGGCAAATCACTCTAGTATTATTGCCAAGAAAACCCCAAATGGGATCATGAAGAGTCCTACACAACTGAAAAATGACTAAACAACAATAACCGCTGGTATAAAGACTCACTATTCAATATCAACATTTATTAAAACTGGAATATAGTTTTGTAGAAATTTGGTTTAGACCAACACATCATATCATATACCAAGAAAAATTATATATTTTCAACTTACTTAGATACTTGACTTGGATATAAAGGGAGAATTCATTAACAAGGAGGAAATAATTTTGGCAATTATGGATAGGGAAAGAATTCATATTCAAACAAGAATAGAGAGAATCAGAGAAGTTAAAAAATAAACAATTTCATAAAATGTAGATGAAAATATAAATACAATTTTAAAATCAAATAATAGAAAACCATGCAATAATGTAAAAATAAAATTGATTTCATGAAATTTAAAAGTTTTTAGACCAGAAATCCCAATGTATTTCAAATTAGAAGGAAAATTCTAACTGGAAATTTTTTCTGTAGCAAGCTTTTCTGATAAAGTTCTACAAGATATATGTCAGCTCAGGTTACTAAGTATTTAGTAAATGCTTATTATAGGCCAGACACTGTGCAAAACACTAAGTATACAAAGAAAGGGAGAAATACTCCATCAAGAAGGTCACTTTTAATGAAGTGGGTGGCTTGCAAACTATTTATGTACATACAAGAAATATATACAGCAAATTTGAGGTAATCTTAGAGGGAAAGTAGTAACATTGAGGAGAAGGAACAAAGAAAGGTTTCTTGCAAAAGGTAGATTTTGAACTCAGTCTTCACAGAAGCCAGGGATGCCAGGAAAACAAGAAGGTAGAGAATCTCAGGCCTTAGGGAAAGTCAGTGAAAAGATATAATGTAGAGAAATAGAATGTCACGTACGATAAACATGAAGGATATTGTTGTGGGATCATAGAGTGTGTAGAGGGGAATACAATCTAAGAAGGTTGGAAAAGTGGAAATGGTCAGATTGAGATGACCTTTATGTAGCTAAACAGTATGAGGTAATAGGGAACCCCTGGAATTTATTGAGCAGGGGAGTGACATTTTCAGATATGTTCTTCAGGAGGATCATTTTTGGCAGCTGAGTGGATGATGGGCTGGAGTGAAAAGAAACTTGAGGCAGTAAGACCAAACAGCAGGATAGTGTCAAAGTCCAGGCTTGAAGTGATGAAGTCCTGTACCATGGTGATTACTGTGTCAGAGTAAAGAAAGGGAGTAAACAGGAGAAATTGTGATGGTAGAAGTGATAGGACTTGGCAACAGATTTAAACACATTTTCACATTAGTCATGTTGCATAGAAAAATTAAAATGAATGGGAAAAACCATGAGAAAAACAAAACAAAATATAACAAAGGAGAAAATAGTCTGTTTCATTCTGTATTCTGACTACATAGTTCTACCTCTGCATGTGGACAGCATTTTGCATCATGAGTCCTTAAGAAATGTTTTAGGTGCTTACATTACTGTGAAGGACGAAGTCTGTCTAAACAGTCCTTGCACACCATGACCATTACTGTATATAATGTTTTCATAGCTCTGCTCACTTCACTCAGTATCAGTTCACATAAGTCTTTCAAGGTTTTTCTGAAGTCTGCCTGTTTGTCATTCCTTATAGCACAATAGGGTTCCACTATATTCCTATACCATAACTTGTTCACCCATTCCCCAATTGATGAGCATCCCCTTGATTTCCAGTTCTTAGCCACCACAACAGAGCTGCTATAAGTATTTTTTGTACATGTGGGTCCTTTTTCCATTTTTATGATCTCTTTGGGATACAGCCTAGAAGCAGTATTGCTGGATCAAAGGGTATGCACATTTTTCTAGCCCTTTGGGCATAGTTCCAAATTGCTTTCCAGAGTGGTTGGATCAGCTCACAGCTCCATCAACAATGAATTAGAATTCCAACTCTCCTACCTCTTCTCCCACATTTATCATTTTCCTGTTTTGTCATGTTAGCCAATCTGACAGGTTGTTTTGATTTACATCTCTCTAATTAATAGTGATTTAGAGTATTTTTTTATATGACTGTAGATAGTTTAATTTCTTCCTCTGAAAACTGCCTGTTCATATCCTTTGACCATTTATCAACTGGGGAATGACTTGTATTCTTATAAATATGACTCAGTTCTCTGTAAATTTTATCACAGACCCTAGGTGCAAAAATTCTTCCCCAGGTTTCTGCTTCTCTCCTAATCTTGGTTGCATTGGGTTTGTTTGTGCAAAAGCTTTTCAATTATATGTAGTCCATTATCCATTTTCCATTTCATAATGTTCTCTGTCTCTTATTTGGTTATAACTTCCTCCATTCTCCCTATATCTGACAAATAAACTGTTCCTTGCTCCCCTAGTTTGTTTATGGTATCAGCCTTTATACTTAGATCATGTACCCATTTAGGCTGTATTTTAGTTTATGGTATCAGGCATTGGTCTACGCCCAGTTTCTGCCACACTATTATCCAGTTTTCTTAGCAGTTTTTGTCAAACAGTGAGTTCTTATTCCAGAAGCTAGGATCCTTGGGTTTATCAAACAGTAGACTGTTATATTCATTGACTACTGTGTCTTGAGTACCTAACATATTCCACTGCTTTACCCCTTTGCTTCTTAGCCAGTACCAAATGTTTTTGATAATTACTGCTCTATAACAAAATTTGAGATCTGGAATGGCTAAGGCCTCCTTCCCTAGTGTTTCTTTTCATTAATTACCTTGCTACTCTGGAACTTTTGTTGTTCTGATGATTTTTGATATTATTTTTTCTAGCTCTATAAAATAATTTTTGGTAGTTTGATTGGTGTGGTACTGAATAAGTAAATTAATTTAAGTAGAATTGTGATTTTTATATTAGCTCAGGCTATGCATGAGGAACTGCTGTTTTTCCAATTATTTCAATCTGGCTTTATTTGCAAAAAAGTGTTTTGTAATTGTGTTCATAGGTTTTGTTTTGGCAGGTAAACTTCCAAATATTTCATAGAGTCTACGGTAACTTTAAATCAGATTTCTCTTTCTGTCTCTTGATGTTGGGCTTTTTTTTTTTTTTTTTAGTAATATATAGAAATGCAGATGATTTGTGTGGATTTATTTTGTATCCTGCAACTTTGCTAAAGTTGTTTATATTTCAAGTAGTTTTTTGTTTGATTCTCTAGAATTCTCTAAGTATATCATCAAGTCATTGCAAAGAGTGATAACTTAGTTTCTTTGCCTATTCTAATTTATTCTATTTCTTTTGCTTCTCTTATTGCTAAAGTTAACATTTCTTGTACTATATTGAATAACAGTAGTGATAATGGATAATGATAATGGATAATGGATAATTCTTTCACACCTGATCTTATTGGAAATGCGTCTAGCTTGTTGCTATTACATATAATGCTTGCTGATTGTTTTAGGTAAATACTACATATTATTTTAAATAAGACTCCATTTATTCTTATGTTCTCCAGTGTTTTCATTTTTATTTATTTACTTATTTAACTTTTTACATTCATTTTCACAAAATTTTGGGTTCCAAATTTTCTCCCCTTTTCTCCCCTCCCCCCACCCCAATACCCCAAGCAATCTAATTTTCCCTATCTCCAATCTGCCCTCTCTTCTGTCATCCCTCCCTTCTCTTGTCTCCATCTTCTCTTTTCTCCTGTAGGACCAGATGACTTTCTATTCTTCATTAACTGTATGTCTTCTTTCCTAGTAGCAACAGCACTACTAGACAGTTGTTCCTAAAACTTTGAGTTCCAAATTCTCCCCATCCCTCCCTCCCCACCCATTCCCTTTGGGAAGGCAGGCAATTCAATATAGGCCATATCTGTGTAATTTTGCAAATGACTTCCCTGATAGTCGTGTTGTGTAAGACTAACTGAATGACCCTCTGTCCTATTCTGCCCCTCATTGTTTCTCTTCTGTCTTTTGATCCTGTCCCTCCCCAAGTGTGGCTTCAAATTGCTCCCTCCTCTTTTTGCCCTCCCTTCCATCATCCCCCACCCTTGCTTATCTCCTTCTCCCCCACTTTCCTATACTGTAAGATAGGTTTTCATACCAAAATGAGTGTGCATTTTATTCCTTCCTTTAGTCAAATGTGATGAGGGTAAACTTTTTTTTTTTTCTCAGCTCTCCTCTTTATCCCTCCACTAAAAAGTCTCCTACTTGCCTCTGAAATGACATATAATTACCCCATTCCATTTCACCCTCTTTCCTCCCACTACATTTCTCTCTCACCATTTACCTTAATTTCTTTTAAGCTATGGTCCCATCCTATTCAATTCTCTCTGTGCTCTCTGTCTCTGTGTGTGTGTGCATGTGTGTATGTGTGTGTACGTGCACATGTGTACATGTGTGTGTGTGGTCCCAACAACTACCCAGATACTGAAAAGTTTTAAGAGTTACAAATATTGTCTTTCCATGTAGAAATGTAAACAGTTCACTTCTGGTAAGTCCCTTAAGACTTCTCTTTGCTGTTTACTTTTTCATGCTTCTTCTCATTCTTGTGTTTGGAAGTCAAATTTTCTTTTCAGCTCTGGTCTTTTCATCAAGAATGATTCAAAGTCCTGTGTTTCATTGAAAGACCATATTTTCCCCTGAAGTATTATACTCAGTTTAGCTGGGTAGGTGATTCTTGGTTTGAGTCCTAGTTCCTTTGACTTCTGGAATATCCTATTCCACGCCCTTCGATCTCTTAATGTAGAAGCTGCTAGATCTTGAGTTATCCTGATTGTATTTCCACAGTACTGGAATTGTTTCTTTCTAGCTGCTTGCAAGATTTTCTCCTTGAGCTGGGAGTTCTGGAATTTGGCCACAATGTTCCTAGGAGTTCCTCTTTTTGGATCTCTTTCAGGGGGTGATCGATGGATTCTTTCAATACTTATTTTGCCCTCTGGTTCTAGAATATCAGGACAGTTTTCCTTGATAATTTCATGGAAGATGATGTCTAGGCTCTTTTTTTGATCATGACTTTCAGGTAGTCCCATAATTTTTAAATTGTCTCTCCTGGATCTATTTTCCAGGTCAGTTGTTTTTCCCATGAGATATTTCACATTCTCTTCCATTTTTTCGTTCTTTTGGTTTTGTTTGGTGATTTCTTGGTTTCTCATAAAGTCATTAGACTCCATCTGTTCCATTCTAATTTTGAGAGAACTATTAAATTCAGTGAGCTTCTGAGCCTCTTTTTCCATTTGGCTCATTCTGCTTTTGAAAGCATTTTTCTCCTCATTGGCTTTTTGAACCTCCTTTGCCAATTGGGTGAGCCTATTTTTCAAGGTGTTAATTTCCTCAGCATTTTTTTGGGTCTCCTTTACCAAGGTATTGACCTGTTTTTCATACTTTTGTTGCATCTCTGACATTTCTCTTCCCAGTTTTTCCTCCACCTGTCTGACTTGCTTTTCAAAATCCTTTTTGAGCTCTTCCAGGGCCTGAGCCCACCCACCACCCCCCTGGGGTGTCTGGGGTACTGAGGCCCCGCCCTCCACATCTTTCCCCGATGGTGAGAATACATCCTCGTCATCAGATCCGAATGTTGGGATCATTTGCATTTGTTGGAAAAAACTCTCTATAGTCTTATTTTTCTTCCCTTTTCTAGGCATTTTCCCAGCCAGTTACTTGACTTCTGAGATTCCTGTCCACCCCCACCTAGATCCGCCCAGCTAGTGCTTGGGGTCTGAGGTTCAAATGGGCTTTCTGCAGCAAGCTTTAGTTCTGGTGCTGGGGTGGGGGCAGGGCCGCCTCCCAGGCTCAGCTCCCTCAGGGGCTTTATGCAGAGTCCTTCAGCAGCGGAGCAGGGTGGGGCAGGGCCGTCTCGCAGGCTCAGCTCCCTCAGATTGTTTATGCAGAGACCTTCCATAATGAAGATCCTGCCTGCTGCTGGGAAAGTCCTGGGCTGCTGTGGCCGCACCGCTGCTGCCTACGCTGCCGCCCATGCCTCTGCCACTTCCTACCCCGTCTCTGCCGCTTCCTCCCGAGGGGGCCCGAGTCACAGAGACACTCTGCTCCCCCTCTCGTCCAGCCCAGCCTCTCTCACTGACCTGTAGCTTCTGTGGGCGGAGGGACTTGCCCGGCTGCCGGAGCTTCCGTCCCTGAAGCCTGCTCAGGTCAGCTTCTCTGGGGCCGTGGCCAGGGCAGCGCTGGGGGTGGGGTCCACTTTCCGGGGCATGATGGACCCTGGGGACGGGTCTCCAGGGCTCTCTGGCACGGAAATCTCTTCCACTCTGGTTCTGCACACCTTTCAGTGATCCAGAATTTATGTGTATCTCTTTTTACATTAATTCTATGGGCTGTGGGTTGGAGCTTGTAAATGTGCGTCCTTCTACTCTGCCATCTTGGCTCCGCCCCCTCTCCAGTGTTTTCAGTAGGAATGGGTATTGTATTTTGTCAAAAGCTTTTTCTGCATCTATTGAAATAATCATATGTTTTTTGTTAGTTTTTTTTGTTGATATGATCAGTTATACTGATAGTTTTCCTAATATTGAACCAGCACTGCATTCCTGGAATTCCTGCATTCCATGAATCCTACCTGATCAAAGTGCATTATTCTCATAATAAGTTGCTGTAATCTTTTTTTATTTTTTTTGTTTTTTATTTATTTATTCATTCATTCATTCATTCATTTATTTATTTTATTTATTTATTTATCTTTTTATCTATTTATTTATTTATTGAGCTTTTTACATTCATTTTCACAAATTTTTGGGTTCCAAATTTTCTCCCCTTTTCTCCCCTCCCCCCACCCCAATACCCCAAGCAATCTAATTTTCCCTATCTCCAATCTGTCCTCTCTTCTGTCATCCCTCCCTTCCCTTGTCTCTATCTTCTCTTTTCTCCTGTAGGGCCAGATGACTTTCTATTCCTCATTAACTGTATGTCTTCTTTCCTAGTTGCAACAACAATACTAAACAATTGTTCCTAAAACTTTGAGTTCCAAATTCTCCCCATCCCTCCCTCCCCACCCATTCCCTTTGGTACGGCAGGCAATTCATTATAGGCCATATCTGTGTAGCTTTGCAAATGACCTTCCTGATAGTCGTGTTGTGTAAGACTAACTGAATTGCCATCCCTCCTAACCTGCCCCTCATTGTTTCTCTTCTGTCCTTTGATCCTGTCCCTCCCCAAGTGTTGACTTTCAATTACTCCCTCCTCCCTTTGCCCTCCCTTCCATCATCCCTCCCCAATATCTCCTTCTCCCCCGCTTTCTTATACTGTAAGATAGGTTTTCATACCAAAATGAGTGTGCATTTCACTCCTTCGTTTAGTCAAATGTGATGAGGGTAAACTTTTGTTTGTTTGTTTGTTTGTTTTTTTTCCCTCAGCTCTCCTCTTTTTCCCTCCACTAAGAACATCTCCTACTTGCCTCTTAAATGACATATAGTTACCCCCTTCCATTTCCCCCTCTTTCCTCTCACTACATTTCTCTCTCACCATTTACCTTAATTTCTTTTAAGGTATGGTCCCATCCTATTCAGTTCAATCTGTGCTCTCTGTCTCTGCATGTGAATGCATGTGTGTATGTGTGTGCATGCGTGTACATGTGTATGTGTGGTCCCACCAACCACCCAGATACTGAAAAGTTTTAAGAGTTAGAAATATTGTCCTTCCATGTATGAATGCAAACAGTTCATTTCTGGTAAGTCCCTTAATACTTCTCCTTGCTGTTTACTTTTGCATGCTTCCTCTCATTCTTGTGTTTGAAAGTCAAATTTTCTTTTCAGCTCTGGTTTTTTCATCAAGAATGATTGAAAGTCCTCTGTTTCATTGAAAGACCATATTTTCCCTTGAAGTATTATACTCAGTTTAGCTGGGTAGGTGATTCTTGGTTTCAGTCCTAGTTCCTTTGCCTTCTGGAATATCCTATTCCACGCCCTTCGATCCCTTAATGTAGAAGCTGCTAGATCTTGGGTTATCCTGATTGAATTTCCACAGTACTGGAATTGTTTCTTTCTAGCTGCTTGCAAGATTTTTTCCTTGAGCTGGGAGTTCTGGAATTTGGCCACAATGTTCCTAGGAGTTTCTCTTTTTGGATCTCTTTCAGGTGGTGATCGATGGATTCTTTCAATACTTATTTTGCCCTCTGGTCCTAGAATGTCAGGGCAGTTTTCCTTGATAATTTCATGCAAGACGATGTCTAGGCTCTTTTTTTGATCATGGCTTTCAGGTAGTCCCATAATTTTTAAGTTGTCTCTCCTTGATCTATTTTCCAGGTCAGTTGTTTTTCCCATGAGATATTTCACATTCTCTTCCATTTTATCGTTCTTTTGGTTTTGTTTGGTGATTTCTTGGTTTCTCATAAAGTCATTAGACTCCATCTGTTCCATTCTAATTTTGAGAGAACTATTAAATTCAGTGAGCTTTTGAGCCTCTTTTTCCATTTGGCTCATTCTGCTTTTGAATGCATTCTTCTCCTCATTGGCTTTTTGAACCTCTTTTGCCAATTGAGTGAGCCTATTTTTCAAGGTGTTAATTTCCTCAGCATTTTTTTGGGTCTCCTTTACCAAGATATTGACCTTTTTTTCATACTCTTCTTGCATCTTTGTCATTTCTCTTCCCAGTCTTTCCTCCACCTGTCTAACTTGCTTTTCAAAATCCTTTTTAAGCTCTTCCAAGGCCTGAGCCCACCCAACACCCCCCTGGGGTGTCTGGGGTACTGAGGCCCCACCCTCCACATCTTTCCCTGATGGGAAAAATAAGTTCTCTTCCTCCCCATCAGATCCGAAGGTCGGGATCATTTGCATTTGTTGGAAAAAACTCTCTAAAGTCTTATTTTTCTTCCCCTTTCTAGGCATTTTCCCAGCCAGTTACTTGACTTCTGAGATTCCTTTCCACCCCCGCCTGGATCCGCCCAGCTAGTGCTTGGCCTCTGAGATTCAAATGCGCTTTCCCATGGCAAGCTTTAGTTCTGGCGCAGGGGTGGGGGCAGGGCCGCCTCCTAAGCTTGGGCCCTCAGGAGCTTTCTGCAGAGACTTTCAGGAACGGAGCGGGTGGGGGCGGGGTGGGGGGCCCCGCCTGCTGTGCTCAGTTCCCTTGGGGGTTTTATTCAGAGGCGTTCAGCAGTAGAGCAGGGTGGGGGCAGGGCCGTCTCCCCTGCTCGGCTCCCTCAGGTTGGAAAGACCTTCAGTATTGAAGATCCTACCTGGTGCTGGGGGATTCCTGAGTCCCGGGCTACTGCCGCCTCAGCCGCCCGCCCACGCCTCTGCCGCTTCCTGCCCCCGTCTCTGCCCCAGCCGCTTCCTCCCGAGGGGGCCCGAGTCACGGAGACACTCTGCTCGCCTCCCCTATCGCAGCCTTCTTTCTTACTGACCTGTAGCTTCTGTGGGCGGAGGGACTTTCCCGGCTGCTGGAGCTTCCCCCGTAGCTTTCCTCTCTGAAGTCTGCTGGGTCAGCTTCTCTGGGGCTGCGGCCAGGGGTGGGGGTGGGGTCCGCTTTCCGGGGTGCGATGGACCCCGGGGACGGCTCTCCAGGGTTCAGTGGAATGGAAATCTCTTCCCCTATGTTTATGCACCCCCTGCAGAGATTCAGAATTTATGGGGATCTCCTTTTACCTCAATTCCATGGGTTGTGGGCTCGGAGCTCGTAAATGTGCGTCCTTCTACTCCGCCATCTTGGCTCCGCCCCCGCTGTAATCTTTTTGCTAATATCATATTTAAATTTTTTTTTTTGCATCTATATTCATTAGGGAATTTGGTCTATAATTTTCTCTCTCTGTTTTGGCTGTTCCCAGTTTAGGTATCAGCACCATATCTGTACCATAAAAAGAATTTGGTAGGACTCCACCAATTTTCCTAAATAGTCTATATAGCATTAGAATTAACTATTCTTTAAATGTTTGGTAGAATTCACTTGTAAATCCATCTGGCTCTGGATATTTTTTCCTGGGGAATTCATTGATGGCTTGTTCAATTTTTTTTTCTGAGATGGTATTAAGTATTTTATTTTCTCTTTTTAGAATCTAGGTAATTTATATTTTTGTAAATATTATTCATTTCACTAAGATTGTCAAATTTGTGGGCATACAGTTGAGCAAAATAATTCCTAATTATTGTCTTAATTTCCTCTTCTTTGGAGGTGAATTCACCCTTTTAATTTCTGATAATAGGAATTTGGTTTTCTTCTTTCTTTTTTTAAAAATCAAATTCACCAAAGGTTTGTCAATTTTATTGTTTTTTCTCATAAAATCAATGCTTAGTTGTTTTTATTAGTTCAATAGGTTTCTTAATTTCAATTTTATTAATTTCTCTTTTGGTTTTCAGTATTTCTAATTGGTATTTAATTGGGAATTTTCAATTTGTTTTTTGTTTTCTAGCTTTTTCAGTTGAATGCCCAATTCATTAATCTCCTCTTCCTCAATTTTATTCATGTAAGCATTCAGTGATATAAAACTTGCCCTAAGAACTGCTTTCACTTCATCCCATAAGTTTTGATAGGTTCTCTCATTATTGTCATTCTCTTAAATGAAGTGATTGATTGTTTCTATGATTTGTTGTTTGACCCACTCATTCTTTAGGATTAGATGATTTAGTTTCCAATTAAGTTTTGGTCTGTCTTTCTATGGCCCTTTATTACATATAATTTTCATTGCATCATGATCTGAAAAGGATACATCGACTATTTCTGCCTTTCTGCACTGGATTGTGTGGTTTTTATGCCCTAGTACATGGTCAATTTTTGCATATGTCCCATGTACTACTAGGAAAAACATATATTCCTTCCTATCCCGTTTCAGTTTTCTCCAGAGGTCTATTATATCTACCTTTTCCAGAATTCTATTCACCTCCTTAACTTCTTTTTTGTTTATTTTGATGTTAGATTTATCAAGTTCAGGGAGGAGGAGGTTGAAGTTCCCCACTAGTATAGTTTGCTATCTATTTCTTCCTCTAATTCCCTTAACTTCTCTAAGAATTAGGATACTATACCACTTGGTACATGTATGTTTAGTAATGATATTATATGTCTATGGCACCTTTTAGCAGTATATAGTTCCTTTCTTTATCTCTTTTGATTGGATCTATTTTTGCTTTTGCCTTGTCTGAGATTAGGATTGTGACTCCTTCTTGTTTTATTGCAGCTTAAGCATAATATATTCTACTTCAGCCTTTTACCTTTACCCTGTATGTATCCCCCTGTTTCAAATGTTTCTTCATCCCATTCACATTCACAGTTCTAATTACTATCAGTGTCTTTCTCTCCATCCTATCTCCTCCCTCTGTTTATGTTTTCATTTCTACCTTCTCTCTTCCCCTCCTCAAAAGAATTTTACTTTTGATCAATACCTCCCTCAATCTTCCTTCCCTTCTTCAGCCCCTTCCCTTTTCTTTCCCCTTTCCCCTCACTTTGCCTGTAGGGAAAGTTAGATTTCTATACTTAAATGAGTATGTTATTCCCTCCTTGATCCAAATTCAATGAAATTAAAGCTCAAACAATGCTCATCTCCCTCCCTTCTTTCTCTCTACTATATGTTGTTTTGCCTCTTCATGTGATATGATTTACCCTTTTCTGCCTCCTCTTTTCCTCCTCTTCTTTCACACCCCTTTAATTAGGTTTTTTATCCTCACATTGGTTAATTTATACTCACACCCTCTATCTATGCATACCCCTCTTAAATGCCATAATAAATATACAATTCTCAAGATTAATAAGTATCATCCTCCCATATAGAGATTTAAACAGTTTGCCTATATAAACTAGCAAGTTTTTTTCACCCTATTTACCTTTTCATACCTCTCTTGAAATTTGTATTTGAAGATCAAATTTTTTATTGAGCTCGGGCCTTTTCATGAGGAAGATATGGAAATCCCTTATTTCATTGAATGTCCACCTGCTTACCCAAAAGATTATGCTCAATTTTTCTGGGTAACATCCTTGGTTATACTCCCAGATCCTTTGACTTATGGAATATCACATTCCAATCCCTCTGATTGTTTAATGTAGAAGCTGCAAGGTCCTGTGTGATCCTGACTGTAGTTTCTTGATATTTGAATTATTTCTTTCTGGTAGTTTGCAATATTTTCTCCTTGACCTGACAATTCTGGAATTTGGCAACAATATTCCTTAGTGTTTTCAATTTGGTATTTCAGGAGGTGATTGGTGGATTCTTTCAATGGCTATTTTGCCCTCTGGATCTAGGAACTCAGGTCAGTGTTCCTGAATGATTTCTTAGAAGATTCTGTCCAGGCTCTTTTTTTTTTATCATGACTTTCTGGTAGAGCAATAACTCTTAGATTTTCTCTCTCCTGGATCTATTTTCCAGGTCAGCAATTTTTCCTAAGAGGTGTTTTACATTTTCTTCTATTTTTTTCATTCTTTGGACTTTGTTTGACTGATTCTTGATGCCTCATAGTGTCATGAGCTTCTACTTGCCCAACTCTAATTTTTAATGAATTATTTTCTTTAATTAGCTTTTGTACCTCCTTTTCCATTTGCTCAATTGTTCCTTTTAAGAAGTCATTTTCTCCAGTTAAGTTTTGTGCCTCCTTATTCATTTGGCCAATTTTACTTTTCAAGGAGCTATTCTCTTCAATGAATTCTTTTTTTCATTTTGTCAATTGTATTTTTAAAGTAATTGGTCAATTTTTCTTCTACCTCTAATTTGGCTTTTAAAATCCTTCTTGAGTTCTTCCAAAAATGTTTCTTGTGTTTGAGACCAGTTCATATTCCCTTTGGATGTTTCAGATGTGGTATAGTGTCAATGCTGTCCTCTTCTGAATTTATATTTTGATCTTCCCTGTCCATATAATAAGATCCTATGGTCTTCGCTTTTCTAATTTGCTTCTTGCTCATGGCAATTGCCTTTTTCCTGACTTTTAAAGTGTATCTCTGCTGCTGGGGCGCAGTGGATTCTGTCCCATGTTTCTTGTGCTAGGAGATAGAGGCCTGCTTAATGGTGAAGTTAAATAATGTTGCAACTTACCTGGTGCTGAACTGGCTGGTGTTTGCTAAGGCCAAGGTCAGGTGAAGTCTTTCTGAGTTTTCCCAGGGTTACACTGAAGCTCAAGGTACAAGGTGTGGGAGAGTGATGATCTGGTCACTGGAAGTTTCCTCTTCCCATTGGGCTGAGCTACAGCACAGGCAGGCTCAGTGGCTGGTGGACCCCTGTCAGGTGCTGGTGTCTGCCCAATTCCCCTGGCTGTGCTAAGGCATGTCTGTGGTCTTGGTATTGGTGCTTATGGGCTCCACTCTCCTGGGGCTCTGGATCTCCTGCTGGTCTGCTGAGGTGGGTCTTGCTGGATTGCCTCTGGTCCTGCACTGGTCCCCTCCAGCCACAGCAACAGGGACCCTTCCCACCAACCTCCCCAGCCTCTGGAGCTAGAAGACCACTGTACCTTTTCTGCTGTCTCCACTGTTCCCGAATTTTTCCTGAGGCAATATTCTCTGGGTTTTTTGACAAGGGAGGGTGAGAGCACTTACAGTTTACTCTACCATCTTGATTCTTGACATTAAAGTAGGTGACTTTCAAACATTCAGTCTGTGAGCTAATAGCCCCAGGAGCAGCTGCTGTTACTGCTGCAAGCCCCAGGCTTCTCTCTTACCCAGCTCAGCCCAACTCCAGTCCTATGCGGAGAGGTTTGGGAATTGGCACTGCTGCTGGTGGTGACTCAGACCATTGGGGCTGTTCCCACTCTGCTACTGGGGCCTCTCATTTTTAGTGTGTGTGTGTGTGTATTTTTACTTTTAAACTGTGTTTGTTATATGCTGCAAACTGTTAGGTTTGAGGCCCTTTTGTTTTTAGTCCATTTTTATTTAAGACTCACATGGGTAGGTTTGCATTTTCTCAAATTATATTACTTTCTGTAGACTTTTACCTCCTTCATCTTTTAACTAAGTACTATGTTACTTTTATTAGTTTTGTTTATACTCATTTAATCCATGTATCCCTACAGCCTCCACACTGTCACATTTCTTAGAATGATTCAAATTATTCATTTATTTCTCAAAATTGATTCATTAATTCTTAAAATAATAACCATATCCTTAGTCCTTCCTTCTTCCCACTCACTAAGTGTGTAGTTCAAAATTCTCTCTCCCCTACTCTTACCCCAGTCTAACTTTGTAAGAAAAGTCACATTATTGGGGGCGGAGCCAAGATGGCGGAGTAGAAGGACGCACATTTACGAGCTCCGAACCCACAACCCATGGAATTGAGGTAAAAGGAGATCCCCATAAACTCTGAATCTCTGCAGGTGGTGCATAAACATAGGGGAAGAGATTTCCATTCCACTGAACCCTGGAAAGCCGTCCCCGGGGTCCATCGCACCCCGGAAAGCGGACCCCACCCCCACCCCTGGCCGCGACCCAGAGAAGCTGACCCAGCAGACTTCAGAGAGGAAAGCTCCGGGGGAAGCTCCGGCAGCCAGGAAAGTCCCTCCGCCCACAGAAGCTACAGGTCAGTAAGAAAGAAAGCTGCGATAGGGGAGGGGAGCGGAGCGCCTCCATGACTCGGGCCCCCTCGGGAGGAAGCGGCTGCGGCAGAGACGGGGGCAGGAAGCGGCGGAGGCAGAGGCGTGGGCGGGAGGCTGAGGCGGCAACAGCCCGGGACTCAGGAATCCCCCAGCAGCAGGTAGGATCTTCAATACTGAAGGTCTTTCCAACCTGAGGGAGCCGAGTAGGGGAGACGGCCCTGCCCCCACCCTGCTCTACTGCTGAACGCCTCTGAATAAAACCCCCAAGGGAACTGAGCACAGCAGGCGGGGCCCCCCACCCCGCCCCCACCCGCTCCGTTCCTGAAAGTCTCTGCAGAAAGCCCCTGAGGGCCCAAGATTAGAAGGCGGCCCTGCCCCCACCCTTGCGCCAGAACTAAAGCTTGCCGTGGGAAAGCGCATTTGAATCTCAGAGGCCAAGCACTAGCTGGGCGGATCCAGGCGGGGGTGGAAAGGAATCTCAGAAATCAAGTAACTGGCTGGGAAAATGCCTAGAAAGGGGAAGAAAAATAAGACTTTGGAGAGTTTTTTCCAACAAATGCAAATGATCCCGACCTTCAGATCTGATGGGGAGGACGAGAACGTATTTTTCCCATCAGGGAAAGATGTGGAGGGAGGGGCCTCAGTACCCCAGACACCCCAGGGGGGTGTTGGGTGGGCTCAGGCCTTGGAAGAGCTTAAAAAGGATTTTGAAAAGCAAGTTAGACAGGTGGAGGAAAGACTGGGAAGAGAAATGACAAAGATGCAAGAAGAGTATGAAAAAAAGGTCAATATCTTGGTAAAGGAGACCCAAAAAAATGCTGAGGAAATTAACACCTTGAAAAATAGGCTCACTCAATTGGCAAAAAAGGTTCAAAAAGCCAATGAGGAGAAGAATGCATTCAAAAGCAGAATGAGCCAAATGGAAAAAGAGGCTCAAAAGCTCACTGAATTTAATAGTTCTCTCAAAATTAGAATGGAACAGATGGAGTCTAATGACTTTATGAGAAACCAAGAAATCACCAAACAAAACCAAAACAATGATAAAATGGAAGAGAATGTGAAATATCTCATGGGAAAAACAACTGACCTGGAAAATAGATCCAGGAGAGACAACTTAAAAATTATGGGACTACCTGAAAACCATGATCAAAAAAAGAGCCTAGACATCGTCTTGCATGAAATTATCAAGGAAAACTGCCCTGACATTCTAGGACCAGAGGGCAAAATAAGTATTGAAAGAATCCATCGATCACCACCTGAAAGAGATCCAAAAAGAGAAACTCCTAGGAACATTGTGGCCAAATTCCAGAATTCCCAGCTCAAGGAAAAAATCTTGCAAGCAGCTAGAAAGAAACAATTCCAGTACTGTGGAAATACAATCAGGATAACCCAAGATCTAGCAGCTTCTACATTAAGGGATCGAAGGGCGTGGAATAGGATATTCCAGAAGGCAAAGGAACTAGGACTGAAACCAAGAATCACCTACCCAGCTAAACTGAGTATAATACTTCAAGGGAAAATATGGTCTTTCAATGAAACAGAGGACTTTCAATCATTCTTGATGAAAAAACCAGAGCTGAAAAGAAAATTTGACTTTCAAACACAAGAATGAGAGGAAGCATGCAAAAGTAAACAGCAAGGAGAAGTATTAAGGGACTTACCAGAAATGAACTGTTTGCATTCATACATGGAAGGACAATATTTCTAACTCTTAAAACTTTTCAGTATCTGGGTGGTTGGTGGGACCACACATACACATGTACACGCATGCACACACATACACACATGCATTCACATGCAGAGACAGAGAGCACAGATTGAACTGAATAGGATGGGACCATACCTTAAAAGAAATTAAGGTAAATGGTGAGAGAGAAATGTAGTGAGAGGAAAGAGGGGGAAATGGAAGGGGGTAACTATATGTCATTTAAGAGGCAAGTAGGAGATGTTCTTAGTGGAGGGAAAAAGAGGAGAGCTGAGGGAAAAAAAACAAACAAACAAACAAACAAAAGTTTACCCTCATCACATTTGACTAAACGAAGGAGTGAAATGCACACTCATTTTGGTATGAAAACCTATCTTACAGTATAAGAAAGCGGGGGAGAAGGAGATATTGGGGAGGGATGATGGAAGGGAGGGCAAAGGGAGGAGGGAGTAATTGAAAGTCAACACTTGGGGAGGGACAGGATCAAAGGACAGAAGAGAAACAATGAGGGGCAGGTTAGGAGGGATGGCAATTCAGTTAGTCTTACACAACACGACTATCAGGAAGGTCATTTGCAAAGCTACACAGATATGGCCTATAATGAATTGCCTGCCGTACCAAAGGGAATGGGTGGGGAGGGAGGGATGGGGAGAATTTGGAACTCAAAGTTTTAGGAACAATTGTTTAGTATTGTTGTTGCAACTAGGAAAGAAGACATACAGTTAATGAGGAATAGAAAGTCATCTGGCCCTACAGGAGAAAAGAGAAGATAGAGACAAGGGAAGGGAGGGATGACAGAAGAGAGGACAGATTGGAGATAGGGAAAATTAGATTGCTTGGGGTATTGGGGTGGGGGGAGGGGAGAAAAGGGGAGAAAATTTGGAACCCAAAAATTTGTGAAAATGAATGTAAAAAGCTCAATAAATAAATAAATAAAATAAAATAAAAAAATAAAAAAAAAACAAAACGAAAAGTCACATTATTCTGGAGTGATTTTTTCCAAGGATAAATGAAGAAAGCAGTTATAAAACCCTTATTATGTGCTAATTACTGAGGACATAAATAGAAAAGTAAGATAGTTCATGCTGTAAAGGGGCTGACATTCTAATGGGGTCTCCCAACACATAAGGAAGATTTCCAGCTGAAGGACAGATGGAAAGATCCCATAGTATGGTATGACTGACAAAGCAGGTGATGATGCCTCTTCTTTAATGCTATTTCTACTGGCAGAATCATATCTATTTCTGATGTTCAGTGACTTTAAATTGCCAAAGATTTTGTTGACAAAAATCTTTTGGGTCTTTAGCAGTTGTGGCTACAGTACCAACACATACATTTCCAAAGGGGCTCTTCTCCAGGAGGAGGGTGACAGGGCCTGGGCTGGAAGCACTGCCACTCTCAAGGCTTCTGGGTAGTCTCCATCACCTAGTTGTCAGGGTGGCAGTAGTAGTGGTGGTGGTGGCCAAACCAGTCTGATACGTATTCACTACCTGTTTCTCCCTCAGAGCAACCACTGCCTCAACTAGGCTGACTTACCTGCATTATGATTGGCACTGCCTAGCTGTTGCTAGGAGTGACTTCCAGTTCTTTCCCTTTCTAATTTATTTCCTTTTCACTTGCTATATAGCTTGTTTTATGCACATTTGTTTTCATTAGATTTTGAAGGCAGGGATTATCTTTTGATTCTTTTTGTAACCCCAGTGCTTGTTGAAGTGCCTGGCACACAGTAGGTGCTTAATAAATATTGATTGATTGATTTAAAGAAACTGAGTTTAAAATGGTTTTCTGAGAAAAGGAACTCTGAGGCTAGAAGACCCCATTTCCCAAGGGTTGCACTATGCTCACAAACTAAACATATGTCAGTGATGGCAGAACTGAGAACATATGCTCAACAAATACTTTTCAATGAAATATTTCTAATTTCATTGTGAATTACCATGTGACTGGATTACATTAGATTTAGCAATTCACAAAGGAATGGAAAGCCCTTTACCATCTGCCTCTAGCCTATATTTCTAGAACAATTTCACAACATCCTCCTTCATACACTCTATATGCCATTCAATCTAGCCCATTTGCCTTTACACAGGCTGTCCAACATGCCTTGAATGATTTGCTTCCTTACCTCTGCCTCCTGGAATACTTATCTTCATTCAAGACCTAACTCAAGTGCTACTTCCTACATAAGATCTTTCTTTACCTTCCCAACTACTGTGAATTTCAACCTAGCCTTGAGGTTATTTTGTATTTTCATTGTTTGTATTCTCTATTTCCTTATCTAAGAAAATGTCATTTCCTTCTTATAGACTATAATAAGCTCTTTGAGGGCAGACAGTTTTAATTCTTTGTCTCACTCTCCATGGTCCTGGTCCTTAGTAGGTACTCAATAAGTGTTTGTTGAATTAATCATATGTCTATAATTTAACTAATAAGCCCAAACCCAATGGGGAGACCTGTCTCAGCACATGGTTCATTTGGGGAAATTACTGAAAAAAAACCAATGATCATGGAACTCTGGGAGTCAATATTCTTACATGAGCTAGTACGCTCTCTGTTCCTTTACAAGCTAAACAATTATACCCTACAGTCCTAGAAATGTCAGAACTCAAGAAATCTGCATTTCATTAGATGTGTGGCTAAGCACTCAAAGTGTGATTCTTATAAGCTAAAACAAACACCTTTAATGTACTTGATCTAATGATTGAGAGTTGTTGCATTTACTTAATATTAGCTAACCAGTACTTTATTTTATTAAAATCTATAATGTTCTTGGTAAGATTATTTTTCTTTTTAGTTTCTGAACTCTTAATATGCAGGTTAGGGAATGTCAGTAGATTTTTATTTCTTGTAACTTTAATTTTGGGAAAAGCATTTGGTTCAAATCTCACTTTTTTATTACATAGTAATTTACTCTTATACAGGGCAATTTGATGCAAATTTGTATTTGATTCTGTAGTTACTGCACTTGGCTATCTCTCACTGTGCTCCAATCTTTATTCTAACCCTGATTTTAATTATAAAAGCAGTTGCAATTCCATTTGTCCCTTGGATGAGTAGTTTTGGGGGTCTGTATCCACTTACTCTTCTAGGGTTATCTTTGTATAGCACCTAATCATCACAGCTCTAGGTGTTTTATTAAGACACCCAAAGGCTGGCCAGATTGGAACACACTGTAATGTACACAGACAACACTATATCAGAGGGAGACACACTTCATTAATCACCCACAGCCATGGCAGCAAAAGCAGAGAAAGAGTTTTCTCCTGCTCTTTGGTAATTATTTGGCTTTATGTCAACTACAAAAATGAACTGAACAGAAGCATTTTTCTGTCCTTAAACATCTGCCATAGTTCTCTTAGAATAGTTATGATAACATGACTATTAACTATTTAAGAAATATCTGTATTCATAAAAGTTCTTCGTGGATGATACCCAGCACAGAATATCAGTGGAAGAGGTGTTTTCTGTGGTTGGTAATGTCCATCAGATTACCTTGTTTGCAGATGACATTGCATAGATTACATGAAACCCCAGGTCATCACAGAGCCTCTTAAATGAAATAAAGGATGACATAGAGTTACCCTAACAATACACATAAAAATAGCTGAAGAATAGAATGCCCATTGCCTACCATATGTTCATCATACCACAGACCTCAAAGAAAGGAATGAGTAGATTTCCTGGTGGTTTGGGAACTTTTTTTTTTAAAGTAGGGGAAGGGAATAAGCATTTGTATAGTGCCAACTATGTGCCAGGCACTCCATCAAGTGCTCCATCAATATTATCTCACTTGACCTCATAACAACTCTGTGAGATAGATGTTGTTCTTAGCCCATTTGGCAGTTAAAGAAACTGAGACAAACAGAAGGGAAGTGATTTACCCAGAGTCAGAAATCTACTAAGTGTCTAAGACCAGATTTGAACTCAGATCATCTAACACCAGGCCCAATGCTCTAGCCATTATGCCACCTAATTATCTAAATCTATTATTATTCCCATTTTACAGATGAAGAAACTGAGGCAGGTATAGTTTAAATAATTTGCCCACAGTCACACAAGTAGCAAGTGTCTGAGGCTAGATTTGAACTCAGGTCTTCCTGACTCCAGGCCCAGTGCTCTATCCACTGTACTAGATAGTAATAGCTTGATTTTATCTATTTTTACTTTATACATTTAAAGATATTGTTCTGAGGATTCCATAGACTTTTCATGATGTATAAAAAGCTGAAAAACCTCCATTGGATGGTCTGCCAATGCACAGGTATTCAACAAAATGAAGTGACTTGAGCCCTGCATCAAACTGAAAGAAGGGAACAGGATGGCTTAAATTTAGGAAGATGTACAGTTCAATGACTCCAAACTTTTCATTAATAACATTTAAAAAAAACCCTAAAATAAATCACAAAAACCCCCCCCAAAAACTTTTTACTACTGATTTCTTCCCAGAACTGCTTTATCACTGGGATTTATGGATTGCCACAAGTACCAAAGACAAAATTATAGATTACTTGAAAAGCAATGCAGGGATACACAGAAGTTGTTTATGGACTCCAGCGCATTACCAATGATACACAAGAAGTGCGTAAGAGATATCAGCAAATACGTACAACCGGAAAAGCAAATGGCTTGGTCATGTAGTGATAGTGAAGGATGAAAGTTGCATGGCCTGAATGCTTTACGGATATCATTGAAATGTTAAAAAAAAAAAAAAAATGGAAGAAGGCTGTCAGGACCAGGCAGACACCCTAGGGAAGGTTTCTGGGATGACAGATAAAAACTGAACAAGATAAGAAAGGTAGAATGGTTTGGTATCTGTACCTATAGAGGATGGACCAGTTTCAACGTGCTCACAAATGCAACAAAACACTTGATATTTCTTCCTATCTGAACTGTGCCAGGTTAGCTGTGTTGGTTAAGATCGGTTCTTCCAAAGCCCCAGGACTTCTTATGTGTTTGACTAATTAGCTTTGTTAGATCCACAGATTTTCAGTTTTACCTTCAACAATTATTGTCCTACCAAGATCTTGTAATCAGGCTCAGGAGGCCCATTTTCCTTTGCAAAGTCTGTCCAAGGAGCATCTTCCTCATCTGCTTCCTGGTAGCCTTACATCCATTCAAGGCTTAGCTCAAGAGCTGCTTCCTGTTGTTCTTGCTGTTCAGCTGTTTCGGTTGTATGTGACTCTTTGTGATGTCATTTGGGGTTTTCTTGGCAAAGATAGTACAGTGGTTTGTCATTTCCTTCTTTAGCTCATTTTATAGATGAACTGAGGCTAACAGGATGACAACTTGCCCAGGGTCACACAGCTAGTAAATGTCTGAGGCCAGATTTGAACTCAGGAAGAGGAGTCTTTCTGATTCCAAACTCAGTGCTCTATTGTGCCACCTGGTGGTCCTCCTACATAAAGTCTTTCTTCATCTCTTTCTCCCCCACCCCCCAAAAAAATTAGGAATTCTATTCTACCTCTAGTAACTTTGTATTTTCATTTTAAAAATTTCCTTATCTATGTACTGGTCATTTCCTCCTGAAGGGCAGAAATCTTTCTTCCTTAGTCTTCATTGTCCTGGCCCATGGTAGAAACTTCATAATCACAACACAGTTGAATTAAGTTGAATTGAATAGTATGTCTACAGTTTAACCATTGAGACCAACGGAGACTTTTCTCAGTATAGCTGTTCATTTGGATGGTGAAAGGTTGAATGATAAAAACTCATCACTGAAGAATTTGACAGCTAAAAGTAAACAGGTGGTTATTCTTGTCTTTCTTGGAGTCCTGGGCATCTGAGTTCTGAGTGTCAGTCAGTTTCGAGTCTAAGATACTATTAAGATGTCAAAATTCCAGAGAGTAAATTAAAAAAAAATTACAGCACAAAGCAAAACATTCAGAAAGTCCCTCAAAGGAAGCTATGAAGAGACATGTACCAGGGTACTATCACCTTATTCATGTCAAGCATCTGTAGTTAGTATAAACATTCTCCAATAGAAAATGGTGACATGTGACTAAGATTGGGTTGTTTACTGAAAAAAGAAGTAGGGTATTAGGAGGGAAGTTTGGAGGACGAGTGTGAGTGTATTGGTGTGTGTGCATTATCAGGAAGGATTATGGAATTTTAAACTACAAGGAACCTTAGACCAGCTCTTTCATTTTACAGGTGAGGAAACCAAGACTCACTGAGTTTAAATTACGTGTTCAAGGTCACGTGTACGTGTGCACGTCCTTCATTGGCAAAGAAGACCATGCCATCAGAGAAATAATGACATGACTTGCACTTGACTTTGTTTTGAGTGCAGGGAGGGATGTGCAGGTCACCAGCCTCACTTCTCCTCCAGAGTCATCTGAATCCAGTGACCAGATATTCATCAGGATGACTGGAGATGACCCAGGATGAAGCAATTGGGGTTAAGTGACTTGCCCAAGGTCACACAGCTAATGAGTGTCAAGTGTCTGAGATTTGAACTCAGGTCCTCCTGACTCCTGCACTGGTGTTCTATCCACTGCATCACTAATTAGTAAGTAAAAATGAGATTTGAACTTAAATTTTTTGACTGCAAGTAAGTTATATTCATAGCTCAGCCAGAGCATTCTTTAACTGAATATAATGTGAAATTTTGTAATAATGGAAGGGATCCTGGACAATGAGAATAAAAGTATCCTACTAGGATTGTTGTGTATTATTGATTCATATTGGACTGGTCTCACAGAGGCCCTACAAGGGTGAGGCTGAGTGTATGCATTTTCTGGAAACTTTAAAGCCATCATGTCAAGTAGAAAATATTTTTTTTTCTGTTAAATTATTGGAAAATTTTGGGTGAAAACATATGTGCTATATTTACTTTGAAATGCTTTAATAACATATTAGCTTATCACATTTGATTCATCAAGCATTATTTCCTCAGGCTAATTGAATTTGCTCTTAAATGTTTTGCATTTTTATTTCAAATGGAGCGATAGGTTGCTGAATTTTAAGGAAATGAGCATCTCTTTAGTTTTTGCCTTTCCATGAAAAACAAAACAGAGCAAACCATCAATTTTACAATAGAACAGAGACAATCACTAAATGCAAAATGTCCAAAGAAAAATTCATCATTGTTCCCTCAAGACCCAACACTCTTCTCTGGTCTTCCCTTTTTCTGTCTTATGCACCACCATCCATTGGGTCTCCCATGTTCTTTATCTTGGCATTATTCTGCATTCCTCACTCACTCTCAACCCCCATTATCTAATCAGTTTTCAAACCGTCACCATATCTACACCATACAACATCTCCTGCATCTGTCCTCTTCTCACTACTCACATTGTTGACTATCCCCTTGGTTCATCTCCTAACCACCTCTCACCTGCCTCAAGTCTCCCCTTTTCCCACCATCACCCCAAATCTAATTCATTCTCTATAGGAATACCAAAGTCATTTTTCTTAAGTATAACTTGGATCATCTCATCTCAGTCTCCTACTCACTAAATTCCAGTAACCCCATATTGCCTCTAAGATAAACTTCAAATTCCTTTGTTTTTTAAAGCCCTTCACAACTTGATCCCAACCTATCTTTCCAACCTCATTTTAAAATAGTTTTCTTCTCACTCTCTACAGTCTAGGAGAACTGACCTTACTATTCCTTACATACATGCCCTCTGTATCTTTGCACAAACTATTCCTTCTGCCTGGCATTCATGTCCCTTCTCATATCCCCTAATAAAATAACCCTTTTTGTGACATGGACTCCTTTGATTGTCTGGTGAATTCCATGGAGCCCTTCTCAGAATAATATTTTTAAATGCATAAAATAGAATACATAGGATTACAGAGGAAACCAATTACATTAAAAGTTATCCATGGAAAACAAGACAAACACTTTAATGGATCCCAAGTTAAGAAATTCCTTGAATATAAAGACCATTTAATTTTACCTTCGTATCACCAATCCATCAATCAATGAACATTTATTAAGCATCTACTATATGCCAGGTTCTGAGCTAAGAGCAGGGGCTACAAAGAGGCAAAATAACGTCCCTGACCTCAAGAAGCCTAGCACCTAATGAGGAAGACAACATGAAAAGAAACATATACAGAGCAAGCTATGTACATGGTGCTTATGAACAAAAATGCTTACTGATATATTGATTAACTTAGAATTTTCCGTAATATCAAGTAGAGATGCTAATTTTCAGAAAAGTTTTTTTAAGGTAAATATAAGTTTTGTCACATGATATTTTCAATCTGTTTTCTTGGCTATCCCTATTAGCTTCTGCTTATCCTTTTTAATCTTCATGGACTTCTGAAAACTGAAGATTGGTTCTGAATTGAAACAATAAACTCTCTGGAGTCTCTATTGTACTTGACTATTTTCAGTGATCGGCAGCTGCCTGCCCAGTCTTTCCTGAACTTGAGTTAAGTCCAATATCTCCATTCTTAATTAATAAATTATGTTTAAAAAAATGATACAGAGAGAGGGTAAGTCACGCAAATTGTTGGTGACAAAGTCACAACTAGAAACCAGATCTTTTCCTTCTCAGTCCAATGTCCTTTCCACCCAACCATGATTAGATGTTACTTGTTACATCATTTTCATTCATATCTAGCTCTTAATGGCCCCATTTGGGGTTTTCTTGGCAAAAGCTGTTTTCCATTTCCTTCTCCTTTTCCTTTGACAGATGAGGAAACTGAGGCAAACAGGCTCAAGTGACTTGCCTAGGATCACATAGCTAGTGAGGATTTGAATTCAGGTCTTCCTGACTCCAGGCCCAGCACTTTATCCACTGAGCTACCTACCTACCCAATTAGCATGCTACCCATGACTTATAAATACCCAACTTATCAAGGATACAACTCTTATTACCAATAAGAGAGTTTTCACTGTTTTGGGAATTTTGAGGAAGAAATCTATATTTTTAGAGAAATTGTGGGTTCAGAAGCAGAGGAAGGGAAGAAACTGTGAAAAAACCACGAAGTTCATGACAGTTGTTGACTGGTAGGGGTGTTGTATACCCCCTGCCCCCCAAAAGCTTCTCCTACATAGTTGGATTCTTTCTTCATTTTATTATTTACTCTAATGGATCCATGCCTGCAGACCTGTACCAGTTATAACCCATCATATCCCTGTATATCATTCTTATCCATACATTTATATTAATAATAATAATGGCCAACATTTACATAGCACTTACTATGTTCCAAGGACCTTGCTTTATAAAGATTATCTCATTATCTCTTCACAGTGACCCTGAGAGGTAGAGGCTATCATTCTCCTCACTTTACACTTGAAGAAACTGAGGCAGAGGTTGTGACTTGCCTAGGGTCACAAAACTGCTAAGTGTCTAAGGCCAGATTTGACCTCAGATCTTCCTGATTCATGATCCAGCACGGTGATACCATCCTTTGTAGATACAACTGGGTGAAATACCACTAAATTAGCAATTTGACTCCTTTGTATTTACTCGTCTTCCTTTAAAAATGCAAGTTCCTCTAATTGGTTGCTGGATTATCAGTCATGTACATATTAGTCTAAACTAGTTCAATTAAATCGCTTCCTTCCTGATGCCCATCTGAAACCAGGTACACTGAAATACTGAGAGTTTTCTTTGGAAAGGAAAAGGGATGCAGTTTAGGAGCATGGAGTACTTGGTGATATAAGAAAGGCCTGGATTAGATATTTTAATTGGATGTGGGTCAGTTTTAGGCCCTAGCATCTTCAGGAGAGAAAAAAGGAGGACTATAATGTAGAAAAGTAGAATGTAGAAAGGGATGCAGAAGGGTGGCAAAGACAAATTTTATCTACTTAGAAATTTTCTTCATGCCTCCCTACTCAAAGGCTCCAGGGCTTAAGCTGGAACTATTTTCTAGAATTCAGTCACATTATGAGTCAAATAGACTTCTGTGTGCTAACCTGGGAATCTAACCACTAACACTTGTAACATTATTTCTATGGGAAAATTCATTTGGAGTTTTAAACAGCTGTATTAACCCAGAAATGTTGGGAACACAACCTATTAATATGCTGAGGACTGTCTTTATCCCTTTTTGTGCTGGGAACTCACTTGTCTGCTTTTATTTCTAAACTTCAAAGTTCACTTTTAAAATAAAGGTGACTTGTCCATGGAATTCTAAAGGTTTTGCTTTCATGTGAAGGAATAACTTTAGGTTTTAGAAATTTGCTTTGGAACCTTAAGGTTATAGCTATGCCAGGAAATCCCATTGAAATTCAAAAGCTATCTGAACTGTTCTTTGGGAGAGATTAGGGCTGTCTGTTTCACAAATGCCTTAAAATTATACTCGACACCTACATTTATTTCGTTGTTCTAAGATGTATCTGAATGAAATCCAGGTTTTGGGTCTGGTGGGATAATAAGCAGTAGGAGCCAAAGATAAATTTTGTGAAAAACCTTTTAGTGATAGCTAAGTAATCACTGTTGGCAACTCTCAAAGGCCTCTTATCAGGGCTTTTAAGACAGTTTTCCTGCACCATAGAGGAAAGGATTGTTTGGGCAATAGTGCTATCTGCGGTCAACACAATATTACCTTTACGGCAATTCAGATTAAGCTGTAAGACCTGACATTCTCCCAACCAGCTTTTGAATCTATTGTTTGCCAAATATTTCCAAACTATTTAGCATTAAAGTAAAAATAGTCAAAACCAATGTTATCTGCAGGTTCATCAGTTCTGTACCCTTACACTCACAGACCCCATTTCAAATTTTAGGGACCTTTAATGGTAATTTGTCCTTCTGGTTCACTAGACACCACTTTGTTTGAAAACTAGTAATATCTGAATTTAGTTTTCATCTAGTGGTGAACAGACCCAGTCAAAAACAGTGATGAAATAGTCTGGCACATTAATGTGGATATAAATGAATGGTAAATAGTAGAAGGTGCTATCAATCTCATTCCTAAATGAGTTCTTTGTCCTCATTTTCATTCCCACCCACCCTACCACAACCCTACTGGCTTAAGAAATGGGATCTTCCAAAACTGGTAGAAGGGAAGTCATGGACTTTGTCTCCCCCTGTAGTTCCTCTATTCACTGAAGACAGGAAACAGGGAACTTGCCCTTGAGTCTTTTCTGTATTTTTTTAAACTAAATTTTCTTTTCTTTTTTCAATGATAAAATATATGAATATTTTCTCCTTCCTTTCCCTCTCCTTCTCTAGGGAACAAGAAAAACAAAATCCTTGTACCAAATAAGCACAGTTAAGCAAAACAAATTCTCGTATTGACTATGTCCAAAGATGTGTATCTCATTCTACATATTAGTCACTCATCGCTCTGTCAAGAGGGAGAGGAAGCTTTCTTCAACCTCTCTGGAATCATGATTGATAGTTGCATTGGATTGAGTTCTTTAAGCTTTTAAAATGATTTGTTTTTGACAAAGTCGATATTAATGTACAAGTTGTTCTCTTGGTTCTGCTTACTTCAGTCTCCATCAATTCAGTTGACTAGGTGGTACAGTAGATAGAACACTGGACCTATAGTCAAGAAGACCTGAGTTCAGATCTGGCCTTAGATACTTACTAGCTATGAGACCCTGGGAAACTTGACCTCTGTTTGCTTCAATTTCTTCATCTGTAAAATGGAAATAATAATAGCACTTACCTACCAAGATTGTTGGGGGGATCAAATAAAATGATACTTTTAATACACATTGTAGATCTTAAAGTCCTATATAAATGCTATCTATTACTGTTCTTATTTTCCCCAGATTTCTCCGAAGCCCCACTTACTGCTTGTATAACTTCAAGTCCTTTCACCTACACAAGTCTCAGTTTCCTACTCTGTAAAATGTGGTTGGCCTAGATGACCACCAAGGTTCCTTTCAGGTCTAAATTCATAATCAATGAAACTCATCAATTAATTGTGATGCATATGTGAAGCATCTACTATACAGCAGGTATGCTAAGGGCTGAGGTTTATTCCTCAAAAGTTACATAGTCTCTGTCCCCAAGGACATCCTACTGGATAAATGTGATTTTGAATTAATGAAATTTGGGTTAGCATTTAAGGCTATCCACAGTTACTTTTACAGCTTTATTTTCCATTATCCCATCTGCCAATCCTCTGCTCCAGAACCATTCTACACAATATCCTCAAAATAGATGTTTCTGTACCTTCACATGCTACCTCCCCTGCTAGGGATGGTCCTCCTTATTTCCCTCTTCATAATAGCTCATTTCAACCCAACTTGATTGATGATTGATGAGTTCTTTTCTGGAACCACCACATTATCAGAAGTCTGAGCCCCAATATTCACTTCCCTCCCGGCTTCACTCATCCTAGCCGTCTTGTCTGCTGAGGACGACCCTACCGCAGGGCCAGCTCGATGAGGGATGATAGGTGGGTCCTTATCCTACCAGAACTACTTATCATCTTTACTATCCTTTCTTGCCAAAGACACTGGTTTGTCATTTCTCTTTCCAGCTCATTTGACAGATGAAGAAGCTGAGATAAACAGAGTTAAGTGACTAGCCTAGGTTCACACAACTAGTGCCTGAGACCCAATTTGAATTCAGATCTTTCTGACTTCCAAGTCCAACACTCTAACCACTATGCCACCTTGCTGATCACAGCTTCCTTTTAAGGAAGAACAAAAGGCCAGGATTCTGAAGAAGCCTTATTCATACTCACTTGCTGCCCCTTTAAATTTGGAAGGCTTCCTTTCTTCTCAATGATAGGTATAGTACTTTTTAACTCCAGCTCCAATTCCAACTCCTGGTCTGTATTTCTCTTACTCTCCTATAGAATATAAATGTGTAATAGTTTAGTTTCAAGCGATGTAGCAATAAGGTCATTAGCATCTCACTGTTTATTGATCTAATGAATGAAATTTAGAATTATAATTCATGGTATGTATAAAAATTTCCATAGGGGAACAACTGTGGCATAGTCAAATGTTGGTGTAGAGGCATTGAGTCATAGTGGATAAAATGCTGGATTTGTAGTCAAGACTTGGGTCCAAACCCTGTTTGACTATGGGCAAGATACTTAAACGTTCTAAGCCTCAGCTGTCTTCTCTGTAAATTGAGAAGTTCCTTTGAGATCTCATCCAACACTAACTCTATGATCTGACAATACCAAGAGATCTTACGTTTGAATTATTTTTTAAATCTCCAAAGAAACTTTATGAATGTTGTGTTCTCAGTAAGATTATGAATGAATGTTTCTTAAATGAGTAAAGAAACTCAGGAAAACTGTAAAAACAGCCACAATATAAAAGACCATACATTTCAAGTGATTTCCTTTTTGCATCTGTTGGATAAAACTGCTGTAGTTTAAAGATTCGGGGATGACAATTTAGTTTTCAATGGCTTTTTTATTCAGATGAGTATGTTTCATGTCTGTGAAAAATAAGTGTGGTTTTCTTCTAGGCAATTTATAGTAGTTCCTATTTTTGATAGTTCAAGAGAGTAGAAAGGTGATTAAAACCTCTTAGAATGTATCCATTTGGTGGAGAGATAGAGTATTGTGGATGGAGCCAGAATATTTTGTTCACATGGTATTTGAAGAAGATGAACCTTGATCAGTAGAGGTCAGAAATCTGAAGAAGAATCCTTGGCATGGCATAGGAGCAAGTAAGGTTATTTAAATATAGCACAATTAGATTTAATAATTATGTCAATCACAAGTGCCACATGCTATCCAACCTAATTTTCAAAGAATCAGAAGAAGCTTTCCATTACACTGGGTGGATCCTCGATGGGGGATTTTTGGAATGACAGACAAAAACAAGGGCTAACAAGATGTGGAAGAATCACCATCTGTCCTTAAAGAAAAAGACTCATTAAAGAAATTCCTAATCCATGAAAATATCAAGTTCTTAATTTGTCTCCCACTTTTGTCAAAATAAGTCTTCCCAAATGTAGGGGAGAAAATATTTCATTGGTTCTCCATTTTCTCATGCCAAGATATTCCCCTCAAGTCAGGTTCATACCTGAATCTAGGAGAGGATTGATATTTTACTTCTGTTCCTAATAATGATAATAGCTAACATTTAAATAGCACTTACTATGTGCCAGGAACTGTGCTATATGCTTGCAAACATTATTCCATTTTCTCCTCACAGCAATCTTAAAAGGTGGGTACTATTATTATCTCCATTTTACAGTTGAGGAAACTGAAACAAACAGAAGTTAAGTGACTTGCCCAAGATTGCACAGCTAGTAAGTGCCTGAGGTTGGATTTGAACTCAGGTCATCCTGACCATAGGTATGGTGCTCTATCCACTGGGTCACCTAGCTTTAAAGGAAGCTAAAGCTGCTTCTTCTAGGCAGAAGTTCTATGAACTCAGTGGTTACCCAGGCACAACAAGCAGAGTTTACTGGCTATCTAGAACATATTGGTGAGCCCTTAGAGAGAGCAATGCTCACTCATTTAATATTTATTTGAGTAATTTTCTACTTTCTGATCCAATACTTTAGTAAAAAATTATGATAATAGTTGATACTTCTAATATTATTAGCAACAGAACTTTAAGGTTTGCAAAGATGTGTGTGTATGTGTGTGTGTGTGTGTGTGTGTGTGTGTGTGTGTAAAACACTTCTGCATGGTATATGTCCAGTAGTGGGATCATTAGGTAAAAGGATATGAATAGTTAAATAGTTTTATAATTCAAATTGTTTTCCAGAAGAGTTGGACCAAATTTACAGTTCCACAAAGAATATTCTTTAGTAGATATCTCTGCATAGCCCCACTGACAATTTTAATCTTTTATCATCCTTGCCACATTAAGGAGTATGAAATGAATTATCAGAATTGTTTCAGTTTGCACTAATTATTATTAGTATTTTGTAGCAATCTTTCAAATGCTTGGAGAGAATTTACAAATTTTTTTTGGAAAACTCTTCATTTATATCCTTTGACCACCTCAGGAGTCTTATACATTTATGTAATTTCCCATATATCTCAGCTATCATTTTTTTTCAGAGATAGCTGGTGCAAAAATGTGTCTTACTTAAACACTTCTCTTCTTTTTAGTTGCATGAATTTTGTTCATGCAAAAAGTTTTAGTTTTATATAATCAAATTTATCTATTGTATATTTTATGATTTGTCCTACATGTTGTTAAGAATCTTCCCTTCACCACAGATGTAAAAGTTACTACCTCCCACTCTCCTCTGATTTTTAAATGATGTGGTATTTACATCATGTATCTATTCAGATTTTATTGTCATATACAATGTATCATTCTGTTCTTAACACTTTTTATTATACTGCTTTCTAGTTTTCTTAGGAACTGTTGTCCAATAAGGAATGCTTCCTTCATGAGTTTGCTTTCTTGTGTGTGTTGCACACTAGATATCCATATGATTTGCTTGTCTGAAAGACTGAACTACTTTCCATCTCGTGACCAGTAGCAAATTGTTTTGGTGACTATTGTCCCATAGCAAGTGTTCTTAATGTTTGTTGTGTCATGGACAGCCTGATGAAATTTATGAACCTCTAATCAAAATAATGCTTTTAATGCATAAAATAAAATACAATTACATTGAAGTATAGTTACCAAAATATTTTAAAAATAAGTTTATGGATCCCCGGTAAAGAAATCTTGATCTATAGTATAGGTTAAGATCTGGTCATAATATACCCCTTTTATTCCAGCTTTTTTCCCTTTAAAAATATTAAATTTTGTGTTTCTCCAAATTTATTTATTCTTCTTTTATCTTGATCTTTAAAGAGATACTTTGGCAAGTTGGTTGCTATAACCACTAGTTTGTAAATTAATTTTGGTAGTACTGATATTATGGTCATATTGGTAAGATCTAACCATGATCTCTCTCTAAATCTTCCTTTATTTCTGTAGTTGTATTTCTATAAGTCCTGAATATATCTTGATAGATTAACTCCCAGATATTTCACACAGTTTTTAGTTTTTCCAACGGATTTTCTTTTTTTGCAATTTGTAATTTTCATCTGGTTTTCATAATTTCTTAAAGATGATCAATATACATCTACAAGTGGTTCTTATACTATGAAACACAACTCAAAAGTAGTTCTTTTATTATTTCTTAACGTGATATTTTAAAGGAAGGTGGAAGAAATGAAATTTTTAAGAGGGTGGAATTCGATAGAAGACAAGGATGTGGAGTGAGTGGTTTAAACTGCCCTCTAATAAGGAGAACAGGAAAAAAAATACAGTCTGAAACACATTTAAAGGAAGGAAAGATGAGGTCACAAGGAGTATGTATTTCTGATTTGCTGAAGAAAGTGAATGTTCTGAAATATTGTGTAATGATAATTTTGTAATTGTGGTAGAGAAGTATATCATGAACAGTTACTGTATTGTCATCTGGATTGTAAATGCATTGTAAATAATATCCATTTTAATAAAATCCTAAATAGCTCTGAAGTTCAAGTCTGTGGTCAGTGAGGTGGTGCAGTGGATAGAACACTAGGTCTGGAGTTAGGAAGACCCAAGTTCAAATCTAGCCTCAGATACTTATGAGCTATGTGATCAGTTTCTTCATCTGTAAAATAGGGATAATAACAGCACCTAACTTCTTGTGTTGTTGTAAGGATCAAATGAGATAATAATTATAAAGTTGTTAGTATAGTGATTGGCATATGGTAAATGCCATAGAAATATTAGCTATCATTATTATTCTAAAATTATTTGTAATTAGTAATTAATCACACAGTGACTGGCACATGGTAAGTGCTTAATGAATGCTTGTTTCCTTCCTTACTTTTTTCAAGTCCTTTGCAGCAATATGTGAAAAAAGACTAGATTAAAACAACATCACAAAATCATGGCAATTCCTTCAGTGTACAAAAACAGTTGTCATTTTGTTCAGGAAATAACTTCCAAATATTAGCACCCATCTTAATGATGAAAACATCACTTTTTAAAGTGTTAATGGCATTTCACAGCAGCAAGCAAATCATTTTGTGAAATTATACCTGTAATATTTCCCAAAATGATTATTTTGTCAGTATAGATGCTTTATTAATTTTTTCACACTGGATATAATATGCAAACCCATATTTTCCTGATGCCAGGCAACATCATGTGAAACCAGCAAAATGAAGTTGCTTTTCCTTGGTTTCTAGTTCATGTATTGTAAAGAGTTTGTGAGTAAATGAAGGTGTGGATGTACTGAAGAAGAAATGAAATTGAGAACTGCGAATTGTCATGAATGGCATTGCTTTATAGTGGAAATTGATTTAACCTATTCCCCCTGGAGCTATAGTCATACACTTAAGAGCTGCTGGAAGTTGACTCTAAACCATTTTTTCAGAGACTATTTGCACTAGAGATGACCAAGGACTAAAGTATCATATCCAGGTACTATAGTCTGTCCCTCAGCTCCATTTAAACTCACCTCCAGTGGGTCAGTCCAAAGAGAATGAACTTTTGGAAATGGCAGAGTCTTATGAATCACATACAATTCGCACCAATTTTCATTTGCCTCACAGAATTCTATTCCACCTTAGTCAGTATGTGCTCAAATGCTAAAGCAAATGCAGACTGCCATGGGTCTAGGGAATAATTTTTTATGATCTGTATTCTGGGATTTTTTTTTTTTTACCATGTTGTATTTGTCCTTAGTTTTCAAGGAAGAAGAAGTCAGAGAAATGATGACATGATTTGCACTTGACTTTGCTTTGAGGGAGGGAGAGCTGTGCAAGGTCACCAGTCTCACGTTCTCCTCCTGAGCCATCTGGATCCAGTGACTGGATATTCATCAGGATGACTGGAGACATCTCAGGATGCAGTGGGAGACCTTGGTCTTTTAGGCTAAGGTCTTTTCAGGTACTCACTTAAAGTGAGGTAATGCCCATTTAGTGAATAGGTCTCTTTAAAAACCAGTCACAGGAATGGCCCCTTAAATAGAAAAGAAAAAAAATTAGGGGAGAAAAAAGAGAGAGAGAAACAGACAGACAGAGAGAGAGAGAGACAGAGAGGAAGGAAGGAAGGAAGGAAGGAAGAAAGAAAGAAGGAAGGAAGGAAGGAAGGAAGGAAGGAAGGAAGGAAGGAAGGAAGGAAGGAAGGAAGAAGGAAGGAAGGAAGAAAGAAAAAAAGAAAGAAAGAAAGAAAGAAAGAAGGAAAGAAGGAAAGAAAAAAGGAAGGAAGGAAGGAAGACATCTAGCCAGTAAACCCCAAGTTAACTGGGTAGCCTCTGGCCCAAATTTATCTTCCTTTGTAGAGGACAAGGGAGGGGAAAGTGAGACAGAAGGAAAAGGATGAGTTGGCCAGCTGGGTCCCTACTCAGGCAGCTCATTCTCCTCACAGGTTGTGTTCATCCTTCATTTTTGAAGAAGATCCTGAAATGATGACATGGCTTGCACTTGACTTTGTTTCGAGTACTACTAGAACTCCAGGGCCTCTAGGTGACATAGTATATAGAGTGCTGTGGAATCAGGAAGACCTGAGTTCAATTTTGACCTAAGCAAACTTACTAACTGTGACCCTGGGCCAGTTATTTAACCCTGTTTGCCTTGTCATCTGTAAAATGAGCTGAAGAAACAAAAGGCAAAACACTAGAATCTTCGCTAAGAAAACCCCAAATGGAGTCTTAAAGAGTTAGGCATGACTAAAAACAGTACCAGAACTCTATTTTGTTTCTCTGAAGTGATATGCTTGTAAACGACTAGCAGCAGAGCCTCCAGAAGCCTTTATAACTCTTCCACTGATGTTCAGTAACCAACCAACATTTATTGAGTGCTCGCCATTTGCCGAATACTGTACTAATGAAGTTTTCTTTTCTCTTCAAGCCTCAGGAATGTATCTTCAATTCCATCCCTTCTGTATAGTAGACCACAAAAGAGCCTAATCTGTTTAAAAATAGTTTAGCCTGAAACCCTGGGTTGATGCAAAGTAAAGAAGACTCCTGGGGTGGGGGTGGGGATGGGGATCTGTGAGTTTCCTCACTCAAAACGAACCTCCACTAATAAAACTCTCCATTATTTTGATCTGGCTATTTTTCAGTTAATGCTAATCACAAGATTTTGACAAAATGGATTTGGCTCTCCAAAAGAGTAGGCAAACCTGAATGCTATCTATAGCATTTTTTCTTAGCATACAATTCATAAACAAATAACTAGTACATTAACAATTAATATACAATGCAAAAAAAAAAAAAACCCAGTAAATCATCTGCCATGTGGCTGTGAACAAAAACAATAAAACATATGTAGCAAGGGGCTGCAAATTCTCTATTTTTGCAAATCTCAGAAGTCCACAGAATTGCCCAGGATACAGGAGTTTTAGAAAATCTGATAGTCACTCAGCAAACATTTATTAAGTGTTGACTTTGTGTCAGATATTATGGTAACAACAAGGGATACAAAGAAAGGTAAAACACAGTCTTGGCTCTCCAGGAGCTCCTAGCCTAATGGGGAAGATCACATGCAAACAAGTAGCTATGCATGAAAAGGATATATACAGGGTACGTAGGAGATAATTAACAGAGGGAAAACGATAGGATCCAGGTGGATCAGGACAATCTTCCTGGGATTTGAAGAAAATTAGGAAAGTCAGGAGGCAGAAATGAGGAGTGAGATGGTTCAAGTAGAGACCAGTGAAGATACAATTTGGATTCTCTCCAGTGCATAAGCAACACAAGATACTTAACTTATGCTTCCAGTAGAAACTGTTATAATATGCCAATGTTGAAACTCTGGAGGAATTCTGGATCTAGGATCAGTCTTAGCTTGGTCTGAGACATGGACCTTGTTCCTGGCAGTCTTATCTCCCTTAGGGACTTCTGACTTCTTCTGACCACCTTTAGGGCAGGGTGATGGGTCTCAGAATCCAACAACAAAGAGAGATAACTCAGATAACTCAGATAACTCGTTAGGGTCAATCTGTTTTGGTGGAGGAAGCTCCCCTTCTTGGAGATTCCCATTTATGAAATGAAAGATCCTCTTCAGAGTTTGGCACTAACAAATTATGTGTTTGTGACTGTAGACAAGACACTCTGTGAGATCTGGCCTGTAGGTTCAAAAGCATATATGATTACTGATGCTTAACATGTTTTGGTTTTTGACTCTTCCACTTGGGGAAGCATGAAATATCTTTCTCTTTTCTACCAATATTTGGTAATTATTCAGTTTGATCACTGTCTTCATTCTCATTATGGATGACAAGTATTTAAAATACTAATTCATGAAAGAAAAAGAAGATAGACTAGTGACATAGAGACAGTGAGGTATAAACAATGGCCTTTCCAAATTTGCTATTGTTATGGCAGGAGGAAGCAAGGAAAACCCTGAGAAACTGGGTTAGACTTCTTGTAATGAATTGGTGGGAGGATATGGACAAAAGTAACATGTGCAAAATAGGCATGGAGGCATTGCTATCTGCATGATTGAAGGGAAAAATATACCATATTAATGAGATCATGGATTCATTGGGGAAAGAAGTATTTGAGCACAATAATTGCAATGTCATTGTTAATATTAATAATGTTATCCCACACCAAGTCTGATCCACAAGGGCTTATTATACTTCACTAAAAATTCTCCCTTACTGAGCTCCCCAGTTTTGTTGTGAGAGGAAAAGGAGTAAACTTTCTAAACCAGTAAGCACTATTTGAACGTCCAGTGAGGTTTTCCAGACTTTTTACTTAAATTACAACATCATGGGGAATACAGCACTGTGGAAACCTAAGCTGGGAGACTCACTGCTATTAAGACATGGAGAAACAGAACATGCATTTCCCAGAAACATACCAAAGCAAGATAATTGCAGAGAAGCTTCCCTAGAGCACCCCCAGTTAAAACTTGCCATCTGGGATGGAATAGCTTCTGTTTTCATTTGCAATATTGCATTGTAATGAAGTTCCTCTCCCTTTGCAGCAATAACATATGCCATAAGCACCTGCCAGGCACCTAGGGGGTTGCCAAATTTAATCTTTCAGAGGATATGGGAAATAAAGATGGCATGGATCAATTCTCTTCTGGCAAGACTCGCTCTCACTTATCAATTCAAATCAACAAGCATTTATTAAATTTTTACTACATGCCAGCACTTGGGATCCTTTAGTATCACATGTTAAGGACCATAATGATAGTGACAGGGAAGAATGATTATATGTTTATCTGATTATATAATATATGATTATACATTATATGATTATATGATATATGATTTATATCATATAATTATATATTATATAATATATGATTATAGTTACATAAATTTTTATAATATAAATAATAGCTAATACATTTTCTAATCATATATTTGCACATAGTTATAATTATATATAAAATATGGGGCAGCGAGGTAGCCCAGTAGACACAGTGCTGAGCCTCAAATGACGAAGACATCTTTCTGAGTTCAAATCTGGCCTCAGACACTCATTAGCTATGTGACCCTGGGTAAGTTACTTAACCCTGTTTGCCTCAGTTTCTTCATCTGTAAAATGAGCTGGAAAAGGAAATGGTAAACCCCTCCAATATCTTTGCCAAAAAAAAAATGGGGTCATAAACGTTGAACATGACTGAAAAATGATTAAAAACAAGAACATACCCTCTAATATCACATGTTAAGAACCATAATGATTTTGACACTGAAGGATGATTTTTTTATTTATGATTTATGATTATAATGTACACAGTGTGAGACACTTGGCTATGATTCTGATCTTTCTTGTGTTCAGATTCAAGTATGGAATGAATTTTCTATGTTATTACAAAATGCAAAGATTATACTTATTACCTTGTAATGACAGTACAAGGTTAACCTTAGGAACAAATAATTACATGAATAATTACTTCATTATTATTTAGTTTTGCCTTTTTCTATAGAATATAATCTTATCAAGGGCAGGAACTGTATCAGTTTGTCTTTGTCCACCTATACCTACCACAGTTCCTGATAAATAGAACTTAAGAAGGGCTTACTGATCACTTATTTGATTATTTTTCCCTTTCAAGCAAGCATAGCAGCTCATCATCCTCCTATTTACCTTCAACTTCTTTTTCCCCAGAGATAAGACACAGGCAGTCCCTGTTCCTCATAACAATGAATATATTTATTTTCTCCTTGATATACCAACAAAACTTGAAGACTTCAAAAGCATTTTTGCTAAGAAACTAAGGAAAATAAATGAATAAAATTTCTAGATGTGACTAAAAAGTATAAAAACAGGGAATACATTGCTTGGATACTAAACAAAAGTAACTCAGGTGATGAGTCTAAGGTATTTGAGTTGGCACAGTTTCCATAAGGTGCCATTTGTCAGCCTCTTTCAGATTCTGCTTCCTAGTTCTGTCTATGGTTGCAGGCACCCAGAATTTGAGTGGTTAGCTCATTTCAGGCTTCCTCTGAGGCCTGACTACCTGGAAAACGTAAGATGCTTTCTTATTTGTACCTCAAAGTTTCCACTTCTGAGTTTCAGGCTAACTGGAACACTGGAGGGAACCATCTCACTCAGTGATATCTTGAAGTTTTCCTTTGTTTTGGGGTCCAGGTCCATTTGTACTATTTCATTTTTCTTTGATGGTTAAAGTTACCTCTTTTCCTAGCCAGGTGTTAAAAATTGTATTGTAACAGTCACAGCAACACTGTGCAATGATCAACTATGATAGCCTTAGCTCTTTTCAGCAATACAATGATCCAAGACAATTCTAAAAAGACTCAGGATGCTATCCACATCCAGAGAAAGAACTATGGAGTCTGGATGCAGATTGAAGCCTACTATTTTCATTTTCTTAAATTTTTTTCTTTCTTGTAGTTTTTCCCTTTTGTTCTATTCTTCTTTCACAACATGCCCAATGTGGAAATATGATTAATATGACTCTACATGTATAACCTATATTAGATTGCTTCTGTCTTGAGGATGGGGTAAAGGAGAGAGGGAGGGAGAAACATTTGGAATTCAAAATCTTATAAAAGTGAATGTTGAAAACTATCTTTACATATAATTGGAAAAAAATTAAATACTTTTAAAAGGAGAAAAAAGGAACATAGAGCTACTTAAATAAATGGAGTGACAGTTAGAAAAAAAGGCTTGTAAAATCATAGCACCTCAAAGTTAGAAGAGACATCAGAGGGAGCACCCACTTCTTCCTGAGGCTGCTCATCTCATTTTTATGCAGTACTTATTGTTAGGGAGTTTTCTCTTACATGATATCTACATTTGCTTTTATACAACTTCTACCTGAATGTCCAGAATCATTTGCAGACTTGAGCTCATCATCCTGGCAGTGGTTATTTTATATTACAAGAATTTGTCTCAGGGGTTGCTTTCTTCTGGGCAATCAGCACTCAGACCTGGAGTTTTCAGTATTTTTAACTCACAATGTTTCCCATAAGGGTAGGAACAGCCCCCTCAGGATTGTTGTTTAATTATATATGCTCGGGAAAGGAAGCAAAAAGCAGAAGAGGGAGTCAGAAAATTGATGTCCAATCTCAGGCTTACCTAAACAACACAGTTTCTTGCTGACACTTGTCAACAGATACCATAAACTGCTAGGGGAAAAGAAGGGAAGACATGAACCTTTATCCCTTGATGCAAGTCTAAGAGAGGCTCAGAGTCCCAATACACTGAACAGATAGGGTGATAATAGATAATGGGAGTAGTTTCTCTTTATAAAGTCTGCTGCGGCAGTGGGGTGGTGCAGCCCTGGAGTCAGGAGGACCTGAGTTCAAATGCAGCCTCAGATACTTAATAGCTGTGTGACTCTGGGCAAGTCACTTAGCCCTGATAGTGTCCAAAAAAAGTCAACTGAGTGGATAGTTCTTCCTGACTCCATGGTCAATCCTATTTGACTCAGCTCTCCTCTTCCCCAAGGGTATAATCAAGGTTTGCTGGGTCATACCAAAACACAAATCCGTCAGCCCAGAACTGGTGCACACGTGGTTCACCAGAAGGGGACAGGGCACACATGTGATTGGAAGGAAATCGAATCTAGGGAAAGTACACGTGTCACTGGAAGTGATCCAGAGCTTATTGTGTACCAGAAAGATATTCACTCTGACTATGCTTGTCTAAAAGAATGACCATCATTACACTTAAGTAAAATTCTTCCTTTCCTTTTTTTTTTTAAAGAAAACTGCCTTTATTCTATTAGTAACTGGAAAAAACTAACTTATGCAGAAAAAAAGTTTAGTCAGCTGGAGAGGAATGAGAAGTTTGGCCACCAACAAAGAGAATGGGTAGCAAATTCCCCCAGGAGATTAAGGGGAGTCATCACTGTAAGAGTGAGAAATAAAGAAACATTGTATAGACCAAGATGCTGCAACTTAAATTCAGATCAATCACTCTGAAGCATGGCATTGCCTTGGAATGGAACCAATTCCCCATTCGCTAATCCCAGTTTCAGGAGACAGGGGTGGACACTGGGCTCTGATATCCAGAAAAAAAACAAACTGCTAATAATGGCTGTCATTCACTGGAGGAAATGATAAAAAGAGATTTCAAATGTTTTTCCATCTGACTTTATGTTTGAAGGTATTTTCTTAAAAAAAAAAAAACAAACCAGAGAACTTCTGTAGAGATAACAAGTGTAAGCATTGGGAAATCCAATTGTATAAAAAACTACTACTTTAAAACTGGGGTAGATATATTTATTTTTTGGTAACATACATTAAGTGGTATTAATTACAGGGTAACTCTCAGGTAACTAACATGAAACCACAGAACTGTAGCTTTGCGGTAGCTTGCCATCTCTGACGGTCCCATTTCCAAACAATTGAATAATACCCCAAAGCTATACCAATAAAAGCCTGATAAGAGGTCCTGCTCTAAAGTGACTTTGTACTTATTCCCGAGAGGGTCCTGTTAGGTATAAAAGTAGTTAAGTCCAATTCACAAAAGTTATCACCTTTTCTCTTTCTAGAAAGAAGTTGTTAACAATTTCCTTGAATTAGTGCCAGATGTGCTCACTGGGAAACAATAGTGGTTGGCTTCTAAATACCGTAGCAAGACGATTTCCGCTTTGTCAATTTCTTAAAATAAATTATAGATAAATGAAAAAGGCCAACAATCATAGACTAAGATTAATAAACAGCACTTCCAAAACTAACCAAGTGAGAGCTTGGGCTTTCCACTGTGTTTACAAGACGAGGCACCCGAATAGTTTTCTTTCCACATCTGGCTTACAAACAAAGCCACTCTTGTGATCATTTCAAAAGCCTCCCTCCCTCCTGCCATCTTTGGTTTTTGCTGAACGCTCCATATAACCAAATATACCAATCCTATTCACCACATAGCTGCCTTCTTCAGATTTCTCTGGCTCCTGCTTCAGCTTGGCCAGCTGTCTTCTCATACGCTCATCATTTCGTAGCCTCTTCTTCTTCCCCATCAGGATAATGGGCACATTGAGAAAAAATGCTTCACCCGGGGTCCACTTCTCTGGGATATTTTCTAAACTATCTAAACTATCAGCGTTATGGATGGAAAAACACCTAAGTATGAGATCGGTCTTGACCAGCTGTGTCCCACAAAGCCAACTCCACCTGTTTTCATCCACTTCAATATCTGCTACATAATTTTCAAACATGTGGACACATAAACTCCAGAGGAATTGGTCTTGGCTAAATACAGTCAGCAAGCATGTCTTCCCACATGCACCATCACCAATTATAACCAATTTTTTTCGGGTGGCGATCTCGAATTCCTTCGCACGGGACAAGCTGCTCTGAGCCGCGTGTTCTAGGACTCAGGCAGGCAGTCCGGTAAGGAGCTGGAGCTCAGAGAGTCAAATTCTTCCTGTTTTATTCCTAACTGTTATTTCCCTCATTCAGGAACTCAAGACCTAAAATTGTGGCATTCCAGCTATAATAGGAACTTTAGGCTTCTGTTTCTTTTTAGTTGTTAAACGTTTTGGTTCTAATCCAGAAAACCAGCGTTTACATTAAAAAAAAAAAAATTCCAGAGAGTATTTACCATCCTTCAGTGTGGCTCGCCCTCTTCTCCCCTCCCTCAAGTGATCCGAGCTGACGTCCTTTGAAAGGTACTCTAGCCTTGCTTCCGGGCCTGTGACCTAGCTACGTGAAGAACTAACACATTGGTTGGGCCATCTGTCAGCTCCAAAAGGCTTGACTGCATACAGTTTCCTGGGTGTTATCTTGGTGACAGATTCTTAATTCCATGCAAAGTTATTCATTAATTTTGTTCACCATATTCTCAGTGGGATATAGTTTGTTTATTCCCTCACCTCTGAACACAGCCGTATCATTCAAAACAGTTGATTCGGCGTCTTATTGGCAAATGCTCAGGTGGTTTCACAGTTTTGAGCTCCTATCAGCTTCTCAGGATGACTTGATTAACTCTGGGTTTTCCTTCAGTCACACAAATGCACAATTAATAAGTTCCCAAATCCATTAATGCAACTATAAGCAGATTTATAGATGCTTAAGATCTCTCTGGGTCAAAATAATTGAAGATCGAAAAAGGAAAATAGTAATTTAAAAATTGTCACTTAAAGGGCCAGTTAGAAAGTCTTTTATATTAAATCCCACCCAGATCTCTCTTTTCAAGGCAAAATTTCAGTGAATGGGTTTCTGAAATATCAAATGACCTTGGTGCAAGTGTTTTATCCGTGAAATTCTGTAGAAGTGAACTCAGGGGTTTCCAAATTTTCCTGACATGTTTTATGACATTTTTGACTGATCGTGGGAAATGCTGACAATGAAGGTAATAGGAAAGGGCTGTGTCTGAAGTAAGTGCCTTGCAGATGCATCTGGTAGAACTTAAAGATGGACCTGTAATGAGAGGTCACCTGTTCTGTCTTGTAACTGTTGGATGTCCCTGGAAAGTAATTATTCAGGGTCCACTTGAATACCTCTACTAATGGGAAACTCACTACCTCCTTATGCAGCCCATTTTACTTCTGAACATGTCTAACTGTAAGTTAGTTTGTCTTCATACTGAAACAAAATCTGCTTTTCTGGAACTTTTGCCTATTGCTTTTACATATGTCCTTCAAAGCTAAGCATTACAAGTCCAATTAATCCCTTTTCCATATTATAGCCTTTTACATGAAATCAGCTAACATTTTATTTCTGTCAGGGGTTCTTATTCTTTTTTGTGTCAAAGACCCTTGAAATGGTCTATCTAGGGCAGAGGATAGAAGGGCTCCCACGTCCCTTGTTCTGAATATGATATTCTACATATTCTTTGTGAACCCATTTGGAGTTTTCTTGGCCAAGATACTGGAATGCTTTGCCATTTCCTTCTCCAGCTCATTTGAAAGCTGAGGGAACTCAGACAAACAGGAGTAAGTGACTTGCCAGGGTCATACAGCTAATAAATGTTTGAGGTCATATTTGAATTCAAGAAGATAACTGTAGGTATAATGGCAATCAAATTAGGATCTTTTGCTGTTTTTGTTTTACTAAAAGTGCCTCTGAATAATATGACTAAGGAGGATCTTTACTATCCATTGATGGGCCTGTCCACTGTGGGAAGCTTGATTAGGGGACAGGTGTGTGTGTGTGTGTGCATGTGTGTGTGTGTGGGCGCGCGCGCGCGTGTGTGTGTGTGTGTGTGTGTGTGTGTGTGTGTGGAGAGAGTTCCAAGTACCTTTAGCTTTTTCCTAGTGAGGCACTGTGTCAGAGAGTTATGCTCTCTGGCTCTAAAAAGTGTATAAATACTCTGAGGGTGAGGTTTTATTTTGGGTCTTACTGACTGGAAGTGTATTTTTGGCCAGAGAGAGACTCTGAGAAGCTGCTAAGGAGGCTCCCACCTGGTTAAAAACCACAAGTTGACACTTCCCTCTTTGGTAACTGTGTATGTATGTAATGGTGAAATGGACCGAGTTAATAAGTCACAGGCAAAATTAATTGAGAGCGTCATTTATTAGCCAGGCTGGCAGCTGCCTCATGTAGAGACTCAGAGGAGATAGCCCTGAACTGAGGTGGGTGAGGGCATTTTAAGCATTTTGGCACTACTCGGTACAGCCTTGCGGTTTCCACAACAAAAAGAGTTCTGACAGAGCAAGAGGGGGGCTTGCTGCTAGGCAAGAACACTCAAACAGAAAGTGGTTGTCAGGGTGCTACTAGGCAAAGGACCCCAACAGAGGAGAGATGCCAGGAGAGGTACCCAATGAAAGACTGGTTGTCATTCAACATACAGGGGCTAGTTGTCAAGAAGGGGCGGGGCTAGTTGCCTGGCAAGGGGGTCTAACATTAGGGGGGCACAGGTGGTTACCATGCAAATGGACTAAACAAGAAATGACTGTTAACAATTCATCAGATATTAAACCAAAGGGGAATAACATTTTGACAGGGGCCCAACAACAGAAAAACTGTTACTAGGCAAGTTATCCAACCCTGCCCAGTAACCTAATAGATATCTCTCAGCCTAGGGGCCCAGGGAAGAATTATTGTCCATTTTAATGGTCAGACATTTTGGAAACAAGTCTGTTGACATTTGATTTCTCTATGTTTTCTCTGAAATTTTGATTTTCTCTGATACCTGCACTTGATTAAAGTGATTGTTAACCACTCAAAAGCTGCTTTTCCTTTTATGAATGCAGATCTAAGAACCTAAGAACCAAGTTTCACTGTGTATTTTGGAGTGCTTACTGATACACCAGGTGTCTAACCACTGCACCACCTAGCTGTCCTCAAAACTACCGGTTGGTTGTTGTCCTTCGTCTTTGAAGAGGACCAAAATGACACACTATGATAAAGTGAAATTTCAGTGTGTTCAGTTGTGACTGATAAGACCAATATGAGCTCGGAATGCTCTACCACAAGTTGGGCACAGATAGTCCATGTGAATATGTGGGGGTGGATATCCCAAATTTGTGCATCCTGCATTTACTTTGTGCTGTCTCAATTCTGCTTTGCTCAAAGAGCACAGCACCCTTTCTGATGCAGGCATGCCACAGTGAGAGGTTCTGTGCCAGGGTTTCCATGTTGCACAATCAAATACAAAGTTCCTGAGAGAGACCTTGAGAGTGTCCTTGTATCATTTCTCCTGGCCCCCATGTGATTGCCTGCCCCACGAGAGTTCTCCATAAAATAGTCTTTTTGACAAGTGTACATTTTGCATTCAAACAACGTGGCCAGATAGTTGGAATATTTGGCAGTTCAGCTCAAGCAAGGACTTCAGTGTCTGGTACTTTATCCTGCCAGGTGATCCTCAGAGTCTTCCTGAGACAGTTTGAATGGAAGCAATTCAGTTTCCTGGCAAGGTGCTGGTAGACTGTCCATGTTTCACAAGCATATAACAATGAGGTCAACTTCAGTTTGGTAGTCAGTCTAATACATCTTCTCTAGCAAACTTTTCTTCAGAGCCTCCCAAACACTGAGCTAGCTCTGACAATGCATGCATCAACCTCATTGTCGATGTGTACATGCCTAGAAAGTACTTCTCCACTTGTTGCAACTGATGGTTCCATGTATGGATGATGTGGTGATGGCTGATGGAGCACCTGTGTTTTCTTAGTGTTAATTATTAGGCCAAAATAATGTAGGCAGCAGAGAACTGATCCATACTTTGTTGCCTCTCAGCTTCAGAGGCTACACTGAGTGCACAATCATCACCAACACTCCCTCTGCTTTGGTCTTGGCTTGTAGCCTTTTCAAAGTAAAGAACTCACCATCAGTACAGTAGTTGACCTTAATACCGTGTTCATCCTCATTGAAAGCATTTGTCAACATGGCTGAAAACATCATCCTAAAAAGCATGGGAGCAAGCACACACCCCTGTTTCACTCCACTGGTGACTGGGAAGGCACGAGAGCATTGTCCATTATCCAGAGCCTGGGTAAACATGCCATCATGAAATCAACATACAATATTGATGAACTTCTCCATGCAACCAGATTTCGACATAATTTTCCATAAGCCTTCACGACTAACAGTGTCAAAGGCCTTGGTCAGATCTACAAACATTGTGTGCAGACCTCTGTTCTGCTCCTGGCATTTCTCCTGGAGTTGTCAGGCAGCAAACACCATACAGACTGTTCCTTGGCCCTTTCTGAAGTCACACAGGCTCTCAGGTATATGCCCATTTTCCAGATGAAAGATCAGCCTATTAAGGAGGACTCTAGCAAGAATTTTGCAGCATTGACTAAGAGAAAGCTCCCCCTGTGATTGTCACAGGACAATCTACTTCCTTTACCTTTATAGAGATGGACAATGGAGGCATCCTTGAACTCCTGGGCAATATCCTTGTCTTGCCATATAACCTGGAAAATTTCAGTCAGCTTTTGTATGAGCAATGGTCCCCCTACCTTGTAAATCTCAACTGGAATAGAATCAGCACCAGGTGCTTTGCCACATGAAAGGAGTCTAATGGCCCTCAAAACCTCTTCTTTAATTGTAAGTTCAGCTAAGGAGGGATTGACTTCAACCCAAGGAAAACAGTCAATGGCCTCAGCATTGATGGATGATGGTCTGTTGAGAACACTATGGAAGTGTTCAGCCCATCTCTCTAGGATCATGTAATTATCACTAATCAATGTGGCTCCATCAACACTGAGTAGTTGTGACCAAAAACATAGGATATTGGTCCATAAATAGCTTTCAGGGAATGATAAAAGCAATTTGGATTATTACTATCAGCATAAAACTGAATTTCATCTATCTTCTTACTGAGTCAGGAATCCTGCATCTTTCTAAGCTTTGCTTGTACTTTGCTTTTGAAGGAATCAAATACTGCCTTCTTAGAGGTGAATGAACTATCCTGCTTGGTACTATCCTGCTTGGTAAATCCTGTGGAATTCTCATTTTTCATTAACAGCTTCTGAATTTCCCCATCAATTTCATCAAACCAGTCTTGGTGTTTGCAAGTGTTGTGACCCAGATGAGCAAATGCAGTGCTGTACACCAAATCTCTGAAAGATGCCTACTCCTTTTCTACTCCACTGTTGCCAGCTCTGTGTTGGCTCAGCTTTCTCTCCAAGTTAGCAACAAACTGTGCACACTCAGAGAAGAGCTTCAATTTGTTGACATTAATTCTACTAGTAGTCATTTTGCCTTGGGGGAAGCATTTTTGATGAATACAAATATTTAGCTTGTAAAGGATGTCTATGATGAGTCCAGCACTCTGTACCACACAGTGCCTTTGTCCCTCTCACATCTTGTCTGTGTCTTCTCCTTACAATCACATAGTCTATTAAATGCCAAAGTTTGCTGCAAAGGTGCATTCATGAAAGTTTTATTGCATTTAGGTAAATGGAAGACAGTGTTGGTGATGAGAAGGTCATGCGGTGCAGAAGTTTTCAGCAGTAAATGACCATTGCTGTTGCTATTTCCAACTCCATTCCTCCGTAGGACTCCCTGCCAAGTCTGGTAGTCTGAGCCTACTCTAGCACTGAAGTCACTCAGAATTATAAGCTTGTCCTCTTTTGGCACATTAACAATAAGGGTCTCTAGGTCTTCATAAAATTTTTCTTTGACTTCATCAGGGTTTCTCATGGTGGGAACATAGTCGCTTATGATGGTGGCATGGTGTTTTCCTGTGAGTGGCAATTGCATTGTCATGAGCCTGTCATTCACTCCTTTTGGCAGGCATACCAGTTTGCTGATTAGATTAGTTTTGATTGCAAAACCTATGCCAGCTTCACAGCACTACTCTTCACTGAGCCCACTCCAGAAAAAGGTGTATCCAGCTCCAATTTCAGTAAGCTGGCCTTCATTTGCCAACCTTGTTTCACTCAGGGCTGCTATTTGGATGTGATACCTGTTGAGTTCTCTTGCAACTAGAGCAGTTCTTTCAGGTCTGCTGGATTTTGTGTTGTCTATTAGTGTGCACACGTTCCATGTGCTGATGGTGAGTGGAATCATCTTTGCAGATGTTTTCATACATTTTGTATATTTTTTTGTGTTTTGATCACATAGTGGGATTCCCTGCCTACCACAGTAATCAGGCCAGGATTGAGTGCCTTTTAGGGCACCTTTTCTAACCAATCCTCATACCAGGAGGTGGGCAGTGTGATCCTTAAAAGGTTGCTCAGACATCCGGGGGTTGGCAAGCCCCACTGCTCCTTCCAGTGAGAAACGACCCTATGGCCTAGGCTGCCTGTGTGCAGGGTTTGACTACTGCTCTCAGCGTATCTACACCTTCTGCTTCATCACTTGCCTATCATCACAGGACTTTGAGGCATAATAGTGAAATGGTATGGGTGATGTCTTTTGATTAGTGCATAAATTGGATTTAAGTGAGGCAGAGTTGCATGAAGTCATCAGCCTCACTCTCGCCTCCAGAGTCCTCACAGTCCAGTGGCAGGACAGAGTCAAGACGGCTGGCAATGGGTCAGGAGGCAGTGAATGACTTTGGCGTCTTAGGTGCCTAACCAAGCTCTAAGCACTCCATATCCCCTGCTTCATCTGCCTTCATAGCCGTTGGAACAAATTGTTCTCATTTGCCCATTCCATCAGAGGAAGTCTTCACATGCTTGGGATAGACACCCTCCATAATTCACCAATGGGTTTGAGAGCCCTTGGTTAAACTCAGCCTGGTTTGGCCCATCTGCAGAAATGATTTACTGGGATGTGACTGCTGTGCATGCTGCAGCTTTTTGGAGCCACAGGTGAGAGGAAGGTGGAATAGGTGGACACCAAAGGTGTGGAGAGCCATCACGCCAAAGATCTTGGTCCTTCCTGAACACACCCTACACCCCAACACTACTACCACCACCACCACCAACAATTACAACCACCTCTCTTGTTCTGAATACCACACTTTTCATATAATACTATTTGACATTTATATAACTGTTTGAAATACTTGATAGATACTTGGTATATAATTTGGTCTAAGATGACCTAAGTTCTTTTAGCTGTCATGTTACATTATGGACCCATGTTAATATTTTATTCCTCAAAAACCCCAACTATTTTGTACGTGAACTCTTCACAAGTTACCTTTCCCCAACAATGCTCAAATGACATATCTGTAAAAAAAAAGTATGTAAATATTTGTAAAAAATGAAAATGTTTGTAAAAATGTATTAAAAAAATTGTAAATAGTACTTAGAATAGTGCTTGGCATATTGCAGGATCTATATAAATGCTTATTCCATTTCCTACCCCACAGTCACACTGAGAGGTAGTATGGTACAATGGAAAGAACACCAGCTATGGAGTTGGAGAATTTTGGTGAAGATCCTCATTTTTCTACTTAATTTGCTATAACACCTTAAGCAAGTTGTTTAACGTCTCAGGGCCTCAGTTTCCTTATCTGTAAAATGAGGGGGTTGTATTAGATCATCTCTAAGGTTTTTGAATTTTTGTTCCTATGAGCATAGTTGGTTTTTTGAATTCAAGTGCAACACTTTACATTTGTGTCCATTAAATTTCATCTTATTAAATTTATAATTGATTGCTTTCCTATGAAGAGCTTTTTGAATACTGATTTTATTAGCCAATAGCCAAGGCTCTTCTTAGCTTTGTATCCTCTGCACATTTAATATATATTCCATTTGTGTCTTCATCCTGGTTGCTGATAAAAATGTGGGACAAACAGGGCCAGGGACAAAGTCCAAAGATCCTCCAATAGAGGCCTCAACCACTGTCATTTCATTAGTCATTTTCTTTGTCTGATTATCCAACTAGGTTTAAGTTAACCTGTGTACACTATTATCTTACCTTCAGGCTCCATGTAGCACAAGAGAATATAATAAAAAATTAAAATTCCTTGCTGAAATAGGCGTCACCCTTTACAAAAAGGAAATGAAGTTATTCTGCCACAAACTGTTCCTGATGTAGCCATCCCTGCTGACTGTTGCTTCCCTTTCTAAATTCTCATAAACTATCTCTTTAATATTACTCTCTAAAATTTTGCTGGAAGTCAAAGTCCAGGTTTTTGCCTTTTGGTTAGAGACTCCATTTTTCGCTCTTTTGGTATTTGAAATTTGAAAGTCGAGGTATTTTCCTGTTTCTCCTCTTATAGCTATGTCTCATTCTGCACAGTTTTTCAAAGACTCAGCAGTCACAATAACAGTTCTTTTATAATTCATTTGTTGAATACTGCTGGTGTAGCTCCATATCCACATTCAGTATAAACCGGTGAAATATTGATTTCACCTATTTTTTCATTGTCTAGATAATCCCCAGGAGGTTAGGATTACCACTGAGATTGCACTGATATTTTCTGCCCTTAGAGTGGTTTATTATTTTGGATATGCTTAGGTTAGAAATGACTTCTCTTTTGTACTTCATTAAAGTTGATGTTCGGTCAAGTGTCTCCTGTGAGAAATGCTAAGCTGGGCTTAAGAGATGTTAGACCTTCTCTTCTCTGGAGTGTTTTTTTCAAACTTTACTTAGCCACTGATCTGCAGGGAGTTGTGGACTCATCTATTTAATCAAGTCTTTTCCTCAGTTGAAAATTTATGGGCCTTGTGTATTTGGGGGAGAATTATCTTCAGTACCAAGTCATTAATGGCTGGTACTTAAAAATCTCTTCAGATTCCTCCAGAAAAGGGATTTAAAGATAAATAATTCTCAAAAGTAATTTTATTTTTTATTTGGGTCTAACTATGCTTTATATCAGTCAATCATTGTCCTCATTATTATTGAGAATTATAATTCTCATCCCAAACACAATTATTATTCACATGTGTAAAAGGGCACAATCTTGGGACGTGTGTCTAGTACACTTGCATATAGTGCATACGCCTAAGGAATCCATGTGACTAGGTATAAGAAGACTGAAAAGTTAAGGGGTCAGCTTGTGAAAGGCATTTAAAGCTAAGAAGAGGGCTTCATTTTTGATCTTGAAGCCACTAGAGTTTATGGAGTTGGGGCGTGTGACACAGTCAGACCTGCTCCTTAAGAAGATCGTTTTTTTTTCTTTTTCTTTTCTTTTTCTTTAATATAAATTTATTTATTTAACTTTTTACATTCATTTTCACAAAATTTTGGGTTCCAAATTTTCTCCCCATTTTCCCCCTCCCCCCACCCTAATACACCGAGCATTTTAATTTCCCCTATCACCAATCTGCCCTCTCTTCTATCATTCCTCCCTTCTCTTGTCCCCATCTTCTCTTGCGTCCTGTAGGGCCAGATGACTTTCTATTCCCCATTAACTGTATTTCTTATTTCCTAGTAGCAAGAACAATACTTGACAGTTGTTCTTAAAACTTTGAGTTCCAAATTCTCCCCATCCCTCCCTCCCCACCCATTCCCCCTGGGACGGCAGGCAATTCAATATAGGCCATATCTGTGTCGTTTTGCAAATGACCTCCCTGATAGTCGTGTTGTGTAAGACTAACTGAATTACCATCCCTCCTAACCTGCCCCTCGTTGTTTCTCTTCTGTCTTTTGATCCTGTCCCTCCCCAAGTGTTGACTTCAAATTGCTCCCTCCTCCCATTGCCCTCCCTTCCATCATCCCCCCCACCCTGCTTATCTCCTTCTCCCCCACTTTCCTGTATTGTAAGATAGGTTTTCATACCAAAATGAGTGTGCATTTTATTCCTTCCTTTAGTCGAATGTGATGAGAGTAAACTTCATGTTTTTTTCTCAGCTCTCCTCTTTTTCCCTCCACTAAAAAGTCTCCTGCTTGCCTCTTGAATGAGAGATAATTTGTCCCATTCCATTTCACCCTCTTTCCTCCCACTACATTTCTCTCTCACCGTTTACCTTAATTTCTCTTAAAATATGGTCCCATCCTATTCAATTCACTCTGTGCTCTCTGTCTCTGTGTGTGCATGCATGTGTGTATGTGTGTGTGCATGCACGTGTGTACATGTGTGTGTATATGTGTGTGTATAATCCCACCAACTACCCAGATACTGAAAAGTTTTAAGAGTTACAAATATTGTCTTTCCATGTAGGAATGTAAACAGTTCACCTTTGGTAAGACCCTTATGACTTCTCTTTGCTGTTTACTTTTTCATGCTTCTTCTCATTCTTGTGTTTGAAAGTCAAATTTTCTTTTCAGCTCTGGTCTTTTCATCAAGAATGCTTGAAAGTCCTCTGTTTCATTGAAAGACCATATTTTCCCTTGAAGTATTATACTCAGTTTAGCTGGGTAGGTGATTCTTGGTTTGAGTCCTAGTTCCTTTGACTTCTGGAATATCCTATTCCACACCCTTCAATCCCTTAATGTAGAAGCTGCTAGATCTTGTGTTATCCTGATTGTATTTCCACAATACTTGAATTGTTTCTTTCTAGGTGCTTGCAATATTTTCTCCTTGACATGGGAATTCTGGAATTTAGCCACAATGTTCCTAGGAGTTTCTCTTTTTGGATCTCTTTCAGGTGGTGATCGATGGATTCCTTCAATACTTATTTTGCCCTCTGGCTCTAGAATATCAGGGCAGTTTTTCTTGATAACTTCATGAAAGATGATGTCTAGGCTCTTTTTGTGAACATGGCTTTCAGGTAGTCCCATAATTTTTAAATTGTCCCTCTTGGATCTATTTTCCAGGTCAGTTGTTTTTCCAATGAGATATTTCACATTATCTTCCATTTTTTCATTCTTTTGGTTTTGTTTTATGATTTCTTGGTTTCTCAGAAAGTCATTAGCCTCCATCTGTTCCATTCTAATCTTGAGAGAACTATTATCTTCAGTGAGCTTTTGAACCTCTTTTTCCATTTGGCTAATTCTGCTTTTGAAAGCATTCTTCTCCTCATTGGCTTTTTGAACCTCTTTTGCCAATTGAGTTATCCTATTTTTCAAGGTGTTATTTTCTTCAGCATTATTTTGGGTCTCCTTTAGCAAGGTATTGACCTGTTTTTCATGTTTTTCTTGCATCTCTCTCATTTCTCTTCCCAGTTTTTCCTCCACCTGTCTAACTTGCTTTTCAAAATCCTTTTTGAGCTCTTCCATGGCCTGAGCCCATTGGATATCTGTTTCGGATGTTTGGGATACAGAGGCCTTGGCTTCTATGTCTTTTCCTGATGGTAAGCATTGTTCTTCCTCATCAGAAATAAAAGGTGGAAACATCTGTTCACCAAGAAAGTAACCTTCTATGGTCTCATTTTTCTTCCTTTTTCTGGGCATTTTCCCAGCCAGTTACTTGACTTCTGAGATTCCTGTCCACTCCCGCCTAGATCTGCCCAGCTAGTGCTTGGGGTCTGAGATTCAAATGCTGCTCCCCAGCCTCAGGGCTTTCCGCAGCAGGCATGGCTGCTATTCAATGTGAGGTTAAGTTCTGGTGCTCAGGTGGGGGCAGGGCCACCTCCCAGGCTCAGTTCCCTCAGGGGGTTTATGCAAAGATCTTCAGTAATGGATCTGAGGTCCTTTCTGCTCCAGGAGCCCCTGGCCTCCACTACCTCCCAAGGGGGCCTGAGTTATGGAGACACCCCGCTCCCCTCTCAGCCAGCCCAGGAGTCTCTCTCACTGACCTGTAGCGCCTGTGAGTGGAGGGACCTTTGCTGCCGCTGGAGGTTCCGTCCCTGACGCCTGCTTGGATCTGCTCCTCTCTGGCTGCAGTCAAGGCAGGGCTGGGTTCCATTGTCCAGTATGTGACGGACCTTTGGTGCCAGTTTTTCAGGGCTCTCTGGATGGAAATCTCCTCCACTGTGTTGCTGCGCAGCTTCTACTGCTCCAGAATTTGTGGGGAGTTCTTTTTACAGGAAATTTATGGGTTGTGGGTTCGGAACTAGCATATGTGAGTCTTTCTACTCCGCCATCTTGGCTCCTCCCCCTAGGAAGATCGTTTTGCTAGCTGAGTAAATGATGGACTGAATTGGGGAGAGACAAGGCAGAGAAACAAATCTAAAGGCTACTGCACTAATCCAGGTAGGAGGAGATGAGGGTCTGCACTAAGGTGGTAGCAGTGCCACAGGAGAGAAGAAGGTATAAATGAGAGATGTTAAGAAGTTTGAATCAGCAGTGATTAGCAGTAAATGGAGTGTGGGGGTGGGGTGAGAGAACATGAAGGGTCAAGGATGGCATCTAGGTTGTGAGCCTGGCTAGCTAGGAGATTGGAGGTGCCCTTAATAGAAACAGAAAAATTCTGAAGAGGTGAGGGTATGGAGGAAAAGATAATGACTTCATTTTCAGACATGTTGATATCTATATGACATCCAGGTCAAGATGCCCCATGGGCAGTTGGAGATTTGACAGTAGAGGTCAACATAGAGGTTAGGATTGGGTAAGCAGATGTGACACTAATCAGAATTAATTAGAAACCATGCTTGTAGCCAGGAGGGAAGCAGTCAATAGATAGGGGGAGATTAAAGATTAGTAAAACAGTAGAGGTGATAGAGAGAAGATGGGATGTAATGGGATCATTTGAGCATTTAGAAGTATTTGCCCTAGAAAGGAGAAAAGTCACATCTTCATGTGAGATAAGTAAGGAGGGAATAGTGGAGGGGAGAGCATCTGACTGATGTGAGATGAAGAGGAAAAAAGGGAGCTCTCAGAAAATAGTCCTATTACATTACAAGATCTGTAGCTCCTACTTAATGGGTAATATAATTAGGTTAGATGTGTTTTCTTAGTTTTCAAAAAATATTCAATCATTATTGTCATCATTCATCCATCCATCTATTATCCAATCACCCATTCATCCATTCTTAAACATCCTAATATCTACAGTGTTTTCAATTCTTTAAAAACAGTTCTGTCTTGTAAAAGAGTTTCTTTGCCTTTTATTATGCATGAAAGTGAGTTTAGATCTTTGGATAGAATTTTTTAAATCTAGAAATACTTCATAAATTTTACTTCCTCTATGTCAAACAGATCACTCCATTTTAGAAGATAGTTATCTTTTCATCTAAAAATACTTTTCACTTAATGAAATATTTAAATTGTTTTTGTTCAAGGAACAAAATACAATATACCATAACACAATCAATTTCTGAGAAATGTTACATTCATATAATTCTGGTTATGAGCTTGGGAGCACAATTTCTTTGAACATTATAGCTTTGGGTTACTAATATGGTATTATAATTTTCCCAAGCAATAAATATTCTGCTTCTATTGAATTTAGAACACATTAAGTGTGTGCTGCATAGATAATTTAACACCTGTAAATTCTTAGGCTCTGCAGTAAGAGATTACATATTTCAGAAGCATGTCTGTACTATATTGCAAAAGTAATGACCTGAAGACTTATTGAAAATTTACTTTTATTGTGATTTCCACCAGTTTTCCCTGTTGCACTGAATAGATGGGTCTTTAAGCCTGAGATAACCAATAATTATAGCAATTGGGCTAATTTTAACTGTTTTTATTAATTTTTGCAAAGTAACTAAAAATCTAGCTTGATTCTCCTCTGTCACATGGTAGAAGGAGGACTGTGTTCATGTTATGTACTGTAGCTGTAGTGCTAGAGTGTAGTGCTGTAGCACTAGTGTGGGACCTCGGAGGGAGGTGTAATTTCCAGGATAGATGTGGCTAGGGGAAAAGCAAAGGATAACAAGGTAGAGATAGGAAGCATGTATAAATACCTGCTGGCAGAGATTATAGGACTTGAGAGAAGTAGAGGAACTGGGAGACCATCTAGTAGAATGTCTCTGTTTTACAGCTGAGAAAACAGATTCACAGACATGAAATAACCATACCAGGGGCATACATACATTAGGTGGCTGTTGGTCAAGAACAAACCCAGAACTGAAAAAAAAAAAAAAGAGAAAATAGTTTATTAAGTTGCCCAGTAGAGGGGGGCAACCAAAATAGCTGGCCCTCTTCCTTTGAACCTCTATGAGTTTTTACATCATATAAATTTCTAAAAAAAAACTACAAGGAAAAAACTGATTGGTCAGCATGGAGGTAGTTTCCAGATAAAACATGTAGGTTGTTTGAGATGTACAATAAGAGGAGACTCCTTACAATCCTTGCATCGTTTCAGATTCCCTGGAAGAGTTTTTGGGGTGAACATAATTTGCCGTCCTGAGTTAAGCACTAAGTAAATCTGGGCACTGATCAACAAGGCTGGTCTCTCAGTCACACAGGATTGGTTGAAACAATACAGTGAAGTTTTCCCGCATGAAAGAATCGGGTCCCCTTACTTCAAATCCAGCACTCTCTCATAGTGATGCGTAACACTTCTGATTTCTGACACTTTCTGACCCCTCACACCCCTCTCTGCTAATTCCTCTATTTTACTCCCCATAGGGAAAGTGTAATTACAAAAGAGAATTACATCATAAAATATTATAAAGCCAGCTAACTCATAGTCATTTCCCAAATTTGAATTATTTCAGTTAGAAAACATATTTATGCAGAATGTAAATATTTGTAATTAAACTAGAAAATGGAAGGTCCTGCTTCATTACTTGGGGAAGGCAGTGTGATACTAACTGCTAACAGAGAGAAATGAGTAAAAATATTCAAGCTCTATGTTGCTTCTTTTTCTTTACCAAAGTGAATGTCTATGTGGAAAACCCAACATGAAAAAGGGAAATCTTTGAACCATAACCTCACAAGCCTGATTTTAATTCCTGATAAAACTCTAGATTGTGTTATTATAGATTTGGTTTGTGAACACTCAGAAATTCCAAGAAGGAATCGTTGAGAGCCATCAGACGGTTATCTAAGACAGATCATGGCAAATTCATTCCTTTTTTGGAAGAGTTACTGGACTGATGTATCGGGGTAGAGAGCATGTGTACTACAGTGCTGGCCTTAGAGGTAGGAAGGCATAGTATGAGAGTTACAGTTTTTAGTCCAAGATATAACTGAACAGGACGCCCTTTACAACATGCATAACAAGTGGTCCTTCATATTGTGCTTGAGGACCATTAGTAAAAGGAAGCTCCCTGTTTCTAAGGACAATCCATTCTTGTTTTGGATAGCCCTAATTGTTAAGAACTTTTACTTTTATCAGACCTAAGTTTTCCTCTATGAACCTTTTATTCATTCATCCTAGTTCCCTCCAAGTTCTGCTTCCACATAAAATCCACTTCAAATATTTTGAGAGATGTTCCCTAGTTCCCTTCTCATCTCCAGACTAAACATGACTAATTGCTACCCTTTAATGGATCTTGAGTCTGTTGTTCAGAATAATGCTTGGGACATATGTATTCCAAAATACATGCAATCCAAAATGTAACAGATATGCTATCTATGCCTTCATTCAAGCAACTGAAAAAAAAAAACTTGAATCGAACCAGGCAAAGAATTATTTTTCTTTAATATTCTACTAAATTAATCTCGATCTGTTAGGCAATATTCTTTGGATCTAGTAGCTCCATCATTTTGTTCTGACAAATGGCTTGTCAAAATCTAGGTACTTTATAGAAACAGAGTATGTTATGTCTATAGCAATTTCCCACTTTTTTCTTGAAAAATCACACTTGTGATTTCATTGTTATAGGGAATACCCAAGAGTTGCCTGCAAGTAAAGAGGTATTAAGGACCTTGGTTAGGGACATCTCAGAATATATAACTAGAAGCTGATGGGATGTTTCTGCTGTGGTCCGATGTCAGTCAGAAGGAAAACAAATGGATTAACTCAGCCATAGGATAATAATAGCGCCTATTAAGAGGGGCCCTCTACCATAAGGCACCAAAAACCTAAAGGTCTCAGTGGCCAACGTGACACACAGATGAACTCTGCTTATATCCCAAGCTCCCTGCTTTTGGAGAAATTATAAAAGGATCTACATGCACGGAAAGAGTAATAAAAGTTAAAAAACTATTGTGGAATAAGGCTGTGTGCTTATAAGGGCCAGGAGTCAGGAGAAATGCTTTATATCATCATAGAAAGATCTTGGTTTAGAAAAGGTCTTGCCAAGGTTTCTTTCAAATGGACCTTTCTCTCTTCCAAATGGATAGAAAACAATGCATGTACTGTCAAGCTCAGTTGATGTCTTGATTACTTTTACTGAACTGCTCTATTTTCTTCCTGCTCTTTCTCTTTAATTTTTTTTAAGTTTTTTAATTTTATTTAGTTATTTAATTTTTTACATTCATTTTCACAAATTTTTGGTTTCCAAAATTTTTTCCCCTTTTATCCCCTCCCCCCACCCCAATACCCCAAGGAATCTAATTTTCCCTATCTCCAATCTGCCCTCTCTTCTGTCATCCCTCCCTTCTCTTGTCTCCATCTTCTCTTTTCTCCTGTAGGGCCAGATGACTTTCTATTCCTCATTAACTGTATGTCTTCTTTGCTAGTTGCAACAACAATACTAAACAGTTGTTCCTAAAACTTTGAGTTCTAAATTCTCCCCATCCCTCCCTCCCCACCCATTCCCTTTGGGATGGCAGGCAATTCAATATAGGCCATATCTGTGTGGTTTTGCAAATGACCTCCCTGATAGTCGTGTTGTGTAAGACTAACTGGATTACCATCCCTCCTAACCTGCCCCTCATTGTTTCTCTTCTGTCTCTTGATCCTGTCCCTCCCCAAGTATTGACTTCAAATTGCTCCCTCCTCCCTTTGCCCTCCCCTCCATCATTCCCCCCCCTTGCAATATCTCCTTCTCCCCCACTTTCTTATACTGTAAGATAGGTTTTCATACCAAAATGAGTGTGCATTTCACTCTGTTTAGTCAAATGTGATGAGGGTAAACTTCTTGTTTTTGTTTTTTTTTTTTCTCAGCTCTCCTCTTTATCCCTCCACTAAGAAAAACTCCTACCTGCCTCTTAAATGACATATAGTTATCCCCTTCCCTTTCCCTCTCTTTCCTCCCCCTACATTTCTCTCTCACCATTTACCTTAGTTTCTTTTAAGGTATGGTCCCATCCTATTCAGTTCAATCTGTGCTCTCTATCTCTGTATGTGTGTGCATGTGTGTATGTGTGTACATGTGTATGTGTGGTCCCACCAACTACCCAGATACTGAAAAGTTTTAAGAGTTAGAAATATTGTTTTTCCCTGTATGAATGTAAACAGTTCACTTCTGGTAAGTCCCTTAAGACTTCTCTTTGCTGTTTCCTTTTTCATGCTTCTTCTCATTCTTGTGTTTGAAAGTCAAATTTTCTTTTCAGCTCTGGTCTTTTCATTAAGAATGATTGAAAGTCCTCTGTTTCATTGAAAGACCATATTTTCCCTTGAAGTATTATACTCAGTTTAGCTGGGTAGGTGATTCTTGGTTTGAGTCCTAGTTCCTTTGCCTTCTGGAATATCCTATTCCATGCCCTTCGATCTCTTAATGTAGAAGCTGCTAGATCTTGGGTTATCCTGATTGTATTTCCACAGTACTGGAATTGTTTCTTTCTAGCTGCTTGCAAGATTTTTTTCCTTGAGCTGGGAGTTCTGGAATTTGGCCACAATGTTCCTAGGAGTTTCTCTTTTTGGATCTCTTTCAGGTGGTGATTGATGGATTCCTTCAATACTTATTTTGCCCTCTGGTTCTAGAATGTCAGGGCAGTTTTCCTTGATAATTTCATGGAAGATGATGTCTAGGCTCTTTTTTTGATCATGAGTTTCAGGTAGTCCCATAATTTTTAAATTGTCTCTCCTGGATCTCTTTTCCAGGTCAGTTGTTTTTCCCATGAGATATTTCACATTCTCTTCCATTTTTTCGTTCTTTTGGTTTTGTTTGGTGATTTCTTGGTTTCTCAGAAAGTCATTAGACTCCATCTGTTCCATTCTAATTTTGAGAGAACTATTAAATTCAGTGAGCTTTTGAGCCTCTTTTTCCATTTGGCTAATTCTGCTTTTGAAAGCATTCTTCTCCTCATTGGCTTTTTGAACCTCTTTTGCCAATTGAGTGAGCCTATTTTTCAAGGTGTTAATTTCCTCAGCATTTTTTTGGGTCTCCTTTACCAAGGTATTGACCCGTTTTTCATACTTTTCTTGCATCTCTGACATTTCTCTTCCCAGTTTTTCCTCCACCTGTCTAACTTGCTTTTCAAAATCCTTTTTGAGCTCTTCCAGGGCCTGAGCCCACCCGCCACCCCCCTGGGGTGTCTGGGGTACTGAGGCCCCGCCCTCCACGTCTTTCCCTGATGGCAAGGATACGTCCTCGTCATCAGATCCGAAGGGCGGGATCATTTGCATTTGTTGGAAAAAACTCTCTAAAGTCTTATTTTTCTTCCCTTTTCTAGGCATTTTCCCAGCCAGTTACTTGACTTCTGAGATTCCTTTCCACCCCTGCCTGGATCCGCCCAGCTAGTGCTTGGCCTCTGAGATTTAAATGGGCTTTCCTCCTGCTGGCTGTCAATCAGTGAGCTTTAGTTCAGGTGCTGGGGTGGGGGCAGGGCTGCCTCCCAGGCTCAGATCCCTCTGGGGTTTTATGTAGAGACTTTCAGGAATGGAGCGGGTGGGGGCGGGGTGGGGGGCCCGCCTCCCACTCTCAGTTCCCTCGGGGGCTTTAAGTAGAAGCCTTCAGTAATAGAGCGGGGTGGGGGCAGGGCCGTCTCCCAGGCTCAGCTCCCTCAGGTTTTATGCAGGGAATCTTCCGTAATGAAGATCCTGTCTGCTGCTGGGGGATTCCTGAGTCCCGGTCTGCTGCCTGCCGCCTCAGCCTCCACCCACACCTCTGCCTTCGCCACTTCCTGCCCCTGTCTCTGCCGCCGCCGCTTCCTCCCGAGGGGGCCTGAGTCACGAAGATGCCCTGCTCCCCCTCTCCTCCAGCCCAGCCTTCTCTCGCTGACCTGTAGCTTCTGTGGGCGGAGGGACTTTCCTGGCTGCTGGAGCTTCTGTCTCTGAAGCCTGCCCGGATCAGCTTCTCTGGGGCCGAGGCCAGGGCAGCGTTGGGGGTGGGGTCCACTTTCCCGGTTGTGACGGACCCTGGGGACAGGTCTCCAGGGCTCCCTGGAACGGAAATCTCTTCCACTCCGTTTCTGCACACCTTGTATTGACCCAGAAGTTATGGGGGACTCCTTTTTACATTAATTCTATGGGCTTTCATTTCGGAGTTCGTAAACGTGCGTCCTTCTCCTCCGCCATCTTGGCTCTGCCCCCCCTTTAATTTTTTATTGTTAAAGATAGCTCCCTCAGTAGAAGGTGGGGAGGGATAAATAAATAAATAAAAACATACATACAAACATATATATGTATATATATGTGATATTAAAAATAAAGGAAATAAAGTTTATATTAAAAATAAAAAATACTAAAAACAAATAAGTAAATAATAAGAGATAAAAAAAATTAATAAAATTAAAAAAAGAAAAAACCAAAAAGTCTTGCTAGATCTTACCTCTGGTCAGCAAAGAAGCTCACCTAATCCAACACAACTTGTTTTTGTTGACTTTTATGGGTTAAGTGGGAAATGGGTCTTCCTGAGAAGCACATTTGAAGATATCAGCCTTTATGTTCCCCTGTGACTCTAATTTTCTATCAGATATGGTAAAGAGAGTCTATTAAAGGTGGGCCTGATACTGGACCCTTTTTAATTCAGGTTCAATGAAATGAGGTACTTACAGGTCATTGAAGGTTTACTTATCTCTAATATAACAAGGATACAGTAGCATTTCAGTTCAGTAGAAGTGACTTCCTTGGGAGGTTAGATATGGTACCTTTGAAACATTCTATTACTATATCCTTTTGTGGTGTAGAATTGACTTTGAGTTCTTGAAGACAGTTGACAGAGTATAAACTCTGGCAGGTTCTACCAACCTAGTAAGGCTATGAGCATGATCCCATGAACGCTCTGTATCTACTATCTTATGACCAGGTTATCTAAACTTGAATTACTCATCAATAGTAGGTTAATCACTGAATGATGTAATCTCTGTGTACAGCAACCCATGAAACAAAGGAAAATGCAAACTGACCTTTAGTTGTGTGTGTCTCTTTTCTGCCTCCATGAGAGCAGTGGAGTGGTGCAAAGGGGGCCAAGAGGATCAAAAATTAGTTTTTAGATTCTTTAGATTTTAAATTAACTTTTGATACTCTGACCACAAACTCTTTGTCCAGAGATTAATGAGTTACAGGACAAAAGAGTACATTGGAATGACCACTGGATCAGGAATCAGAGGTTCTGGATTCACATTCTGACTCTGGTGCTTACTATTTGTGTGACCTTGGACAAAAGACTTAATCTCCATCAGTCTCAGTTTCCTCATATGTAAAATGAAGGAGTTGGACTAGAATTCTCTTTCAGCTCTAAATTTTGAATATTATGAACCAAATCACAATAACTAATAATAGTATTGCTATAAATTATTTTTTAAAACTTTGGTCAACTAATAGATTTCAGAAGGTTCATAAATTCAGATAGGAAAATTATATCTTCATTTTTTATTAATCTTTGATATTAAAATATAATTCTAGAAGGAATCTTTAAGCTTCCCCTTTGTTGCTGTTGTTTGTCCTTCAACAGATTTCCAAAGAAGTCCAAGACACACAAAAACGGTTTAGAACCTGCCATCAGTGAAACTCTATGACATGAAGAAGTTCAACGGAAGGCTGACATAGCTTCTCCATGGAAAAGCCAATAGGAAGGCCAACAGAGTTGATTCCAACCAGTGTCCAAAGGTAACAAGAAATAGCATTTCGTGAGATGCCTGATAACTCTCCTTGCACTGATAATAAACAATAATGTCACCATGGCAAGAAAAACAGCACAGGCACGGCTGTGCTGGAGTCAGTTTGTACTTATCATGAGAGTCAACTGTTTAGTTTTCAGTTTATAGACTTATACATCTGAAAGCAACAAAAATCAGGGTTTGATTTATTATTATTATTGTCTATATTTAGGAAAGTGATGGAGAAAAATATTACTAATGCAGATTAAATTTAGAAGTGTGCTGTATGTTTTTTAGAGATCTGGTTGTTAAACATTTACTAGCACACACCACCTGAGCACAGATGCACAGAATGCTTTTTGCAGAGAATACTAAGATAAAGAAATTCTTCAAATTTCTGATGAGATCCTTCAAGGAAAATCAATGCAAGCCTGGAAACATAGGAATATCAATGAGATGACATGTACAGATGAAGATAGCGAAAATATATTGGAAAAAATGGTTTGGGAGCAAAAAATAAGTTTAGTAGACTACTCAGAAGTCTCACATCTTGTTTTAACAAGAAAGTAACAAGGCAATAGGTATGGTGAATCCTTAATAACATAACATAAAATGTGGAATTAACCATCTAATTTAACAGAAAAAATCAATTGGTTACTGATGGGGGGAGTCATTTCTGAATCAGGTGCCCATGTACAGTTACACTTGATGCCATGGTTAACCAATTGGACTACACATTATCCTTTAACCCTTTCCGTGTTGCTAGTCACACATTGCCATACTCCCAATCCTTTTCCTACTTGTGTTAAGAAATACTGTTGGAAAAAGTCACACAAATGTGTCGACTGGATTCCAAGCAAATTTATATCATTTAATTTCAACTTTCTCTTTACAGATTCACAGCAATCCTTTTATTATTTGATGAATAACTCTTTCATACTCTCCACAAAATCTCAGGCTCTTCAAATCTCCTCTCTCCACTTAAACCTTTTACATTGTCTCTTTCCCCTTCCTCTCAACAGGAAATCTTACTTCTTTACTCAGAAAAGAGAGGCCATCCATCTACTATGAGCTCTCTCCCTTTTCTTTTATTATCCACCTCAAAATTCCTGTTTGTTATTTCCCATTCTTGAGAGCTTTGTTAACATGATAAATGAAGAGTTAGGCCTTCTTGCCAAAGTCAACTTTTCTACTTACACTTTTAAACTCATCTTCAGACTTCTTTAGGTGTTTATCCCTTCAAAAATTTTCCTTCTTCCTCTTATTTTCAATCGTTCCTATTCAATGGTTCATTTTCTAAGTTTTTTTTCTCATTCTTGCATAAATAGACCCAGTGCTCTCATGGACTTAATTTCTTCCTTTTTCTTTCCACTTCTTAACCCCTTGCAATTTAGCTTCCATCTCTACCCCTCAATTACAACTGTTCAATCCAAAGTTACTAATCATCTCTCAAATGCTAAATCTAATGGTTTTTTCTCAGATCTCATTCTCCTTGACCTCTCTTTGGATTCTGATACTATCTACTACTCCCCTTCTCTTAAATCCTTTGTTCCCCCCGATTTCTATGACGGAAGGATCTAAAGTGAAGTACCATAGATACATGTGGCCCAAAACACTCCCATGGACCTCCAGAACAAGACTAAAATACAATTGGAAAATATTCAACAAAATAAATAAAAATACAATAAAACAAAATTAATATTGTATTTTAAAGCTAAAATTAATATGTGGACCTTGGGGATCCTTATGGTCCCCATTTCTATTAGAATTTGATACCATTACTCCTGATCTCCTTATCCCCACTTTCAGGGTCACAGTTTCTTGTGGTGGTAAAGGCTGGTTTTGGAAATCTCTGGCTCTATTTTCTATCCTGCATCAAGATTTTCCTCTATCATTTTAACAATTCTCCAGGGCCATAGGGCAGGAACTATTGACCTGAGGTCTACAATTTTTTGAAAAATGCATTTCAATATAAATGGCTTCCTTTGTATCCATATATTTTTATGCATTTTGAAACATTATTCTGAGAAGGGGTCCCTGGACTTCTCCAGACTGCTAAAAGGATCCATGATGAAAAAAAGAAGGAACTCTTCCAAGAGGATAGAGTTACTGTCATATGTACAACATACTGTGGCCACAGAGTGTATCGAACCTAACAAAAAAAGCAAAGAAATTAGATGGTGCTGCATGGAGCCTTTGTCATTCAACCAGCTCCTAAAATTCCTCCCTCTTACATTCTCATTACATTCATAAGCTGGAAATGTCTAGTCATTCCCCAATTGGATACCCATTTGACTTTCAGTTTATTGAAACTACAAAAGGTGATTTTATAAATATACATACATACATACATATATATATATATGACATTTCCTTCTTCTTTTAGACCTGCTGGATGAAATGATATATGTAGTGTATTGTTTTAAAATTTTTTAAAAATTGATTTTGAATTTAAATATAAAAGACAACAACGTTTCCATTTTCTATATGCACAGCATAACAGAAAAAGAGAATTCAACATGAGCATGAATTTCCATTTCACATTATTTACTTTCATTTGAAAAACTATTTAATAAATACATAAATAAATAAATGTAAAAAATATAACACATAATAAATGTAACAAATAAACAAATGTAAATAATTAATAAATAAATGTGTACATTATTTTGAAAGCTGCCTTGGTTTCCTGTGCTGCCTTCTGAGATTTCTTGTTGTTTTTGTTTTCTGCTACCCCTTCTTCCCCATCCCCCACTAGAGAAGGTCAACATTAAATATATATGTATATCTATATATCTCTATATATGTTTGTGTATATATACACACATATGCATCTATATATACATATTTAAAACCATACTATACATATTTCTATTTATCAGTTCTTTCTCTGGAGGTAGATTTTTGTCTTCCTTCATAGGTTCTCTGTAGTTGACTTGAATATTTAGAATACTCAAAATAACTTAGTCATTCATAATTGTTCTTTGAACAACATTGCTGTCACTGTATACAGTGTTCTCTTGGTTGTGCTCATTTCACTCTTTATTATTTTATGCAAGTCTTTCCATGCTTTTCTAAAATCAAAGAGCTCATCATTTATTTTACCATAGTCGTATTCCATCACACTCATATATCACAGCTTGTTTAGCCATTCCCCAGTTGATGAATATCTTTGCCACCACAAAGAAAGCTGCTATACATATTTTAGAACATATATATGTCCTTGTCTTTTTCCCTGATAACCTTGAGAAACAGACCAAAGCGGCATTGCTAGGCTAAAGGGTATACACTCTTTTATAACTCTTTGGGCACAATTCCAGACTGCTCTCCAAAATGGTTGGATCAGTTCCATCAACACTGTATTAGTGTCCAAACTTTACCATTTCTTCTCTAACATTTTTCATTTCTAATGGATAGAAGGCAGCATCTCAGAATTGGTTTAATTGCATTTCTCTAGTCAATAGTAATTTAGGATATTTTTTATATGACTGGATAGTTTTGACTTTTTCTTCTGAAAAATGCATTTTTATATCCTTTGACCATTAATCAATCGAGGAATAGCTCTTATTTTTTGTAAATTTGACTTAATTCTATACTCTGTATACATTTGAGAAATGAGACCTTTATCAGAGAAACTTGCCATAGAAATTTTTTATATTATTTCATTGTCTGTCATTATACTTTTAAACAAAATGTAGTTTCTCTGATTATCTCTTCTAAGAATGTATATTTTTGCTTTTGCTTTATCTGAGATCATGATTATTATTTGTCTCACCCCTTTTTTGACTTGAGCTGAAGTATGATAGATTCTGCTCCAGCCCCTTATTTTAATTCTGTGTATGTTTTTCTTGTTCAAGTGTGTCTCTTGTACACAACATATTATTGGACTCTGGTTTCTTATCCATTCTGCTCTCTGCTTGTGTTTTATGGGTTAGCTCATCCCACTTACATTCACAGTTGTGATTACTAAACTGTATTAACACCTAAGTGTGTGTGTGTGTGTGTGTGTGTGTGTGTATTCTTCTCTCTTTGAATCAATTCTGATGAGAATGAGATTCAAGCACTGCCTGTCACCACTTCCCCATCTTTCCTTCATTGTAAAAGTTCTTCCATGCCTGACTCTTTTATGTCTTCCCCCTTCTCCCAGTACATTCCTCTTTTTCATTCATTTTTTTTTCATGAGATCATCCCAACATAATTGACTACATCCATAATGGCTGTCTATGTAAACTCCTTTTAATTGCCTTAATAATGATAAAGTTCTTAGGAATTTCATGTATCATCTTCCCCACACAGGAATATAAACAGTTTAACTTTATGATTTCTCTTTCAATTTGACCTTTGTATGCTTCTCTTGAATCTTGTGTTTGACTGTCAAATGTTCTATTCTGGTTTGGTATTTTCATAAGGAATTCTTGATATTTCATGAAATATGTTCTGGTTTTGTTTGTGTTTTTTTCTCCCGATAAATTACACTTAGTTTTGTTGGGTAGGTTATCTTGGTTGTAATTCTAACTCCTTTGTTTTCTGGGCTTTCGTATTCCAAACCCTCTGCTCCTCTAACATGGTAGCCACAAAAATCTTGTGTGATCCTGACTATGGCTTCATGATATTTCAATTATTTCTTTCTGGAGGCTTGAACTACTTTCTCTTTAACATATAATGTTCCTGGGAGTTTTCATTTTGGGATCTCCTTCATGAAGTCATCAGTGGATGCTTTCAAGTTTTATTTTACCCGAATCTAAGATATTGGGGCAGTTTTCCTTCATACTTTCTTGAAATATGTTGTTTAGGCTCTTTCTTTGATCATGGCCTTCAGGTAGTTCAATAATTCTTAAATTATCTCTTGATCTATTTTCCAGGTCAGTTGTTCTTCCAATGAGATAGTTCACATTTTTTAATGTTTTCTTTCTTTAGACTTTGTTTTTTTGTTGTTTCTTGGTGTCTGATGGAATTATTAACTTCCACATTCCAATTCTAATTTTTAAGTAATTATTTTCTTCCATGAGTTTTTTGTATTTCTTTTTCCACTAGGCCAATTCTGCTTTCTAAGGAGTTTTCTTCAGTGAATTTTTGTGCCTCTTTTTACCTTTTGACTAATTCTGTTTTTTAAAGCTTATTGTCTTCAGGTTTTTGTGTCTCTTTTACAAAACTGTCAGTTTTCTTTTCATAATTTTCTTGGATTACTCTTATTTCTTCCCAATTTCCCCCTACCACTCTTATTGCATTCTTTAATTTTTCCAGGAATGCTTGTTGGTCTTGAGTCCACTTAACATTTTTCTTCAACGCTTTTTTTTTGGTACCTGTTTTTTACATTGTCATCTTCTGAATTTATGTCTTTGTTTTTCCTGTAACCATAGTAGCTTTTTATGGTCAAATTAAATTGTTTTTTTGATTTACTCATCTTTCCAGCCTATTTCTTGACTTTTTAACCCTTCTTGGGTTAAAGAGGTACTGTCCCAAACTTCAGGCTTTTTCATACTGCTATTTTCAGAGCTAGCTCTGGGATTTTGCAAGTTTTCCATTCTTCCACGATGTTGTGATCCTGGGAGAGGTGTGGTCACTGCTCTCCTGGTTTATGCTCTCATCCTTCAGGAAGGATCTCTGGTCCCCTGCAGCTGCATGCGCTAGCACTGCTCTTTCTCTTGGAACTGAGACCAGGGCAGAATTCCTCTCAGCCCTGAAACTGTGACCCAAGTGTGTATAGCGATTTAGATGCCAATACAGCTATATTCAGTGCCAGAAAAGGGCCTGTAATTTCTTTCTCACCAGTTGTTTGACTTCCTTCTCATCTTTGACCTGAGAGCATCCAAAACTGCTATTGCTGCTGCTATAACTACTGTTGCCATGCTGCATGCATGGGTTCTGGGCAGCTTTATATCCCCGTGTCATAGACTTCACTTGCTGACCTCTTAAGTTTTTCTTAGGCTGGAAAAAATGACTAATTCTGACCTACTGCTGCTACACTGTGGGGTATATGTGTCTATATGAGCCTGTCTAGATAAAGATGCTGGGGCCAGAGGTTGGCCATTCTGCTTTCCTCAGTGAAAGGAGGTACCAGGTTATAATATCTGCTCTTTTAAAGTATTGCTAGTCTAGGGTAAATAAATTTAGGTTCAAGCTGTGATTCCCATCATTATTCCCTATTGGAGGAGAGTTCTAAGCTATACATATATCCAAGGTTTGACTTCCTAAATGTCAGCTCCACAATTAACACACACAGTGAAAAGCAAATAAACCCATTTATCCAGGTCAACAGGAAAACAGAAATCAGAGAGAGCATACATATATAAATATTACAATATATGTTTTATATATATACATTATATATTCATATATATATATCAGATAATATACAAAATAAATGACTTCTTCTATTGAGAGCAAGATAATTCAGCTCAACCAAGAGAAAGAGTCTCAGATCTTGGTCTAGGGGAAATCCCCCAAAGTCTCTAGTGTGTTAAGAGGGGACTAGGAACTTGTTTGATGTTGGCAGCTCCTCTGCATGTTGGTTTCCTTCACTCCCTCCCTTGCCTGAGGTCTTTCTCTCCCTTTGGTGCCTTAAAGACAATCCGCAACTATATGTCTTCTGTCTTGAAATCAGAAATCCAAAGACCACGGTTCTTTTTCTTTCAGTCTCTCAACAACTCTACCCTTCATCCAAATGAAAAGTTTGATCTTCATAAATTAATTAATTAATGGAGATCTATTAATCTCCACCAATAAGGAGAGTTTTATGCAAATAGACTTTGGGCTACCTATTACATTTTTATCCTTCTATTTCTACCTTTCTCTTATATTGAACTTGCCTTCCCTGACCTCTCCCTAGTCTATCTTTTTCATTAAGGCTTCACTAATCCTCCCTTGAGGTAACTCATGATTTAGTTTCTCTCTTCCTACTCCTAGGCTACTGAGCCTGCGAATGTAGAATTGTGCTGATATCCTTTACCATGGTGCACAATCTCCGCTGAATCCTAATTGCTGTAGGAACTATCAATCATTTTATACCCCTCTTTTTGATTTTCATTGATTCCCTATAATGATTATTTAAAACTTCTCCTTGTCTCCTTAGTTTTTTGTAGTGCAAAGAGCATTAGATTTGGAGTCAGGAAAGACTTACTTTCAAATCTTGCCTCTGGGACTTATTTATACCCAAGGGAAGAACCACACCAGCATATGACTAAAAAGACTGGCAACAAAGAGGAATAATAGATATTATACTTCAATTGTATCCTCACAAGTATGAGGTAAGCTCCAGGCTTGTTGGGGCAACCCCATATATGGGGAGATCCAGACACGGTCACTCTGTGAAATGAATGAATAATCCTGGCAGTAACTACTTTGCAGGATTGTTGTAAGGATTATAGGATTATAAAATTGTTGATTTAGGCTTTGGAAGGAGCTTAGTGATCAGCTCAGTTTAACCCTCTCTAAGATGAGAAAATGAGCAGCAAGGAAGGTGAAATGATTTGTCCAAAAGTAGTAAGAGGTGTTTTTTTTTAGATGATATAAAGCATCTGGCAATTCTGGAGACTATTTAAATAAAAATTGTTCTTAGTATCTCCCACATACATGAGGATATCAGCCCAAGTCTCCCAACTTCACATCCAGTATATTTTCCAATGTATGTTTCTGACTTCAATTTGATATTGAACCATTTGCCTTCTGAATATGAGAATCCTAATATACTTCATTCCAGTGGTGGAATTAGGTTACTGGGAGCTTTGATGCCTACATATGGAAGCAATTGACTGAATTAAGGGGCAGTGAAAAGATGGGGAACCAAGGGGTTTTTGATAAGCAGGAACAGAATGAGGAAGAAAGTCCCATAAGGCCACATCTTCAAGTGAACTGACTCAAGAAACTTTGCCTTTATTAACTTTAATCTCAGGTACAGTATGAGCAAAATTGATATTTGTGGATTAGCTAGAAATCTAATTATTGTCTTAAGGGGAAATTGTGTTTGCAACCCATAGGAAAATATTAGCAATCTGGGTCACAGTTTCTTCTTTTGTAAAAAAAGAAAAAGGGAGATGGATTAGAGAATGTCTTAGGTCTCTTCTTGCTCTTAATCTTAGGATCCTTTGACATTTTAGAGCATGATTTGCAAATTGGGGGATGACTTTATGCATTTCCTTGGGAGCAAGTCTGCAGGTTGCAGAGAAATGTCACTAGGTGGCAGCAGAGATAGTCCTTTTCCCCAAAACACAAAGAAAAAATTATAAGACCAAACACCTAGCAACTATTATTTTTCTCACATTTAAAGGTTTACAATAGAAAATGTGCATGAGAGAATAGATTGGAAGAGGAACAAAACAATGAAAATCAGTGAAACACTCTCTGGGATATGAAGTAAGACTATTTTTATAAGCAGCCACAATGGAGCATTTTGTAAAAATCAAAACAGTGAATATTATCTGCTATAATCTTTAATTATTCTCTTGACATGTGAAGCTCTAGGATAGAGTCAGGTAAAAGAATTAGAACAAAACATACCTCCTTTCCTTCCTCATTCAGACTCTATGCTTGTCCCATCTCCATCCTCCATCTGAAAATTCCTCTTATAAACATCATATCTTTTCTGCCAACATGTCCTTCTTTCCTTTCCAGCTTACATCAAGAATATTGCATTACATTACATCCCCCATCTCTTGGAAGACTAATTTCCTATTATTTCTATTATTGCCTTCTACTGTATTTGTAAAACTGATGTTTATATGTCACTTTCAAAGCATTTTCTATACATTTTCTCACTTAAGCCTCATTCTTTGCCCCCCAAAATCTCTCTAAGACCCAAATCTGTGAGGTAAATGAATTATTATCCCCATTTTACAGATGAGGAAAGCGAGACTTAGAAAGATTATGTGACTTGCCTCTAGTCACACAGCTAGTAAATGTCAGAGGTGAAATTCAAAATTGGATCTTCCTGACTTCTGGTCTAGTACATTATTCACACACGTACACACATATATACATGTATGTATACACACATATTACATATGATGCATAAATATATGTATGTGTATACACACATGCAAATCTATTATTGCTTCTCAAAAGTCTTCTTGCCTCAGCATTCACAAATATTGCTTTTCCTGCGCTGCTGTACTCTTTTATGCATTGTCTTTTATATTATCCAACTAATGATTTATGTTATACATGTGTGTCTTGTTTTTGCAGTTGGACTAAAGGACAAGGGATCGTGTCTTCTCTTTCTCTTGTGTCCATCATATGCCTATGACAATACTGGACCCACAGTAGTTCTTCTTCAGTGGTTCTGATTGTATTACTATGAATACTCTTCCTCTCTCTACCCACTCACCCCTTCTAACTGATACAGATTGCACCCCCTCCATGATTAGATTTTATTTTATTTATATATAATATATATTACATATATAGTAAAGTAGATTTTATTTGTGAGTTAATATGGTTGAAAATTGCTCTTACCTCTGTTCAGATCTTGATGATGAGTCACTCCAAAATGAGGTAGCCTAGTCTTTTAATGAAGTCTTTCCAGCTTCCTAAGACTGGATAACCTTAGGCAAGAAAATTAGCTTCTGTGGACTTCATTTTCCTCATTTATAAAATAAAGGTATTGTATTAAATAATCTCAGTGGTCTCATCTAGCTCTGATATTCTGTGGTTCTCTGAACCTCCCAATCTCACAAAATGAGACTGACAAAAGAAAGAAAAATATAATACTTATATAGATATCAATAATATGAATGTTTCCTCTAATTATGTAGATTTCAGTTGATCCATGCCCACCCACCCTTGTTGAAAAACTTGATTTGCCCATCTTCTGTCAATCCTTGTCCAGTTCAAAGAGGTACGTAGACTCTGTTTAGAGTGTTTGATTTAATTGATTTGGTTAAGAAGCATTCTTATGAAGGGCTTTAAAAGTTAAACAGAAGATTTTGCATTTGATCCAAGAGGTAATGGGAAATTATCAGAGTTTATTAAATAGAGAAGTGACTCAGATCTAGACTTAAGGAAGATCATTTTGATAGCTGGGTAGAGTATGGACTGGGGTGACTTGAGTCAGAAAACCCAACCAGCAGGCTATATTCATTTTCCAGGTGGGAAGTGATGAGGGCCTGTACCACCATGGTGGCAATATTATAGGAGAGAGGGGATACAAAGAGATGTTATGGAAGATGGAAATGACAGGATAACAATGAACCCAAAGAGATCTTGTATTTTCTACATCTTTTAGTCAACTGTATGATTTGAAAGATGTGGACTACTGTGGAATACTACTTATAAAAAGATTGTTTGTTCCCCCAACTAATACTTTCATTCAGAAAGACCTTGATGCACATACAGATGATGCTCAAAAAATTTACGTATAGATGACAATATAGACCTACAAGTTAGGAGTTGTTGATATTCTCTTGAGTCTTTTGATAATAATAAGATTTCAGTTCTTTCTCATGGCTTCTGTATCAACCCTTTCTTCAGATAATTTGTAAATCAACAATGCCCTCACACCTGTATCATCTCAAGTGCAGATATCCTCTCTCTACGCTGGCCAATTCAGCTGCTTTCCCCATCATAGGCCTTGCTAGTGCCATTTCTCGCTGTTCTATAAATATGTCCAGAAATGATATTAGAATTCAAGAATGGTGACTTTAATATTATCAATAGCCATAACAGTTTATCATAAAATCTTTGCATATCTTTTCCATTTTTTTTGTTGTCCTTCCATTTTTGTTCTTAAATGATCTCAGCATGACTTTGTTTAAATGGAACTCTTAACAAGTTTATCTAAACTGGTTTTGCCTTCTACCAATTATCCCTGTTTTATGAGATGATAATGCTCATAATATTCTATCAGCCTCCACAATATTAAATTTATATTTTAAACCTGTGTTAGCTTGGTCTCCATATCTCTTCCCTCCACAGGTAAGTCAAGTAGGGATTAAGGCATTTTTTAAGGTTTTGGGGTCTCTTTGTTACAGTAGTTAATTTATGTTAGATGAATTTCCAAAGAAAATTATTTTATTGTATTCTTATATAATTTCCCCCTCCCTATCACAATTTTCCTCATTAATAACTTATTTTAATGTCAGGATGGGATTATTTCAAATGCACAGTATACTTTTCTCATTTTAATTCTTTTTCCTACTTTCCTTTATTCTAGTTTTCATTTTCATTCTAAAAAATTAATAGTGTACCTACATACAGACAGTTGATTTGGGAATGATTTCTACATCAATTATAAATTGCTTTCTTTTATGTTATTTTTTGTGTGATGTTGTCTAGTACTCAAGATGTCCAGCAGTATTGATTATTTTTTCAAAATGTTCATAATGTATAGACATATTGCTTCTGTGTTGTCTATAGATCTTTAATCTTTCTCATTCTTTATTTGTGACCTCACCATACTCACCTATTCCTATCTTTCCATGGAAGTTATTGAGAATGAAAATATGTAATGATTGACTTTGCAGGGTCTTCTGGAGTTGTTCATACCATTTGCCTGCATCCTCTGTAACAAATATTTGTGCACAAGATATAATTATTGCCTTGATAATCATTTCACAAATATGGAGGCTACAATATGAGATGAATACATTTACTATGAAAGGAAACTTCTTGTTGCCTTTGAGCACACAGTCATTTTCTTTATTTGCCTCTCCAAGAGGAACCTGTGAGCCATACTTTCACTGAATAGGAATGTCCTTCTTTTTTGTATTTATTTATTATGAGAATGTCAAGACTGATATGACTCAGTTCCCCCAATGTGTACCTATTGGTCATTGGACAAGCATTTTGAAATTAGAGAAGCAATAGCTGAATTAAAGTTTATAGATGTTTTAAAAACTGTGTGATACTTAGAATCCTAGGACAAAAAATCCTTTCAAAATACATACTAATACTTCTCATTGCCTAGCAGTGAAATTATATTGCTGAAATTTCAGCATTAGAAACATGGTTAAATTAGATTTATTGAGTTATAGAAGGTTGATTTAGAATCACAGTGTTAGCAATAGATCTTAGAGATTATCTAAGTCTGATCTCATTTTATGAATCAGGAAATTAAGAACCAGGTGAGATAATTATTTGCCCCAGGTCACACAGTGATTGACCTAGGACCAAAATCTAGTACTCTCAATTCCATTCTCTTCCTAAGATAGTTTGATTTTCTCCCCAAGAAGTTATTTTAGCAGTCAAAGAATGATGTTATTGCTGTGAGAAATAGTTTCAAAATTTTGTTTTCAGTAAGAATACATTGGTTTATATAATTTAGAATCAATTATTTTTTTCACTACTAGCATCTTTGTTAAATTTCAATCTATAGCGCTTGTCTTGAACTTTGCTAATTTTAAGACCCTAGTCATTCGTGCTCTTGACCTGGTAAAAATTTCATAAATACTTGTTGATTATTTTGGATGGAGCTACTGAATTCTTTGATCATTTCTTTTTTCTCACAAAGTAGATTAATGTTCTCCTCATCAGGAAAATTTAGCTCTCATGACATTGAAAGAACTGGTAAATAAAACAACTTCCCAATTATTTCCTGGACTTGAAAGATCCCCTCATCAGAGCACAGGTTGTATGTCCATGGGCTAACCATGAACTCTTTGATTAATTTGTCTATTTCAGTCTTCAATATTCATTTTCACAAGATTTTGAGTTTCAAATTTTCTCCCCATCTCTCCCCTCAAAAGATGGCATGCATTCTGATTACCCCTTTCCCTAGTCCCCCATCTCTATCATCCCCCTCCTACTTCCTCCCTCACTTTCTTATAGGGTAAGGTCGATTTCTATACCCAGTTGCCTGTACATCTCATTTCCCAGTTACATGTTAAAACAATTTTCCATGAACTCCTTGAATCTCAGTTTGTTCTTCTGTGAAATGGGGGTAACAATAGTATGAGGGTTGTTATTATTACTTAAGTGCTCTGAGTCTCAGTCTCCTTATCTATAAAATGGGGGCAATAATTTCTATGGTACTGACTTTATATGGTTGTTGTGGGGAAAATGGTGGGTTGTGATTTTTTTTATTTCAAATTGCTTTGCAAAATTCTACCAGAAAATGTCATTTTTGTTGGTTTTCTTTGGACTGTTATTAGTATGATCAATATAAAATGTCTGAAGAAAACCAACAAAAATGACATTTTCTGGTAGAATTTTGCAAATCCGAAAATTCTAATTCATGCAGAGCTCCTACAGTGCACAACAGCAATCAATTCACAGGTTGTTGCCCCCAATTTTACGCAGCATCAACTAATCCTTTGTGGCGCATGCTAGTGAGAACCCCACTGCCAGGCGACTTACATTGCAGCTCAGAGACGAGTCACAGTTTTTTCTTTTTCAATGAGAGGCTTTTTATTTGTTAATTAAATATATTCCTCATGTCATAAATATCAACGATGCCTCAGACGAAATATCCCAGCCTCAGTTCAGCACCAAAGATTGGCAGCTGTTCACGAATGACTGGATCTCAGTTCTTGTTCCCAATTTGAGCAGAATTCTGTGGTTCAATTACAGCACTACTCCCTCAAGAATTATACATCCCCTTATAATTCTGGCACAAGACACGTGTAGTAGTGCTGAGGTGACTGTGAGTGTTTCATTTCTGCCTGACCAAGTAGCAATAGTTGTGATTATTTATTTGTGTGGGGGAGGGACGGTAAGGGATAGGGTGTGGGGTGTGTGTGTGTGTGTGTGTGTGTGTGTGTGTGTGTGTGTGTGTGAGAGAGAGAGAGAGAGAGAGAGAGAGAGAGAGAGAGAGAGAATTTAATAAGGTGAAATGTAAATATCTACGATTAAAAACAATAACTAATATAGGCGGTATAGACAGAGTTCTGCACTTGGAATCAGGAAGACTTGAGTTTAAATTCTGCCTTAGGCACTTACTAGCTATGAGAACCTGGGAAACTCACTTGACCTCACTCACCCTCAGTTACCTCATCTGTAAAATGGGGACAATAATAAGAGCACCTACCTCACAGGGCTGTTACAAAGATTAAATGAGGTAATATACATAAAACACTCTCAAGGCTTAAAGTTCTATATAAAAGTTACCCAAGTCCCAAAGAGTGTTACTATGAGACTCTTTCTTCATTGGTGTAAATCAATGCCATACACATGGGGGGTGGGGGTAGGAGGTGGAGTTGGTGAGAACTAGAGAGAAAAGAGGGTTGGTCTCTTCAAACTCTAGAGGCTTTTCAAGTCTCTTCAGTCTCTTTGGGCTTCAGGAGATCCTGGCTTCCTGCTTTGAGAGAAAGTATGGAAGATGCCAACCCTACTTCAGGTTGTTGAAAGAAAAGATTTTGGCAAGAAGCTGGCAGTCTCCATCATGTCCCTATCCTCAGCTTCTTGCAGTAGAGACTTGGGGGAACTTTGAATTAGATTTAAAACTCTGTTGATTGAGCTAAGCCATGACATTCCTATTCCCAAAGGGAAAGCTCCTTTATTCTGCATTATCAGGTATATGTATATGTATGTATATATATGTGTATATCTACACATATATACATATACATATATACACACACACGTATATGCATGTATGTCAGGTATATGTATATATATAAGTATACATATACCTGACAACACAGAGTAAAGGAGCTAGGTGGTGCAGTGGATAGAGCACCAGTGCAGGAGTCAGGAGGACCTGAGTTCAAATCTCACCTCAGACTAGCTGTGTGACTTTGGGCTTAACTTAACCCCAACTGCCTCATCATGGGTCATCTCCAGTCATCCTGATGAATATCTGGTCACTGGATTCAGATGGTTCTGTAAGAGAAATGAGGTTGGTGACCTGCACAGCCCTCCCTCACTCAAAACAAAGTCAAGTGCAAGTTATGTCATTATTTCTCGGATGACATGGTCTTCTTCAGCAACGAAGGACAAACACATGCTAACATATGTGTATATATATATATATATACATATAATATAATGTGTGTATATATGTATATTATATATGTACGTATAAATATATACATATATATGTATATATATATATATATTCTCCTGTATGTTTTCTTTGATTTCTTGATTTCTGGATAAATGGTTTAATTTTCTATTTGCCATATGCATTTTTATTGCAGAACTAGTATTTGGTGGGAAAAGGAATCAAGCTTTGGAGAATATAAAGCATGGGGTCTTACTTCCCCATCAGTGAAAAAAAAAATTTAAAGTTTAAACCTGGAAATCATATCCACTAGACTAAAAACATCAAGGGGAACACATAGATGTAATTCTAGTCTAGTATCTCCTTGCTTCCTGAGGAGAACAGAATGGCCAAACTTCTGGTCCCAACCTCCTGTTTCAGAAATTAAAATCTCTCTTTGAGAAGGGTGGGAGGAGAAGAGGTTGAAGATGTCTATTCTACCTATTTAAGCCATACTTTGATACCTCCATGCTACATGTGGGCAACAGCTGTTGCTACAAAAATGTTAGTTATTATTTATTATTATTATAACCACTAGTTCCCATGTCTATCATATATACTCAAGAGACTTTATTGAGCCAGTAGAAAATTAATCGTAACATGCATATTATTTCATACATTAACATTTTAAATTAAGATATACAGGCCTACAGGCTTACAGTATGTGATCTGGATATATTAAACACATATTTTCATTAAATTTCAGACTCTACTCTGTTTGAGAGCCAAATGTCATTCTGTTTCTGCCAACATATGAAAACATTTTTTTCTTACAACAAACATCTGTGTTAACATGAGACATTTCCTTTTTTCTCATGTAAGTTTCTCACAGTTTTATCTCTTTGTTAAATGAGGCATACATTATTCAATATTCTGCTTCAGGGTCTCAAAATGATTCATAGTTATTCCATTCTTAGTATTCTCTTTTGGACTTAAAATTAGATTATTAAAGACACCTCTAGAAGGACACACATTAAATACAGTTGGAGCTGTAACTAGGGTGAGGTGATCAGAGCTTTATCTCAAGTCTAGAAATTTATAGCACTGTCTTGGTGCAAATTAATGCCTCTTCTGAACTGCAGGTGAAGTTCTCCTCTTCCCAGCCTTGTCCCTGGGTGGACATTGTGGGTCACACTTTCCCCTAGTGACCATATTCCAAAAAAATGACACTTCCACTGCTTGTAAGCACCCCAAATCACTAGCTGCTGCACTGATAATGAGAATATGAGGTCAGCAAATGTATTTTTCTTGGGCTGCCTTCAAGTAGGAGCCATGATTTTGCTTTCAGGGAAGGAAGGTCAAATCTAAAAGACTATCCTAAAAATGCTCAATACACAGATGGAGTCTTTATATGTTAGCTGCACCATAATTCTCAGAAACAATTCAGAAATGAAGAGGACTGAATTTAGGCAAATTTGATAAGCCATTAGCTGCTTATAAAGAAATAAGCAATAACAACAAAGCAGATAACTGTGTCAAGAAATTTCACTCTAGAAGCTAACCACAGTAAACATTGGTGTGGTTTCAATTTGGAAATTAAGTTTCAGTTCAATTGCATGCTAAGCCTCCTTTGGTGTTATGGGTTGACAGCCAGCAATGGGAATTAGTGCAAAAAAGAATGAAATATTCTAGGATAAAATTGGGACAGCATCAAATAGTCAAAACACTGGAAAAGAAAAAAAAATAGAGAGATGAAAACAACTCATATTGAATAGTGAAATCAATCGTGAAAACTTTCTCCTGAAAATAAAGTGGTTGACTGCTCCATGAGTCTGACAGCTGTTAATCACCTTCTTAGTCCAGTTAGGTTCAGAGAGAGGCATAAAATGGGTTTCACAGTTGACCCATAGCCCTTTATATCAACAACTTGTGTAGTGCGTGATTGATGGTGTTTGGGTCTGACTAGGAGAGCACATGTGGGCACAATGGAGGTGGAGAAGAGTCTATCCTTTGAGGTTGGCAGCATGAGTTTCAAAAAGTTCTTCTTAATTCCAAAAGGTTACATTCCATGATCTGGGATATATGAGGATAAACTAGCTGAAATTCCAAGCCACTATTGAGAGGGTTCAGGAAAGGTTAGAATACAATCGGTTGAATTGGAGTGGGCTCAAATGGGTGACTGATTTTTGTCAGTTGGTCAGCCCAAGAGCCACTTCTTACATGAGGCTTTCCGTGATTCCCCCAACCCAAATTATCTTGAATTTTCTTTGTGAATAGTTTAAATTTACTTAGATGTTAGCATATTTCTTTTTTCTTCTCCCATAGTTCTTAGCACAGTGTGGGTGCTTAATAAAGGCTTGTTGATTTAATAATGATTTGTATGTACTTACATGCAAACCTATTGTTTCTTCCAATAGACCTAAAACCTGAATACAAAGCCTACTGGATGAGTCTGTGTGGTATAACCTTAATGACCAGTACAACATATTTGACTGTGGCTGATCAGTCCAATGTGCTTGGAAGGCAACACGCTGTGCCTTGACCCTATGTCATTGGTCATCTTTGAGTGCGAAGGACAAACAACAGCTCTAACAACACAAGGTGCACGTGGCATGGCATAAATGATGTCCTATTCTGCGCTTTGGTTGTCTGCAAGAAGATTGTATATTACATTAGGACCCTCTTTGGAATTCGACTCACAGAAACTCTAGGATTGTGAAGCCAATAACAGTGTAAATCCCAAAATGGTGGTGCTGGATCTGGGGTGTTTCAAGAAACTGAGAGCTGATAGTCTTCCTTTTCCAAACTCTTCCCACCGGGAACAAAGATCCAACAAATCCCCTTGTGACTGTCCATCTGGAGTGAAAACAGCTGGCAAAATGAGCAGTGTTTGGGGAAGAAACGTTACCCATTTGCCAGAAGGCATATCTAAATTCATCTGGCAACTTCCAGAAACTCCTAAATTGTGAGACTCCATTTTCTCCTTATGTGCCCCAGAAGGATGAAAGCAAATCTTTTTCCTCTTCATCCTAAAAATGAGATATTTTTCAGTTGCTGCAAGAAGCAGACACTAAACCCTTTCCATAATCATTACACTTGAGAAACAAACCTTCACATTAATTTTTCTTCCCACTGGAGAAATGTTCATTTGGAAAAAAATCTTATTCATAAATTAAAACTCATTTGTAATTTCTTTTTGGGGGGGACAGCTCTTGTGGGCAGGTAACGTTTTATTTTTATAGTTACCCTAGAGCTAGCAGAGGAATTGGCACACAGTAGGTATTTAATAAATGTCTATTCATTAAGTTCATGTCAGCTCTGTCATGATCATTTGCAATGGCTAATCACCATCACGTAAAACTGAAGCCATTCTAACCTGTACTTAATAGTATTTGGCATTGCTATCTTGGAAAGTCTGGAATTGTTATGGAAACTGCCTTCCTCTTTTCTACTGGTGATATTGGTGTGTCATATTTAATGTCAAAGAGAGTCAGTGTCATCCATTGTGAGTTCCTAGAAAGCAAAGGAGCGCCACAATGAAGCCACAGTGGATGAAACTCATTTACAATGATGGCTATGGGAGGAAAATGGAAAGTTGCCAGGTACATTAGGAACTCTTGCATTATGAACTGAAGATGGACAACTTCCTTAAGCATAGTGGGAAGAAATAGCATGTGATAATAATATCTCCATTACCTATTTCAGAAAAAAAACAAGCAGGTGAAGAAAGTCTATTTTCTGCATTATGGTATAAAGTCAGATGGACAGTCTGTAGAGCTGTGTGTTTCTGTCTATCCCTTCCTTCCTTCCTTCCTTCCTTCCTTCCTTCCTTCCTTCCTTCCTTCCTTCCTTCCTTCCTTCCTTCCTTCCTTCCTTCCTTCCTTCCTTCCTTCCTTCCTTCCTTCCTTTCTTCCTTCCTTCCTTCCTTCCTTCCTCCCTTCCTCCCTCCCTTCTTTCCTTCCTTCCTTCCTTCCTTCCTTCCTTCCTTCCTTCCTTCCTTCCTTCCTTCCTTCCTTCCTTCCTTCCTTCCTCTTTATCTCTCTCTCAGTCTTTTCTCTCTCTGTCTCTTGCTTTCTTGGTCATTGTCTCTTTCTCCATATATACATATACATACATATATATGAATATGTGTGTTATGTGTATATATTTATATGTATATATGTGTGTATATGTATGTGTGTGTGTGTGTGTGTGTGTGTATAAAATCTTGGACAGACTATTTATAGAAAGCAGGAGGCCCATGTAGCCTGTCTTGGGAGGGTACAAGCAGAAGCTAGATCCACTGATAATGGGTGCTCTCTCCTCCATTTTCTGAGAGAAACATAAGGCTAAATTTTATCTGTCAGCCCTAAAATATATTTGATCTTGGAGTTTGAGTCTGGTTCAGAAGAAAAGCCACTTCTCTGATCACTTATTTCCTTTTCCCTCAACCTCTGATTACACAAAAGACAACTATCTGTAGTGAATGGTGATTTTAAAACATTTACACAAGAGGCAGAGCCAAGTTGGCAGAGTGATAGGAAGCTACGGAGTGAAGTCCTCTCCACAAACTCCTCCAATCAGCTCTAGAGAATGCGCCAGACTAAATCCTGATGAAGAAATCCAGAAAAAAGTCAGTGATTCTTTTATCCAACCCAGCTCAACAGAGGGAGAAAGATAGGGAGGTCTGTGAACATTGGAGAGAGGGTCAGGCCAAATGCACACTGTTCATGCAACATTCTAGTCTAGTGCCCATGGAGAGGCTGTGCACCAGGGCAAGATGAAGTAATAGACTCATTCCAAGAAGTGGCTTTCCTTCTGAACCAGACTCATACTCCAAGATCAGAGATATCTTGAGGTTGGCAGATAAATAAAATTTTAGCCTTATGCCCACCTCAGAAACTGGAGAAGAGAGCATCCAGCCTCAGCGGACCCAGCTTCTCTTATGCCCTCCTTAGTTAGGCTTCTGTGGCACTCATCATTCCACAAGAAGACACTATGACTGGGACAAGTGCCAACTGGCAGCTTTGTTGCCAACTACCCAATCCCCAGTCATAGATCCAGGATGTACTAAGAAAGGAATTTGTGCATGGCATTCTCAGGTGAATTAAATTAAGGATCATCCAAAAGGCAATGTAGTATACGGTGAACAAGTTCAGGCTACAGCACATTATAAACAAATAATTATGAAGGAGAAATTTAAAGAGGTTTAAAGAAGATCATGAAAGAAATGTATGATTCAATTAATCAATAAACATTTATTAAATACTTATCTGTTCTGTTCCTGGGACTGTGCTGAGCTCTGGGATACAAAAGAGGCAAAAGAGCTTACAGTCTAATGGGGAAGACAAAATGCAAACCAATATAGACAAAGAATGCTATATGCAGGACAAATGGGAAACAATCAGTAGAGGGGAGGCACTAGAATTAAGAGAGGTTGGGAAAGACTTCCTGTAAATGATGAGATTTTATTTGGGACTAAAAAAAAGTCAATGAAATAAACAGGTAGAGCTGAGGGGAGAAAATATTCCAGGAATGGGAGAAAACCAGAGAAAATACCTGGAATAGAAGAATAGGTCTTGTTTGTGGAACCATGAGAAAACTAGTGTCATTGGATTGAAGAGTACATGGAGAGTAAGATCCAAGAAAACTGGAAAGGTAGGAAGGGGGTCAGGTTATGAAGGGTTCTGAATGTCAAACACAGCATTTTGTATTTGATTGTGGAGGCAATGAGGAGTCACTGGAGTTTACTGAATAGAGAAAAGACATGATCAGATCTGTGCTTAAGAAAAATCATTTTGGTAGTTGAGTGGAGGTTGAACTAGAGTGGGGAGACACTTGTTTCAAGCAATCCTATCAGAAAGATATTGCAATAGTCCAGACAAAGGGTGGTGAGAGTTTGCACTAGTGTAGTGGCAATGTTAGGGGACAGAAGAGGGCATTTTTGAGAGACTGAAAAAGAAGATTGACCGATCTCAGCAAGAGATAAATGATGGAGAGCCTCGATGCTCCACTCACTATATATATATATATCTATATATCTATATATATATAGATATAGATATCTGGGATGAATGTCTAGGGGGATATTGACAAGAATCATACAATATGAGACAGTATGGTTGAATTTCAATTGCATCATATCAATGTGATCACAGATCCATTGAGGTCCTGGGGTACCTACCTCATAGGAATGTTAGGGGAAGAGAAGAAGTTGATGAAGCAGCATGGTACATGGGAGCATTAATACCCACTTAATTCTTGAATGACTCAGGAAGAATCATTTATCCTTCTTGGACTTCATTTTATTTTTCATTTTTGAAATGAATAGGTGACTTTTAAGATCTCTTGTGATATAACATTTGAAGTATCTTGCAAACATAATAAAACTAAAGAAATAAATGTGAGTTATTATTAGAAGTACTGTCTATAATCTGACTACTAAGGAGTAATGACTACAGGTCAATGTTTGTTTCTGGCAGTTTGAGATAATAGATTATTTTTCGACAGTGCTTTACATTTATAAAGGGGTCAGTATACATTCTCATTCGATCCTCCTAACAACCAAACTCTGGGAAGTAGATTGCCCAATAAGTAGTATTTTCCTTTTAGAGCTGAGTCACTGAAACTCAGAGGTTAAGTGACTTTCCCAAAGTCATGCAGGTGGTAAATAGCAGTGTTGGAATTTGAACTGACAGCTAGGATGAGAACTAAGATTTGAACCCAGGTTGTTTGGATTTACGTTTAGTGTTCTTTTCATCTTACGATCCTGCCCCTCAATTTCAGCAAAGATATCATATGCTAGACCTGCTTAACAGCAGGCAAATCTGTTACCCATGAACAGACTGCATTAGTGGTCAGTGTGAAATGGACAACAAGCCGTCCATCACATAATCTGCAGGCAAAGTGTTTCAAATATTCATAAGAAGGAAAAAGCCACACCTGGCAACAGGAATTACCTTTTCTCTGCACTGTAGGGAATGAGTAAAGGTGCAACGAAAGATTTCACTGCTGTCCCTCTCATGAGGCCTGCCTTTTCCTTCCCCTCATTCTTCGCCAAGAGTACAATGCAAAATGAATACCAGTCTTACACAGAGACACTCTCCTCTATAACTACAAAGTAGATATATCCTTTATCTTAGGCAGTCATCTTTCTAGCTTTAGCTATCAATCACCAGTTTAAGCTAGGCCAGAGAGGTTGAGCAGATGACCTCTGCTAAAAAAATGAAAAAGGTCAAATATAACCTCCTAATATGTGGACAGCACATGCTTTCATAGTAGGTATTAGAGATGGAGATAAAAATTCCTTTCCTTGGGCAATTTACAGTCTAGGAGATGGATTCACCTAAATTATAGCTGCCTAGCCTATAATATAAACATACATGGGACGCTCCAAAGGGCCTGTTTCATTCTTCTTTATTCCCCTATAAATAAAATGAAGATCCTGTGGGTAAGTGAGATTTCTATTTAGAGACGAAGAGTTATCATCACAACATACGCATTGCTATGAAAGTATCCTTAGTGGTCTACAAATTTCAAGATGGTTAGTTCCTTGCAGAAAATATCATAATTCATGTTGTTGCACTGGGTTATTTCAGTTCCCTGGAAAGGAAGAATCATAAATCAGGGACCACAAACCCATGCCATGAGATATTTGTGGTGTCTGAGTCAGATCTGCTCTCGATACTTGCCTGCTCTCATTGTTATTAGCCGAGACAGAGCTTCTGGCTACCCTGCTGGTCAAAGCTAAATCAGCTGCCCAGTTACTTGCTTGTTGTTGAGACAGATGAGTCTCTTCTCTTCAGTCTCAGTGCCAGAGGAGGAATGGGCTAGACTCATAAGCTATACCTCTTTGGAAAGAGTGCCGCTAAATGGACAAGGCTGGAATTGGATGCTGAATGCAGTTGTTATAGCAGAGTCCTTCCAAGAGAGGATATGGAATGTTTCCACAGACAACATATTTATGTACACACTAGTTCTGGGGGAAGCAGGGCATGCTACAGAAAGACTTCTACCTCATCCGAAGCTTGCAAGCAAGGCTTTGTTGATTCCAGTTCTCTTTGTATGTGAGAGGTTGCATTTATATATATGAGTAGGTTGATATTAGGGGCTATGTGTTAACTGTGAAACAGAGTTTATACCTCACTTTGAGCCTAACTGGGCTGTGATAAAATGATTAACACAATTGTTAAGGAATAAGTGTAGAACAGTGGGCAAGCCCTAAGTGAAATTGTAAGTCCATATAGTTTGACTCCTGGAGCCACTATATCTCTTCCTGCATCCTTTCCTTTGCCTTCTCTGGGATGCTACATTCCTATGATGCACATAGTGTGTCCCTTCTTCCTCCCATCAAAGCCATCTCTTAGTAAGGGATGGTACAAACATTCACAGTACTGTATTAGGGATTGATGAAGTTTAACATATTATTTCTTTTCAGGGGTTTTTTATTTGATTAAATAATATAATCTGAATACATTTGGATAATTTGAATAAATAATTCAATAAATATTTATTTGAATAAAATAATTTCAGGCATCAGTAGCAGTTGGGTAAATGTTTTCTTCTGCTTGTTTTATTTTGTGGGGAAGAAGACCTTACTGGTGGTCCTAAAATCATATTCTATATCTCTTTGGTTATTTCAATGGTGTCTGACTCTTCATGACCCCATTTGGAGTTTTCTTGGCAAAGATACCATAGTGTTTTGCCATTTTCTTCTCTAGCTTATTTTACTGTTGAGGATACTGAAGCAAACAAGGTTAAGTGACTTGTCTAGGATCATAAAACCAGTAAGTGTCAGAGACCACAGCTGAACTTTTTTTGAAGACTCTTTTTTTGAACTCACTTGAAGACTCTTGAGTCTTCCTGACTCAGGTCTGGCATTCTGTCCACTGTATCACCTAGCTGCCCAATTCCATATGGAATGTCCTAAAATACCTGAATAAAGTCAGCCCTGCACAGATATCCCAGTTGCCAACTCTTCCTTGTAATAGCAAGCAAAGTAGGATCTTTTGCTGTTTTTGTTTTTTGTATAATTAAGTGCCTCTGATTGATTAAAGAGGATCTTCCCCACCCACTAAAGGGCCTGGGAAAATTTATAGGAAGGTCCATACCTTTTGTTAATGAGGCACTGGTTCTCAAGGGTTTTGATGCCCTCTTGCTCTAAAAAGACTCTGTATAAAGACTCTGAGGTGTGGTTTTGCTTTGGGGCTTAGTTTTTGGACAAAACTTTGTGTGCCAGATGAGACTAAGCAGTCCCAGAGTTTTGAAAATCCAGACGTTGGTGTTTCCCTCTTTGGTAACTGTGTATATATATAACGGTCAGACAGTCAGAATGTTGGTTTATGATGTATGTGTTGCTTATGTCAGACAACTGGAAGCCATGTCTGCTGATCTGTATTTCTCTGTATTTTCTATGATACATGTGCTTGCTTAAAGTGATTGTTGACTCCTCAAAAGTTGCCTTGCCTTTTATAAATGCAGATCTAAGAACCTATGATAGCAGGACAACCCTCCCCCCTGCCCCCATGTGTGTCAGGGTGCTTTCTGTTACACTCCCTACCCCCCAGCCAGTAGCACTAACATATTTCATCTGCATGATAGTATTATACATGCCAGAAGAAACATCTCCTTAGTTTATTTTGATTAGATATTAGTCCAAAATATGTAAAATGATGGAGTTGAACTAAATAATTGCAAAGATTATCAGAGACAGTATGGCCACCTTTCAGTGATATTGGAGATGGCATTACTATATTCAGCAAACTTTAGTTAAGGAATATTGTATCTTTTGTGAGCAAGGAATAGGTCTGGGTGCTGGAATATAGAGATGAAAAATACAGTCTTTGCCTTAAAAGAAAACAGCTTTATAGTCAAATAGGGCAGTTAGAATTATAATTTACTATGAAATTTTAGAGGATTTCCTTTTTTATCTTTCAAATCTGGTGGTGGTGGTAGAAGAAAAAGCAGAAAAGGAAAAAGAGGAGAAAAGGAGGAGGAGAAAAAAGAGAAAAATTGGGTCCAAAAGAAATAGAGTATGCATTTTAAAAATTGGATATTTCTTTCACAAAATGTTCCCTACCTCTTGATGTTACTCAAGTTCCTGAGTAATTCTGAAAGAGCCTAACACTGGAGTGGACGGACCTGGTCTGGCTCTATTTGTCATGAACAGTGTCCTCATATTCCTCATCATAGCTCATCCTGATAACAGCACACATTGTTAGCACAGATATCTTTGCTCCTATGTGATTCCATGCTACTATAATCGATTATCTGCCATCATTTATTATCACTTGGAGATTGTATTGCTTGAAATTGAGCTTCTTCAAGCCATGAAAATTTTCCTCTTGCTTAGCCAGTGTTCAATTGTCCCCCTTAAGATGTTCTACTCAGGGGAACAAGAGCTGTCTGGTAGCTGGAAAATAATGACAGTAGCTTGCAAAAAGCTATCCAATCAGTGGACTACCTTTCTGTGCCTCTAACTGATACGAAGCTTGAGGTTTTATTGACATGAAGTTATGCAGGTTGGATGGCCAAATTCTGAAATGACTTGTATAGGAGACCTTCAAAGTTCCAGCTCTGTTATTGCCTTCTTTGACAACTCGCTGACAAGACAGAAAAATCTGGTGTTAGCTGCCAATATTGGGCTGTCATTCAATATTTTTTTGATGGTGCATTTTGGTTGGGGCCATAAATGGCATCATCTTCTAACTGACTGACAGTTTGGATTGCTCTGTGGACAGTGGAAAACAACCAATAATGAAATGCCATTCAGGACTAAGATGGCACATGGGAATGACAAGATTCGATAGCTAATCCACCTGTCACAATGTGCTCCTCTCATACAGCATTTTTTTCTAATTTATTAGAGTTTAGTCAAAACAACAACAAAATTTAAAAATCTACCTCTTTTTCTTTGCTATAATTTAAGAATTTGATGGTTAGATTTCAAAGTGAGAAGTGAGAAGACAGATTTATTTTCTATCATTAGAGTTGACACATTTTTAACTATAACTTTTAGTTCAAGGGTTCTTAATTTATAGCTTGTGAACTTGTTTTTCTTTAAAATATTTTATAACTGTTGCAGCGTAATTTGTTTCCTTTTCAGTCCTTTGGAATTTATTTTGTGTACTTAATAACATTATCCTGAGAAGGGGGTTAATAGGCTTTACCAGAATGCAAAAAAGAGTCTATTTCACACAATAAACAGCTATGGACTTCTGCTTTACAGTTAAAAATGAAATCAAAACAAAACTAGCTTTCTGTACTGCTGGAATACTTGGTGCACGCACAAATGACAGCTTTACTAGGAAGCAATCTGTGTTATATGTTGTTTTCACCTGTTGATTCATGATGGTGTCCCTAGTGGAGAAAATATTGGTAGTGCCCAGGACAGCACTGGTGAAGGGGGGAATGATTGTTGTCATGGAAGCAGTTTGTTATCCAAACTGAACATGTTCTTTTGGGACCTTCTAGGAAGTAGATGATAAAAGGAGGACATTTCTCTGCACTTTCTTCTCTTGTCTTGACACTGCTAACTAGGGATAAGCTTCAAAAACGTCAGATAATTATTCTCATACTCCCTAGATTTGCATAAGTGTCCATCAATAAATCATAACACTTATGTTCTGTCTCCTAGAAATATGGATTAAGGTGTGCTATGGAAACTCCATGCCATCTTGAAAGGGAAAACAAACCACCCTTTCTCATGACCTTTACAAAGAAACTCGTGAAGAGGAGAAAAGATGTACCCTTGAAATGCTTTTGCAAGATATTGATACAAAACTCAAAGAAAATAAACATCTTGGGAGGATAAAGAATTCTTTTGGATGATCATTCCAAAATTGGATGCCATCTTTGGAAAGTTAATATGCAGTTACAAAAATGTTACTTGTTTAAACAGCTTGTATATTATGAATAATTTTTTAATGAATTCTGTTTAAGAATCTCTGATTTTACTTTTAGAGGCTCTCATCTGTATTTATATTTTCCTGAAAGGTAATTTCTATTTTTTGCACAATGGAGACTTTTATTGTTTTAACTGTTGTGTTTCTTTTAGGTTTTCTTCTCTTTAAAAAAAATTAGGAAGTAAGACCATCTATCCAGAAATTCAAAATCCTATGGAGAAATGTAACACTTTGTCTTACCAACTGCTTCCAAGAAAAAGTTCTTACGATACATAACTCCATAGCTATAATAGGAAATACAACTAACAAGTGAGGTTTTATAAGAACAGCAGGGGCATGGCAGTATTTGTAAACAATATGAAAGGAACTAGTAGACTGGGAGAGATTAATGATAACAGAGAGTGGGAGTGAGGGAGCCATAGATGGCATAGTGGATAAAGTGCTGGATCCTGAGTCAGGAAAATCTGAGTTTGGATCCTACCTTGGATATTTACTAGCTGTTTGATCCTGGGAGTCACTTAACCTCTCTGTTTATATGTTTCCTTGTTTATATAATGATAAGGTTGGACTCAATGGACATTAGGGTCTCTTTTTAGCTTTAAATCTGTGATTATGGGATAAGGGAAGCAATGTTCTAGAGAACATGGGAGGAGGTGGATCAAAGGTATATGTAAGGAGGCTGACCTTGGCAAGATGGGCTGCTTCTTCCTTTGATATAGGAGTGAGGGAAGGAATAGTTGGGGAAGATTTATGAGTGAAGAGAGTGGAGGAGGAAGGGAGAAGGGGGAACTCTGCGGAATGGATTCATTTTTTTAATGAAATATGAGGGGAACTCAGAGGAGTGGAAGAAAAGGTGCTGTGGGAAATGAGAAGAAATGAAAAACAGTTTAGAACCAACTCTGTGGAGAGGAAATAGTATATAGATTACTTTGCTGTAATGAGGGCCCAGTTGTGATTAGATAACATAATTTTGTAGAGGATATCATCAGCAATTTTAATCTTTCCCTCTAACTCCATTCAGTAGTAAGCAATAGGAATGAAGGAGGTAGATAGGTAATAGATAGACAGATCAATAATATATATGTTAAGCACTTTTCATTGCTAGTTATTATCCAGTTCAAATCTTCATAACCCCATTTAGGTTTTGCTGCTATCTATCTTGGCAAAGATACTGGAGTGGTTTTCCATTTCCTTCTCTAGCTCATTTTACAGATTAGGAGACTGAGGTAAACAGATAAAGTGATTTGCCCAGGGTCACAACACAGTAATTATTAGAAGTTAGATTTGAATTCAGGTCTTCCCTGATTTCAGGTCCAGTGTCTATCTACTGTGGCACCTAGGTGCCCTTTACTATGTGCTGAATGCAAAGAACGCAAACAAAAGTAAGGAAGTCAAAGAATTTATACTCTAATGGGGGAAGAGAATATATAAAAGAGCTAGACAGGAAGGGTTAGGTGAAACAACGTTGTTTGGAAATGGAGACTAGGGAGCAACAAGGAATCCTGGTTCTGGAGAATTTAGGCTGAAAGCTCACATATCAAAGGCAAAGTTGGTTGTAGGAGTAGGAGTTCTAGGAGTTGGTTCTAGGAATTCTAAGAGTAGAGTAGGTTCTAGGAGTAGAGTCCAAGATTCCAGTTGGGGAAGAGGAGGATGATGCCCAAAGTAAATGTGATATCATCTGGAAATGATAGCTAGAAAATGGAAATGGTTGGAGTAATTCAGGGGTGGGGCTTGGCATGGCATGGTTTTCTAAATACTTTCTCCTCTCTTGGTACTGCTCTTTCCTGGTTCTTCTTCTATCTGGTCAATTCTTTTCCCTACCACTGGTTGTGGAAATGGGGTAGAAAGGCTATCTTAGAGTCACTGAGGAGGGAAGGGGAATGTCCTAAAGATCAATAGATAATGGCCTTTGGTGTTTAAATTGAGTCAATAGATAATGACCATTGGTATTTAAATTGAGTGATGAATTAGGATGGCAAGAATTTTGCCAGAGGTTGCTGAGTACAGGAGGTAAAATGAGAGTCTGAAAGTAGTCAAGGGGAGCAAGGAATATTCTGATTCTCCCACACCTACCAGTAAGTTGGGGCAGAGTCTTTCTGGGAGATTGGCTATTTAGACAGTAAGTGGTAAGGAAATAGGGGCATCTGTGAAAGTTACTAATACAAGAAGTTTGACAGTGGGAAAGAAGAAATATCCCAAGGGACAGATTAGAAAAAGTTTCCTTCCTCTTCCCTTCCCACCCACCCATAAAGAGAGTCCTGAAACTGACAGTCCAGAGACTTGTACTAGTGTTTTCACAATGTTTTATGAAAATAAATGAATAAGCAAAACAGTATTGGCTTTGGAATCAGAGGACTGGAGTTCAAATTCCATCTCTTGTGGCCTCAGTTTTCTTATCTGTAAAATTAAAAGATTGAACTCCATGGCCTCAGGGGTTGCTCCCCATTGTACATCTTTGATCCTAGATATTATACTTGTTCCAATCAGTCTTAAGAAAACAGTTCAAGGGCATAATACTCCATTAGAGCATTGGGGTGATCATAAAGAAAAATGTCTGGTAACCAAAAAAAACCTCAAAATTTCTAGATGCATCAAGAGTTGTCAAGATAGAGTAGCATGCCATAAAAGTCAGTATCTTCAACTCTGAGGTCAGTAAAGTTAAATAGCATTTTAAAGTCCTTTATATCCTGCAGAAAGGAGGATAAATTGATCGGCATGTCTATTCTTAGGGATGGGCTAATCCATTTAAGAAAAAATGTTGTTGAAGACAGAAATGTACTCAATAGGACACTGTTTAAAAAATACACACATACAAAAGAAAACATTCTTCAGTAGATGCCTTGCCAAGATGCAAAAACAGGAAATACCATTGAGGCCACAGGTTCCTTGATAATTTCTTTCATTTGCAGGCACAATCCTCACAAATTTCTTCCAAGTTCAGATGTACATCTCCATTCAGGAAACAGATCTGTCAATAGCTTAGAAACCATGTAATTTAGTTAATGCTTGTGAACAAAGAATCATGCTTGAACTTTACTAATCAGATTTTGTGACAGATGTATGTATGTATGTATATATGTGTGTGTGTGTGTGTGTGTTTCCCTAGTTTCTCTTAAGATTCAACTCAAGCACTCCCTTTTTCATGGATACTCTCCTAATCCTTCCAATTGTTAGGACTTTCCCTTCTCAAAACAGCCTTGTAATTCATTGTCATAGAGCTGTTTATATAACATAAGCATATAACCGTCTTGAGGACAGGGATTATTTCATTTCTATCTTTATGTGTCTGCACAGCCTGGTGAGCTGGCACGTAAAAACTTAATAACTATTTGTTGACTGATTGATGGGTTAACTGTGTTCTAAAGTCTGCATAATGTAATATAAACCTAACATCTCAAGAAATTTCATTATTAATCTATTTTTTAGTCTTTGCCATGGTTCCCTCTTAATCCTGGAAGATTACAGAACATTCAAAGATGCCAAAGTGATAAAAAGAGGCTCGTGGTTCTTAGTCACTACCCACCTCTGTTCAGCTCATGCAGTTCAGGGGCAGTTAAAGTAGTAATGTGTTGGGAAAAGTCATTAACTACCTTTTTACTAGTGTCACTATAGACAAATCTAGCATTCCTAGAGAGATACATATCTCTGTGTATATGTGTGTCGATATCTACATAGATATTGATATACTACATATGATGATATATACTGTAGATCTAGAAAGTATATATGATGGATAGAACACTGGACATGGAGTCAGGAAGTCCTGTATTCAACTCTTGCCTCAAACACTATCTTATCTTACCTTGAGTAAGTCATTTAAACTTTACAAACCTTACTTTTCTCATCTGCATGATGGGGACAAAAATAGCACGGACCTTACAAGTTTATTGTAAGGATCAAATGTGATTATGTATGCAAAGGACTTCTTAGGCCTTAAAGCTCCATGTAAATGTCAGATACTATTATTACATATACAAATACATATACAAATACCTATGATTCCACTGATATAAGGAACTCTCTAACAATGAAACTCCCTCTATTCAGGCACATTGTTACCTTCTCTGTGATTTTTAGTCTTCCAGAGTTACCTAGAACATTGAAAGGTAAAGTGATTTACTCAGGGTCCCATAGCCAGTATGGGTCAGAGGAAGGATGCTATCCACTTTTCTCATTATCCACTGTTTATCATTATTTTTTTTGGTGTGTGCATGTGTGTGTGATTAGTTCTGCATAGTAATTATATTTGCTACAGAATACAGTTGACAATATTTTTGTTCATAGTTCCAAAATGGTGTCTTGTGGGTATATTTTAATTGATCTTACTTCCTGATTTCATCTCTCAGATTCTTTGATGAACTGTTGGAACTTTTCTATTAAAAACCAGTTTATCAGAAGGAAAAAAAACCTAGCAAACCCAAAGGAAAAATAAATATTGTGAATCTAGGAGACAAAGAAAAATCCACAATGATTTCAACAATAAATGAAAATACAAATGAAGGCAACTTAAGATGCTAACAAAATTCAGATTAAAACTACTCCACAAAGGATAACATTGGTGCTAGTAAAGTTAAACACACAACTTTGCTTTCATTTAATAAATGGTGAACTATAAAAGCTTAAAGTTGGGCTATCTGTTGCAATTACTCTTTTAAGTGACTTTCTTTCACTGTTTCAGAGATTATAAACATATGCATAATATTGTATGATATGTTAAAATGGAATTTACCAGTAAAAGAAAACTACTATTAATCTGTAAAATAATAGTGTTGATTAAGTCTTGGATAAACACAGAGGAGTTTTATGCTTTAATATGTATAAAAAGGTAAGTATACCTTTGAATATCAAGCATGTGGTATTTATAACTAGAGGCAACTACAGCAATGCTTGAAACTCAAACTGTACTGAATTTATAAAAAGTATAATTCATCACCATCAGGACAATTACAAGAACCGTCCTAAAAATCAGAACAAAAGTTCCACTTATTCCTATGCTCGCCAGTGTTTTCAGCAGGAATGGATGTTGTATTTGGTCAAAAGCTTTTTGGGCATCCATTGAGATAATTATGTGGTGTAGTTTTGTGGTTGATATGATAAATAATGCTAATAGTTTTCCTAATATTGAACCAACCCTACGTTCCTGGTATAAACTCCACCTGATCATAATGTATTATTCTTGTGACAAGTTGCTGTATTCTTTTTGCCAAAATATTATTTAAAATTTTTGCATCCATATTCATTAGAGAAATTGGTCTATAATTTTCTTTTACTGTTTTGGCTCTTCCTGGTTTAGGTATAAGAACCATATTTGTATCATAAAAAGAATTTGGGAGGACTCCTTCTTCCCCAGTTTTTCCAAATAGTCTATATAGCATTGGAATTAACTGTTCTTTAAATGTTTGATAGAATTCACTTGTAAGTTCATCCAGCCCTGGAGATTTTTACCTATGGAGTTCATTGATGGCTTATTCAATTTCCTTTTTCTGAGATGGGGTTATTTAAGTATTCAGCTTCCTCTTATGTTAATCTGGGCAATCTATATTTTTTTAAAATAATTCACCCATCTCATTTTGATTGTCGTATTTATGGGCATACAGTTGGACAAAGTAATTTCTAATTGTTTTAATTTCCTCCTTATTGGAGGTGAGTTCACCCTTTTCATTTTTGATATTGGTAATTTGGTTTTCTTCTTTTTTTTAATCAAATTGACCAAAGGTTTATCAATTTTATTGATTTTTTTCATAAAACCAACTCTTAGTTTTATTTATTAGTTTAATAGCTTGCTTAACTTCAGTTTTATTAATCTCTCCTTTGGTTTTCAGTATTTCTAATTTGCTGTTTACTTGGGGATTTTCAATTTGTTCTTTTTCTAGATTTTCCAGCAGCATGCCCAATTCATTGATCTCTTCTTTCTCTATTTTATTCATGTAGGCATTCAAAGATTAAAACTTCCCCTAAGAACTGCTTTTGCAGTATCCTATAAGATTTGGTAGGTTGTCTCATTATTGTCATTCCCTTGAATGAAGTTGTTGATTGTTTCTATGATTTGTTGTTTAACCCACTCATGCTTTAGGATTAGATTATTTAGTTTCCAATTAATTTTGGTCTATCTTTCCATGGCCTTTTATTATATATAATTTTTATTGCATTGTGATCTGAGAAGGATGCATTAACTATCTCTGCCTTTCTGCACTGGATTTTGTGGTCTTTATGCCCTAGTACATGGTCAATTTTGTGTATGTGCCATATACCTCTGAGAAAAAGGCATATCCCTTTCTATACTCTTTCAATTTTTTCCAGAGATCTATCATACCTACCTTATCAAGAGTTTTACCACCTCCTTAACTTCTTTCTTGTTTATTTTTAGATTAGATTTATCAAGTTCAGAGAGGGGGAGTTTGCTGTCTATTTCTTCCTGTAACTCCCTTAACTTCTCCTCTAAGAATTTGGATGCTATACCACTTGGAGCATATATGTTTAGCAATGATATTGCTTTGTTATCTATGGAGCCTTTTAGTAGGATATAGTTTCCTTCCTTATCTCTTTGGATTAGATCTATTTCTACTTTGCTTTGTCTGAGATTAGAATTGCTACTCCCCCTTTTTTTTTACATCAGCTGAAGCACAATATATTCTGCTCCAACCTTTTACCTTTACTCTGTGGGTATGCCCCTGTTTCAAATGTGTTTCTTGTAAACAACATATTGTTGGATTATGGAGCTATATGTCTCCATTTTATGAAAGAATTCATCCCATTCACATTCACAGTTATGATTACTGTGTCTTTCTCTCTATCCTCTTTCCCCCATTTGTACTTTTAGTTTTCCCTTCTCCCTTCCTCTTCACAATAGAGTTTTAATTTTTGACTATCACTTCCTTCAGTCTTCTCTTCCTCTTTTCAGTCCCCCTCCCTTTTACTCTCCTTTTCCCTTACTACTTTTTTCCTCCCTTTTAGCCTCCCCTCCCTTTTCTTTCCCCCTTCCCCTCTTAGTGCCTATAGAGCTAGTTAGATTTCTATACTTAACTGAGTTTGCTGTTTCCTCTTTGAATCATATCAGATGAGAGTAAATCTCAAACAATGCTCATCTATCTCCCTCCCCTCTTTCCCTCTATTGTAATATATTTTTGTGCCTCTTCCTGTGATGTAATTCACCTTTTTATGCCTCCTCCTTTTCACATCTCCTATTACAATACCTTTTCACCCTTAAATCACATTTTGATCATCACATCATTTACTTTACACCTGCTCCCTCTATCTATGTGTATCCCTTTTGTACATCATGATAAATATAACATTCTCAAGATTAACAAGTATCATTTTCCTTTATGGAGATGTAAACAGTTTGCCCATATTGAGTAAAAGGTTTTTCCCCCGTTTACCTTTTAATGCTTCTATTGAGACTTGTGTTTGAAGATCAGATTTTCTATTGAGCTCTGGTCTTTTCCTCAGGAAGGTATGGAAATCATTTATTTCACTGAATGTCCATCTCCTTGCCTGAAATATTATGCTCAAATTTGCTGGGTAATTGATAATTGGTTGTAGTCCCAGCTCCTTTGCCTTATGGAATATCATCTTCCAATTCCTTTGATCTTTTAATGTAGAAGCTGCAAGGTCTTGTGTGATCCTGACTATAGCTCCTCGATATTTGAATGGTTTCTTTCTGGCTGCCTGCAGTATTTTCTCCTTCAATTGATAGTTCTGGAATTTGGCAACGATATTCCTTGGTATTTTTAGTTTGGTATTCCTTTCAGGAGGTGAATGGTGGATTCTTTCAATGAGTATTTTTCTCTCTAGATTTAGGACTTTCCTTTTAGGAAGGCAGATCTAAGAACCTGTGCTATACTTAATGGCAGTTATATCTCTAAGTTCTCCTTTTTTCAGGATAAACACTCCCTGTTTCTTCTACCTCTCCTCATATGACATGGTCGAAAGTCTCTTCACCATCCCAGCAGACACTCTCCAGTTAACCTGTCTCCTTACTAAAATATGACACTCTAAAGTAAATATGTAGGGGGTTGATCAAAGAAGTTCCTTGATCAAATTGATGAGTTTACGGGGAGGTAAGCCTTTGTTGGGGGCTCTGATTGTATCTTATGAAGAGAAAGGACATGTTCCTTCATGCTTTTAAAAGGAAGGAATTTCACTGATGCTTGCCAATTAAGTTGGTTTAGACTCCTTGGGGTGGTTATATAGGAGGAGACTTTCCTTTGTGAGAGCAGTGAATTGGTTGGCTCCCACTGTTGTGCTGTGGACTATGTAGAACAAGCCAACCCTTTGTTGTGGTCTACAAAAGGGAGCCAAAATGCAGTTTTTGGCTTTTCTTTGCCCTTTTGCCTCTCAATAGAGGAACATTCTGTTCCTGGTGGGAGGGTATCTATTTGGCAGAAGTGTTAATAGCTGACTTGAATCAAAGTCTATGGGAATGAAACATTTCAACCATGGAATATCTGTGTAGAAGGGGACTGTATGGCCTAGTGACTTAATGATGGAAACTGCTTGTCAAGATATAGCAGCAGTTGGGAAAGTGATGGAATATTAAGAGTTTCTAGCTACTGCAAATCATAGTTAGCATCCTTTCAGAGGAGATTGCAAAGCTCAGGATGGTATCCCGTCTGTGGGAATATTATAGAAATTAAGACTTATCAAACTATCTGGGAATTGCCCCTTCTTGCAACTTTGAGTTCATTTTTCTTCCAAGGAAAATTGAAATCACTATGAATCTAGAGAACTTTAATAACTGCAAGAAATGTCCTTCAGTGCCTAGTCCCTCACCAACCTGGAAACATTCATGTGCCACGACAACCTCTATCTTCCAGGTGAATTTTTCCTAAGCTCTCCATCTTGGAAAGGGATCCAGACTGTCAACCTTCATCACTCCCCCATTGTGCTTCTGACTTTCTAGATTTCAGTACAATGCTTCTTACTGGATAACTTCACTGCCACAACCACCCCTTCAGCAACTTTTTGTGTGTTTTCTTTCCCCATTAGAATGTAAGCTCCTTAAGGGTAAAAAATGTCTTTTTTATTATTTTTGTATCTTCCTCTGCTTAACACACTAGCTTACATGTGGTTAACCCTTAAATGCTTGTTGCCCTCTGGAAAGTGCAATTTAGAGAAAAGAGAATTTTTCATGTGTTTATGGGCTTGATAAATGTCTGTGTGAATCATTTATGCATCATGAGCTATTATGAGTCCTATTGTGTGCTTTGTGTGGAATAAAATCTGCCTTGTACCTTGTATATGCACTGTTACCTTCTATGCTTGAATAAGACACAGGACATGTGAAGACTTAGATGTGAAATATATTTAGAAAGTTTATCCCAAATAAACCCTGGGTAGGAACATAATGAGCCAAAGAGAATGATTGGGGCAGGGGGGGTGGAGTAGTGGTGTTGGAGTCACTCTCAAGATTAAACACAGTGTATATAAATGCAGAGCTTGGAACATTGGACCATGAATTACACAAACATGATACATCAGATATAATAAAAACAGGGCAGAGTACATACATCAGAATTATTAAATTTCTAATCCTGGACATTAAGCATCTCTTGATGTACCTTAAACTCAAATTAGTTTTTCTGGGCTTCCATGTCACATTGTTCATTTAAACAATATGGTGGGGATTGGGGGTAGGGAAGAGACAAGTTTTAGTAGCAATTGTTCTTACACCCAAAAATAATCAGAAGGTGAATCTTGAAAACTAATAGGATGAAAAAGATGGTATAACCTTGTCCTGGCACAGCCTTTTAAGCTTTTCCCCTTTAGCAGTTTAATCCTGGAGTGCTAGATGGTGCAATGGATAGAGTCCAGGCCTATAGTCAGGAAGATGCATCTTCCTGAGCTTAAATCTGAACCCAGACACTTACTAGCTGTGTGACCCTGGGTAAGTCACTTACCCCTGTTTGCCTCTGCTTTCTATTCTGTAAAATGTGTTAGAGAAGGAAACAGCAAACCATTCCAATGTGTTTGCCCAGAAAATCCCCAAATGGGACTGAAATGACTGAACGACAGTGTTTCTCATCTAATTTAATGGGCAGCTAGTTGGCATAATATCCATTAATAATAGGGTATTGAACTTGGAGTCAGAAGACTCATCTTCCTGCTTTCAAATCTGGCCTCAGACACTTACTAGCTGTGTGACCCTGGGCAAGTCACTTAACCCTAATTGCCTTAGTTTCCTCTTCTGTAAAATGAGCAAGAGAATGAAGTGGCAAACCATGCTAGTATCTTTGCCAAGAAAACCCCAAATAGGTCCACAAAGAGCTGGATGCTACTGAACAACAGCAACAAAATTTTATAGTAAAAGTATTAATCTCAACAAATACAAAGAAACAGTAAGATTTCTGATATAATCACAAAATCAGACGTATTTCTATTTTGATGAAAGAAAACATATGCAAATTGTTAACAAAATGATAGCAATTATACTCCTCCCTCCTGTTCTAGATTATTTTCTAGTACTCCTTTCTTTCCTTCCCCCAGCTTAGATATTTGGAAACTTCCCAATTTGAGACTTCTAATTTCCTGGATAATGTGTCTCTTTGCCTGTTACTTCAATATTAGGAAAACTGATGCAACTGAACTAGACCTCACTACTCCCTATAAAACATCTGGAGCTTCTTTTACCTGGGAGCGGTCTCAGGTATCTTGAAGTATGGTGTTAAGATTACCCAGGAGTCTAAGACCATTGTTGTTTCCCCATTAAGTGTATTTATTTAATGCACGTGAAGGGTACAAAATATACCTTTCCTACATTCTTTATATGTCAGTGGGACTCTTGTCTTCTGCCACAGACTGAAGAAAATAGTATCCAAAATTCTCTGATAACATTCCTAATTATATCTCTTCTCTATGCTTTTCTAGTCCTGTTTTGGAAGTGGTGATGTCAGGGCTACCATGAGAAGGTCTGTGAGATGTTCTAATTCTTTTCTTTTGTTGTTCCTGTCTCTTCATTTATGCTGTCTCCAGTCTCTCCAACTAAGCTCATTGACCTTATTTAAATAAAGGGGTCTATTGCTTTCAGCATTAAATGATTCCTCTCATTCTTTAAAGTTCTTTTAGGTCTTGGTGATGGACATTGATAGTTTTAATTTTATGACTACATTCATGTTTATATTATTTTAGTTGTATCTGTTGACAGTCTTAAATTTATAATTTAAATAAATTAAATAAAATAGAAAAAGTTTATAGTGAAGCTATTTATTAAAGCAAATTGAGGGACTGGGGTAGATGATTTCTAAAGATCCAGCCAGTGGTAAACATTATCGTCATCATTATATCATGGACTCTAATTCTTTGCTTGCTCAATTTATAAAGGATGGGCCCTTCTCCATTAGTGGTGGCATTGGAAAAAATATTTCAGATGTAAATCATTACATTCATAGAAATGTAACGTACTCTAAAAACTGAACTTTATCATCACCTAATGTGAGATCTGACTGAATTAAACCTATTGTTGATATGTTTGTTAGTAACAAGAAGTCAATAGTGGAATAGTTGACAACTAGCCCATGTGACAACATACAGCAATTTGTTTTTGTACTTGATCAGTTTAACAAGTTTGAAGATTTCCTTGAAAATGAATGTGCTGGCATTTTCTCAAGCCCAAAAATAAATATGCAAATGGGCTTTCCTTCTTCTGCAAAAAAGCACTAACAACATTTTATTTTCCCAACATCATAGCCTAATTACAGTATACACATGAGTGTAAATGATTACTGTTTACAAAGTCTGCTCTGTCTATGGATTACTATTGGTTGTAGAATGGATAGAACCTGATTTGTAGACCTACAAAATCCAACATTTCAAGTCCAATCTGCTTTCCTTGAATGAATATATATCAAGATGTAGGTGTCTATGAAGTTCTCATCTTTGAGAAATGTTGAACTGAAAGGTAGTTGACCTGAACTTTTGCCACTAATAATCTAATCTTGGGAATTTTTGGATATTTGTCTGTAGCACATTTTAATAGATCACACCTCCAACAAATCAGACACAGACACATTTCTCCATAAAAACACTAGGAATATTCATTGAAAGCACTGCTCGAAAGTAAACCTTCCCTACCTGGTGGAATATTAGCTCAAAATTTAAACTATTGATTTGTAGATATGACTTCTATTCATAGAGAATATGAGGAATTTTAAAATTCCATTTAAACCATTGTAATGTTAATGTAAGATTAATGGTGGATGGGGGGGAAGAGTTAGATCTTCCTCATGCATTAATAGGCCTCAGACACCTTTTGTTAATTTCTAATGAGGCACTGGGTCAGGAGGGTCTTGCCCTCCAGCTCTGAAGTGAGGTTTTACTTTGGGGCTTATTTTTTTGGAAGAAGATTATTGCTCCAGATGAGACTTTGGGCAGTTATTTTAAGAAGCCCCCTGGCTTTGAACACTCAAATGCATTGTCTATGGTCAGGCAGTTGGAAGCCCTGTCTGTTGGTCTTTCTGTTTGTAATGTCTGCTTGTAATTTCTTTTTGCATTTTCTCTGAAGTTCAATGTACTGACTTTTCCCCCTGAACTAAGTCAATGATACATGTGCTTGACCAAAGTAGATTGTTGCTCCTTTAAAAGTTGCTTTCTTTTTAGAAACAGATCTAAGAACCTGTACAGTAGGCCATTTTGTGTATGCTGGGGTCCTTGCTGATATAACCACACATTTACACAAAAAGGTAGACATAGACATATCCATTCAGATTTAGGAAAGGCATATAGTGCATGTTTCCAAAGTATTTTTTAAGTTAATTTATTTTTAGTTTTCAATATTCCGTAAACTTGAGTTTTAAATTTTCTCTGCCTCCCTGCCCTCCCAGGACAGCATGCAATCTGATATAGGCTCTACATATACACTCATGTTAAACATATTTTCTCATTAGTCATGTTGTAAAGAGGAATCAGAACCAATAGGAGGAACCATGAGAAAGAAGAAACAAAACAAAACAAAAAGAGAGAAAAAGCAAATGGTAAGCTTCAATCTGCGTTCAGACTCTGAAGTTTTTTCTCTGGATGTGGATAGCATTTTTCATCATGAGTTTTTGTAGTTGTCTTAGATCCTTGCATTGCTGAGAAGAGCTAGTCAAAGTTAGTCATCAAGCAAAGAAACTGTTCCTGTGTACAATGTTCTCCTGGTTCTGCTCATTTCACTAAGCATCAGTTCATACAAGTCTTTCCAGGCTTTTCTGAAGTCCACCTGCTCATCATTTCTTATAGCACAGTAACAATCCATTACATTCACAACTTGTTCAGCCATTCTGCAATGGATGGGCATCCCCTCAATTTACAATTCTTTACCACCATCAAAAGAACTGCTATAAACATTTTTGTACATGTGGTCCTTTTGCCATTTTTATGATCTCTTTGGGATATACCAGAGAAGTGGTATTTCTGGGTCAAAGGGTATGCACATTTTTATAGCACTTTGCGCATAGTTACAAATAGCTCTCCAGAATGGTTGGATTAGTTCATAATTCCATCAACAATGCATTAGTGTCCCAAATTTCCCACATCTTTGCCAACATTTATAAATTTCCTGTTTTGTCATATTAATATTTGGGCTTTTGAAAAACATGGACCACATACCTTTCTAAGTTTCAGTGGGATGTGTATTGAGTCCAGAGATCCACAAACAAAAAACTGTAGGTCATGACTCCAAAAAAAATGCCCCTTCCTAGTGAAGTCTGCATGTCTCCAAATGCAATATCTGTCTTACCTCCAACTATGGAGAAGAACAATTAAATAAACATATCTGTCTTCATATTCTTCTCTCATTCATTTTCGATGGTGAAGGTCACTTGTCACATTCCATGTTAATGTCCAAGACTCTTTCTTTCCCTGTGACTCATCAGCTTCTACTAGTGGGATACATGGAATGGGGTATAGATGGTTCTCATATTTTATGCCAGTTCTATTTTGATGTATTATAGACAAATCTAGCTGAGATCAGAGAGAACCTATAGGACCTATCCTGTGATTCACAGAAAATTGTCTCAACAATTCATAACAATGTGTGAATACTCTTTCCTGACTTTTACTTTAGCTAAGGAGACCCCCTCACAGGTAAGTTTAAAGTGTTATTATTTCAGCTCTTGCTGCTCTAGATATGCAACAGAAAGAAGACTAAGCAGAGGAGTTTTAGCAGAGAAATATGTTATCAGTCATACCTCCTACTTTGGAAATAAAATCTCTTCTCTTTTGGTTAAAGATATTTCTGAAGGAAAGATTAAGGTACCCCATGTTGAAATGACCTCAGACCTAAATGTAACTCAAGGTAGCAACAGAGTGAGGCATAATGGAGAAGAAATTAATGACTGCAGGTAAGTGATGATTCTCCTCAAAGAAGGATGTATTGCTGAGTGATGGTGGTGAAAGTAGAGTCTAAAAATCTAAACGGAGAGCAAGGAGTATTCTGACTCCTTCTCCATGACTAGCATTTCAAGAAATATGATAGAAAATTCAATTAGTACTGGAAAAGATGCCCATGGATACTGTGTTATCCAAAAGGAGCCAAGAAACATGACAGGGAGAAATTTGATATTAAGGGAAGTTAGTTGATAATGGAATGGAAATTTAAAAGGCTACAATGTAAGATGGGAAGATTTGGCATGGACCATTGGTGGGGTAGGGTGAAGACAGAATAGCAGACAGGAGTTAGGGAGGGAGATTTCTGAAGTAGTTTTCTTCACAGTCAAAGTTACAGTATCATTAGGATCAAGATAGTAAGGGGAAGTGGTAGTTTACTAACCACAGGGCAAGTGTTAGGGCAAAGAAAAGCAGAAGCTGCACCTTGGTGCGTTGACCCTCACCTTGGTGGTGAGAGCAGGCTGGTTGATCTGAACCTCTACTAAGAAGGCTTATATCAGGCCTAATCTCCATGGATCTTCTTATCCCCACAGGTATGAGGTGACCTGCCTGATTCTGGGCTCCACCGAGGGGTCACAAGGTCTGGTTATGCCATTCATCCTGACCTCTGTGGTGTGTGGCCAAATGTAGATTTGAGAGTGATCTGCATAGTGCTGCTCATTGAACCCACGGAAGTAGCTAATGGCAACAAAGGAGAGAATGTAGAGAGGGAAGGGAAGAGAGCCTTGAATAGAGTGGGGTACCCACATTTATGAGACAGCAGAAAGAAGATGAACTGTTGAACTGATGAGAGTCTTTATAGTCACAGGTGGAAGGAGAACCAAAAAGAAGAATATTATGGAACAAAGCTCAGCTTAGGTATCATCTACTCTGTGAAATCTGCCTTCATTCCCCCAGTTGCTAGTGTTCTCTCTTCTCAAATTACCTTGTATCTTTCCAGTAGAATAGTCCTTGAAGGTGGAGCCTCCTTAGTTTTTGACTTTGTAATTTCAGTGGCTAGCCTGACACTATACACATAGTAAGTGCTTAGGGAATATTTTTTGAATTGAACTGAGGAAAGAGTATACAGGAAAGAGTCTTCAATAATACAGTAGGCTATGATAAGAATGATGACCAGGTGGGCAACTAAAACTCATCTTTTATAAAATAAATTTTAATTTTTTTCAATTAAAGTATTTATTTTTTCTCCCTTCTACCTCTCCTCTAGCAAGGAAGAAAAGAAGGAAGGATAGAAGGAAAGAAGGATGAGAGAAAGGAAAAAAACTACTCCAAACCTCTCCTTTTCCTAACTTTCCTACTACTCTTGTTGACACCATAATCTTTCCAGACCAAGGTTTATGATCTAGGTATCATCCTGGACTCTCAAATATTCCCCTTCTCTTCTATGACGCTGACACCACCCTTGTGAAAGCCTTCATCATGTCATGTCTATACTATTCAATCACCAGTTTCGTGATTCTTTTAACAAAGTCTGTCCCTACTCCAACCCATCCTCCACTCAGATGCTAAAATGATCTTCCTAAAGTTCACCACTTCTCCCCACCCCTATTCAACACACTCCAATGACTCCCTTTGGCTTCCAGGAAGATATCCCAACTCAAGGCTGTAACCCATTCAAGGAACACTGTCCCTCCTAATCCCTGCCTCCAGGTTTCTCTAACTTCCTTCAAGTTCTGGCTGAAGTTTTTTCTCCTACAGAGTCCCTTTCCTGATCCCCTTTAATTCTAATGCCATCTGTTGATTATTTCCAATTAATTCTGAATACAGCTTCATTGTACATTGCTGTTTGTATGTTATCTTCTCCACTAGATTGTGAACTCCTTGAGAGCAGGGACTGCCTTTTGCTTTTCCTTCCATCCCTAGTACCTAGCACAGTGCCGGAAATGCACTAGATACTCAAGCAAAACAAATCTCCACATTGGCCATGCTAAAAAATGTGATTCTGATTCTGCATATTGGTTCATCATCTTGCTCTTGTGGGATGCGCAGCATTTTTCATTAGTCCTCTGGAATCATGGTTGATTATTTAGTTGATCAGAGATTTGAAGTTGTTCAAAGCTGTTTGTCTTTACAATATTGCTGTTACTATATACATTTTTTTCTAGTTCTGTTCACTTCACTCTGTATCAATCTATACAAGTCTTCCTACATCTCTCTGAAACCCTCTATTTCTTCATTTCCTGTAGAATAACAGTATTTCACTACATTTTCATACCATGATTTCTTTCACCATTCCCCAAGTGTTAGGAACTCCCTTAAAAAAAGAGAGAATTCTCTCTTCTCTGCTCCAGAAAGGCATGTTCCCATTGTACTATCAAATGTTTAGAGAGTAATTGAGCAAATGATCTACTAAGGAGTTTGTTAGTATTTATGAGGCTAGAATGTATTACCACTAGCATCAACACTATGAAATGATAACTTTGAAAGAAATTGGCTTTTGACTTCCAGGGGGACATTAAACTGACTTTGGAAATATGGAAGTTGGGTTCCTGGTTCTGCCTTATACTAGTTGTGTGACTTTAAATAAGACACTTAACCTCCCTGAGATTCAGTTTCTCCTTTTTCTAAAACAGCATTAACAAAGCTTTACTATTCACCTTAAAAGCATTAAGCACCTACAGGCACTAGCTATATAATAAAAAAATAAAGATATAATAAATAAATGAATGAATAAATGAAAGTCTTTCCTTGCAAGGAAATTATGTACATATATAAGCATGTATTATATATGCCTATATGCAATACATTGAAACATATGTATGTGTGTGTATATATATATATATGTATATATGCATTTAAAATATAAACTTCAATGCAAAATCAATGCAAAATAGTTACATAGAAGATGGCTAAGGAAGGAGACCACTCACTTACTGGGGGTTAGGATCAGGATCAACCTTCCTATAGAAGGCTTTGCCTGAGCTGAGTCTAGAAGGAAGACAGGGATTCTCTGAGGCAGTGGTGAGGAGGGAGGGCATCCCAGGCATGTGGGGAGGTGCTGTGCAAAGACAATTCAAGGAATATAGAGAAGGCTACTTTGACTAGGCTGTGGAGTGTGGGAAGAAGAGTAATATTTAATGAAAGTGGATATATAGCATGGAACAAGATTGTGATGGCCTTTCAAAGCTACCCCCAGGATTGTGGTGAGGAAAGTGCTTTGTTAACCTTAATGAGCATAGAAAAGTGAGCTATTATTTTCATATTTCATTACCTGCACAGTAAATCAGTAATTTCTCCCTGTATATTTGCCTGAATTCTTAATGCACTTAATAAGAAAGGAAAATTTCACCGTATCCGACTATAAATACTTCTCAAAATCAAAATGGAACAAGAAATTTTTCTTACCCTTTAATTTTGAGTTTTTATATATTTACTTAGGTATTGCATTTTTCCTTCTTATATGTTCCCTTTATCCTTATCCTACATTTTGAAAAGATCAAGAAAAATATTTTCATTAAATAAATCTCCCTTCATTTTCTTCCCAACTCTCCTGTTTTGAAATACTCCTGGGCTCTAGACAGAGGTTCCTCAGGGGCTTTAAGAATATCAATCAGTTTCACAGCTGCCAAGGAGTGCACTAGAAAAGAATCTAACACTCGCTTTCATTTGTTTTTGTTAGAGAACATTTTTTTTTTCTCTTAGAGGACCCCTTTGCAGTGCTAGGGCTCTTAATCATGAATATGGATTCATGACTATGGAGCTGCATATAATCTCACATAACACTTTCCATTAGATCTTCTTTTAGCCTAACTACAGAAAGATCTGTTTAAAGCCCTTGATTCTCATATATTCCCAAATGTATGTTTTCATAATTAATACATTAAAAATGCATTGGCATCTATTAGGCGTACATTTACAGAGTTCCAGGAGTGAGAATATTGATCTTGACTCCTCAACATTTTCTCATTAAGTTCATTCTTGATTCCAGAGCAAAAAACTGTACTGAAAATGTTAATGATCTTGAATCTAGCATGTAAATCTGATTGCTGGAAAAGGATCCTGGAACTTGGAAGACTTTTTCAAGATTGTCCTTTGTTCAGTCTACCACACTACTGTTTTTTAAATTTAATAATATTTTATTTTCCCCCAATTATATGTAAAACCACTTTTTAAAATTCATTTAAAAAAAAGTTTTGTGTTCCAAATTCTATTTTGGGCAGGAAGACTCAAACAAAACAAAATGAAAGAAAGGAAGAAAAGGAAAAACAGTATGCTTCAGTCAGTATTCAGAGATTTGGGGTTAAATGTAACATTCTTTCCCTAAATGCTTACATTCACCAAATTTTTTTCAGTTGGGGAGTCATTGGACATTTACTAAAAAGCAATTTACGTAAGTTGTCTTAGGTAAAATACAGAGTGACGGAAGAAATTACAGCTTCTCTTGGCAATCAGCTAGAATTTTTCAAGTGTCTTTTATGTACCAGGCACTGTGCTAAGAACTGAGGATACAAAGAAAGGCAAAAGATAGTTTCTGCTCTCAAGGGACACAGTGCAACATGGGTGATAACATGCAAATAACTATGTACAAACATGATACATACAGGCCAAATTCAAAAAGAAAGGACTAAGATTAAGAATTTGTCTCTTGAAACACTATTAACATTCTACTTGCAGAATATTTTACTCAATTTTCTGGGAAGACACTTTTCATTTTAAAAGGAAATGTACCTCCATTGCACTCTTCCTCTGCTATCTCAATGGGGTTTTTTTCTAAATCAATGAAACTTGCTGTTTTAAAAAGTAAGAAATTAGATGCTTCACTAAAGCTTGAAGCAATATTAATTTGCTTACACAAGACGAAATGAAGACAATGAAATATAATGTAAATATTTGTCAAAAAGATTTGAGTTGTGTGGATTAAATGCTCATTTGTAGTTGTAGATATAACATATAGATAAAAAATACTTTGTGATTGTAACATACTATATAGTGTTATTATCTTTCTGTTTCATGTTCCAATTAGCAATTCTTTTTACTCCATAGGAAGACAAAGATTCCAACTTTAGGGGGGTAAATTTCTTGGTCTCATAACTTTCACAGAGGTATGATTTCTAATTATGTCTTTGGTATGTGCAGGAGAACTAAGGGTTTAGTCCTACACGGTGAGGTCTGAGACTACATTAGGAAGCCTACTGTTTCAATGAAGGGAGTTCCTCACCATTCTCTTCAGAGGTGGAGGAACTTTCCAGAGAAGAGAGAGCACAGAGAGAAATAGGGGAGCATGCTCTATGCTGGCTTGTCAGCTAACAGGGACTATCTGGTTTGATTTTTTTTAAAAATTATTTTGATTGTAGAATTTCTCCCTTCAGAAATATTAAAGAGAAAACAGGACAGTTAACAAAGACAAAAACAAAAAGATAAACTTGTCTAAACATTTAAAGTTGTGGCTGGAGAGTTGGTGAACAGATTCCTTCTTCTGGTTCGAGTTACATCTTATCTTCAGGAGCAGAAATTCTCAAACTTTCTGATCTTGGAAACAATGAACACTCTTAAAAATTATAGAGCTTTTATTTTTATGAGTTATATCTATTGACATTTACCATGTTAGAAACGGAAATATTTTAGTATTGTTATAAAAAGAGGCTCCCTGAAAGGGCTTCAGGACCCCCAGGGCTTTCCAGGACATTCTTTGAAAACCACTGTTGTAGAAAAAAATCTTTTCATGTAAGGATATATGTATGGGATCCTCCCCTTTGCATTACCAAACATAAAGCTTTCCTGAAAAGTACATCTGGACACTAAATTTACATCACAGAATCATAAACTCAGAGAAACACAGAATTTCTGAGTTGGAAGAATTCTTTAGCTGTCAATAATTCTCTATTACAATCCACACCAGAAAAATGATCCTCATCTATATTTCAGGAGAAATCAACAACTTTTGTTTGCACACCTCCAGTGAAGGGAAAACCCATGATCTCAACAGCCATCCCCTGTCACTTTTGCATAGCTTTAAGTATTAGGAAGATTTTCCTTGCATTGAAATTTGTCTCTTTGTAACTTCTATCCATTACTCCTTGGGCTTCCCTCTAGAGATGAAAACCACCAGTGTAACTAACTGCCTCTTCCATTCATTAATTTCAAATACAAGGAATTAGGTCACAGTATTACTCCTATTACCTGGGACTCCCATAAGAGTAACACAGATACATCCTACGAAACAATATTTAGATAGTGACTCAAAAGGGTATGACTATTTATTAAACTTGTATTTCCCAGTTTTAATTTAAACTCTTCCCATTGGGTTAACTGTTAGTATACATACAATCAACACATCTGTATTTTTATTTTACTATATTATGGCCATGTATTATTTTGTTTTAAATTCTCTGCAGATGAAGTAATGAGGATATATTCTCAGGATTTTTAAAGACTCTTAGAACAGCTACTTCCCACCCTCCACCTCCTGTCCCCTGCCTCCAGCCCCTTGACAATGCTTTATGGGTATTGCCCGTGGAGAAGCAGAGGTATTCCTGTTTTTTATTTGGATTTTTCAGTGATGAAGAGTTTGAATCCTATTAGAACTGTCATCAAACCACTTATCTCCGTCCTCCCAGCTCTCACCCGGAAAGGTTTCCTCTGTCTCTTGGCTCTCATTTAGGGCCGGGCAAAGCTGCCCAACGGGCAACGGAGTGGCACAGCCAGGAAAACGGCACAGAGTTCCAGATCTGGTCAGGAGCGAGAGAGAAGGGAGTGGAAGGGGAGTCCTCTCTGGCCGGTAGAGCTGACCGAGCTCCGGCGCAGAGCTCCAGCAGCCCACCAGGGGGAAACCCAACCCAACCCGCCAGACCCAGAGAGCTGGTGTGCCAGCTAAGGAAGAGGCGTGGACCAAATGACAGGCGGGCACCGGCCGGCATAGAGGACTTGCCCAGCGAGCTCCTGCGGGGCTGCTTCTCAACTTCCTTTACGGAAACTTGCGGGCCACGAAACTCCAGGGCCCTTGAGACTCCCCCCGGGGGGGCGGGGGGCAAGGGGCGGGGGATTGGGTGTGTTTGAGTGCACAGTCTCCTGCTTTCTTCCTTTCAGGATGGAGAAAGAATTGGTTAAAAAAAAATAACTGAGATTTTATTCTATGGAAACGGTTTTAGTTTCTATGGAGACAGACTGCATACTAGCTTCTGGTTTCAGAAGTGAAACTTTGGCCGCGGGGAGAAAAGGGTGTGTGTGTGTGTGTGTGTGTGTGTGTGTGTGTGTGTGTGTGTGTTGTAGAGGAAGAGGAAAGGTCCAGGATAATGGGTGGCTGACTGGGGACGGGGGGATGGAAGGGAGGAAATAAGATTCTGTCAGTCCTTACCTTTGGGGAGAGAGAAGAGAGAGAGAGAGAGAGAGAGAGAGAGAGAGAGAGAGAGAGAGAGAGAGAGAGAGAGAGGGAGGGAGGGAGGGAGGGAGGGAGAGAGAGAGAGAGAGAGAGAGAGAGAGAGAGAGAGAGAGAGAGAGAGAGAGAGAGAGGAGAGAGACGGGAGGGGGGGAGGGAAGGAGAGGAGGCATAAGGGAGTTTTCCCTGGGAAGGGTGGAGGCGGGAGAGAGTGTGGAAAAGCTTGGCTCTGTTTCTTGTCCAGATTGCAAGGGGCTCACAATGAGATGCTTTCTGAAAACCCCGCCCCTGCATCCCTCCCTCCCTCCGGAGCTGGGGTGAATTAATTTGATTTGATGTTCAGGAGCAGCCGAGAGATGAACTGAAAACTTTTCCCTTCCTTTTCTTTCCCTTTCTCATTTTGTCTTTTTCCCTGGACAGATGTGCAGCCACAGCAGCAATAGCCGGAGCAGCTGTGACTGAGACTTTAGAGCTAGCTTCTCTACTCCTCTAAGCTCGTCTCTTACCTAGCCCGACCCCCAATGGCTGGAGATGAGAGACTCTGCCCGCTCCGATGGCACTGACTAGCTTCACCTTAGTTCAAAGTGGGCAAAAACCGAACCAGGTGGATTGCCGACAAACCACAGTCAGCCTGGGAGTCACCGCCGCCGCCGCTGCCACCACCACCACCACCGCTGCGTTCTCCTCCTCCTTAGATCGGGAATAGATGCCCCCACCCACCCACTCCCTCCCTCCTTGAGCGTTTGACTCATCTGCCCACCATGGGATCTCCGGCGTCCTCAGCCTCAGCCCCTGCGAGGCTGATGTGGAGGGTGGACCAGCACTTAGTCTGCCTCCGAGCTCCTTGCTGAAAGCTCCCGCCTAGTTTTCCTTCATTCTCACCCCCTTGGAAGAACCTATGTTCTAAGAGTTTGTGGAACTCACCGCTGCCCCTGAGCTCCTCGTGTGAAAGCTAAGAGAAGAAAAGGCAAGAGAGCAAGAGAGCGAGCGAAAGAGAGCAGCCACTCCACCAGCTGAGGCCCCGCACACTTAATTGCAGGTGAGAAGAAAGAAGCGGATGCTTACCGCTAGCTCCCCTCCCAAACCACCAACCGCCTTTGAGAAGACAGCTTTCCTTTTAGGCTTTGCTCCTAATTCCCTGCATCCTTCCCCCTTAGGCTAAACGTGATTTCTTGAAGTTTTGGAAATCCTCCTCCCCCCCAATCCCAGTCTCTCATCCTAGGCTAGCAAGCCTGAGACATTGAGTGGGAGAAGGATCCGAATAGAGGGAAGCATTGGATTGCCTTTCTCCTGCTACACCCTCCTTTGTCTGAGTTCCAGAGTGAGCGTTCTCTGTTAGTGAGCCATTGCTTTAAATGGTAGCAGGCTCTGGCAAAGACAAAAAACCTCAGGGCTTCCTGAAGCAATTTATTGAAGTGGCAGTCTACACGAGCAAAAGTCAAGTGGAGAGGTGAAGCAGTGATCCCAGTACTCTACTCCCAATTCCTTTTGAGGAAAATGGAGAGATGGGCTGAGCCTTGCTCCAGGATTAGAGTATCTACACTGATAAAAATTTCAGAATAGGTGTCCGGGTCCACACTGTCACTTTGCCTGTGTCGACACAACACTTAACTGTATGTATAAGGTCACTAGATTTGTTTGGGTCCAAGTGTGATGGTTGTATTGGGAACAATGTACAACACTTAGTATTGGTAATAGATGAAGATGATGGACTGGAGCAAAGAAACATATCTATTTTTCCAGCTTTGGGTAATTGACTAGTCAATGAAGTCTACATTCATGGGCTGCAAATTTTAGCTTGGTGTTTCAGAACTGAGTATTTTGTACTCTAAAGGCTTGCCATGTGATACAATTTCACATTTCCTGGTTGACACAAACATTAGTAATATAAATAGTAGTGATCAGAATAAGTATTGGGGGAGGTGTTCTTCTGAAGAACTGAAAACAATGTGGTAGAGAAATGCATAGCTAGACTTTCAAGAGCTGTCAAATGCTCTTACTCATAGTAAGTTTTTGCAGAAAATTGTTTTGTTGTGTTGTGCACTCAGTATCAGTTCACTGGATGCTTTCAACTTCACCCTACTAAATGCAATTGCCAATACTTTTTCCCCCCTTTAATTGCTTTTTGCCTTTTCTAACATGATGGAAATGCTTATTTGTAAATGAACTTCATTTTTATTTGGCTACAAACAAAATAATATATTACCATCTTATGAAACGTAAACTCTCTTTGAAGCTTAGTTCAGTTTTCCTTATTTCAGCAATGTATTTTACTATTATTAGGCTATAATAAGCATCTAACAGTAGTTCTATAGAGGTTTTTTAACAGCTTACATTAAACAGAAAAACTCCTCTAAATAGAAAATAATGCCTCCATTCATTAGGAATTATAGTTAAATACATTGGTAATATGAACTTTATGGAACTTTCATATTTGTAGCGTTATATATCTTTGCATATATGAATACACATCATATAATACTATTTCAAATAGATTACATTTAACAATTTAGAGCTGGGATAAGTATGGGTTAATTTGCAGTAAACTGGGACACTGGTTATAATTTATTAGTTATCGTAAGACAGGAAAGCATTCACCCAGAGGAAGACCTAGTCACATAGTCACTTAGAAGAAAGGTATTATATAGAATTTGTATTTAAGTTACCTAAAGACATCTAACCTGTTGATTCTCAGTGTATAGCCCAGTTAATGCCTATGATAGTCAAAAAAGGAGAAGCCCATTCTTATCAAAGTAAATTCTTCTGAGGAAGATCATAAGATCATTCTTATATTGAAATATATCTGCTTATTTTGATTTTACGTTGAGCTTTTTGAAAGCTCTGAAAATTACATTGCTAAAGTTGAATACACCCTCACTTGGATAGTCACTCAATTATTTTACTCTGTTTGCCTTTTGGCAGAGGCTCATTGGACAGTGATGGATTATTCCTGCTATATGATGGAAAACAGATCAGAGCTAATTGCTTAAATTTTCTTGTTCAATTCTAGTCTCCTAGGAAAAAGAGAAGGAAATCTACACTTAGTTTGGGGAACAGGTAAAAACAAATATTGATAAAGCATAAGAGTTCCATTTAAAAAAATATTAATGGAGAATTAGTGAAATAAAATAATGATAATACCTCAATAGAATATACATTAGTTACCAAGCAGACTGGTGTTTAATAGGCTAAGAAAACTTTTTTTTTTCAGTGTCATTTTTTTTTTATTAAATTTATTTATTATTTAACTTTTTTCATTCATTTTCACAAATTTTTGGGTTCCAAATTTTCTCCCCTTTTATCCGCTCCCCCCACCCCAATACCCCAAGCAATCTAATTTTCCCTATCTCCAATCTGCCCTCTCTTCTGTCATCCCTCCCTTCTCTTGTCTCCATCTTCTCTTTTCTCCTGTAGGGCTAGATGACTTTCTATTCCTCCTTAACTGAGGGCAAAGGGAGGAGGGAGCAATTTGAAGAAAACTTTTTTTAAAATTGAATTTCATTTGAAGGTGAAACAAGAAATGTAGGGGGCAGGGAAGGGGAAGATATTACCAAGCAAAGCAAATAAGAAGAAATTAAGCAGAAGCAGCAACAAATACCCTAAAGCTACATGGGTACAATAATTCTTCCAAAGAAACATAATTAGAATAACAATAACTCACATTTATATAGTGCTTTACAGTTATGAAATAATTTGTACATATTATTTCATTTACCCTTTACAATAATCACGTGAGGATTATTTTTATCCTCACTTTATGGATGAGGAAATCAAGACTCAGGCTAAGTTACTTGTCCAAGTAAATTCACACTGCTAGTAAGTGACATTAAGTGTCAAATCCAGGACATAAATCCAAGACTTCTGAATTCCAGTCAGTGACTAACTCTATAACATAAATTTCTTTTGGTCTTAATTAAATTTTAGTGATAGTTTAGCTTATGATTTGATATATTAATCTGTAAAATCTGAGCAAATAAACTGAATACATGTTAATGTCTTAATATAAAAAACCAATGTCCCAATTTACTGCAAATTATTCCATTATCTCATATTTATCCCAAGTGCATACTATTAGATATTATCTATTCCAAATACTATGATATGGTGTGTGTGTCTGTGTGTGTGTGTGTGTGTGTGTGTGTGTGTGTGTGTGTATAAGACCCTGTATAACAGTGAGGACCCTGGCATACACAGGAGGGCTAGCTGCACAGGCTCTTAATCTACTTTTCTAAAGGGAAAGCAACTTTTGAAGGGTCAACAATCTACTTTAATCAAGTACATATATCATTCACTTAGCTCAGAGGAGAAAGTCAGCACCCTTAACTTCAGAGAAAATACAAACAGAAATAACAAGCCGACATTACAAATAGAAAGACCAACAGACAGGACTTCCAAACAATACACACATCATTACCAGAGAAAGAAGCGCCAACATCTGGGGTTTTTTGTGGGGGCGGGGGGCTCTTTAGCAGCTACCCAGAGTCCCATCTGGTACACCAATCTTCTTCCAAAAAAATAAACCCCAAAGTAAAACCTCATCTCAAAGTGGATATATACTTTTCAGAGCTGGAGGGCACAGCTCTCATGACCCAGTACTTCAATAGAAATTAACAAAAGATATCTGAGGCCTATTAATGGGCAGGGAAGATTTTTAACTCTTCCCCCCCATTCACCATTAACCTTACATTAACATTACACCCTGTATGACCCTTGTCCTGTATAAGACACGCCCCCCCCCCCCCCCACACAGAGGAGCTTTAAAACCTAGTCATCCAAATGAGACATTTACATACCGAAAGACTGATAACAATATAAGTACAAAGTGCCAAATTAATTGAAAGAATTAGCACCAGCAAGAATACTGAAATAGGGCCACTACTTTGCTGTATAGCCTCAGAAAAGTCACCTTCTTCTCTGGCCCTCAGTTTCTTTCTTTTTTGCAAAATGACAGGATTGAACTAGATGACCTCTAAAGTTCTTTCCAGGTCTAGAAATCAATGACTCAAGAACAAATATTTTAGGCAGCCAGAGGAAGGAGAGATTCCTACCAATTAGGACAGGAAGAGCAGTTAGGATAGGACTTAGCAGTTAGCAGCTAGCTAGAACATGTCTTTGGTTTGGATTCAGTCAAAGGGCTGCACTTGAGGATCTAGAGAGCCATTTGTAACCTTGAGACCCAAGGTTCCCCACGCCTGTTAGAGCCTCAAACATAATGCACTTAGCATATTTGTAGAATTGAATTGAATGCCGGGTTTGTAGTGGAGAGAAGGGATTTGAGATTGGATAGGTAGGAGGATTTGTCGTTATTATTTTCTCCTACATTTGTGGAAGACTTTGAATGTCAAACTATGGAGTTTGGATTTTATTCCAGAGGACCCAATCAGGAGGTCTTAGACTTTGTGGTAGATCTCCACCATTGGTTATGACCACCACATGTCTCAATTCTCCATGAATGCTTTCCCTCTCTTCTGTATTTTTAAGCTGAAAAGATTGGAATAGTTACTCACTTCAAGTAATGTTTATTAAGTATTTGCTTTGTATAAGATCCTGTAAATATCTCTATGTTCTCTTAAAGTTCAAAATTATAGACTGTAGGCAAGTTTGTAGAGAAAGGGGTGTGTGTGTTCATCCTTCATTGCCGAAAAGGACCATGCCATCAGAGAAATAATGACATGGCTTGCACTTGACTTTGTTTTGAGTGAGTGAGGGCTGTGCAGGTCACCAGCCTCACTTCTCCTCCAGAGTCATCTGAATCCAGTGACCAGATATTCACCAGGATGACTAGAGATGACCCAGGATGATGCAATTGGGGTTAAGTGACTTGCCCAAGGTCACACAGATAGTGCGTATCAAGTGTCTGAGGTGAGATTTGAACTCAGGTCCTCCTGACTCCTGCACTGGTGCTCTATCTGCTGCACCACCTAGTTGCCCCCAGAGAAAGGGGTTTATGTTTACTGTGAATCCCAAAGACAAATCTGATGCCAGTGTACAGGCAAACAGGTTACATTTGAGGGCTAGAGGAGGTAGTCTGGGGTTGGTATCTAGAGGCCCAAGCTAGGGATGGTCACAGGAAGAGGCATGGTCAGGGTCTGGCCATAATGAAGATTGGGGTGGGGCAGGTCAGCATTCATGAAATAAGGGAGTCTGATTATACTTGTCTGAGTTTAGGGTCCACAGCACAAATTAAACATGAGGAAATAAACACTAAAGTTTAGATTGAGAAACAGGGAAACAATGTCCCAGGATCTGGAATAAGTGAACAGATCAATGTGATAGTCCAATCAGGGTGTGATTCTTGCATATAAGACGTGGCTTATCTGGCAAACACAACCTAGCAGTCACAGGAAGTTTCACAGATTGAGGAAGGGCTTTGCACATTTTTAAAAGCAATTCAAATGAAAATAATATATTAAAATCAAACAATATGATTTCATCTTTTCATTGTTCGGAATCTTAACTGAGCCAGTATCTCTCATAATTCTCTACTTTTATTTTAAAAGGAATGAAAAAAAATCATTTTGGTTAAGGAAAAGTAACAATAATAAACTACTTTAGAGATCAGATATGATGACAATCTATATTGCCACATGAGATATAGTTTCTTCTGCATATTTTGGTGATCATAACAGAAGACAAGATCTCCTTGGGGATCCTCCCATTCTAACAGAGAATATTCAAAAATAATTTGAGAATTTCTAGCCTGAGTTATCAAGAAAATGATGGTGCCATTATAGAAATAGGGAAAATCAAGAAGCAAGTCAGTATATTATTGTGGAAAGAGCAATGAACTTGGAATACTAAATTTGGAGTCATTTGACCTGAATTCTAATCTTGATTTTATCCCTTATTATATATGTGACCCTGGGCAAGTCACTTAACCCATAAGGGACTCAATTTCCTATCTGCAAAATAGAAGGTTTAGACTAGATAGAATGGTGATGAAAGAGGTGGGAGATGGAACTGAAGTTAGGAAGACTGGAATTCAAATCAACTTCAGATACTTACTAGCTGTGTAAACCTGGTCAAGTCACTTAACTGATATCTGCCTTAGTTTTCTCATCGTAAACTGGGGATAATAATAGTGCCTACCTCCAAAGATTATTGTGCAGATAAAATAAGGGAACATTTATAAAGTAATTTGCTATAAAGTGCTATGTAAATGCGATCTATTATTGTTACTATTTTTATTATTATTAGATGACCTCTAAGCAACCTTCCAGCTTTAAATTTATGATTCTATAAAAAGGTAAACTCATTTACTAAGCACCTACAGTGTACAAGGGGCTGTATGAAGTTCTGTGGACACAAGGATGAAAAATGAAATGATTCCTGTGCTGAAGAAGCTTAGACAGTGTATGTATGATCTCTTCTAGTGAGGAGAGATCAGGGATCACAGCATGTAGCTGCAGAAAGAATACTGGATCTGTCACTTACTAATTATGTGACCTTGGTCAAGCCACAACTTCTCTGGGCTTCAACTTCCTCATCCATAAAACGAGATGTAGGAATAGCTGACCTTTAAAATCCCTTGCAGCTTTAATGATCACCTGAATTGCTCTTTGAAAGAGAAGAAAGCTTTTAGAAATATAGGTTAGAGCAGGGAGGGTCAGTATCCAGAGATCTGTGCCAGGAAAGAAGGCACAGTTGGGGGAAGTATGATGGAGTTAGGATTCATAGGACTCATTTCAGACATGGGGATCATGTGCGCAAATCATGATAATGGGAGAGAGAATAGGATGATCTGGGAGCAAAGACACTGAGTTCAGCCCTAGGATTGTTGGATTTGAGGGCTATGAGGACATTCAAATGAAATTGTCCAGCAGGCCTTGGCAGAAGAATTGGTGACCCAGTATCTCTGTAGTTCACTAAATAGGTTGCCAGGCTAGATTTTTGGAAGATTTACTTTTATTCATTGATATAAATTGAACAGAATACCTTTAAGTACTGGTACTGCCAATATTTTCCTTTATAAAGATAATTGTCACTAAAATAGTTTACATACATAATATAGTAACAATATATGTATATATGCCTGTGTTTCTTATTGAAGATGCTAAAAAAACCCAGCTGTTTTCTAATAAACTATCCATTAATTAACAAGTTTTTATTAAGCACCTGGTATGGGCTACATGCTGTGCTAGAAGACAGAGATATAAGTATAAAGAATGAAATAATCTCTACTTGCAAAGAGCTTGCATTCTATTGGGAGAAACAACAAGCACATGTAAAAGTATATTCAACATAAACACAGAATGAAAAAATATAGATAAATACAAAGTAGTTGAACATGAGGAAGTTAGGGCAGAAGAATCCTTGCAGTTGGGGCTACCATGAAAGTGTTTATGTACAGATGGGAAGGCAATGATTGGGCTTCACTTTTATTTATTTTTTAATTTTTTAAAAAATTTTTATTTACTTTTTTAAATTATTTTTTTAATGTTCTACAATCACTTCCTTAAAATTAAGATTTTATCCCCCCCAAACCTTCCCCCACCTACCCCCCTCCCTCCACACAACAACATACAATTCTGTATAGGTTCTACATGGGCTTCACTTTTGAAAAAGGAAAAGTGTAAGTATATTCCAGGTATTTGGGGCGGCCAGTGGAAGACGAAGTGTGTGTGAGGAACAGAGAGAATTCAGTTTGGTTAAATCACAGTGCGTATAAGGGTAAGTTGGGGCCAGCGCAACTGGAAAGACAGACTGGAACCAACTTGTATAGGGTTTTAAAAGCTAAATGAAGGAATGCTGAGGTTCTAGAATTGTTTTACTTATTTTTATCCAATAAACATTTATAAATTATTTTATTTATTGTTTATCCAATAAACATTTATTAAGCACCTACTATGTGCCAGGCGCTGTTTTGAGCACACTGGAGGTACAATTAATAATAACAACAAAAAGACAGTCTCTGTCCTGAGAAGCTTACAGTCTAATGGAGGAAAGACATGAAAAATGGCAGGAAAGGGGTGGGGGAAAAGGTGGGACACCAGGAGTGGTGTAGGGGCATTTTGTTCTATAGAGCTGAAACCGACCATAGCAGCAGATGCAGAGTGGAGTGAGCAAATATGTCCAGTTTTTACCCTATATGAAGGAAGGCACCGGGAGGAATCCACCCCCAAAACCTCTAATCACTAGAGGGAAGAGAAGACTGAGGGAGGTGGTGTCTCTAAAGTCTGGAGTTAGCGGCATGGTGGTAAGGTTACAGGTGACAAGCTTAATCTGGGAGGGGCATCTAGATTTTTCAAGTCAGGAAGAGCAGCAAATGAAGAGTGGAAAGATCCACTCATGTTTCAGAAGATATAAGGCCCAGGTGGATGGCATAACCAGGTCAGTCAGTCCACTCCCTTTGGCAATCATTACCCGAGTATGTACAGAACGTTTTAGACTGAATGTTTGTGAGATGATGGAGAAAGTGGAGAAAGAGTACAAGAGAAGTAAAAGGCCGATGATTTAGGTTGGATCAAAAACTACTTACAAATCACATATTTGGAATTTAGAACTCATTTTCCCATCAGAGTCTTCCTCATTGTGGCCTTCATGACCGGGTGCCCCAAATCCTCCTTTGCAGGAGATTCCCCAGACCCTAGATCTCTCTTTTTTTTTTTTTTTTAATTAATTTATTTATTTAGCTTTTTACATACATTTTCACAAATTTTTGGGTTCCAAATTTTCTCCCCTTTTCTCCCCTCCCCCCACCCCAATACCCCAAGCAATCTAATTTTCCCTATCTCCAATCTGTCCTCTCTTCTGTCATCCCTCCCTTCCCTTGTCTCTATCTTCTCTTTTCTCCTGTAGGGCCAGATGACTTTCTATTCCTCATTAACCGTATGTCTTCTTTCCTAGTTGCAACAACAATACTAAACAATTGTTCCTAAAACTTTGAGTTCCAAATTCTCCCCATCCCTCCCTCCCCACCCATTCCCTTTGGTACGGCAGGCAATTCATTATAGGCCATATCTGTGTAGTTTTGCCAATGACCTCCCTGATAGTCGTGTTGTGTAAGACTAACTGAATTGCCATCCCTCCTAACCTGCCCCTCATTGTTTCTCTTCTGTCCTTTGATCCTGTCCCTCCCCAAGTGTTGACTTTCAATTACTCCCTCCTCCCTTTGCCCTCCCTTCCATCATCCCCCCCCAATATCTCCTTCTCCCCCGCTTTCTTATACTGTAAGATAGGTTTTCATACCAAAATGAGTGTGCACTTCACTCCTTCGTTTAGTCAAATGTGATGAGGGTAAACTTTTGTTTGTTTGTTTGTTTGTTTTTTTTTCCCTCAGCTCTCCTCTTTTTCCCTCCACTAAAAACATCTCCTACTTGCCTCTTAAATGACATATAGTTACCCCCTTCCATTTCCCCCTCTTTCCTCTCACTACATTTCTCTTTCACCATTTACCTTAATTTCTTTTAAGGTATGGTCCCATCCTATTCAGTTCAATCTGTGCTCTCTGTCTCTGCATGTGAATGCATGTGTGTATGTGTGTGCATGCGTGTACATGTGTATGTGTGGTTTCACCAACCACCCAGATATTGAAAAGTTTTAAGAGTTAGAAATATTGTCCTTCCCTGTATGAATGCAAACAGTTCATTTCTGGTAAGTCCCTTCATACTTCTCCTTGCTGTTTACTTTTGCATGCTTCCTCTCATTCTTGTGTTTGAAAGTCAAATTTTCTTTTCAGCTCTGGTCTTTTCATTAAGAATGATTGAAAGTCCTCTGTTTCATTGAAAGACCATATTTTCCCTTGAAGTATTATACTCAGTTTAGCTGGGTAGGTGATTCTTGGTTTCAGTCCTAGTTCCTTTGCCTTCTGGAATATCCTATTCCATGCCCTTCGATCCCTTAATGTAGAAGCTGCTAGATCTTGGGTTATCCTGATTGTATTTCCACAGTACTGGAATTGTTTCTTTCTAGCTGCTTGCAAGATTTTTTCCTTGAGCTGGGAGTTCTGGAATTTGGCCACAATGTTCCTAGGAGTTTCTCTTTTTGGATCTCTTTCAGGTGGTGATCGATGGATTCTTTCAATACTTATTTTGCCCTCTGGTTCTAGAATGTCAGGGCAGTTTTCCTTGATAATTTCATGCAAGACGATGTCTAGACTCTTTTTTTGATCATGGCTTTCAGGTAGTCCCATAATTTTTAAGTTGTCTCTCCTTGATCTATTTTCCAGGTCAGTTGTTTTTCCCATGAGATATTTCACATTCTCTTCCATTTTATTGTTCTTTTGGTTTTGTTTGGTGATTTCTTGGTTTCTCATAAAGTCATTAGACTCCATCTGTTCCATTCTAATTTTGAGAGAACTATTAAATTCAGTGAGCTTTTGAGCCTCTTTTTCCATTTGGCTCATTCTGCTTTTGAATGCATTCTTCTCCTCATTGGCTTTTTGAACCTCTTTTGCCAATTGGGTGAGCCTATTTTTCAAGGTGTTAATTTCCTCAGCATTTTTTTGGGTCTCCTTTACCAAGATATTGACCTTTTTTTCATACTCTTCTTGCATCTTTGTCATTTCTCTTCCCAGTCTTTCCTCCACCTGTCTAACTTGCTTTTCAAAATCCTTTTTAAGCTCTTCCAAGGCCTGAGCCCACCCAACACCACCCTGGGGTGTCTGGGGTACTGAGGCCCCACCCTCCACATCTTTCCCTGATGGGAAAAATACGTTCTCGTCCTCCCCATCAGATCCGAAGGTCGGGATCATTTGCATTTGTTGGAAAAAACTCTCTAAAGTCTTATTTTTCTTCCCCTTTCTAGGCATTTTCCCAGCCAGTTACTTGACTTCTGAGATTCCTTTCCACCCCCGCCTGGATCCGCCCAGCTAGTGCTTGGCCTCTGAGATTCAAATGCGCTTTCCCGCGGCAAGCTTTAGTTCTGGCGCAGGGGTGGGGGCAGGGCCGCCTCCTAAACCTGGGCCCTCAGGGGCTTTCTGCAGAGACTTTCAGGAACAGAGCCGGTGGGGGCGGGGTGGGGGGCCCCGCCTACTGTGCTCAGCTCCCTTGGGGGTTTTTATTCAGAGGCGTTCAGCAGTAGAGCAGGGTGGGGGCAGGGCCGTCTCCCCTGCTCGGCTCCCTCAGGTTGGAAAGACCTTCAGTATTGAAGATCCTACCTGCTGCTGGGGGATTCCTGAGTCCCGGGCCGTTGCTGCCTCAGCCGCTCGCCCACGCCTCTGCCTCCGCCGCTTCCTGCCCCGTCTCTGCCGCCGCCGCTTCCTCCCGAGGGGGCCCGAGTCACGGAGACGCTCTGCTCCCCTCCCCTATCGCAGGCTTCTTTCTTACTGACCTGTAGCTTCTGTGGGCGGAGGGACTTTCCCGGCTGCCGGAGCTTCCCCCGGAGCTTTCCTCTCTGAAGTCTGCTCGGGTCAGCTTCTCTGGGTCGCGGCCAGGGGTGGGGGTGGGGTCCGCTTTCCGGGCTGCGATGGACCCCGGGGACGGCTCTCCAGGGTTCAGTGGAATGGAAATCTCTTCCCCTATGTTTATGCACCCCCTGCAGAGATTCAGAATTTATGGGGATCTCCTTTTACCTCAATTCCATGGGTTGTGGGCTCGGAGCTCGTAAATGTGCGTCCTTCTACTCCGCCATCTTGGCTCCGCCCCCCCCAGATCTCTTCAAAGAGATTGTTGCAACTCTGGTAGGGTCACATCTTTCTGAAGTGGTAGCGGTTGGATTGGCGTGGGTGTAGGACAGTGGGATTTATTACAAATGGAGCCACTGAGCCTTCTGGGCTGGATAACTTGAGTGCTGCCCTATGCCTTGTGGACCATGTCAACTTTTGGGGACTCATCCTGGAGAGCTTGACTACTGTGATGAGCAAGGAGGAAGGCATGCTGGCATTAACCCACTCTCCCTCCATCTCCTTCCCTCTTACTTTGCATAGACACAGTGTCTGTCTCACAGAAACCTAATGTTGTAGGAAAAAATGCACTCAGACTTGAACTTAGATCTTCTGAATCCAAGTTTATGAGATTTCTGTTATATGAAGTCTTTATTACCTTCTATGGTACTATGGGAAAGTGAATGAATAAATGATGACTGAAAAAACATATATTAAGTGCTTACTATATGCCAAGTGCTATGCTAAGTGCTAGAATATCAATTTTAAAAGCTCTGAAGGAGCTCACAATCTAACTGGGGAAAACAACACATAAATGAAAGTTCAGCTATGTGGTTGAATGGAAAGTCTCAGAAGTCCTAGGTGTTCATCAAGGTGGTTGGTAAGTCCTGGGTCATGTCATCAGGTCAAATAAGGTCTGAGTTTCAAGTTGGCATGCTCGGATCACATCTGTCCTCATTACAGAGGGATCTTTGACTCCCAGCCATTGTGGTGGTTTCTGTGGTTCGAAGCAAGGACTCAGGAGATGAGAGGCAGTGGGGGTACAAGGACTGATAGAAATGATAGAGATAAGGTTACACAGGGTGGGAATTTCAGCAAGGCCAGATTTCTCAATGTCAAATCAGTATAGGCCAATTTAAAGATATCCCCTTTCTCTTCTTCCACTAGTCCCAGGGATTAGCTTTCTGGCTTTCCTTTTCCACTGTCACCACCTGTTGCTTTCCTTTCCTATCTACTCTGTAATAAAACACAGTTTCATAGCTTGTCCCCTGCTCTTAGAGACAGTACTCCTGTGTCAGACATCAGATCTGAACCATTTTAGAGTTTTCTAAGGATTTTTACAGCTAGAAGCAAGAAATAGCAGGGGGTTAAAAACCAAAACATTCCTATCCTTCCCCCTATTAAATATAATATCTTTATTTCTTCCAGTTTGACCCTTTAGAAAGACATAATGTCATTTCTAAGTGACTAATAGTCTTAAAGCCCAAAAGATTGAAACAAAATTAATCTCTTTTACAGAGAACTGGATTCAGGCTTTCCTGTATGTTTTACCACTGGAGCTGGTATGGGAGTGGGAGCCTTGGAATAAAAAGTAGGATATTTGAGGGACTTTGTTGAAGGGACCAGTACTAGACCAAAGGATCCTCACTAGCTTGTTTACCTCATTTTAATGCCTTCTCTTCCTGTTCCTCACATAAAATACTCCACCTCTCATCTCCTTTGTACTGACTCTCTCCCTTGCTTGGAATTTATTCCCTCCTCACCTGACCTCTTCAAATGACTTGTTTTCTTCAAGCCTTCAAGCATCACCCTCTACATAAAACCTTTCCTTATTCTCCCAGCTGCTAGTGTCCTCCTTCTCTAAATTACCTATTCATCAGTGCTTGACACAGAGCAGGTGCTTCATAATGCCTGTTGACTGATGGATTTTCCCCAGTACTAATAGTGCAGCCTCCACAGAACCTGCTTTGTGATACATAAGGGCAAAGTAAGGATGGGGAGGTGACTCCCAGTGGCAACTGTCCTGAAAGAAGGAAAAACCCAAGTGATGGGTAGTAATAGAAGGATAAAGGAGTTCTTTTGGCTACTGGCTCTTCATTGAAACATAACTTAGGTACTATATACTTAAAAGTACTTGAGAAGTGACACTTATGGAACTACCAGTCTTAAGTAAAATAAGATAATTCGTCTTTATTTACAAATAAGGAGACTGAATCAGTCTGGGGAGAGGAAGTGACATAATATCGCTATACTATTACTGCAATTACTATTATTGCTACCACTGGAAATAATAGCTAACATTTCTAAAGAACTTCAAGGTTTTCAAAATATTTTACATATATTACCTCATTTAATTCTCACAACAACCCTAGAAGGCATGTATCTCCATTGCACAGAAGAAGAAAACTGAAGTTGTAAGAGCAAGTAACATAGCTCATAAGTGTCTAAGGTAGGATTCAAACTCAGGTTTTCCTGTCTCCAAGCCTAGGGTTCTATCCATTGTACCATTTGGCTGTGAAGAAGAATTAAGTGGGAATTAAAATCATCTAGTCATGGAATGTTAATAATGGAAGAGATGATTTTTTGGGGGGCGGGGTTTGATGTGTGTGTGTGTGTGTGTGTGTGTGTGTGTGATTAGAGATTGCCAAAGAAGAGGTAAGAGAGCACTTGAAAGCAGAAAGGGACTTCACTGATACCTGGAAAATGTTTTCAAGGGTTCTGCTTTGCTCTTTTTTGTTTGTTTGTTTTTTTACCATCTCTTCTGATGGCATCTTACAGCTTAATTATATCTCTGGTTATCCTTAGGCCATCACCTTCCACGTGGCTCATAGTATGCTAGAGTTAAAGGAGAGTTTAGAGATCATCTAAAATCCCCTTTTACAGGTGAGGAAAATCAGATTCTAAGAAGTTGAAAAGACTTATCCAAAGTCAGGGGTAGAACCCAGGTCCTGAAAGTCAGTGTTGTACAATGTACAGGGTGTTGGATTTTGATTTAGGGGATGTGGTTTCAGATCTTGGCTATGCCCCTTCATCTCTCACATCTTCAATTTCCTTATCTGACAGATGAAGAGCTTGGACTACATGGCCTTTAGGGTCTATTCCAGCTCTGTCTCTATGGTCTTCTTATTTCCAGCCAGTATCCTCTCTACAACACCATCCGCTTTAGCTCATTTTAAAAATAAAGGTGTACTTGGAAAGAAAGGCAAAAGTACTAGGCCAATAATGAGGTAATTAGGGGCTTTCCCCAAGTGGGCTTCTGAACAATCAGCAGCTTGAGGTCAGAGAAAACATTTTCTTTTTCGTTTGTCTTCATCTTTGGCATGAATCAAAACTCTTGTGCTCTTATCCCAAGTCACTTTAAACATAGGTGTCCTTTTCATTCAACATAGGTGCTTTTCATTCACCTTGGTGCTCCTTGGGTAAACACATCAACACATTATTATAACTGGCAAGAATGGGTGCTCTCCATGGTGTTCACGAATAGCTGATTGTAGAACAGCGGATTTGTAAATGCTCTGTGCTTTGAATTTAGTTGAATGATCTCTTAACACATCTTTGTAAGAGACTGCTTGCCCCACCCATTCCCAAGTTATAATTTCTGCTGGATGGAAGGATATTTGAAAAGACTCCCAATTTTATTTTATTTTTTTTAGTATCTGTGGGTCTCTTAGTGAAGATAGTTCAACTGGTGAAAATGATTAGGCTGTCCTGGGTAAGATTTTGTGTTTATGTGCAGAACCCACTACACACATTCCTCAAGTCAGACAGCTGCCCCCTATGATGAAAAAAAAAATAATGTGGGAAATATTCAAGGACAAAAACATATTTTTATTAGGCACTCATGAGACAATTTCAGGGTCACACAGAGAGACCTACTTTATCATTACACATTATTTTTAAAAAATCCAGTACAACTTGAACTTATTCACCAACCTTGGCTCCAAAAGACATTGGCTTATTTTAAAAACTAAAACTACCCTCAGAAGATCGAAGTTTTCCACTGAGGTAGTTAGAGGGAAGTAGATAGTGCTGGACTTGGAATTAGAAGGTTCCGAGCTCAAATTCAGCTGCAAACACCTATAGCCATATGACCCTGAGCAAATCAACCTCTCTGTGCCTCATTTTCCTCATCTTTAAAATAGGTGTAATAGCACCTACCTTACAAGGCTGTTTTGAGGCTAAAATGAGATAATAGCTGTAAAATCCTTGGCAAACTTTAAAGTGTTATATAAATAATAATGTTATATAAATATGAGCTCCTGCTGCTTGATATATTGAAAAGATTGTGACAATATTTTAAAGTCAGTTTCCAAAGAAAAGGTTCAAAATGTTTTGAGCAATGACAACGTCATTGGAATAAGCACATAACTATGTAAGGTGACTATTTGGAGGAGGTAACACCCATTTTGATCAGATAATAAAGAGATCATTGATTTTAGGGTTTCCTATGTGCTAAGTGTTGTGCTAGCTGCTGGGGCACCCAAAACCAAAGGAAATAGCTTCTGCCTTCAAGGAAACTGTGATTCCTGGTCTTTATTTTGTGGTTATTTCAAGGTCATTCAAAGGCTTCTAGAACAAAAACTAAACAACAGAATTAACTTAAATAGCTTCTACTAAAAATAAACATTCTATATTTTATTTTTAGGAGGGGGATGTGGTAACGTGACATTGAATAAAGAGAATAGACCAAGGTCGCCACAGAGACAGCCCAACTAGACTATCTCATAATCATGATAGTTCATGTTTCTATATGCTTTACATATGTTATCTCAATTTTATACTTTTTGCAACCCTGTGATGTAAATGTTTATTTTGTCTGTTTTTGTAGAAAAGGACACTGAGGCTCTATGAATTTAAGTGGCTTGCCCATGTTTCTGCAGCTAATTTTGTGGATGTTCATCAGTCGTTTTTTGGTTGTGATTCTTTATTACCCCTCTTGGGATTTTCTTGGCAAAGATCCTGGAGTGGTTTGTCATTTCATTCTCCAGCTCATTTTATAGATGAGGAAACTGAGGCAAACAGGGTTAAGTAACTTGCCCCGGGTCACACAGCTAGTAAGTGTCTGAGGCTGGATTTGAACTCAGGAAGATGAGTCTTAATGACTGTCATTCTGTCCACCGCACCACCTAGCTGCTCATTGTACAGCTAGTAAATTTATGAAAAGGGTTTGGAACTTGGGTCTTCCTGATCCCCAATCCTAACATTCTTTCCACTGTGTCACACTATCTCTGCCTCAGATTTCTCTATCAGCATCTTGCTGAATTTTTGTACCATTTAAAAAAGGGGGAGTCCCATCTCCTTCTCCAATCTACAAAGAAAATAGGAGTTTGAGAACAAGTGCGCTGATAGTACTTTCTATGAGGAGAAGTTGCCTTATGCAGGAGCAAGGGATCTGTGTGTGTGTGATTGCTAGGCTAGAGCATGCAGAATCTCTTTTGTTATGTGAACTGAATGATTATTTCCCTTTAAAGATAAAAAAAAGAAAGATTGCCTACCATGAGTTCGCTTATTCATAAAGGAACAGGACAAGTGTCTTCAAAAGGATGCTTCCCAGCTAGTTAGCTGTCAAGAGGTTAATAAAAGCCCCTCCTCCTGTGCAGGCACAAAAAATTCCCAGCACTTGCCAAACACACTCCTGATACATTTGCTGCACTTTGCAAGGAGAGGTGCTAACCACATCTCAGCTTCCACCTTTGATTCACTCTGCAAGAGGTGGGAATTTAGGTGTTACTTTGAAAACCTCTCTGATTTCACATACTTAAAACCACCGTTTGAGGCCACTGGGGAACTATTGAACTTTCCACTATAGTCAGAAGGTGATTGTGAGGGCCACTTGAAAGGCTTCCACCGAGTATTCCACTGGAAGATGCTGTTTAAAGTTCTTTAAAAAAACTGAAGGATAAATATTTTCTAGCTTTAATGATCTTTTTTCCTTTTTATACATATGATATAATGTGATTTTGAACAAAATTCTAGCTGTACAAAATATATTTGTTCATTCAAAGCTAGGAGTACTCTTGTCAGTTAACACCACCACCACCACCACCACCACCACCACCACCGCTGCCACCACCGCTGCCACCACCATCATCATTACCATCATTCTGTTCCACATGTGAAAGTTAGCTCCTTTAAGGTAGGGCCTGTTTCATTCTTGTGTTCATATTTCTGGTGCCTACCACAGTGCATATAATAGGTGCTTAATAAATAATTGTTGACTGATTATTGATCCCTGTTTTTTTCTTTCTGTCTGTGATTTCATCAGTGTAGGGAACTCCTTGTGTGGAAAACTCACTACATTGCTAACTTATCATCTCAGATAATTGCATTAGCTACCGAGAGGCTCAGTGGCTTAACCATAGTCCAAAACTATGTGTTAGAGGCAGGGTTTAAATCCAGGTCATCCTGACATCAAGAGCACCCTCCATATACTTTGCCTCTCTTTAGCATCTGGTCACACTAATGAGAAATATTGAAGTCTATACAACGTAAACTAAATTGTGCAGTTGACCCACATAGGCAGCTACTTGATAATTAAGGCACAATTTTTTAAAGTATTTTTCAAAATGCTGTATAATCTTTGTCTTGAGTGATTGAAGGGTATGAGTCTAAGAAAACAGACAAACTTCATCACAAACACTAATTCAGTGACAAAAATATAATTTATGTAACAGTCTGTGTTAAAATGAGAGAGAAACCCCTTGTAGATAGCGATCATATTATGTGAGCCAAAAAGTTAGACATATTTCATTTGGAAAGCCTCATTAAAAATATCCCTTCTTTCCTTGGCATCAGGACAATCTCCAAAAGGCTGTATGGTCACTGTAATCATATACCATTGTGGATATGAAATCGTGATTTGTTCACTAATACACCAAAGTCGAAGGCAGATTGGAAGCATTTTATAACATTTTGCTATAAATGCATTCTTCTCTGTGGAAGAGACGTGTTCTGGAAAATCAACTGCAATGATAATTTCTATTCAGGGAATCATGGAATTTAACCATTATTAAGCACCTACTATGAGCTGAGAAGTGTATTAGGCAATGATAGCACAGCAGAAGTAAAACAATTAGTTAGACATTTTATAGGTACAAAGCAATCAGTATATAAAGCCTAGAAGCCTCAAAGAGGATAAGGAACCAGATATGGAATCCAGTCCAGGAACTGAAATTGAACCAATCGAAAATCAACATAAAATGGATGAAATTAGCCACCTGAAGAAGTAATTTACCTTGGCATGATTTACGAATGGGTTAGTGATGGGAATAGGATCTCTCCCAAATCCAGTTTAAAAAATCCTCAACAAAAATAAAGCAAAAATCCAAAACTCCCAAAGTATATGTTAATCTAAACTTTAGGTTATAACGCACTTAGTTGTACTCTACCATAGACACGGAAAGTTAGAAGAGAACCCAAAGGTCATCTACTCCAGTCTGTACCTGGAGAGGAAATCCAATCATAATATCCCACCTATGTTTGAAGACTTCCATTAATGGGGAACTTATTATTTCCTGAGGTAGCCTACTCTACTTTGGGCTGCTCCAGTTAAAAACATTTTATGAATTTTTTTCTTATCACGTATCCAAATCTCTTACCCTCTCACTATCTTATCCATACTTCTTCATAAGAACACTGTGAAAGATTTTGCCAAATTTCTTGATAAAATCCAAGGATACCGTGTATCAGAATAAGCCTACCTGGGATGGGAGCTTCCGGGGCACATGTGGCCTTCTAGGTCCTTGGGTATGGCCTTTTGACTGAGTCCAAGTTTTACAAAACAAATCCTTTTATTAAGGGGATTTGTTCTGTGAAATTTGGATTCAGTCAGAGGTCACACATGTAGTTGAGGTTGCAGGTTCCCCACCCCTGCTAATCTCTTCCATATGACAACCCTTCAACATCTTTCATTAAATCTCTTTTAGTCTAGATGTCTCTAATCAATCTTTATATAGGGTTAGTCCAATTTCCTCACCACCCTGGTCTTTCTCCTTGGGTATTCTCCAATTCTTTCTTTTCCACATTCTGTTCATTAGTCCCATCAGACCAAATCTCAGTTCCTTTACAGTACTATTTACCTTCCTCCAACTCTGCATGTATGCTTGAGTATTTGAGGTCATGATTCTTCTTATTGCCCCACTTTAAAGTATTTTCTTCTGTGAATTAGTATGCCTTTCCATTGATATTGTTATTCCAAGGTTGCCTGTTTCCCCTGTGGTGCCTGACTTATTGGGTATATGTGACCAGGTTTCTCCCTCTTCCTCCATTAAAGTTCTGTTTATGAGATTCCAAAATCTCCACACAAATACATATTTTACTGGCTCTGGTTAAATGCAGTCCATCTTGGATAAGAGTCTTTCATTTCTACAGATTAAGTCCTCATCTAAAAATTAAAATATCTCATACCTTTTTCTTAACTATTTGAGGGTCTTCTCCTCCTAGTGTGATTTTTTTTTTTGATTGAAGTAGCCATCCCTTGAGTAACTACTTAAAGAAACTTATTCATTGAATGGGTGTGTCTCACTCAAACTGAGAGTGTGATGAGACCTTAGCCTGAAAGGGCTAGGGTCTCTCACATTGCATCCTGGGCCATCTCCAGTCATCCTGATGAATATCAGGCCACTGGACCCAGATGGCTCAGGAGAAGAAAGTGAGGTTGGTGACCTTGCACAACCCTTCCTCACTCATATCAAAGTCAACTGCAAGTCATGTCATCATCTTCATGTCATGGTCCTCTTCAAGAACGGACAGCCACAACCTGTCCAATTCTGCTTTTCTAATGAGTAAGTAATAACAGTAACACAATACCACTTCTCCCTTTAAAGTTTTTTATTTCTTACCCAGGATTTCATAATCCTTAGGAATTCTTTTTAATTGCCTTCTGGTGGTATTGTTTCTCCTCATGGGACTCACCAATAGTGGGTAGAGGTTTTCATATTTGAAAAAGCTCTGGTATGTTCTCTTTCATGCTCAGAATAAGAACATACCTAGGAAGAAAGCTTTCATCCTAATAGAGATGAGATGACTTATGGGATGGGATGACTAATGGGACGTTGGGCTATCTCAGTGTATCACAAAAATGACTCAGACTTATCTTTTCTCCCCAAGATGAATATTGGAAGGACTCTCCCCTGGTAGTACTACATTCTAATTCATTTTTTCTGAAGGAACATGCCCTATATAATATTGTAACATGAAGTTAAAATATCAGTTATACTGATTGAAGATGAGAGGCAGCCTTGTGGTCAGAGAGACCTGGGTTCAAGTACTGACTATGCCATACTAGCTATGTCACCTTGGGCACCTCATTTAACATCTCAATGCCTCAGGCAACTCTTTAAGACTATAAATTTTAGAACAGTCATTAATCTGCATCAGTGAAGGGAGCTTCCTCACTGTAAATTCCATATACCAATTAAATCTCAAATCAATGCAAAAATATTAATGGAAAGCAATGAAATCCTAATAACATAATATATTACTGATAGTCTTATAGTCTATTTCATGGGAAATGAAAATATTGCACAATTCCAGAAATTTCAGTGACATCATCCTACCTTCACACATGATTCTTCCAGCAGAAATAATAATTTCTAAGGATTTCGTTTTTTAGCAAAATGCTTCTTCTGGCTCTTTACATTCCTGTCTTGATACTTCGAAAATTCTTTTGTTTCTTTATTTTGGAGTATACTTTTTATCATTTGAATTTACTATTCTCTTTTAAAAATCTTTGATAACAGCTCTAAAATTGGTTGGAAATCCCAGAATATTGGTGACCCAATTGGTACTTAGCAATGAAGGTATGGCTTAGAACCTTTTAGGCAAGGTAGTTGTCTGAGAAGGGGCAGAGATTTATCTGACTCTTTGCATGCTAACCTCTTATTTAACTGTAGCCTGTTCTTATTAGTATGAAGCAAATACCTCCAAGGCAACTTTTAAATAAGTCTCCCTAAAGAGGTTCAGAATGATGTTTGCTTGGGTAACTTTCCTTTATGATCACCAGGGAAATAAAATGAAGAATTCCTTCTCCAAAGTCCCTTTTTACTTCTTCTGTGGTTCTTTTCTGTCACATTGTCAATCAATCAACACACATTTATTAAATACCTACTATGTACCGGTGCCAGGAACTTTGATACAAAACCAAAAGTCATATAATCTGTGACCTCAAAGAATTTACTGTTCAATTGATTCCATCATAGTTAGAAATTTAAAATATGCAAACACTTTTTTTTGTGCTATGAAAAACCACAAGATAATAAGGATAATTAATTTAAAACCAAAAGAGAACTTAGAAATCATCCAACTCAACCCCCTCATTTTAAGATAAGAAAGCTGGGGCCTAGAGAGGTTAAGATTTGCCTGAGGTCACAGGTAGTACTGGGACTAGAATCTGTGTCATCTGACTCCAAATTCTGTGCTCATTCCATTACACCACCCAGCGCAGGAAAGAATCTCAGAAGCAAAATTATATGGAAGTTAAACTTTACAGAAATATAAGGCCACCTTTATTTGTTTCCTTGATTTCACTATAATTTCTTTAGCTCACTCCTTTTTTAATCTCTTCTCTTCTACTTCCTTCCCTCCTTTTCTCTTTCTCCATCTCTCTCCCCTCTGTCTCTTTCCTCTTCTTTCTCACCTCCTATTTCTCTGTTTTTTTCTCTGTCTCTCTCTTTCTATCTCTGTCTCTCTCATTTTCTCCCTCTACCTCTTCCTCTTCTCCTTTGGTTCCCAGAGACACAGGATACTTCCCCATCTAGACCTCAGATCTAACTGTTGGTGTCACACTTAAATTATTCTCTTGAACCTGACTTTGACTACTAGACTCTGACTACAAGAATTTCTTTCACTAGACTCTCTTCTGTTTGGGGCATGTTTTATCTCTCCCATAGCTCCACTGAACTGGGTGTTGTGGCAGCTCTTTCATTACTCTCTCCACCTCTGAATCCTTAGGATCAGAATCCTGGGGTTGCAAAGGACTCTGGAGGTCATTTAGACTAACCCATGTATGAACAGGTATTCCCTCTACAAAATATTCAACAAATGGCCATCTAACCTTTGTATAAAGATCTTTTAAGTGAAGGAGAATCCTGTTTTTTCACAACTCTGATTCTAGGGTCAATAGTCCAAATATTGAGAACCAAAATTATACATTGACTTGCTTTCTAAATGGTGTAGTGGACAGAGAGCCAATTTTAAAGCCAGGAATAATAATGTTCAACTTCTGATAAATCAAGTTGTCATAAATATTGACTCTGTGTCTTTAGGCAAATCATTTGCTCTCTCAGATTAAGCCTTAGTTGCTTAGCTAGACAGCTTTCCAAGACTACAAAGTGCAGAAAAACTATAAATCTACATTGGTAGAGAACTCTCCTCATCTGGGGTTTCCCTAAACTAATGAAATTGTTGGTCCAGCCTCCATTCCTGTTTTCTTAAAAATTAATGTTCCTTTAAAAATAAATGTTTCTCCATATTCTGCCTTTGAATTATTTTCCTTATTGAATTAGCATCCTCAGACCCTACAATGACAGTGTATCATATCTGTTCCAGCCATCTGAGGTTGCCAATAGTTTTGACATCTGTCCTGACTCTGTACCCTGAAGACCACAGGGCCTTCTGTCAAATCTGTTGCTGAATCTATGTGTTATCTTCCACAATTAGCATGTGAATTCCTAAAGATCAAAGACTCTTCTCTATTTGTATCTGGAGTGCTAGGTACAAAACTTGGCAGATAAGAAGGTTTAATAAACGTTTTTTCATTAATCCATTTATACATCCAGTGGATTTGGGGAGAGGGTATTTTGTATTTCAGGCTGTCACCAGATTGACAATGCTGAAAATATACTGATTGTTGTTCCATGTTAGTTGATTTCCAGAGATAAGTCCTAGTGCATGTAGTGGGAAGAGGTATATACATCTCTTCTATCGTAACAGACAAGATAACATAAACAATATAAAATTTTAAGTGCCATGGTCTTCACCTTCCAGTTCCCAGGAAAGACAAAGTTTAGCCCCTTCCACATGGACAGATGGAAAGGGGAAAGGCAGAAATTGTGAAAGTCTCAAGAGTTATCTAGTCTTCCAACCATTAGATGGATGTTAGCCAAAGTAGGCAAGTAAGGAGGAAAGGGAAGGCAGCAGTAAAAAACAATTTAATTTATTTTTCCCCAATTTTTAAAAACATTTTTACTTAAAGTTTTGAATCCCAAATTCTATCCCTCTTTTCTTCCTTCCTCTCCCCCTCCCTGAGATATTAAGCAATCAGATATAAGTTTTACGTGTGCAATTATATAAAACATTTCCATATTAATTATTTTGTACAAGACAACTCAAAAGGAAAAAAATGAAGAAAGTGAAAAATATTCTGCTTCAGTCTATATTCAATCAATATAATTTCTTTCTCTGGAGGCAGATAGTATGCTTCTTCATTAATCCTTTGGGATTGTTTTAGATCATTGTGTTGCTGAGAATAGTTGTCAGTCAGAATTCTTCATTGAACAATGTTGCTGTTACTGTGTACAATGTTCTGGTTCTGCTCACTTCACTTTGAATCAGTTATATAAGTCTTTCCAGGTTTTTCTGAAATCATCCTGCTAGTCATTTCTTATAGCATGATAATATTCTATTACAAGCCTATACCACAGCTTGTCTAGTCATTCCCCACTTGATGGACATTCCCTTGATTTACAATTCCCAGCCACCACAAAAAGAGCTGGTATAAATAATTTTGTACAAATAGGTCCTTTTCCCTTTTGGGGGGAAGGTCTTTGGGTAATACACCTAGCAGTGTTATTGCTAGATCAAAGGGTATGAACAATTTTGTAGTCCTGTGGGCATAGTTCCAAATTGCTGTCCAGAATGGTTTGATCAGTTCACAATTCTGCTAACAGTGCATTAGTATCCCATTTTTCCCACATCCCCTCCAATATCCAGCATTTTCCTTTTTGTCATATTAGTAGTTCTGATAGTTATGAAGTGGTACCTCAGAGTTTGTTTTTTTAATTAAGCAACTAATTATGAAAACTCCCTTCCCTTTTCCAATTCTTCCCCAAGAGATAAAGAGTTCTTAGCCTAGAATTATAGTCCTATAAAATTTAAAAAACATCATACCATAAAGATTATACCAAGATAGACTTCACCAGATATGTAAGAATTTCTGTTTTATAGAGTACATTTGTGGATTTTTAAAATTTTAAATTCTCTCATGTGTATTTAAAGAACAGGAAACATCAAAGAAGGGGAAAGGCAACACAAACAGTATCCAGTTTAAATGTACCAGACTAATGAATGTCTCTTATGTATTGACTATGCTGGCCGGGGAAATCTCTTCCCATATAGCTATTTCTGGGGCGCTAATTACTTTTTTTTCTCTAGACTCTCAGCATTTTAACTGGCTGTCTCTCGTCCCTGGAATATTCTCCTTCCTCATCTCTACCTCCTGATTTCCTTTTATCCTTCAAAGCTAAAAGCCTTTCCTTCCCAGCTAAAATCCCACCTTCTTCAAGATGCCTTTCCTGACCTCCCTTAGCCACTACCTTTTCTCTCTGCTTATCTCCCATTTATCCTGTACGTGTCTTGTTTGTACATAGCTGTTTGGATGTTGTTTACCCACAATTAAATTGTGAATGGTTTCTGGAATATAATAGGCATTTAATAAATGTTGGTTGTTTGATTTGATTTATCTACCTTGGCTCAAAGCTGTACCAAGAGTGTTGGCTATTGGGGTTCGCCTCTTGCCCTGTCTGATTTTATCTGCCTATATGAGAAGACAGAATCTTGGTTTTCTTTGAAACTATTAGGATGCAGATCTAAGTTCCTGGCTGAAGACTTTTTAGCTATCTTTCCTCCGCCCCCAATGTTCTCTTACTCAGGAGAGAGTCTGTCAGGGTTAGAGTCAGCCCTTTCCTGTCCTCTTCCAATTCCTTAGAGTATGATTCTATGTTTGAAGACTTAAGAAGCAGGTACAGCAATCCGGGGTTGCAAAGGGACTCTGGAGGTCATCTAGACCAACCTATGCATGAACAGACAAATATCATGACTAAGCACCCAGAGGGCTTCAGTCATCCAACCTGCGCTGCCATCTTTAGTTCTGGAACAAGATCTAGTAGTAGGCTGATAGTCTCAGAGAATGTATCAGCTGTAGAACCCTGACAGCCAAAGGAGCTGTGAGCTCAGCACAAGAGGGTGCTTGTGAAATCAGGGTATGGGAGTTCTAAACATTACACCTACCTTCCAAGTGCTAGACTCCTAACCCAAAACACGAAAGACTATTATATAGAAAACTAGTGGGAGAGAAAGAGAGGATGAGAGAATGAAAAAATGAAAATGAATAAATGAAAGTGTTCAGGAGAGACTTTGAGAAAGAGAAATATCCAGGCAATGATGGAATTTTTTTTCTCCTTCCAAATGGAAGCAGAGTGCATTCATTCTCTCTATGAATGCTCCACTTACATTTTCCTACCCCCAAGAAAGAAATGAGGTTCATGGTTAAAAACTAGAAATTATTATACTGATAGATACGTGTGAATCAAGTAGAAGGGAAACCATACTTTTTAAAGACATAAACAGAAGCAGCACTATCAACCTCAAAAGCTCTTGAAAATGCCCAGAAGTGCCCTTCACATGTCTACTGGAGTCTCCATCTACTCTTCTCATCCTCCTCTAATTATACTCTTTTTTTTATCAAGTATCAACCTTTAAAATAAAGTGTTTTATTCAGTTCTATTTTTTCTCATGTTTAATTATTAGTATTAGATAGATTACACTCTGTCTTACTGGAGGGAACTACTGAACAGATAAAATCATAAGACCACTTGAATATTGAGTTATGTTGGAAAAGTACTTTTTGTCCATTTAAAAAGTGTTTTGTAATAGTACCTCCATATAAATCCATTTTCTGTTTAAGATTGACCTCATAGAATAATTTCATATTATTTATGATTACACAATAAGTAGTTCAGTTATAGTATTCTTTCAGTATTCATTTGGCAAGCATTTATTAAGTATTTACTATGTTCTAGGCACTGGTTATACCCAAAGACAAAAATTAAACAGATCTTGTCCTCAAGAGACTTATGTTTTATTAGAAGGAAACAGCATGAGCCTAGACAAATAGACACAAAATACATAAGAAAGAAATTTTAAAAAAGGATTTTTAAGAGTGAGGAGAAAGCACTAACTCTTGGGGAAATCAGCAAAGAACTCATGTACATGGTGAAACAGATTTTTGCGAGTCAACCTGGGAACCTAACCACCATATATAGTACTGTTTCTAGGGGCGAGTGTGTTCTGGGTTCCAAATAATTAGTGAGAAAATGAACTTCTTAAATATAAACTGGCTGCAAGTTAGAGATGGCTTATAAAGGGAAGAAAAAAAACACATTAGCTATGCGTAGGAGCTGCCTCATACCTACTGGCATATATAGAGGTAGACCTTGATGCCATTAATTACAAGGACTTAGGTAAAAATGCATGTTTTTGCTGATCAATTGGCAAACGAGATTGGTCTCCCTTGCGTTCAAAGGATGGAGTGATTAAGAAACTTTAAGTCAGTGAAATTGTGTATTCTGTTTTTTGCAGGCTTAGGATGGAAGCCCTTTTTAATTTCATCTATCTTTCTTATTGCTATTCAGTTATTTGTCGATCATGTCTGACTCTTCTTGACCCCATTTGGGATTTTCTTGGAAAAGACATTGAAGAAGTTTGCCATTTCCTTTACCAGCCCATTTTATAGATGATGAAACTGAGGCAATCAGGGTTAAGTGTCTTGCTCAGGGTCACACAGCTAATAAGTGTCTTAGGCCAGATTTGAACTCAGGAAAATGAGTCTTCCTGACTTCAGGTCCAGTACTCTCTACTGCACCACCTAGTTGTCCCCAACTATCCTTAAAAGTAGATGATTGCATTGGTGTTACTCTACTGTTTAATCATTCTACCCTTAGTTTGTGCCCTCTGGCCCCTTCCCATCTCCTAGCCCCACCACTTGCAGCTCTTTGGCAGAGCCAAAAAGGTGTGATGATTGACAAAAAATGCAGTGCTGCGATCACTGCTGGGTCAGACCAGAAGACTGTTGTTGAACTTGACCTTATACCAGTATGGCCACCTGAAGTTTGCAGAGTGAAGAGTTTTTTTAAAAAAAAACAACAAAACAGTCATTGTCTTCAATTGAGCATCATCATTTACGAGGTTCCGAGTGGGATATAAAGAAGAAGTCACAGTCGCGGCACTAAAGAACTGAGAGTCTGGTAGGAGTGGTAAGAAATGCTCGCAAAAAAAGAGTTAACGAGAGGTGTAATAACCTGAGAGTGTAGGAAGGAAGCTACAAAGAGGTCTGCAAGTCCAAGACCAATCTTCTGGTCTGGCTCACGCCGGCTCACAGCACTGCTTTTTAATCTGAAGCTATACATCCCAAACATTCTCCACTAACGTGGGTCCTGTTGAATGAAGGGAAATACAGCTGATTTTAGGCTGGTCTTCTAGGGAGTCCTTAGATTCCAGGTATGCTCTGGTCTTAGTTTTCCTCGTGCCATCACTGACTCAGGCACTGACTATGTGATGGAGGAGTTCAGTGGTATTTTTTCTGTGATTTTATTTCATTTGGTAATCTTCATTGTTTAAAAAGTTTTTCTCAGGGGAGATGATTTTTCCTATAACTTTTCCCATGAACATCTTAGCTGGAACAAAGTCTTTTCTTCTCCAGGCTAAATATCCCCAGTTTCTTGAACCACTTTTCCTGTGCCATAATGTTAAAGTTTTTCACCATACTATTTGCCTTCCTTTGGACCCTGTCCAATTCACTAATACCTTTGATAAAATATGTCACCCAGAAATAGATATACTATTGTATATTGACTGGCCAGTGAAGAATATAACAGGACTCTCACATCCCTTGTTCAGGGCACCATGCTTCTTTATACTGCACTGGTTTTATTGTCTACCTTATTGTAATACTGATAAATATTCAGTTAGTTGTCCACTCAGATAGTTTTCAAACAGCTGGATCACCATACTGTTCATATCACACATTTATGAAGCTGATTTTTTGAAGTGTGAGTCTTTACATTTATTCCTATTCAATTTCATCTTCTTGGATGTAGTCGAATGCCTTGCCCTGCTGAGGTCTCTGAATCCTGACTGTATTATCTAATTTTCTGGATTTAACTCCTGAGGGGTTTAAATCCAGCCTCTGAACTTGTTAGATATGGGAGCACAAGTAAGCTACTTAATGGCCTTCATTTTCAATATTTTCATTTGTAAATGGAGAATAATTATAAAACCTGTGGTACTTTCTCCACAGTGTTGTAAGTATCAAGAGAGATTATGTATGTAAAGTGCTAAGTGTCAGTTGCTATACGTATGTTTTTATTGTTGCTGTACTTCTATTTTTCTTTAAAAATGCATTTCACCAAAGGACAAGCAGACAACATTCATGTGACCTGTATTCATATCAATATAGTTAACAATATAGTTGACATAATGGTAATGATGATGATGATGATATTAATAGCAATGTTTTATAGTTTGCAAAGTACTTTACCTAAATGATCTGGGGCAGATAGGTGGTGCAGTGGATAGAGCACCAGTGCAGGAGTCAGGAGGACCTGAGTTCAAATCTCACCTCAGACACTTGACACTCACTAACTGTGTGACCTTGGGCAAGTCACTTAACCCCAACTGCATCATCCTGGGTCGTCTCCAGTCATCCTGATGAACATCTGGTCACTGGATTCAGATGGCTCTGGAGGAGAAGTGAGGCTGGTGACCTGCACAGCCATCCCGCACTCAAAACAAAGTCAAGTGCAAGTCATGTCATCATTTCTCTGACCGCATGGTCTTCTTCTTCAGCAACAAAGGACAAACACACACCTAAATGATCTCATTTGATTTTCGAAACAATTGTGGAAGATAGATACTTTGTTTTTTATTATTTTCATTTTGCAGATTAGGAAATTGAGACTCAGAGAGTTTAATAAATTAACTCTTGGACACATAATTAGTAAGCACCCGATGGAGCATTTGAATCTAAAACTCCTTGACCCCGCCTCTAACAATCTACGTGTTTATGCCACAGTACTCATCTATCTTCAGGATTCAATTAATTGCACCACTAATTAAAACATACCAATCCTCTCAGAGCCTGCTGGCATGAGCTTCCTTCCATTTTCCCCATTAAAAAATGCACCTTACCAAATACTGTGCTGTGCTGTTTTAATCAATGTTGCTTTCCCCCCCTTTCTCCCTCCTAGACAGCTCTGTTCTCTTTCTTTTTTGTTCCTGTTGTCAGGCGGTTCTTTTCTCAACAATCGATTCTAATCGTTACTATCCCTTCTCCTATTTGCTGCTCTCCTTTTCTCTTCAATCCACTGTCTTTCACTCTTCCCCTTTTTTCTTATTTCCTTTCTATGCTTTTCCTACCACTTTTTAATTTTGAGGGTTTGGATTGACCTTTATAGTTTCCACCAGTGAATGAGAAAGCTTTCTTTCTGGCTAGATAACTGAACAATCATGCTGAATCTTCTATAATTTTGTGTTTGGATGCTTGGTTTGCCTGCTGGAGTTTTTTCCCCCAGGTTTTGTCTGTGTTTATCTCTATTTTTCAGTTACAAATAGCTTTGCAAGATGGTTGTACGAATTTACATCTCCACCAATAGTGTGTTACTGGTAATTCAGATATGAGTTGCCTAGCACCTTGGGCCTTTCCTCATACGTGGGATCCTACAAAGCTACCCAAGATTCAAGGAACTCAGGGAGGTCCACACTCACTGAAAACCATAGCTCTGGAACCCCTACAAATACACATTTACCAGTCATCCAGAGGATACTGTGTGAGTTCAAAGCAAAAGACATTTAATCAACGTAACAAATTGAGTAACAATGAAAAATCATTCTATGTCCACTTGACGTACTTCTTCTAGAGATAAACCACCAATGGGTGAGGGCAGAAATATGGAAAAAAATGAAGTGAAAGAAGAACTTATTAATTGCTTTCCTTATACCAGGTATTATGCTAAGTGCTTGACAAATATTATCCCCTTTAATTCCAATATAGCCCTGGGAAGTAGTTGCTATCATTATTCCAATTTTACAATTGAGTTAACTGAGACAGAGAAAAATTAAGTGACTAGTCCAGGGTCACACAGCTAGTTTCTGAGGCTGAATTTGAACTCAAATTTTACCAACTCCTGACCCAGTGTTGTATACACTGTACCACCCAATTGCCTCTATTTAGAGATGAGGTATTACTACACTTGGAGGGTTGAATGGTGAGACCAATTGATAGCTCATCCAACAGTGTATTAGTATGCCTGTCCCTTCATAAAATTTGCCATTTTCACTTTTCGTCACCTTTAGCAGTCTGATGGGTATGTGGTGGAGCCTCAGAGTTATTTTAATTTTATTTATTTTTATTATTGAGTGACGATATGATACTCAGAGAGAAGAAGGCTTAATAAATATCTGTTGTTGACTGACAATTCCTATTCTGTCTCCTCCATGAAACCTTCCCTGATCATCCTTCTTCTTGTTCCTATTCCACTTATGGAGTAATATTTTTGGGGAGGAGGGAGGCTCTAAGCCTATATCTTTTATCTTTTTTGGAATATCTCAATGAATGTTCTCTGCTTCTTTTATGGTGGGTGCCAGTAAAACTTGTGTGAGCATTACACAAGTAAAAAGATCTTGATCTCTCAGTACTTAAAATTTATTTCTGGAAGCCTGAAGTATATTTTTTCCTTTAACTTGGAAACCTTATGATTTTGATATGGTATTCTTGCCAGTCCTCATTTCAGGGACTTTTTTCAGGAGATAACCAACGGATTCTTTCTATTTTCACTTTGTTCTTTGGCTTAATAGTTCTGGGTACATTTTTTTTTTTAATTTCAAATTTTTAAATTTTTAAAAGTTAAAAAAATTTCTTGAAATATAATTTTAGGCTTTTGTTTTTGGTCTTAGTTTTCAAGTAGTACAATTATTCTTAAAGTATCTCTTCTTGAATTGTTTTTCAGCTCAGTTGTTTTGAATAAGATATTCCTGGACTTCTCTTCTATATTTTTAATTTTGTTTTGCTATTTCTTAGTGTTTCCTGGAAACATTAATTTCCTTTTAGTTTCTTCTAATTTTCAAGTAGTCTGTTACAACTAGATCACTGATTTGGGAGTCAAGAAGACCTGAGTTCAAATCCTGCCTCAGATATTTACTACCTATATGATCTTGGGCAAGTCATTTAACCTCTCTGAGTCTTAATTTCCTCATCTGTAAAATGGGGTTGATAATAACACCTGCCTCCTAGGATTGTTGTCAGGATAAAATGAGTTAATTGTTGCAAAACACTGCCTAAGTCACTATATGAATGCTAGTTATTTTCCATTAACACTTTCATTTAATTTATTACATGATTAAAAAAAAAAACTTTTTAAATTTCTTCTGGGAATTCTAAATGATGTTGTGACCACACTGCACTTTTCTTTGAGGCTTTGCTCATAGATGTTTTGAAGTTATTCTCCTCTTCTGGGTTTCTGTACCCCTGGTACCTTTGTAATGGATTTTCTTTTTTTTTTTTTTGCTCATCCTTGTAGCCTTGCTTCTAGGATTGGAACTTTGTCTTAGGGTGAGGCTCTACAAACTTCTGGCAGGGGTAATACTGTCTTGTGTTATCCTGGCTAATATTATATGCTATTATGTCCTCTCATTCCTGAAAGCTGTGTTCTTTGAGGAATATAGGGGCAGTTCAGATTAGGGAGCTGCACACTTTCAGTGGGTCCTCTACCATCAAATCTAAATGCTACTCTCCTGGATTTTCCAAGTTCTAAGCCCTGATTTGGGTATAGATGATGCAGCTGCAGGCTTGGAAGAACTTCATCGGACATTTGTTGGCCCCAGGCCCTCTCACCTCCCTGGTATAATCCTTATTAGTACAACTAAACCACGGACATACTTCTGATCTGAAAATGAGAGTTGAATCCTAGATCTTCCTCTGAGGTTTCAGAGTTCCTACTCTGGTCACTTGTTTATGGATGAAAGTCCTAACGACTCCCTTTGGTTTCTCCTTAGATTTTCTGATCACTACTCAGCCTAGCACCCTTTTTAGCTCTCTGTAGGGACACCTGGGCTATGTCACTTCATGCTACTTTTCAGTCTTGGAGTTCTTGTTACACTGCTTGGGTTCACAGGGTTTAATGGTAAATCATGTGCAGTTTTTGTGTTATTTTCTAATGTTTCTAATGGTTTATTTTCTAATTATTAGTCTAATTGTTTCTAATTATATGAGTTAGACTCACAGGTAGACTGTGAGCCAGCTCCTTGAGAGCTTTTTTCTTTCACCTTCTATAACTTCCACGGCAGGATACATAAATGGGTCTCAACTTGATTGATTTAAAACATAGGAGTGGAATAACATTTTTCTTCAGTTGAATTTATCATCTTGTGCACCTTTTGTCTTTGCTGTTGTTGTCATTTTTCAGTTGTGTCTGAATCTTGGTGACCCCATTTGAAGTTTTCTCTGTAAATATATTGCAGTGGTTGGCCATTCTCTTCTCCAGATTATTTTATAGGTGAGGAGACTGAGGCAAATAGGGTTAAGTGACTTTTCCCAAAGTCATACAGTTAGCAAGTATCTGAGGCCAGATTTGAACTCAGGAAGATGAGTCTTCCTGACTACAAACCTGGCACTCTACTCACTGCTTCTCCTAGTTGCCCCCTTGTGTAACTCTCATAATTCAAATGCATATTTTAAAAACTTTAGGTACAATACAATAGCCTGAAATAATATTAAGAGACAAAATAGCACCTCAGGGTGACCATAGAAACAAATGAAAATGAATGAGTAGAGGCAGAATAGGGGTCATCCTGGGACAATCAGAGAAGATCTGAAGAGAAATCCCAGGACAAGGCTGTGTCTTTGTAAGTATAACACCAACAGGCTAGGGACCCCTTGAAAACAAGCAGCAAGACCTGGGATTAGCTGGCGTGGGAGGCTGCCTCTGCCCAGAGGAACTTTTACTGCTCCCCACATCCTCACCCAAGTGAGGAGAGTTGGACATCTGAGCTGGGGAAGATGAGGTAATCTCTGCTGACAAGAAATACCACACCCAACTGTGCTGCATAAACATGGTGGAGGTAAGAAAGAGCTAGCCCATGTCCACTGAATGTAGAAACAGCGGGGCAGGATGCAGCTGACTGTGAACTCTTGCAGGTCTTGGTTTTATTTCAAAGTCAGAGGGGAGAACTGAAGAGGATATGAGACCAGAGCCAACATCTTCCATACCCCAGGACAAGAAATGATTATAAAAACTAAACTATTTAAAAGAATACACAAAGGAGAAAGAATCCAACCACAGTAGCTGCCTAAAGCAATTAGATTATGAAAATAAAGTCAGCCAATTAGAAAAGAGATCCATAATCTTAAGGAAGAAAATGACTTGCTGAAAATCAGAATCAGGCAAGGGGAAACCAGTGAAGTCATAAGAGATGAAGAAATTTATATATATGTACATATATATATGTAGAATGAAAAATAGAAGAGAATGTGAAACATCTCATAAGAAAAAACAACTGATCTGAGAATAAAGAAGAGAAAATATTAGAATAATAAGACTACCTGAAAGCCATGATCAAAAATAGAACCTTGATACAACAATACAAGAAATATAAGAAAATTTTTTTAAATTCTGAAGCATTAGAACAAGAGGAGAAAGTAGAAATAGAAAAAAAAAATCCACCAGTCACCTTCTGAAAGGAATCCTGTGAGGAAAACTCACAGGAATATTATAGTCAAATTCTAAAACCCCCAGTTCAAGAATAAAATATTATGAACAGCAAGAAAAAAGCAATTTACCTTTGGTGATATCACAGTTGGAATCACACAAGACCTGGCAGTGGTGACACTAAATGATCACAGGTCTTGGAATGCTGTATATTGAAGAGCAAAAGAACTGGGCTTTTGGAAAAAAATATCATACCCAGCAAAGCTAAGCATAATTCTTAATGGGATAAAAAATGAATGTTTAATGACTTGTCAGACTTTCAGGACTTTGTTAAAAAAATAAAAACCCTGAATTTAAATAGAAGACAACATACAAGAACCAAGAGAAATATAAGGCACATATCAATGATCAGTTATAATGGACTCAATAAGGAGGAACTGTTTACCTTTTACATATGTCAAATGTATAACCTATGTCTAAGACTAGTAATTAGGAGGCTTATAAGACAGATTAGGGTAGACCTGAGTATGAGATGAGTTCAAAAAGGAAAACCATTCAGGAACATGTAAAAGAGTAATTATCTTATACAAATGAGCTATGAGAGGAAGAACCAATACAGAGGAATTAGGTGGTGGAAGGGGACTGTTAGTTCTGGAAGCCTACTTTCATTTGGGAATGGTTTCAAGAGGGAAAAATACATACACATGTAGGAGTATAAAAATCTAAATTTAGAAAGAAATAATACTCTAAGGGGATATGGAGGGGGGAGAGGATAAAGAAGGGATCTTTCAAGGGGAGGGGGAGGGAATAGGTTAAAAAGGGGCTATAGAAGGGTGTTTAGATCAATGAGAATGGGAAGATAAGAGAGGGATTATTGTAGGGAAGGTTAAGTTAAAGGGCAAGGTAGCTCATAAAAGTAAAGTAGAGGAGTTGGGAGAGAGGAAAAAGAGATATGTACAAACATAAAAACAAAAATCAGGAGTAGAATCTCTTTTGGAAAGCATCTATTTATGTATATGTATACATATATACATATAAGTATATATCAATATCTATCACCTGTGGCGCTCTAGGAAGAAGGAAAAAAGAGCAGAGTGAGAAGTGTACAGCAGAAAACAAAAGAAAAACTACAAGGAAACACAGAAGAAATGGACAGAAACTATAACAGGCAATATTTATCATATTTATTATTTCTTGAAATGCAAGGTTATTGCTCTATATTCTGAATCTTCTGCGTTCTGATGTGCACGGCACCTTGTTTTCTACTTTTCTTATTTTATATTTAAGTTAATTATGTTTCTTTTCCTTTTCTTATTATGTATTTAAGTTTTAGTATCTGTCTAAAACAAAAGTAAAAAGATTGAAAAAAGAATAACTTTAAAATCTCAAGCTATCTGGAAATTTAAAGTTCTTGATTTATTAGAGCAGCATAGGCAGAGTGCCAGGAGAATTTCTGGATGCATTTCTATGACTCTGCAAGCCTTCCCAAACTCCTGCAATCTTGGTGCTCACTACTTTTCCATTCTTCTCATTTATTACACCCCCACTCACCTAAAACTCTCTCTGCTCCAGCCGATCTGGACTCTTTTATGTTTCCTGAACATTTTCAGTACTTTCCTTTCTTTGTTCCCATGGCTCCCTATGACTGATGTATCCTCCCTCCCTTGCTCGTTGAATTCCTACCTATCCTTTAAAGCCCATCTTAAATGCTCCCTCCGCTAGTAATTCTTCCATTATTGCCTTTTTCAGTAGGTACCCTGTACACCTATGGAAGCACTTCCTTTTGTACCTCTTCCAGTATACACATTTAATACTGACCCCATCTTTTCATTACTATCATCTTACTTACCTATGTTTCTGTATGGCCATGGGACATAGAAAACCACTACGTCTGAAGAACTATAGGTGAGCATCACACAGAGGATGGTGGAGAAGTGCATGGTGATTGTAAGCAGGCTATGACATGTAACCAGTGAGGAACTCTGAACAAGAACAGGAACAAAGGGCATCATCAAGGAACTATATGATGAATGAATGAAAAGTGGACTTCTTGTGTAGTAAGAATGAAAGGTAGATAGATGGACAGAGTGCTACATTAGTACTTTTACAATGTTAGGATAATCCAAAAGTCTTCATCATGTTAAGTGAACTCATTGTGGTAAAATTTGGAGACAGTATGTACAGGAATCACCAGCCTTAGCAGTCAAGAATGGGTAGCAAATTTGCATTACTGAAAGGGTCTTCTGAATCAATGACATCATGAATCTACTTAAATATTTGGTAATTTGCCCTGTGGAATGCATTTATCTTCCTATTTGACTAAAAGTTTCTTGACCATGCAGAATGAGGTATTTTATCATATTTTTTCTTCTTTTTCTTTTTAATTTATGAAATGAGACAAGAATTTCCATAACAGTATAATTTTAAAAAAATGATTTCCCATGAAAATGTAAATCTATTTATAACTTGCTATTCCTTTAAAATATATAATAGCATTTTCATGTAATTTTCTTTTTTTTTCTCCCCCTCCTCCCACCTTAGACATGGCTACCATTACACACACACAATCATTCTATATATACTTCTATTTATCAGTTCTTTCTCTGGATGCAAATAGCATCTTCCTTTATACGTATTTTGTAGTAAATTTGGGTATTTATAATAGTCAAAATGACTTAGTCACTCTAGGCTGTTCTTAAAACAATATTGTTGTTACCATATACAGCAGTCTCTTAATTCTGTTCATTTTGCTTGTCATTATTTCATGCAAGTTTTATTTAAAGTGTTTATTTTCCCAGCCCCAGGTCAATACTATGGACTATATAGACTCTCAATAACAATTTTGTTGTTCATCAGTTCTGTCATGTTTGATTCTTTGTGACTCCATTTGGGGTTTTCTTGACAAATATATTGCAGTAGTTTGCTATTTCTTTCTCTAGATCACTTTACAGATGAGGAAACTGAGGCAAACAGGGTTAAATGACTTGCCAGGGTCACAGTTAGTAATTGGATTTGAACTGAGGTTTTCCTGATTGTAGACCTGGCATTCTGTCCGCTGTACTACCTAGCTGCCCTATGTATATATTGTTTGAAGGTTTTGATTTTGCATTTAATTGCCGCACCAATGTGATAGATACAACATATATTACCCCCATTTTACAGATGAAGAACCTAGGCTCCAAGGAAGCAAATGACTTACCTGTGATCAACATAGGGTCTGGCTCATAGGAAGCACTTAGTAAATGTTTATTGCTTAGTGGATTGATTGCACAGCTTATAATGTTAGAGATGGGATTCAAATCCAGATTGTCACCTGTCAAACTATTGGTGAGTGAATCTACATATAAATTTGTGTCTCTCGATTAGTATCTGTTTTCTTTGAGATTGACAGAACACTCTTCCCACAAGAATGCTGGGAGGTAGGTAGTGTGAGTATCTTTATTTTATAGATTTAAATTTGAAGTTCAGAGAGGTTGTATCATCATTGCTACTAAGTGTGAGAGCTGATACTCTGACTCACCAGACTCTGAGTTTTTCCTTGTGTCCATTCCTCTCTTTCTTCCATCTTTCCAACTCGTGATGCCCATCCTTACGAGAGCTACACTCTTGATTGGCAATTGCCTTATAATCTTGTACTACTATGTAGTTACAGGTTTTAGGCTGCTCTATAATATTTGAAGGTTTTGTTGTAGCGGTTGTTCAGTTGTTTCAGTCCTGATCAACTCTTTGTAACCCCATTTGGGGTATTCTTTGCAAAGACATTGATGTGGTTTACCATTTCCTTATCCAGCTCATTTTACAGATGAGGAAATTGAGGCAAACAAGATTAAGTGATTTAAGGTCACATAGCTAGTAAGTGTCTGAGCTTGGATTTGAACTCAGGTCTTCCTGACTCCAGACCTGGCACCCTATCCCTTGGGTTACTTTAGCTGCCCTTTGAAGGTTTTACAGAACATTTTTTTTAATGTGAGAGATAGCAGGCTATATCTATATACCATTTGAAAGTAAAACATATGGGAAATCATTTAGTAAGTTGGACCCTTTCATAATACTAGTGTGGTAGGACAGAGCTAACACCTACCTCACAGGTGAACATTTTTTATTGGATTCAGTTATGTATCAGAGTACAGGAATTAGCCTATTGTATATTTGAATTCCTGTGACTTTTACCCAGCTCCTCACAGAGGCTGATTATACTTGTGTGCCAGATTTCTTCCTTCTTCTAACCTCTCCTTTCCTTTTTGATTTTTCAGTGAAACCTAGTGCCATGGGATTTTGTATTATAATTTATTGTTGAGGAGAGGAAAGGAAAGGAAGCTTTGTTTCCACATCCCACTTTTTAGAGTCTTTCACAGACCTGTGTTCCATTTGCTCCTCTAATTATATGTCTTATTACTCCCATGTTTATGAGTAGGTTTTGGGTCAAAGTCCTTTTGGGTCAAAGGAGGGAAACTAATATTATGAAAATCCTTCCTGAATTAGAGAAATCTAAAGGGACAACTTAATACCTTGAAACTTAGCAAAATTTTAGATCAAATAGACAATTTGTGAGCCTTAACTAATTATTTTTTGACAGTGAGAAAAAGCAGAGTTTGTACTTGATTAATCTAAGAAGACTTCTTGAGGGAAAGAAAATGTCACACACCATTTAATTGAAAAACTGGATTTCACTTGGAGGATTAAGAAGCATATAAAATCTATAAGAACATGGGCCCTGGGGCTTGGTAAATATAGGTCTATCAGTTGTGACCCACATTTCAAGTTTTGGTCTGGGGATCATGGCATCCACATGTCATGTGTATACACATCATTAGCTGTATCAGCAGAGATGGTGTATCTCTGGTCAGAGAGAGCTTCACAGTACACTGAGTATGTAGGTAAATAGGCCAGTTTTCCAGTCCCCAGGAACCCCTGCAATCTTCAGGGTAGTGTACATAGCAGTCACAATGAATAGTCAGGTATTGTTTGCACTTTTGAAAAATTAGAAAGGAATTCTATTATAATTATTGAGAACCAGCATAAGACTAAGTTAGGAAGAACAACTTCATTTCCTTTTTCGATGGGGTTGCTAGATTGGTACATATGGTAGACTCTATTGACCAAGGATTCTTAATCTTTTTTGAGTCATAAAATTTGGTAATCTGGTGAAGTTTACAATTTTCGGAAAAAAATAATTTTAAATTCACACAATAAAAATATTACGTTACAAAGGAAACCAATTATATTTAAATACTGCCTCAAAATATTTTTAAAAATGAATTTACAGATTCTATGTAGAGAATTCCTGCTTATGAACATTGCATATCTCAGTTTCAGCAGACTATTTGATAGCATCTCTCATATGTAACCTCATGGACAAAACTGAGAGTTGTGTCCCGGATGAAAGCACATAGGTGATTTATAACTGGTTGATGACCAGAGTCTAAAGACATTTAGTGCATTATTGTCAATCAATTCAATAAATATTTATTAAAGACCTACTCTGTGTCTGGCACTGTACTAAGCACTAGGAGTACAAATAATACAAAAAGAATCCCTGTCCTCAAAGAGTTTACAATCTAATGGAGGAAGAAAATATAAAAAAGAAAGCTGAAAGGGATGAAGGGAGGCAGGGAAGAAGAGGCATGTTATTATCTGTGTGGAGGTCAAGCGGAACTGTAGTTAAAGCATGGAGAATCATTAGGGAATCAGTATCAGCCTTGTCTGTTGTTTGTATGGAAAAAATAGATGCTATAAAGTCTTTATAATTGGTGACATCAGATTTGTAGATGATATGAAATTGGACAGGGTGGTTAATTTGTTGAAGGATAGAAAGACGATTCCAAGAATTCCTATAGTTGTCAAAGGCTAATATGAAATTCAGTAAGGATAAAGGTCAAGTCTGGCTCTTAGAATTTAAGATCCAATGGCCTAATTATAGCCTAGAAGAGACATGGCTAGTCAGTGGTTTGTGTGAAAAGAGTATAGGGTTTTTAGTTGATTGCAAACTCAATATGAGTCAACACGATGACTTACTTGCCAGTAAAGATAATATGATGATTTATGTGTGTGTGTATGGTCATTTCAGTAGTGTCTAACTCTTTGTGACCTCATTTGGGGTTTTCTTGGCAAAGATACTGGGTCACATAAGCTGGATCAGTACCCAGAACAAGAGAACACATTCACACTCTACTCTGAGCTGGTCAGTTAATAATTAGATGGTTTTCAATTCTGGTTTTTAAGAACAGGAGTAGCCATCTCAAATCCACATGAGAGTAAGTAGAATGGCAAGAGAGTTTCAAAAATGATATATGAGGAGATATTTGGAAGAACTAGGGATATTTAGCCTAAAGAAGAAAAGATTTTGGAAAAAGCAACTATTTTCCCTTAAGGTTTTAAGGATTGTCATGGGGAAGAAAAGTTATGCTCATTTAGTTTAGCTCCAAAGGACATAGCTAGGAGCAATGGGTGAAAGTTATAGGACTCAATAAAAGGTAGAATTTTCTAACAATTAGAGCTATTCAAAAATAGAACGAATTTCTTTGGGAAGGAGTGAATTTCCTGTCAGTGGAGGTGTTTTAGCAGAGGCTAGTTGATCATTATCAAAGATACAAGAGAAGCAATTCATGTACTGGGCAGAGAGGAAGACTAAATAACCCTGAAGATCCCTTTGAATTCCTAGATTGTTATTCTTTGATTCTGTCGAGTAATAATGGAAGACTGACACATTTAAAGGTCAATTTCATTATCAGGCAGATACTTGTTTGCATGTAACAATACAATTGCCCTGCATTATATGTTTTCTTAGTAGTATTTTATTTTTTCCCAATTACATGTCAAGCTAATTGTTAGCATTAATTTTTACAAGATTTTGAGTTCCAAATTTTTTTCCCTTCCTCCCCTCCCCTCTTCCTAAAATGGTAGGCTATCCCATATAGATTATACATGTGCTATCATGTAGAACATATTTCCATATTAGTCACAGTTGTAAAAGAAGAAACAGATAAAAAAACATGACGACGAATAAAGCAAGCTAAAAAAAAGTATGCTTTAATCTGTATTCAGAGTTCACCTGTTCTTTATTTGGATGTGGACAACATTTTCCTTCATGAGTCCTTTCTATTTGTCTTGGGTCATTATGCTGCTGAGAGGAGTTACATCACACAGTGTTGCTGATACTGTGTACATTTTCCTGGTTCTGCTCATTTCATTTTGCATTAGTTCATACAAGTCTTTCCAGGTTTTTCTGAAATCTGCCTGTTCACCATTTCTTATTGCACAATAATATTCCATTACGTTCATATGCCACAGTTTATTCAGTCATTCCTCAATTGATGGGCATTCCCCTAATTTCTAATATTTTGCCACCATTAATAGGGCTGCTATAAAATTTTTGCACATGTAGGTCCTTTTCTATTTAAAAAAAAATCTCTTTGGGATACAGACCTAGTAGTGTTATTGCTAGATCAAAGTATGTATGCAGTTTAGTTGCCCTTTGGCATATTTCCAAATTGCTCCCCACAACTCCACCAGTAGTGCACAGTATCCCAATTTTCCCACATTCTTTCCAACATTTGTCATTTTCCTTTTTTATCATATTAGCCAATATGATAGGTGTGAGGTAGTACCTCAGAGTTGTTATAATTTGCATTCCTCTAATTAAAAGTGATTTAGAGTACTTTATCATATGTTTATAGATAACTTTGATTTTTTCATCTGTTCATATCCTTTGATCATTTATCAATTTACCAACACAATGACTTGTATTCTTATAAATGCAGCTCTCTATATGTTTGAGAGACATTGTGGTAAAGATCATTTTGTAGTTTTCTTCTTTCCTTCCAATCTTGGTTGCATTCATTTTGCTTTTACTAAAGCTTTTAAATTTATTATAATCAAAATTATCTAGTTTACACTTTGTAATGCTCTCTATCTCTTGCTTGATCATGAACCTGTATCTCACTCAACTTCTCCTTTAAGAATTTGGATGCTATACCACTTGGTGCATATATGTTTAGTGTTGGTATTACTTTGTCCATGATACCTTTTAGCAAGATATAGTTTCTTTTATTATCTCTTTTAATTAGGTCTGTTTTTCCTTTTACTTTGTCCAAGATCAGGATTGCTACCCCTGCTACTTCAGCTGAAGCATAATAGATTCTGCTCCAGCCCCTTATCTTTACTCTGTGCATATCTCTGATTCAAGTGTGTTTCTTGTAAACAACATATTGTAGGATTCTTGTTTTTGATCCAATCAACTATCCACTTTCATTCTATGGGATAGTTCACCCTATTTATATTCACAGTTATAATTACTGTCTGTTTCCCTCCATCCTATTTTTCCTCCTGTTGATCTCTCTCCTTTTACCCTTTCCCTCCTCATCAATGTTTTGCTACTGTCTACCACCTCCCCTGATCTGCCTTCTCTTCTGTCAGTTCCCCTGCCTTTACTTACTCTTCTCCCCTCCTACTTACCTGTTGGGAAAGAGATTTCTATGTTCAACTGATTGTATCCATTATTCCCTCTTTGATCCAGTGCTGATGAGAGTAAAACTCGAGTGATGCCAATCACCCATCCTCCTATCTTCCTCTCTACTGTAATAGGTTTTTTGCACCTCTTCATGTGAAATAATTTAACCCATTCTACTCTTCCTTCTGCACCTGTGTACTATTCTTTCTCATTTCTTAGTTACATTTTTTATTATATCATTCCCTCAGATTCACCTTATATCTGTACCTTCTGTTTATGTATATTAGCTGCACTATTAGTGGTATAGTTTTTAAGAATTACAAAAGTCTTCTTCCCATGTAGGGATGTACACAGTTCATTCAATTCCATTGAATTCCTTACATTTTTCCCTTTTTATAGTTTTAGGCTTTTCACATTAGAGATTACATTTTTGGTTCAGTTTTGGTCTTCTTTCTCTCTCTTTCTCTCTCTCTCTCTCTCTCTCTCTCTCTTTCCCCTTCTCCATATATATGTATGTATATTGTATATGTATATGTATATACACACACCACACAATATATACATACACACATACATATACATGCATACACATATACATAACACATATATGCACATACATACTTAAACATGTACATATATATGTGTGTGTGGGTACACACACACATACAAACACATATAGTCCCTCTAAATACCCTAATACTGAGAAAGGTCTCATGCATTACAATATCATCTTTCCATGTAGGAATATAAACAGTTAAACTTTAATGAGTTCCTTAAGGCTTCTCTTTCTTGTTTACCTTTTTCCTGTTTCTCTTGATTCTTGTATTTGAAAATCAAATTTTCTATTCAGCTCTGGTCTTTTCAACAAGAATGCTTGGAAGTCCTCTATTTCATTGAAGTTCCATGATTTTTCCCTGAAGTGTTATAATACTCAGTTTTTCTGGATCAGCTTGGTTTTAACCTCTGGAATATCATATTCCAAACCCTCTAATCCCTTATCAGTGTAGAAGCTGATAAATCCTGTGTTATACTGATTGTATTTCCACAATACTTGAATTGTTTCTTTCTGACTGCTTGTAATATTTTCTCCTTGACCTGGGAACTCTGGAATTTGTCCACAATATTCCTAGGAGTTTTCCTTTTGGGATCTCCTTCAGGAGGTGATTGGTGAATTCTTTCCATTTCTATTTTACCCTCTGATTCTAGAATATCAGGGCAGTTTTCCTTGATAATTTCTTGGAAGACAATGTTTAGGCTCTTTTTTTGATAATGGTTTTCAGGTAGATCAATAATTTTAAAATTATCTCTCCTGGATCTTTTTTCCAGGTCAATTGTTTTTCCAGTGAGATATTTCATTTTGTCTTCTATTTTTTTCATTCTTTTGGTTTTGTCTTTATAATTTCTTGATTTCTCATAATGTCATTAGCTTCCATTTGGTCCATTCTAATTTTTAAGTTATTATTTTCTTCAGTGAACTTTTGAGCCTCCTTATCCATTTGGCCCATTCTGCTTTTTAAGGCATTGGCTTTTTGGGACTCTTTTGCCATTTTGGCTAGTCTATTTTTTAAAGTTGTTATTTTCTTCAGAATTTTAGGTCTCTTTTACTAAGCTGTTGACTCATTTTTCATGATTTTTCTTGTATCGCCCTCATTTCTCTTCCCAATTCTTCCTCTACTCGTCTTCTTTGAATTTCAAAATCCTTTTTGAACTCTTCCATGGCCTGAGGCCAATTCATATTTTTTTTGGAGGCTTACGTAGGAGTCCTGACCTTGTTGTCTTCCTCCATTTGTATGCTTTGACCTTCCTCATCAAAAAGGACAGAAAAAAATACCTTTTCACCAAGAAAGTAACTATAGTCTTATTTTTTCCCCTTTTTGCACATTTCCCCCATCAATTACTTGACTTTTGAGCTCTTTGTTAAATGGAGCATGTACTACCCCAAGTTTGAGAGGTTTTATGTAGCTGTTTTCAAAGATATCTCTAGGGACCTTTAAGTACTCAGTTCCTCCAAAGTGGTATAATCAAAGGAGAAGTATTTACTCCTCTCCTGACCCTGTGCTCTCATCTGTGAACAATCACAAGCACTCTTTTCTGCCCTGGGACTGTGAGTAGGATTCCTTCTCCACAGCCATCACCAAATTCACTGTGCCAGTTCTCCTCCTCTCCCCAGAACCCCACTCAAGACTACGACCCAGATCAGCTGCTTGATTCCTCCATTGTCTGTAAGCCAAGAGCTCCAGAAGCAGCTGCTGTGGCAGTGGCTTCCACTGCCCTGGGGCTGCGGGTGGGGCAGAGCACACTGTCCTCTCACTCAGGTGAGAGAGCTTTCTCACTCACCTTTGTAGTTGTCTTTGGTGTTTGTGGGTTGAGAAGTCTGGAAACCAAAGCAGCTGCCAGTGATTCAGTGCCCTGAGGCCTGCTCCAGTCCTGTCTATGCCAGTCCAGACCATGCTGTGCTGTGTCTGCTCTGATCCTGGTGCAATAGACCATTCCTGATGGCCTTCTAGATTGTCTTGGGCTAGTAATCTGTTTCTGTCATTTTGTGGCTTCTGCCGCTCTAGAATTTTTTTAGAGTCATTTTTTACAGTTATTTTGAGGGGTTTGGCCAGAGAGCTCAAGGAGGTCACTGCTTTTACTCTGGCTCCATTTCTATCTTGGCTCCATCTCCTGCTTGAGAATACCTTGGAAAATGTTTTTCAGGTCCTTCTTTTGATTATGGCTTTCAGGTAGTCAGATGCTCCAGACATTGCCTCTCCTGGATTTATTTTTCTAGTCAATTGTTTTTTCCAATAAAGTATTTTATTTTTTTTTTTCAATTTTTCCATTCTTTTTGAATTTCCTTGATTGATTCTTGATGTCTCATAGAGTCATTAGCTTCCTCTTGCCCAATTCTAACTTTTAAGAAGTTGTTTTCCTCAGTTAGCTTTTATACTTCCTTATCAATTTAGCCGATTGTACTTTTTAAGGAGTTGTTTTCTTTGGTGGATTTTTGTATTTCTTTTTTCCATTTGGTCAATTCTATTTTGTAAGCTTTTTTTATTTCCAAGCTGATGACTCTTTTTTTTTCATAATTCTCTTTCATCACTCTCCTTTCTTTTCCCATTTTTTCTTCTACTTCTCTTATATACTTTTAAAGCTCCTTTTTGAACTCTTGAGTTCTTCCTGGGTTTAAGAACAGTTCCCATTTTTCTTTAGGGTTTTGCCCTTAAGAATTCTGGCATTGTTGTCCTCTTCTGAGTTTGGGTCTTGATCTTCCCTGTCACTGTAAAACTTTCTATGGTCAGATTCTTTTTGTTGTTGTTTTATGCTCATCTTTTTTGCCCTTTTTTCCTTTCTTTTAAATTTGAGTTCTGCTCCCAGAATGCAAGGGGCACTCTCTCAGGCTTCTTGTGCCAAGGACTACAGACCCTGGCTGTTTACCTGGTGTTATACTGATGTTGCCCTGAGGCTCATGGGGGACCCTTGTGTCTGGGGGTTGAGTTGGGGGGTGACTGGTGATGCTGGAGGCTGTAGGGGTCTGGCAGCTTACCTGGTGCCAAGCTAGTGCTGGTGTCTGGCATTTTCTGGGGCTAGTGAGATGTTTCTGTATTTTCCTGGAGCTACACTGAAGCCTGTGACTGTCTGACCTCTGGAGGTTGCCTGTTTGCTCTGAGCTATGCTGAAACAGTGGATTCCTTAGAGCTGGAGTCTGCCCATTCCTCAGTTATGCTGAGGCATGTGGGGGCAAGAGGGTTCCTGGTGGTGTTTGCTTGATCCACTGCACTGGGGCTCAGGATCTAAGGCAGAAGCTTGCTGCTGGCTTATTGGGACATTGCCTGTCCTGCACTGCATTCACCTCTTGCCCAAGTGACTTTTCTTGATAATATTCCAAGTTTTGGAGCTAAAACGTTGTTTCACCCCTATTTTATGCCTATTTGATGGTGAATATGGGAGAGTTATTGCAGTTTGCTACTTTCTCCACCATTTGTGGCTTTTAGAAGTCATATTGATGTTTTTAATGCTACATATAGAGGTTTGATTTTCTACTTTTTTCTGAGCAGAATTTTTATTTTTTAGGAAAACTTAATTGATAAAATACTTAACCAGCTAACAGAAGTCTCAGAGCGTTAGCATAGCTATTATTACCAGTGTATCTTGGCTTATTAAAATGAAAAAAAAAATCTTTCATTGGGGTTTACTTTGTCCTCTGAAGCTTGGAGTTTAGCTTAACCCATTCTATGTCATATAGAGACCCTGGACAGAGTACATATCACTTCCTTACTCTTTCTTTCTTACTGAGAAAAGTTCAGTAAAAACATATATTAAGACTCTTAGGATACAAAAATTTTCACTTACCATATTGTGGACATGCATAGTTCCTTAATACAAATTCACAAAAATCATCATTAAAAACATTCATTCATATCTGAATCCAAATTCTTTCTCTGCCACTTAACTAGCTATGTGATCTGTGGCAAGTCACTTACTCACCTTTAGGCTCAGTTTCCTAATCTATAAAATGGGCATGATATCATTTATTAGACAAGGTCATTATGAGGATCAAATGACAGAGCATGTGAAAAACTCTTTGCAAACCTCAAAATATTATATAAATGTTATTATTATTACATAGCATGATATTAAATTGTCTCTGAATTGCTAATTCCATTATATAGCATGTTTCTTTTCTTTCTTCATTTTAGACTTTATGATACTTGTCTTCTGGCTATTGAACCCTTGTATATTTCTGGCTATCTCTGTTCATTTCTTAGAGATTTTTATTTTTCCCAGTTGAGTAGTAGCTGCTTCACAAAGTGCCATCTAGGGACTCCCAGTGTTAGTGAGAGACTGCCCAGTGCTCCTAGTGCAAGAGATCCTATCAAGCTAAGAAACATTTGAATATGGTTTTATTAATGAGTTTTGTGTCTTTCATTTAAGGTCTTGCTTAGCTAATTTCAGAGTGACTCATCACCAGAGGTTATTCATTAGATTATTTGGTTGTAGCTGTTCACAGCAGCCTATCTATTAAGATGTGGAGGGGCTATCCATTCTCATAAAATTCTAGATCTTTCGATATATATGCTTAAGTTTCTCTTGGTGATATCTTATAAAAAATTTCATTTCAGCCATTGACCCTGGTGAAGTTTCATGTTGTGATTTCCTGCCCTCACCCCTCAGAAGTAATTGAGGCAGATGTCCTTTGGGTCTGTATGACCTCCAGAATTTATTATCGGCCCCCAAAAATGTTTATATCAAATTAAAGAACTATCTCTGAAATCATCCCTTATAGACTAACTTTTGCCATGCTGTGAAAATTTGTTTAGATGTTTTTTGATTCTGATCACCTTGTGACTGCTCAATGCATAGGCTTAGTTATGTGGTATTGGAACTGAGTAAAGGGGACCAACAACTTTGTATTTTTGATCCTGCGTCTCTATGAACCTTTTCCCGAGTATAATGTTGTAGAAATGTTAGCCATCTTTCAATAACAGTTGTAGAATATTTACTGAATATGCCAAATATTCCATGTGTTGTAAAAATAAACATTGACAATGTAATCTTTGCTCTCTGAGAGCAGGGATGACCTTTTTTCATTTTGAGGTTTGTTTTTTGGTCAGGCCCCTGATTGATAGAACAAGCTAATTGAAGACTATGCAAAGATAAGGACAGTTTAATTTTAGTCAGTCTGTGCACAAGCATTTATTTTATACTCACTATGTTTCAGACACTGTGCTAAGTGTTTTTGAAGGCAAGAACTGTAAAATATTCAGCTCTCTTGTTTTAAAAAATAAAGATCAAGATGTAAAACTTTACTGTGAATTAAACCAAATATAAAATAAGTTTCCTATCCTATACTCCAAGGAGGAGGAGGAGAAAAAGTACATTAGTGAGGAGGAAGAGAGACACAGAAAGGTAGGGAGGAAATCCAGTTTCAATTCTCAAAGACAGAGGGAGGCATTTATTAAAGATCTGTAGCACACAAGGCACCATGCATGATTCTGAGGAGTATAGAGGAAAAGAAAAGACAAAACAGCCTCTGCTTCAAGATGCTTAAATTCCCTTGGAGAGGAAACAATGTTAATGAAGATGTTACATTATGCCCCAACATTCACTTGGTTTATGAGTTTCAGAGTATCATTATCTGATTTTTCTGTTCCAGTCTCTCTCCTCTCCAGTCAGTCCTATGAACTGCTGTTTAATTGATCTTCCTAAGATATAGCTTTGATCATGTCCTCTGCATTACTCAAATATCTTCAAAAGCTCCCCATTTCCTTGCCAAGAAAATCCACTTTATCTTTGACACTTGTAGCCTTCCACAATTTTGCTATAGCCAACATTTCCAATCACATCCTCAGCACTCCCCTTCATGAATCCAGTGTTCCCAAACTAGACCATCCACTGTCCTCCATAAATTCCCCTGGATTTCTAGCTTTTGTATTTTTATCTCACACTTTTCCTTATTCCTGGATGACCTGATTCCACCTTTAATGCCATGAAACCTTCATGATCTGTTAAGTCAAAAGTATTCTCTTCCCCTCCTGAAAAGAAATCTGTACTTCCCTTTGACATTTTGCTTAACATTATAGTTGTTTGTATTATCTCACATTCTTAGTTATTTTCATTCATTACTTTAGAAAGCAGTGTGCCATAGTTACAGGTATAGTGGTAGAAAGCAAGTCAGGATGATCTGAGACCCTGCCTCCTACACATAACACGTACGTAACTCTAGGCAAATTATGTACCCTCTCTAACCTTCAATTTTCTCATAAACAAAATGAGGATAATAATAGCATCTTTCTCACATGATTGTTGTGAACCTCAGATGAGATAATACATTTAAAGTACTATGAAAACCTTAAAGGGATATAAATGTGAGCTTTTTTAATTTCCTTCCTTGGTAAACTATAAACTCCAAGAAGGCAGGAACCATTCTTCTAGCAAAATACTTTATGCATAATAGGTGTTTATTAATTACTCGTTATATGTTACTAGCTTTTGAAATGCTGATTGCCTGATTAATAATTATTCTCTGATCTTCTATCGCTCTGATTCTCAGAATCTGAGATTTTCCCTTCTGAATATATTAATCAAAGAAGCCCATTGAAGTGGGATAGGGAGGAGGGGAAGAGAGTTGAGCCGCTGAGAATAGAAAGAAAATGATGCCTGAACACAAGTGGTGGACTGGGAGAACAGGGTGGACCTGAAAGTCAAAAGGAGAATAATGAACAGGTTTTGGAGGAACTGGGAGTCTGGGAGAATTAGAAAGACATGAAATGGTGATATTGTAATCAAAGAAGAGTTTGCAGAGTTCAGTATCATGAAGGTAAAATACAATTTGGTATGCTGGTGAATTCTAAGGTACCATCACCTCCGTTTTCTCTATTGATTCTTCATATTGATCCAAGAATAGGTTTCCTTCAGACAAAATAATTTTCTGTATTTGATCATTTCACTCTGATCAGAAACAACTTAATCAGTCACTGGTTGCCAAAGAAAGATCAGACTTGTCCGTTCAATATTTAAGGTCCTCCAAAGTCTGGTACTCCTCTGTGTACCCAGACTCATCTCATTTCTTTCTCTACATGCACTACGCGCTTTAACTGCTGGACTGTCCTTTATCCTGTGCCCTCTTGCTACATAGAATCCTTTTAACTGCGCTAATAATACTTGTCTCATCTTCCTATATAGAAATATCAACAGTTTAACTCTGTTGAGTCCCTTATGATTTCTCTTACATGTTTACCTTTTTATGCCTCTCTTGAGTCTTGCATTTGAAAGTCAAATTATGTATTTAGCTGTGGTTATTTCATTAGGAATGCTTGAAAGTTCTCTATTTTATTAAAATTCCATTTTCCCCCTGAAGGATTATACACACTTTGGTTGAGGAGGTTATCCTTGGTTGTAATCCTACCTCCTTTGCCTTCCAGAATATCGTATTCCAAGCCTTCCACCCTTTAATGTGGAAGATGCTAAAACTTCTGTGATCCTTGCTGTGGCTCTATGATATCTGAAGTATTTCTTTCTGCCTGCTTGTAATATTTTCTCCTTGATCTAGAAGTTCTGGAATTTGACTATAGTATTCCTGAGAGTTTTCATTTTGAGATCTCTTTCAGGAGGTAATCATTGGATTCTTTCAGTTTCTATTTTACCCTCTGGTGGTTCCAGGCAGTTTTCCTTGATAATTTCTTGAAATATGATATCTAGGTTCTTACTTTGTTCCTGGCTTTCAGGTGGTCCAACAATTCTTAAATTATCTCTCCTCAATCTATTTTCCAGATCAGTCGTTCTTATAGTGAAATATTTCACATTTTCTTCTATTTTTTTACATTTTGTTTTATTGCTTCTTGATGTTTCATGGAGACAGTTTCTACTTGTCCAATTCTAATTTTTAAGAAATTATTTTCTTTAGTGAGATTTTGTATGGTTTTTTTTTCTTTTGGCCAGTTCTGCTTTTTAAGGACTTCTCTTCAGTGAATTTTTGTGCAGTTTTTACCATTAGGCCAGCTCTGTTTTTTAAGTTGTTATTTTGTTCAATATTTTTTGTGCTTTTTTACTAAGAGGTTGAGTCACTTTTTTATAATTTTTTTGTACCATTCTCATGTCTTTTTCCAATTTTCCCTTTACCTGTATATTTCTGACCAGTTGTCTAACCTTACCATCTCTGGGCTAGAACTTCCAAAGCTGCTGCTGCTGCTGTTTTTTGACTGCTGTTGCCACGAAGGCATGTGTGAGCTCCAGATACTCCTCCACTCTGATCTCACAGACTTATCCTGCCAATCTGTTAAACTTTCTTAGGTCAGAAAAATTCCTGACCCTGACCTTTTGTTGTCTCTGCTGCTTCAAAATTTGATTTAAGGTGCTATTTTAAAGTTGTTTGGAGTGGAATGTTGGGAGAGTTAAGCTGCCTCTAAACTACCATCTTGACTCTGCCAGAAATAACATTGTTTTTAAGATACTATTTTCTTCAGTGTTTTTTGTGCCTCTTTTGCCAAGCTGTTTATTGCCTTTTCATGATTTTCTTCCTTTGCTTTAATTTCTTTATTTAATTTTTCCTCTTCCATACTTATTTCATTCGAAAATCACTTTTGAGCTCTTTTGGCAATGCTTGTTGGCCTTGTGCCCATTTTACATATTTTTCTTCGAGACTTTCCTTGTAGTTGTTTTGACTTCATTGTATTCTTCTGAGTTTGTTTCTTGATCATCCCTGTCACCAGAGCACCTTTTTAAAATTCAGGTTCTTTTTTGTTGTTGTTTGCTCATTGTTTTACCCTGCTCCTTGATTTTGAACTTGATGTTGAAATTGGACTCCGTTCTCAGTGTATTGAGGGAAGGGCACTGTCTGAAGCTTCACACTTTTTTGCACTGCTATTTTCAGAGCCAGTTTTGGGGGTTCATAAGTTTTTAGTGCTTCCAAGGTGAGGTGATCTGGGGACAGGTGTAATTATTCCTCCAGTCTTCAATTTGGTCCTTACTTGAGAATGGCTCCTGATCCCATGGAATTGCAATTGTTAATGCCTCTCAGGACCCCAATCCCTTGTGACCAAAAGCAGTACTAACCCTCATGACTTCTGCCTCCTCTTGACTGAAAGTGCTTCTCTCTATCCCTAAACTATGACCCAGAAATGGGTACAGACAATGGATTTACCAAACAACATTTGGTCCTACAATCTCTGCCAGCACAGGGGTCCTTTGTAGTCTCTTTTTGACCACTAGCTAGGTCTCCTTACTGTCTCTCATTTGAGAGCTCCTGAAGTTGCTCGTAATTCTGTTGCCATCTTCTGGTCTCACCACTGGTGTTTCATGGTTTTTTGGTCAGACTTCTTCCCCATATCACAGACCTTTCTTTCCAACCTCATAAGTTTTCTTGGACTGAAAGAATGTCCCATTCTGACCTTTAGTTGACTCTGCCATCCCAAAATTCAATTGGAGATGTTATTTTAAAGTTGTGGTGGGGAATGTTGAGAGAGTTCAGTTGAATGTTTTCTCCATTCTGCCATGTTGACTCTACCCTGAAAGCCCCCATTTGATCTTTATGGTTTTGTTACATTTACTTCTATGTTCATTCTTGTAGCTGCTTTTTTTTATTGTTTTCTTGGCTTTGCTTGCTTCACTCCTCATTAGTTCTGTCAAATGTCTCTGATAAGGATTTCGTGTGTCCAAGATGAATAATCCATCCATCGTTCCATCTGTCCATCCATCCATCTGTCTGTCTATTTATCCATCTATCCATCTATTTATTAATCTATTTAGATATACTTGATACCAGTTTGTTCCCAGTCAACAATACTTCCCTTTTTGTTGTCAATATAGAAGCTCATCCATTTCAAATTATCAAAGTTATCTATTTTATCTTTTGTAATTGCCTCTATCTCTTGTTTGGTTAAGAATATATTTCTTATCCACAGTTGTGAGAAGTATTTGATCTGCTTCTCTTTGAATGATTTTGTGCTATAATCTTTAATATGAAGATCATGTATCCATTTAGAAAAGTGTTATGGAGTGTGGTGTAAGCTGTTGGTCTAAGCTTAGTTTCTTTCAAACAGTTTTCTAAGCAGTTTTTATCAAATAGGGAATTTTCTTCTAGGTCCAAGTACACCTTTTAATCATGATGATTCTGTTTATAATACACAGTTTTTTCTTTCCTCAGAGACAAATGTGAAGGCATCTGGAAAGACACAGGAAGTCTTAGTGGTGTGTAGAAAAGAGTACATTTGCTTTATTAAGCATTGCTTTCTTTGGAGCTGTGTGTAAGGGCATTTATTATCAGTTACATAGATGGCATTATAAAAACACTTAATTTCCAGGTCATGGAAGAGTTGAAGCTAGTCAGGGCTTCTTCCTAGGACACATTGCCCTCAAAATGAATGAGAAATCACAGGGTATATATAATATCATGACATGAGGTGACTGAACTCCCTGCGGATGCTAACTTTTTTACGATCTTTTTTATAATCTGTTTATTCTTCCAGAGTTCTAACAGAGTATGTTTTAATTCTAAACAGAATTTATTATTGGGATTTGTCATTTCAAGTTTTTTTTATTATCATTATTAAATAAAACAGATGTTTCATTTTACTAATGCCAAAGTTCTTCTTTTATATACTTTTAGGGCAAGATGAAGGTAGGCCAACAACCGGCCTCTTTGGTAAAGTACTGCCTATGAAAGTAGCCATGCTTCCATATTCACAGCTGCTTAATTACTAGTTTCAATGATATGTGTAAACATATGGCCACAGGGCATGCATAGCTATTTCTCTGAACAGTCTTTCTTTGGGGATCAGCTCCTCCCCTTGGAAGCTGCTTCAAACCTTAGCACCCCCTCTCATCTATCTAATTTTAAATTGTGCCTAATTAGAAATTTCTAAATAAAAAAATTCTCTTTTATAGTTTTCAAGAGCACTGTGTTGTTTTTAGAAGTACCTAATAAGTCTTTTCACTGATAAGCTTTTTTTGTAATTTTTTCTCTCTGAAAAAAACGGGGAGGAGGGTAGAGTAAGTAAAATAGCATAAGTAGTAATCTTCATACTGGGCTCCTCTTTCTGACCTCACCATAAAAGAAGGCCAAGGACCAAAGTTTTTGAAGACCCTGGATTAAGAGCCTTCCATGGTGTGTTTGGAGTGGAGGCCATTACGAAGTGGAGCATGCTGGGCTGAGAGCAGGAGCAGCAAATGTTTCTTAAGTGCTAGGTCCTGGGGAAAATGCAAACTTTATATATGGTCTGGGATTCAATAAGCATTAATTATCTACCAGAGCAGGGTGGGGAACCTGCAGGCCTTGGATGCGGAGTCCAAATTTTACAGAATGAGTTTTTTTATTTAAGGAGATTTGTTCTGAGAACTTTGGATTCAGTCAAAGGGACTTCAGGACCTAGAGGGCCACATGTGGACTTAAGGTCACAGGTTTCCCCACTCCTGCACTGGAGTGTCAGGTACTGTGCTAAGCTGTGGAGATACAAAGAAAGGCAAAAGATAGTTCCTGCCCTTAAAATGGTCTTTGCAACCCCCAGGATAACAAGCAAACAAATATGTGCAAACAAGCTATACAGAGGATAAATTATATGTAAATAATATAAATAAGGTGCTAGAATTAAGAAGTAGGGAAAGGTCACTGTCCAGGGAAGTTTTTACAGTCTAGTGGAGGACTAAGGTGTCAACCCAAATAAGGATAACGCAGTATTTCACACAATAAATGTTAGTGTGCCACAGAATAAAGTATTATGTGAAATCCAAGGGAAAACCTTATTATCCACTAGGGGGATTAGGAAAGACTTTGTGGAAGGAAAGACATTCAATGTAGGCTTTAAAGGATGCATAGGAACTCAGTAAAAATATAGGGGTGAGGGAGTGATATCATTCCAGTTATATGGAACAGTGGGAGTATGCATGATGATGACGATGATGTGTGTGTGTGTGTGTGTGCATGTGTAGACAGCATAAAGTGTTCTAGGGAAAAGAAAGAGTAGACACACAGTCACAGAATTAGGATCTCAGAATGTATCTAATCCAACACATACCTGACTAAGCATAATTTCTTCCATATGTCTTTTCTAGATTCATCGGCAAATGGTCAACCTTTTCAGATCTCACGTAGCATCTAATTTGCACTTTTTATCCCCTTAGTATATACCATTTGTGTTACAGTTATTTGTGTACAGCTACGCATTCGGCAGGACATTAGTCTATTACTCAAGAATAAAGCTAGTTCAGTTCAGAGGTGCTCATCACCAGAAGGAGGGCCATATGTTTCTTTTGGCCACTGGAATTCATAGAGACTGTCTACTAACACCCCACAGAGATGGGGTATTCTCTAAATTTTGCATTATCTCCCAAGGCCCCCAGCACAGTGCTCTGCACACAGTAAGCACTTAATGTTTAGTTGTTGGATGGAATTAAATACTAAAGGAGCAAGAAGAAGACCTTCAGGCAAGCTGAGGAGAGCCTCTTTGGCAGATATGGCAGGAAAATATGAATGAGTGACTCATTCTACAGATGAAGAAAATCAAACTCAGAGAATTAAAGGGATTTACTCACAGTCATATTGTAGGTCAGTGTCTGAGCTGGGACACAAAACCAGTTCTCCTGACCTCTAGTCCAGTATTCTTTCCAGTGTACAATGTTGTCATCTAAAAATTACTCATAGTTTACATAGTATTTTAAGTCTTATATCTATTATCTCATTTGATCCTCATAAAAACCCTGCAAGTTTTTACTCCTAACCCCATTTTAGAGATGAGGAAATTGAGGCTAGAAAGATGAAATGTCTTGCCCAAAGCCGCAGGATGGTAGAGCTAGGATTAGACCAGGACTCTTTTTGAGGTTCAAGTGAGGTAATGGTAAGTAATTTAACTTATCTGCCTCTGTTTCCTCATCTATAAAAAGGGGAAAATAATAGCACCTACCTCCCAGGGTTGTTGTGAAAATCAAATGAGATAATATTTGTAAAGTGTTTAACAAAGTACTTAACATATAGTTATTGTTCAATCACATCTGATACTTCAAGACACCATTCGGAATTTTCTTGGCAAAGATACTGGATTGGTTTGCCATTTCCTTCTCCAGCTCATTTCACAAATGAGGAAACAGAGACAAACAGGATTCAGTGACCTGTCCAGGGTCATACAACTAGTAAATATCTGAGGTCAGATTTGAACTGACTCCAGGCCCACACTGTACCACCTAGCTGACCATATATAGTACATAGAAGGTGCTATATAAATGTTGGCTATTATCATTATTACTAATCATTAGGCAGTTTTTTCCCCCCTTCAACTGAGCCTATATATGCTTCTCTGTAATTTCCCATGGCTGTTCTAGTTCTTTCCTATAGGTACTTGAAGGTAATTATTACATATCCCCTAAATCTTTTCTTCTCCAATCTAAACATCCTTTAATCATCCTGATTTGCTTTTGGATAAACTCCAGCTTGTCCATATGCTTTCAAATGTGAACTGATTACTCCAGATGTGTAATCCACACCCAGCAGAGTACTATGAAACTAACATCTCACTCATCGTTAGCAGTGTTCTACTGCTATCTTATATTGAGTCTGCAGCCCACAAAAAGCACACATCTTTCTTTCCCCCAGGAACTGTTGTCCAATCAGGTCTCCCTCAACTTGCCCTTGTGAAGTTGATTTTTTTAAATAACTTTAGTGCAAAATATTATATTTACATCTCATAAATTTTTCTTCTCATGTTTAGTTCTTTATTCTAGCAGAAGGAAATCTTACATCTTGATTCAGCCATACAACACGGAAGTTATTCCCTAACCCCGAAGCTCCATGGCGTCTAAAATTTTTATAAGCAATCTATCTATACTAGCATCCAAGTCATCAGTAACAAGATGTTAAACAGTATATAGCCTAGGATACATCCATGAGGCACTTCACTAGAACTTTCTACTTTTTCTGCTTTTTTACCAGGTGTTTCTGGTAAAATTTTTTGTTGTGCCTTTCACATAACACAATTTGTTCAACTATTCCCCAATCGATGGGCACTTACCATGGTTAAAATGGAGGAATAGAAGACACCTTTTAAAAAATCAATTTCACAGTCTGTACTCTTTTTTTAAAGATAAACTTTATTTTCTTCAAGTAACAAAAGTCTGCCTTCTCTTTCTCTCACACTTCAGCTTTCCTCAGCCCCCATGCTATTGAGAAAGAAAGGCCAATGCCCCCTAACAAGCATGTATGGTAAATTAAAAAAAATTCCCATATTGGACACATCCAAAAATATGTCTCAGTTTGTACTCTGAGCCCATCATCTTTCTATCAGGAAGTGGGGAGCATATTCATATTACTTCACACACTGACATTTAGAAAAATCCAAGTGAGTACTTTACAAATATCTCATTTGATCCTCTAAACAACCCTGGAAAGTAGGTACTATTACTATCACCATTTTACAGTTGAGGAAACTGAGGTAAATAAAGGTTAAGTGACTTGCTCAGAATCACACAGTTAAAGTGTCTGAGGTTGGATTTGAACTCAGGCCTTCCTGACTCCAGGCCCAGCAGTGAGGTGGATATATTGCATTACCAGCTGCCTCATGATTGACTACATTATTTGCTTTTCACCTTGATGTTCAATGTCACATAAATACAATTTCCATTTCAGAAAAGAGGATGATCTCAAAAGAATTTGCAGCATATTTTGTTGTGACCCCTGTCATGGCACTTTTCATATTCTATTTTATATTATCTGGATGTCCCCCTACTGGATCAACTCTAACAGTACAGACTGGCTCTTATTTATCTCCTCTAGAGTCCAGCATAGGGTTTTGCTGGAGCTTACTAAATGCTTGCTAAATTGAAATTATTTAGGAGACCTATATGGGGAATTTAAACAGAGGAGAATGAAAGTCATTGTGGATGGGCAGAGGCAGGCCCATCCTGAGGACGCAATCATTTGCTAGATCTTTTAGAGACAGAGAGATAGGACAGACACAGAACAGCTTGAAGTCTCAGTTTAATGTCTTTCCCCAAAGCAGCTGAAAAGAGGAACATCTGAGGTTTACCAGGGGCAGACCTGGAAATTCTTATGACAAATGTTTCTCCCAGTCACTTTTCCTAATACATCTTTCTTGTGCTGCTTTAGAATTCAGCTTATTCTGCTTGGTTTTAGAGGACAGAATGAGGAGCAATGAGTAGAAGTAGCAAAAAGGGGGAGATTTTTAAGCTTGATATAAGGAAAACCTTCCTGATAGAACTATTCAAAAGTGAACCATGTGGCCTAAGGAGGCAGAGAGTTATCCAGCACTGGACAGCTTTAATCAGAGGCTAGATAACCATATGCTTGAAATAGATTTTTAAAGCATTTTAAAATGTCTCATGTCTAAATGTGTTCTGACTGGATCAGGCTAGAGAGAAACTATCACCTCCCTCATTGTTAGCTGTATTGCTGACTTATATTAAGTGTGCAGCCCACTAAAATTCCCAGACTGTCATCTAGCCAGTCCTCCTTCAATTTGTGCTTACAAAGTTGATTTTTAATTTTTTTAAAAAATGTAAAAATACTCTCTTAAAAAAAACAAGACTACAAAACATTGGTGTTTCTTTTCAATGACTCACATGTTCCCTACAGAATTATTCCTACAGAATAAAAGGTGTGCAAATATAAGCCTCATTTTGTATCAGTAGGCCACCACCTTTCTATTGAGAGGCATACAAGACAGTAAAACAAGCCAGTTTTATTTAGAGGACATATATATATGAAGGGTACTCAGGGAAGATGGTGGAAATAAGTTGTCTTCTTGGGTACCCTGCTGAGAATCTAGAAGGAATGAAGTATCTCAAACCAATAATGTTTGGTGTCTTATCTGAGTCAAGCCATTTCTTGCCACTCCACCGAGATGACTCTGGAGGAGAGAGTGAGGTTGGTGACTTTGCACAGCCCTGCCTCACTTAAATCCAATTCACTTGCAAGTCAAGACCTCACCTTCTGATGTCATCCGTCCTCTTGGAGAGTAAAGGAGAATCAACAATAACATCTGAACATCTGAGTCTAGCAGGATGGAGCACTGGAGGGGAGTAAGGAGCCTAGACTGGTACTGACTCATGTCTGTGGGCACTTGTGGAGAAGTGGTGTTGACTGAAATTCTAAGTCCCCACTGACAAGAAAGGTGCTTTGGTCCTTGTGGCTAGTCTTACCCTTAAGGAGTATCTCAGGGTCTTTGAGCTTCTCCAAAGTATCTTTTTGATAAGTAGAGAGGCTATTGAAATCATTACCGCAATCCATTGCCTTATGTCTTTGATTGCCCTAGGTTGTTTTCTAGTCATATCTCTCTTTGATAATATATTTAACATTGCTTCTCCTGTGTAGCTCCAAATTTGCAAGATGCCTTGATTTATACATTTCCTCCATATACATTTCTCTTTATTGCCATTTGGATGACCTACTATTCCATTCAGTTATTCTACATGCGGAAGGTAGTTCATCATTTTAGAACAAATATGCCCAGACTCTAAAACAATTAGATATTTTCCCTCTAACTCTTATATGGAAGGGAAATTCTTAAAAGAGTGCAACAGCATGCCCAAGGTGATACGTACTGAACTATTTATTTAAAAGAAAAAATACAAGCAACCAAGGGGAAAAAATACCACTCTATTTAACCAACTTACTTTTAACAGATCTGAACTTGATGGCGGAGGAGGGGGGCAGGTACAGAGAATGAACGTTTTCCAACCAAAGCAATTTTGCTTTTATTAAATTTTTACTATTAGTAACTGGTATTGTTGAATTGCTGCTGCCATCCAAGAGACAGGGTGCTTTTGTTTTTCACTGGTGTTTGAAAGCCAAAAGCCATTTGTAGATTTGCTCTGGTCCTCACTAAGTCAGTGTAGAGAGAAGGACTAGTCTGGAAGTGTAGGTGTTGCATGTTAAAGTATCACACACATTTCTTAAAGGTGGATCTCATGACAATTATGATGGTCTAGGTTTAAGCTTACTTCTCCCATAGAGACTGTATTTGTGGGAAGGAGTAAACTAGGTTCTCCTCCTTCTCATCCTCCTTCTTTCTCTTCCAAAAAGCTGAGACAACTTACTTTTTGTCCAGCATGGTTTTCATTTTTGATTTCTTGAAATATAGCTCTTAAAAACAAGCTTTAAAAAATTCACTATGTTTTAAATAGAGTGACTTGACTCCACCTTAAAACCCAAGTCACTCTGACTTTCGTTGAATGATCAATAATAGCCCCAAACCAAGCCTCTGTGGCTCACAGTTTAGGTTTTGATGGCTTGGCATAAGTGTAAATAGTGATTTTCAGTTCTAGCCAGAAATTCAGGTCTTCCTCTCTCACATTGATATTTTTTTTCATCTCAACTCTTACCCAGCCCTAAGTCATTGAATGGGTATGATCTCCAACAAACTAAGACTTAGTAAAGACCTTATTTAAGCAGTGAATCCTGAGCCATTGAGCGTTGTCTTGATCTTCGTCTTGCACTGGCCTTTGATGACTGTGGAGGAGAGAGTGAGGCTGATGACTTTGGGGCTTTGTCCCACTCATATCCAATTCATGTGCAAGTCAAGACATCGCCCTTGTGATGTCATTGGTACCCTTTAAAAACAAAGGAGGAACAACTAAGGACACAGTCTTTCAGGATGCAGATGCTCAGCCAATTCATCAACAATTCTTTCATCCCATGGAAGACAGAAGGAAGAATAGGGACTTCTTTGTAGTTAAACAACCAAACAGACCGTTCTTATACTAAGGAGGGATGAGAGGAAGACCTTAAGGAGAAATATCCTGTGAGTTAATTCAGGATGTAATGATTAAATTAGATGTTAGGAAGAACTTGAGTTTATATTAGCATGTTTTAGAAAAGGAGGCTAAGGCATTTCTTTCTTTAATTAGCTTTAAAAAGAGGTTTGGGTATTCAGGAAAGCAGCCTTTTAAGTGCATTCATGTCATTAGCTAGTCCATCTCTGAATGTCCTTTTCAGTCCTATGAAGAAATAAAATCTCCAAAGGGTTCCAAAGCATCGAGTTCCCTCTACTAACTTCCTCTTTACACAGTCTCATTAATGTCATAGTTAGATCAAGCTTTCAAAGGAAGCTTTATTCCTTCAGCATAGTGGAGAAGAAGTATAAAGATAAGGATAAATCTCTTATCTGACTTTTTGGAGAGGGATAATGACAGGAGTGTGTGATTACAAGTGGCATGTAATACAGGCTTTTCATGGGTCAGATTATCCCTCAGTTACCTGCCCAGAAAGAACTGAAAATTTACTACTTTAGTGTCATGGATCAATTAGTTAAAGGGAGGGTTAGAGATACAAAATATTTCCTGACCGTAGTGTTAAATATTGGAACAAATTTCAATTAAATCCATATTTGATCAAGTATATACAGTCATCCCTTCCATCAATGATCTAGAAAATCCATGTAAAATTTTTGACCTCACTTCATACCAGAGAAGAAGTCTCAATTATTATGGTATGAACTGATAGAATATTTTGATATTATACATATATTTTACACATCTTTGATTTTCTAAAGTTTTTCTGTGTTTGATGGCCTTCATCTGCCATCTGTGGCTTCTGAAAAGTCACATTCCTGTGTAATTTATTATACTGACCCAAAATATGGAAACCTCAATGGGGAAAGTCAGATGTGAAAGAGATTACTGTAATTATGAACCAGGCACGGTCCTAGACATGTGAAATGCAAAGTTAGAAATAAATGACAAGGTGCCCATGCTCAAAGGGTTTACATTCTAATTGGGGAGATATAACACATGCACAGACAAGCATGAACAAGGGTTGAGGCAAAGGAGAGACCCAGTGTGCTAGAGAAAAATGTTAAGAAAAAAAAAGGCATGTTCTGCTCAACTTGAAGGACAAGCAGCTGTGGCCTCAGTGGAAGGCAGGCTCACAGTTGTCCATCGTGTGAATGATTACCAGAAGTCTCTAAGAATAGCTCCAGGATGCATTTCAGATGTCGATTATCTGGAGCTGGATTGGATGTGGTGAGCTGTCTGTCACCCTTGAGTGGTTGGGACCTCCTGGTGATTCTAGGTGTATATCACATGACTTGTGGACTCTGAGTTACTGTGTCCCTCAGAACGCTCTTGTCAGTCTCGGACGGCAGCAGGCAGTTAAGAAAAGTGTCTTTCTTAGCAGAATAGTTATTGAGAAGAAGAGAAAAAATGAGAGTGTAAGTCTAGTTTCTGGGTTTGAGAGAGCATGCATGAACGAAAGTATGAATTAATGCATAGTGGGGGTGGGTGAGTATAGCTTTGATTGTGGGAAGTTTTTGGAATAGTGCTAAAGGAAAGGGAATAAAAATCCTGAGTGTGCTGTTGGTCCCTTCAGAGGGTTCCCAAGATTTTTATGGATTATGATGATGCTAAGCGCTGGGAAGATTTCATATCTGACCTGGAAGGTTGCAAGCCCTCATCCCCGGAAATAGAAGAAACTAGGGAACTGAGATACCTCTAGGACTCAGACGAGGTCTGATTATAGGAATGTCTGCCGAGTCTTTAATGCTACCTTGAATTCTACAAAGAATTCTTTTTCATAGTTTACATAGCCACAGAGACCCAAACTAATATTTCATAATCATGTTTGACAAAAATGTACAGTTGAGGATTTTCTCGCACTGAAAGGATTTGGGTGGGGGCTGGGGGATAAGGGGGCATGTTCACACATCTTTGTTCTTTCTGATTTGAATAACAAATGTAAATTGAGAGGGTATTCCTATGTCTCCCTCTTCTACTAAAACAATAATTGTTTTCAGCTTTGTTGCTAATGCAATTTATTTCAGTTTTACAAAGACTTTGATTTATGGATGCTTAACCATATAGATATTTTCTGAGTAGAAAGTGCCAACATTTTAAAGGAATACCTTTTTCTCTCTATTCCTACTTCTTTTATTTGGGGAGGAGGGATAAGACCTTAAAGGATACATACACACATGCATGTTGCACAATACACACATGCATACACATATGTATATATGTATGCATGTATATATTTGTGTGTTTGTATGTGTGTGTATATATGTCTATATCTGCTTAAATTATGTGATCTATTGCAAATGCACTTGTGATCCTGACCAAATTGGTGAGAAAATACACATAACAAAGAAAAATGATTTTATTTTCATTTATTACTTATGAGGGGAAAAACCAATACATACAAAAGCCCTTTGGAGTATTACTTCATTTTCTCCATCATTCAAAAATATTTATCATTAAATAAAAAGTTAATGTCAAAATAAATAGCTATGTTAATGAAATGAAAATTACATGTCACTAAATATTCAGCTATGTAACATAGTGGATAGAGCACAGGGCCTGGACCTGAGTTCAAATCTGTTCTCAGACATTTACGAGTTGTGTGACCCTAGGCAAGTCTTTTAACCCTCTACGTATCAGTTTCCTCATCTGTAAAATGAGTTGGAGAAAGAAATCACAAACTACTCCAGCATCTTTGTCAAGAAGACCCCAAAAGGGTTCATGAAGAATCAGACACAACTGCTGAACAACTAAATAACAGCAAGTATACACTTCTATTGCACATTTATTGACTACCTAACACTTGAGGGGGGCACGGCAGAACATGTGATTCCATTCGTATGGGAAACTAACTGTAGGAATTTCTTTCAATGATATCATTCAACCATTCCTGAACCCAGGCTTTCCTGACTCCAAGGTCTGCCTTCTTCCTACTATTCCATACTACTCTGCTATGTACATTATCTTCTAGTATATATATGGTAGAAGATAAGCTCTCTGAGGCAAGTTACCAGGGATTAATTGGACTTAATAGATAATTATTGAAGTGAATTAAATACAGTTTAAATAAATACTTTCCACAAGCCTTAATTATTGCTTTTGGGCCACAGTTGTTAAGTTTTAATTACAATATTAAATCTCACTTAAGTAGTAAACACTACAAGTGGTTTAGAAAGTGATTTTCCTCATAATAATTGTATGAAATAGGTAGAGCAAGTATCATGCCCATTATATACATTAAGAAATAAAGGCTCAGTAAGATTAAGTGATTTGTACATTCACTTGGGTAGTAAGCGGTAAAGGCAGGATAGAAACGAAGTCTCCTAGGTCCAAATCCAATGTTCTTTCTGCTATATCAAACCATCTTTCCACTGATTATGACACATAATTAACATAATCAGGAGGTAGGAACAGCAGGAAGCTACATGTGGTGTAGCCTTCAAGGTGCAGACCTCTAAGTTAGAAGGACAGCTATGCAGACTAAGTCTCATAGAGAAGGATAGATTTCCCTCCTGGACAATTAGTCACATATTTGGGACAATCTAACCTGCAAATATCATTGTCTTTAACAGTGTGATTTTTAATGACAAAGGCACATGAGAGAGAAATATTGATTATAAGAATAACATCTTTTTACTTTAAACCCTTTATAGAACTAGGAAAGACTACTATCCTCCAAACTCAGAGTTCTATTCTCTTACAATAAGCAAAAAAGTTTTCTCAACAAGTTTTTTTTCTTAAATAAAATTGTAATTAATATAATGCACACATGCATCCTTATGTTTTCCTACTAAAATTCAGTAGATTCTGGTGGGAGAGGGCGAGGGCTATTACAGCTGTTTAGAATTTAAGAGTTATTTTCGGCACAGGGAACACAGGCCAGATTTCGGCACCATCAGTGGGTTTTACATGGCTCAGTGAGTTGTAAAAGCAGTGTTCTCAGCTTGGTTTAAAATAGTCATGCCACTGCTCAGTTATTCCATACCATTCTAACAAAGTCCAGAAGAAAAGGGACTGAGGAACCTACTGAGATTTCTGTGGTTCTTGTCACACTTACTGCTCTTCAGATAATCTGGAGTGTAAGTCTCTAGGAGAGTATTATCCAATTTTCTGGATTCTGGGAAATCTATCTTATCCAAAGAAATGGAACTGCTTCTAAGTTAAATTATTTCACAAATATTTTCAAATATAGTAAATACACAGCATCAAAACTATTGACCAAATTATATATTCCTTATCCTGACATTCAAGATCTTCCAAATTCCAGTTGCTGCACATCATTTCCCCAACCTCAGGTACTCTGAACTTCCCTCAGACTGGATGACTCACTGTCCCATTTTCTCTGCTATCTCTCATCTCCATAGCTTCACCCATATAGTCCTTGTATCTGAAAAGGACCCATCTCTCACCCCAGATTCAGCCTTTAAAATTCCTCCCTCCAAGATCCAATGCAGGTACTGCACAACCTCCTTTGTGGGTGTTTTTCCTGATTATCCCATCTCTAAAGCTAAAGGGAATTTCTTCCTCCTTCAATCTCTCACAACTTTATTTTTATCCAAGTTATTTGTATAATGACTCTTTTCAGCTTTATTGTTAATGCACTTCATTTCAGTTTTAAACATACCCTGATTCATGGGTGCTTAATCATATATGGTTTTTTTTTCCCTATTAGGTGCCATGTTTCAAGATCTCTATTCTCATTCTTCCTTGAATACCTAGTACTTCACATATACTATTTAATATTTGTTGAACTGAATTGCATGAACAACACTCAGCAGCTGCTGAATTCAGACAGTAGATCAGGACTGGGAATCTGAGTTGGAACTAGGAGATGGAGAGTTGACTCCAGTCAAATAACAGAAACTGTGTGCACAAGTTAGTGCACAAGGCAGGATGGGTAGGAACAGGTTAAAATATGAAGTTCAGTACAGCTGACAGACCCTAACTCTGAAAGGCATTTAAGATTTGGCCTTAACATTTACTAGCATTTAAAGTGAGGCAAGTCCTTCTAGTTCTTGGAAAGTCAAATCCCTCAGTTGTAAAGTGTAGAAACTAACTACCCCCCAGTGGTTTGTAAAGCATAAAATACTATACGATGTTAACTATTATTTGTCTGGTTGTTAATCAGGTACATGCTATTTTTGAATCTCTATGTATCTCAGATAACATATATTCTATATACATATCTGATATATACATATCTGTATCCATAGAGATATCTGCTTATATCTCTATGGATACATCTATTTGTATATGTATATTATATATATGTATATATATAAATAGATAGACATATCACATATAGATATCTACATCTATATATATTATATATAAATATCTATATCTCTATATGTGTATCACATAATACCATTTAGTCTAGTTTATTAGAGAAAAAATTACTTTGAAGTACTTCCTTTGGGAGATAGAGTATACGTTGCCCTTTTGTCATGAAGAGCAGAGAAACTGCAAAAAGTTTTCTGAGTGCTAAAAGATTTGCTCTAAACACTTGAAAACACTAATCTATTTTAGATTTGATTTCTCTGAAGTAGAAATTGGTCCATGTGACATGTTTTGAAGTGCTTGTATAAAGTTGCTTTGGAAAGTAGTCCCTTAGGTTTTCAATCTGAGAGTCGTCCTAGACTGTTCACTATCTCTCATCCCTCATGTCCAAATGGCCAGAGCCTGTCAATTTCACCTTTGCAACATCTCTTCTACATGCCCCCCTTTCTCTTCTAACAGTGCCATCACTCTAGGACAGTCTCTCTTCACCTCGTGGATTATTGCAATATCTTGCTGGTAGATCAGTCTGCCTCAAGTCTCTCCCCGTTTCAGTTCATGCTCCATTTGGCCACTAAAGTGGTTTTCCTAAAGCATTTTGCAGATCTGAACCTGTCATCCCACTACTCAATAAACTCCAGTGGTTCCCTATTGACTCCAGGATCAAATAAAAAATTATCTGTTTGCCATTCAAAGCCCTTCATAGCCTAATCTCCTTCTACCTTTCCAGTCTTCTAATTCCTTACTCCTCACTGGTACTCTTTGATCCAGTTACACTGACTACATGACCATTCCATAAACAAGACATTTTATCTGTCTGCTGGGGACATTTTCTCTGGTTGACCCTCATACCTGGAATGCTCACCCTCCCTCCAATTACTGACTTTCTTTAAATTCTAACTTAAAATCCCACCTTCTAAAGGAAGTTTTCTTCAGTCCCTCTTAATTGTAATGCCTTCCCTCTGTTAATTAATTGTTTCGTATTTATCCTGGATATAACTTGCTTTGTATATATTTGTTTGTATACTGGTTTCCACATTAGTGAGCTCCCACAATGCTAAGCTCCTTGAAGGCAGATACCGTCTTCTGCCTCTTTTGTTTCCCCAGGGCTTAACACGGTGACTAATACTTAATAAATTGTTACTGATTCATAGATTAGTTGAAATCTCCTCAAAATTCATTTTGTATACTGGTATCCCATGCTTACTTCTGAGGAAGACTTTTCTCTTCCATATTAAAGTATTAAGTGTTATAAGATACATACAATTCATTGTAATCTTGTATACGTTTTTACATTTTCAATATTTATTCTTGCGCTGGATTTTATTGTGGAGGTGAAATAGCAATGTCTTATATCCCTGATTTCTTTAGAAAGGAGTATTTTTATAAAAATACATTCTCTCAAGTTAGTTGCTCAAGTTAAAAGTCAATATTTGTCCACTTCTCAACAGCTGTTGAGAAACTCACATGCTGTTCCAACCTTCAAAAGCCTTGGTTATTTACTAATCTTTCTAGAAGGCAGCTAAGTCCCTCTCTCCAAAGCAAGTGTAAACCCTGTAACTGCTCAGAGGAAAATGTCCAATTGTTCTCAAACAAAAGATACATGCGAAGGTTTGCCTTGAGTCTGCTTTTGACAAACATCCACATGAAATTCCCATTCTTTCTTGCAGAAGGAAGTATTTATTCTGGCTAGTAAGGTCCCTGCTGGGTACTGGAATGAAATTCTGTAAATAATCAGGTGGGGTGGGGCATGGTGGGAGTGGAAGAATTTTCTCCCCATGCTAGTTCTGTTTCTGAAAGAGGTTTGAGATGTGGTGGGTATTCCTCTTCCTCCCAATTACCAGTTACTTTGTGTGTGGGTGGACACTATTTGACATGGAATATCCTATCTCTCATCTTTTGCTGACAGATCCCCAGCACATTTACTTTTTGGCATCCTTTCTACCTATGTTAGGATGTCAAAAAGTACATGTGGAGCATAGGTCTTCTCATCGATCGGTTAGGCCTGGATTGACATCCAGAGATGATGAAAGTCAAAGAGTTGTCATAGTGGCTCATATCCTTCAGAATGGAAGAACAGTAAAGAAGGAAAATATGGTGCCAGAATTCAAAATTGATTTGCAATCCTGGGCTGCTTCTCCTTCAAGGATCTCTAAGCTTCATGGCATCTAGCATCAGTTTTTTGACGGATTATCAATTTAATTATCTCCACAGTCCCTTTTGCTCCATGTAGATGAGTGAGGCTGAGGTGGAGGGTTTGAGCAGAGCTCAAATTTAAAAGAAAGGAAAAAGCTCAGACTATTCACGGGCTGTTGTTTGCCCTTCAGTCTTGAAGAGATCTATGACATCAGGAAGGTGATGCCATGACTTGTAAGTGAATTGGATTTCAGTGAAGGAGGGCTGTGCAAAGTCACCAACCACACTTTCTCCTCCAGAGCCATCAGGGTCCAGTGGCAAGATATGGATCAGGATGACTGGAAATGACCGCTGATGTGGGAGGGGAAGGAGGCAGGAAGTAAAGTCAAGTGTAAATATGTTGGATAATGATAATAGTAGTCCGGGCTTAGCTAGGTAACTCCTAAAATCCAAAACTAAATCATGTTGTCAGCAGGAAATCATGTCAGACAGTCATTTTCACCTTTTCTGAGTAGTGAAAACCCTTAGTGAAAATGCCAGCCAGATAAAATGTGTCCAAATTGATCAGCAGTTTTAGAAGACCATGCAAAAGCTGTTCCAATCTCCCATCCTGGACAATTTGTACTGTTACGCTCTGAAACATTAATAACAGATTTGTAAGGCATAGCTCAGGAAACTGGGTTACTCACACATCATGCTTTCATGGAGGGGAATGATTAGATAAACAACTGATATGAGTAATAGCTCTGGAAGAAAAAAATGAAACAAAACCAAAAACCTAGTTTCAGAACAACCCAAAATCTTAGGTCACTTCTTGCCTTTGAGACTTTTTTCATCTCTTTGAAGGCTATAAGTACATTAGGTAAGACAAACAATTGAACAGAGTAATGTTGTTAACAACAAAACCTTCCTCTAATAGACTGTGGTCTGTACCTGCTCAATAAAGTGAAATAAATGCAGAAGTTAAACTGCTAAGGATTTAATTGAACTTAAAGTTCTATAAGCTTAAGGAGCTTTTGAGTTGTGTAATAGCATTGTTTATATTTAAAATTAGAAGTATTTTAAGGTGTTGACTAAAAAACAAATAAATTTGAATATCAAGCAGCATAAGAACCGGAGGAAGCATGCCTGGTTACCCCTTATGCCCAACTCCAAAAATGTTGACTAGTTAAGGGTGTTCTAGTATGTATTTAACAACGAAGTCTGAGGGGAAACGTGCACAGCATACTTTTAAGTTGAATCTATGTCATTAGTATTTTCTCCATAGCTTTTTTAAGGCAAGATAGTCAACAGGATAAATCAAGCCCTGATTTGTAGCTGTAAATAGATTGAAAATTTAACAATCAGTTCATGTGAACCAGTGTGAGCTGTCTCCAAGACACTACTGGTAGTCATCCTGTGGAAGATTTATGGGAGACCATGGAAAAGAGTTGTGTACGATGAGAAAGCACAGGTGGATTACAGGTGGGTCACAAATGCAAAGAAAATAAACATTGGTGGCATTATAGATTTACTGAAATATTCAGTTAACCCACAAGCATCCACTATGTACCAAGAACCATATTAGCTACTGGGGAAACAGAGTCAAAAATGATACAATTAGTCCCTCAAGGTTATAATCTATTGAAGAGATAACATTTCCATTTATTATTACATATGAGATAAATGCAAGGTAATTTTAGCATTAGGGGGATCACTCCCTGCTGCTGTAAGGATCAGAAAAGGAAATGTAGGGGATGGCATTTAACATGAGCTTTGAAGGAAGATAAGAATTCTTAAGTATTGAAATATGTGCAATCAAACTGGCTTGTTCAAGCTCCTGACCAGTTCCAAGTCCTAAGAAACTCAATATTGACAATTTTGCTTGCAAATATGTGTCAAAGATTCCACCCACCCCCACTCTTCAGTGTTCTTATTTTTCAATATTTTCTCAAATGTAAAGATGTCATGCAGTGATGACATGCACCAACACAGTACTGACATGTAGTGGACACTGAGTAGATTCTTACTGATGATGACAGACATTGTACCTGATGGAAGCCACAGTTCTGAGTCATACAGGATCAATCCACTGTGCCAGAGACTCATGCTAATTGAAATTTTGAATTTTTTTTTGGAATGTTCTGTGCAATAAACAAATGGAGTAACATGTATGGACAACTTGATCTTTAATGAGGAAAAATCTTTTTTAAATGTTTTAAGGATGCTGTTTCACAGTAGTGAAATCTTACATCAGAACTCATAGCTATTTTGAAGGAATAAGAATTAAGAATTCAATTCAATGAGTGCTTATTAAGTGCTTACTGTGTGCAAGGGATTTGGAATATTAATATAAATGAAGACAATCATTGGCATCAAAGGGCTTACATTCTTTTTTTTTTAAAATAATTTGTTTTCAGTTTTCTACAATCACTTTCATAAGTCTTAGATTTTCTCCCTCTCTCTTCCCTCCTCCTCACCAAGTTGGTATGCAATCTTATATTGGTTCGACACATACATTCTTAATAACCACATTTTCACGTTAGCCATGTTACATAAAAGAATGGGAGAAACCATGAGAAAAACCAAAACAAAGCAAAACATAACACAAGAGAAAATAATCTGCTTTATTCTGCATTCCAATCCCATGTTCTTTCTCTGGATATGGATGACATTTTGCCTCAAGAGTCCACTGGGAAGATTATAGGTCCTTGTACTACTGTCATGGCCTAGGTCTACCAGAAACAGTCCTCACACACTGTGGCAATATTCTACTGGTTCTACTCATTTCACTTAGTATCAGCTCATAGAATTCCTTCAAGGCCTCTCTGAAGTATTCCTGTTCATTATTTCTTATAGCACAATAGTATTCCATTACATTCATATACCACAACTTATTCAACCATTTCCTAGTTGATGAGTATCTCCTCAATTGCCAGTTCTTGGCCACCACAAAGAGAATTACTACTAATATTTTTGTACATGTGGGACCTTTTCCCATTTTTATGATTTCTTTGGGATACACTCCTAGAAGTGATATTGCTGGATCAAACGGCATGCACATTTTCATAGTCCTTTGAGCATAATTCCAAATTGCTCTCCAGAATGGTTGGGTTAGCTCACAGTTCCACCAACAATGAATTAGTGTTCTAACTTTCCCACATCTTCTCCCACATGTATCATCTTCCTGTTTTGTCATCTTAGGCAGTCTGATAGGTTTGATGTGGTACCTCAGAGTTGTTTTGATTTACATCTCTCTAATCAATAGTAATTTAGAGCATTTTTTCACATGACTAGAGATAACTTTAATTTCTTCTCTGAAACTGTCTGTTCATATCTTTGACCATTTATCAATTGGGGAATGACTTGAATTCTTGTAAATTTGATTCAGTTCTCTATATATTGTAGAAATGAGGCCTTTATCACAGACACTAGTTGCAAAAATTATTTCCCAGTTTTCTGCTTCCCTCCTAATCTTGGTTGCATTGGGTTTGTTTGTGCAGAAACTTCAATTTAATGTAATCAAAACTATCCATTTTGCACATCATAATGCTTTCTATCTCTTGGTTGGTCAAAATTTTCTCTGTTCTCCATAAATCTGACAAATACGCTATTCCTTGCTCCCCTAATTTGTTTGTTGTATCAGTCTTTATACTTAGATCATGTACCATTTGGATTTCATTCTTGTGTACATTCTTGTGGACATTCAATCTTGTTCATTCAATGTCAGGCATTGGTCTATGCCCAGTTTCCACCATACTGCTATCCAGTTTTCCCAGCAGTTTTGTCAAACAGTGAGATCTTATGCCAGAAGCTAGGGTCTTTTTATCAAACAATAGAGTGCTATATTCATTAACTACTGCGTCTTGAGTATCTAACATATTCCACTGATCTACCCCTCTATTTCTTAGCCAGTACCAAATGATTTTGATAATTGTTGCTTTATAATACAATTTGAGATCTGAAAGGCCAGGATATCTTCCCTAGAATTTCTTTTCATTAATTCCCTTGATATTCTGGACCTTTTGTTCTTTCAGATGAATTTTGATATTATTTTTTCTAGCTCTAGAAAATAACTATCTGGTAGTTTTATTGGTATGGTACTGAATAAATAAACTAATTTAGGTAGGATTGTCATTTTTATTACATTAGCTCAGCCTACCCATGAGCACCTGATGTTTTTCCACTTACTTAGATCTGACTTTATTTGGGCAAAGAGGGTTTTGTAATTGTGTTCACATAGACCCTGTGTTTGTTTTGGCAGGTAGACTCCCAGATATTTTTATAGTGTCTACCATAGATTTAAATGGGATTTCTCTTTCTATCTCTTGCTGTTGGGTTTATTAATAATATATATTTCGATACTATATAGAAATGCAAATGATTTATGTGGGTTTATTTTGTAACCTGCAACTTTGTCAAAGTTATTTATTATTTCAAGGAGTTTTTCACCTGATTCTCTAGCATTTTCTAAGTATATCATCATATCACTGCAATCCAGTGATGTTAGTTTCTTCTTTGCCTATTCTAATTCCTCCAATCTTTTTCTTCTCTTATTGCTAAAGCTAACATTTCTAGTGCCATATTGAATGATAGTGGTGATAATGGACATCCTTGTTTCACCCCTAATCTTATTAGAAATTCATCTAACTTATCCCCTTTGTATAAAATGCTTGCTGATGGTTTTAGGCAGATACTGTTTATTATTTTAAGGAAGGTTCCATTTATTCCTATGCTCACAGCATTTTCAATAGGAATGGGTGTTGTATTTTGTCAAAAGCTTTTTGTGTATCTATTGAGATAATCATATGGTTTTTGTTAGTTTTGTTGTTGATATGATCAATAATGCTGATAGTTCTCCTAATATTGAACCAGCACTGCATTCTTGGTATAAATCCTACCTAATCATAATGTATTATTCTTATGATAAATTGTTGTATTCTTTTTGCTAATATCTTTTTTAAATTTTTTGCATCTATATTCATTAGAAAAATAGGTCTATAATTTTCTTTGTTTTGGTTCTTCCTGGTTTAGGTATCAGATTCATATTTGTATCACAGAAAGAATTTGGTAGAACTTATTCACCAAATTTCCCAAGTAGTCTGTATAGTATTGGAATTAACTATTCTTTAAATGTTTGATAGAATTCACTTGTAAATCCATCAGGTCCTGGGGATTTTTTCCTAGGGAGTTCATTGATGGCTCATTCAATTTATTTTTCTGAGATGGGATTATTTAAGTATTTTACATCCTCTTCTGTTAATCTGGGCAATTTATATTTTTTAAAAAATATTCATCCATCTCACTTAGATTGTCAAATTGGCATATAGTTGGGCAAAGTAATTTCTAATTATTGTTTTGATTTCCTCCTCATTGGAGGTGAGTTCACCCTTTTCATTTTTGATATTGGTAATTTGATTTTCTTCTTTCTTTATTTTTTTAAATCAAATTGACCAAAGGTTTATCCATTTTATTGTTTTTTTCATAAAACCAACTCTTAGTTTTATTTATTCGTTCAATAGTTTTCTTAATTTCACAAAGGACTTATGTTCTTTTGGGGGATACAGCATGTACACAGATAAATAATTACAAACTATTTGCAAAGGAATTGCAGGGAGGAGAAAAATATGAACCACTAGAGCTCCTGTAGGAGGTGATACCTGGGCTTTCCCTAGAATGCATTAGGTACTTAAATCAATAATTGTTGATGACTTTAAAGCATCCAGTGAGTCCAGAGAGACAAACGGGAAATTTTAGGCATCAGTGACTTCATGTACAAAGGCACAGATGTGGAAGATGAAACGGCATGTATTGAAACAACCAGAGCTATCCCAGAGCTTAGCACAGTACTTTATCAGATACTTAACAACATTGTTGTTGAACAAATGGCTTACAAAATTGTACTTTTGGTACAGTCTACAAAAATGAGGGCGAGACAAGTTTTGTAGGTAATGGAAAGACAAATGTCAAACATTTATGGTACAGCTACTGAGTGCAAGGAATTGTGGGAGATATAAAGAGTTGTGCTTGCTGTTAAAGAACTAATTAATTAACTAGATAAGGAAGTAAGATATTATACCAACTAGATGGGGAGGTATTGAATCCTTCTGCCCCTAACTCTCATCAACTTTTCCTTAGCTTAGTTTCTCGGTCTGAGTATAGCTGGTGTAGTGGAAGGAGTAATGGACTTTGAAGTAGAAGATGTGAGTTTTGGTTTTACCTTTGCCACCCTTTGGGGTAATCATTTAATCTGTCTAAGCCACAGGTCCCTCATATAATATCATATACACCTATTTCTCATCTGTAAAAAAGGAATGTTAATATCGAGCAGCTTAATGGATAGAGCGCTGGACTTGGAATCAGGAAGGCCTAAGATTCATACACAAGACGTATGGCAATGGACTTTGTCAACTTCTGGATCTTTCTCAACCTCAGTTTTTTCATCAATAAAATAGAAATAACAACAGTGCCTCCCTCCCAGGGTTGTTGTGAGGATCAGTCAGTCAATCAATAAGCAGGTATGAAACACCTACGGTTGAGGAACTGTACTTAATAGCTGGGGATACAAGTAAAGTTAAAAAGAGACCTCTACCCTTGAGGAATTCACGATCTAAAGGAGATCAAATGAGATCATGTATGCCAAGCACTTTGCAAACTTTAAAGTGCTACATGATACTATTTTTATTATTTATTATGCCTGGCCTAGTTACTTTGTACAGCTACTATGAGAATCAAATATAATTATTTGATGGGGCAGGCTAGTGGCAGCATAGGTAGAGTGCTGGGATCAAAGTACAAAAACTCAAGTTCAAATCCACCCTCAGACACTTACTAGTTGTATGACCCTGGGCAAGTCACTTAATCCTGTTTGATTCAGTTTTCTCATCTATAAAATGGAGAAGGAAATGACAAACCAAGAAAACTTCAATTGGAATCATGAAGTGTCAGACACAACTGAAAAATGACCAAACAACATTAACCTTAGTACTAGCTCATATTTATCATACTAATAGTTTCCTCCTTTTGGGCAAATAACTGATATCTAACTGTATTATTAGTTACTAATTTAAATTTTTTTGAAAAACAAGTAAGGAAATAAAAAAACCCCTTTTTCTTTTTTAAAGTTGATGAAAAGAAATATCATACCCTCATTTTGTTCCCCTTTTCCATTAATAATAATTTAAGCAGAATATGAGAAGTCTGTGATGGTTTTCATGTCAAGTGAAGTCCAGATGTTCTGATAATAAATTAATCTTCAATATTATTATTTTAATATTGTTCTTCCCCCCATATTATATATTGGTTATACATATATATAAACACACTTAATATATATTATATATACATATATAAAATATATATAAATATATATGTTTAGTCTAAATGACCCTGAAAGAAATCTGTGATATGTAAATTACAGATAGACATTTTTAGGACTGCATGAAAAAACTAACCTCTCATAGGAAGGCTTTTTATAATGGAAAGATAGGAGAGAATCCCTACCTTCAAGCTAATCAGAGACTCTTAAGAGCTGCATCTGTCAAATATCACTCCAATTACCTAAGAATGCTATGTTTTCCTCTATTCTTCTCATTTTCCTTTCCTTCCCCCTCTTTCCAGGGCTTTTTGCCTGCTTCCAGGGCCTAGATGAGATGGAAGTCAACCACTCCATTCCTCCAGGCCTCACCATCTGCCCTGCCATTGCCTGTCAAAGCTCTTCAGGCCAGAGGAGTCAAACATGTGACTTATTAACACTCCCCAAGTGCAGCCTGAACCAGATTAAAATGTAATTGGGGAAGTAGATCACAAGATACATAACGGTACAATAACATAGATAATATTAATATATGATCTTCTAAGTTAATATGAGGCCCATCAGAATCCTTACATGTGGCTTAGTGGGCCTCATTTCTTTTTGAGTTAGACACTACTGCTTCAGGACTAACCATCTGTCCTGTTACCCTACAATCTGTCATCCGCCCTACTTATGTAACCTAAAGATTTGTGGGTCTTGCCATTTGTAAGTCTATCATGCCTTTGGGATTTCTAGGCCTTGCCATCTGCCTCCCAGCTGACTATCTTTGAAATATTATCTCCCCCAACTAGTATTTAAAGTGCTCAAGAGTAGGACATGTCTTATTTTTCCTATTTGTATCCCTGGCACTTAGCACATAGTAAGTACTTACTGCTACTATTATTAATAGCTATTTTTGCATTTGCATATTGCTTTTAAAATTTATACTTATTTTAAGTGTTTCTGTAACACAGTATAATAAAAATAGTTGCACATGAAACTGCAAACTTGCGTAAACTTGCTATTCCATTTAAGGTTTGCAATACACTTAACAAGTATTATCTCATTTGGTCAGAAAAACCCTGGAATGTAGGTCCTTTTATTCTCATTTTGTAGATGAAGGAACTGAGGTAGCAAGTTGTTGAGTCTCTGAGGCAGGTTTTGAACTCAGGTCTTTCTGATTCCACCATGCTATTCTGTTATCTCTTTTGATTGCTTTTTATTCATTCATTCCAAGACCAATCTTTGAAGGAAGATGAAACAAAGTATTAGCTCTGCCATAAACATTGTGGTGTTCGATAGCAACAAAGATTTATTGAGCTCCTAAGAGGTGATCCTCCCACTATGGTTGATTTTGAGGGAGATAAGAAGAAAAAGCATCCATCTGTTTTCTTGAAGAGTTATTTAGTTTTAGAAAAGAGCTGCACATTTTAACATTTCATTTGCTTTCATAGAAGAGACATGGTTTGGGGGAGTTGTTCTAATCTAAGTTCTGATACTTTTCCTTTGAAAATAATGTATGCATTACTTTAGGAGTATTGACAAATAATGGTTGGCTTTATGAGTACTTCCAACACTGAAGTTACACGTTCGTTTTAATATTGAATTTATGACAGAATAGTTTTTAATTGAAGTTTGCTCAATTTCTGTTTGTATATTATGTCTACTTTGTCATTACTGGTGTTCAGTTGTTTCGATCTCATCCATCTCTTTGGGACCCTGTTTGGGGTTTTCTTGGGAAAGACGGTGGAGTAGTTTTCTATTTCCTTTTCCAGTTCATTTTACAGATAAAAGAACTGAGACAAACAGAGTTAAATGACTTGACTAGGGTCACACAGCTATTAAGTGCCTGAGGTCAGAATTGGACTAAGGAAAAATGAGTTTTCTTCACTCAAGGCCTGGCACTTTATCCACTGTACCAGCTAGTTTCCTCATGTCTAGTTTAGTCAGCTGTATTGATTAATTATATCCTAGGCAAATGCAGAAGGTCTTAAGTGACAAGCTTAAAACTAAATGATAGTTTGGCAAGATGGATTTTGGAAGAGGAGAAATTCACCTACCATCTATTCTGTGACTTTTGCTATTTCTGTGACTTTATTTGATGAGCAAAACTTAATCTGTACATGCTCAATTTTAAACATAATTTTTCAGGCTTCTTATCCTAATATTAAAAGCTGCTTCTATAAAGTAAAACTCCTTGGAATATGAAAAAAGAAACTTTGGTTTCTAAGTATATATAATATGGATGACGATATTCAATATGGATGACAAAACTGTGAGGAAAATGTTTTATAAACTCTAACATGCAATATCAAATGTTAATATAATTTATTTCCTGCCCACATTGTAAAAATTCAGATTCTCATCTCGGTCAATTAACAAACACTTATTAGCCACCTGTTTATGTTTTGGGCATTATCCTGAGGTTCTGAGGATACAAAAACATATAATAAGTGATCCTTACCTTCAGGAAGCTTATACTCCATTGGAGAAGAAAATAAGTATTTACATATATTTTACATTTACAAAATAAATACAATCTAAATTATTTGAAACTGGAAAGATTGGGAGAGGCTTCATGTAGGTCACATTTGAACCAAGTTTAGCAGAAAAAAAGAGATCCTAGGGCTTGGAGGGGATCAAACACAAGAAGATGTTTGGCAATCAAAGCCCTTCATAACCTAGCCTTCTTATACCTTACATTCTTTGATCCAATGACACTGGGCTCCTGACTATTGCACAAACAAGACACTCCATTGCTAGGCTCTGAGAATTTTCTCTGACTATTCTCCATGCCTGGAGTGCTTTCCCTCCTCTGCTCCCACTACTAACCTCCTAGCCAAAGTCCTTCCACAGGAAGCCTTCCCCAAGCCCTTTCAATTCTAGTGCCTTCCCTCTGCTGATTATTTCCAATTTTCATTCATATGTTCCAATGTTCATGGGGACTGTTGGTGTCCAACCTGTGGTAGAGCCTTCCAAGCTTTGGTTGGTCCAGTTAGCCACATTCGGATCCCTAGTAGCTTGATCCCAACATGATGATGTCATTTTGGTCCTCTTCAGGCACAAAGGACAGCAACCATTTCTAATTTATGTTTACATATATACATATACATACACACACATACACACACCTGTATGTATGATATATATATATATATACACATGTGTATGTATATATATTTACATGTGTGTTTGTATATACACATCTTGCTATGCATATAGTTCTTTGCATGTTGCCTCCTTGTTGTAAGTTCTTAAGGGTAGCCCTTAGCACAGTGTCTAGCACATAGCAGGAATTTAATAAATATTTATTATTTGACTGAAAACTACCCTCAGAATGATAATTACATTTCAATAGTAATAACTTTCCACCTTATATGGATAAAATCAGTAAAAGAATGGCTTTACCATACCAAAAATCCCTATTAAACTTCAGATAAACTTTTATACATGACGAACTCATTTTCTTAAAATTTAAAAAAAATTTTGAGTAAACACTAGCAGAAACAAATAAGCCATAAAAATTTAACACACATAAGCACGCATACACTCACTCACACACACACACACACACACACACACACACACACACTCTTTAAGTTGTAACCTTAACTAATATTTTCTCATATTAAAGAATTGTGACTTTAAGAATGTGATTTAGGTTTTACAATTTAAAAGATGCAATCCATGTTTGCCAGTTAGGATTACCAATTTTAGTAATTTGGACCATTTTGGAGGAGGGTAGCAGGTTGCAGTTTGTTGATATTGAGGAAGAATCTATATTGGCTAAAGGTTGAAAGTTCCATAATAAGAACAGAGATAATTCCCTCTGTATTATCTAGATCATTCAAACAAACAAAACCTTTTTGCCTCTGTTTCTGAATGAGATTTCAGACCAATTTTCTAGACAATTGCTTCAATTCCACATGACCCTTTATGCTTACAAAAACTCCTTCATAGGGGTATTCCATAGTATGAAGTTTGTAATCTTTTTCACTAAGTTTTCAAAGACAGCATCTCAGAACATGCTGAGACTTTCAATGACCTAAGGCTTGGCTGTATCCACTATGTCACTGTAGAGGCTTGACTCCTCTCTCCCCCCTCCCTCTCTGTGGAGATGATACCTCTGGGCCTGCCAGGAATCGGCGTAGACTTCTGGAGACCCAATGGAAATGTCAGTATTGTTTATCTGTAATCGTGTGAGTAGGTTTGTTTTTCTTTTTCTGCCAAAAGGATCAGATCCAAGGAGTTGATGGATAAGAAAATATACTAAGCAGAAAGATTTATCTGTTTTTTCCCCTACATTATCATCTTTGGAATACAGTACCCTTTGACTTCTTATGACTAACAAGTGCTTAGATAAAGGAGAATACTCTACGATTATTAGGCATCTTTAGATCTAGTGGTCAAAGTGCCTTTGGTTAAATGTAGTCAGTGAACTTACGCAACTTTCTTTATGTAGTGCTATCTCCTAGCTATGAAATAGATTCTTATTTAGAACCTGAAAATAAAATGCTTTGACATCTATGGAGTATTCCAAAAATCCTAGGGCAGTATTATACTTTATTAGTTTATAATTCTCTAAGACTGTATAAAAGCAAAGTTTACTTTAAAGATTATTCTATCCCCCACTAAAACTACAACATATCAATATTAGTATTTGTTTAATTTTTTTAAAAATTATATTTTAATAATAAATGTATAAATACATTATTTAAATATGTAAATTGAATAAATATGTTAAATAAATAAATATGAGTTAAAATATGTAACTTAAATAGTCTTAATCTTATTTTAACTTTAGAACTATAGATTTCCACACTGGTCATAACTGTATTCATGATTTCTTCAGAACTAGAGTCTCCCTTGAGTAAGAATTCTTAATCTGGGGGTCTCATAACTTAAAAAAAATTTGAAAAATTTTATTTCAATTTAATTGATTTTTTTTGTAATCCTATACATTTTATTTTATGAATTTAAAAACATGATTCTGAAAAGGGATTCATAGGCATTTCCAGACTGCCAAAGCAGTCCATAAAAGGACAATAACTCCTTCCCATGAGGAAGAGATACTCGAAGATGGGACTGAATGGCAATCAGCCTGACATTGTTGTCTTGTTCTCATTGTATGTATGAAATCTGTGCAATATTAATATTCATGTTAAGTTCTATAACGCAAACATCATGCAAAGATCACTGCATTTGGAGGTAGACAATATGAATTCCAATTTCATATCTCATATTTTATTATTGGGATGACCTTGGATCACTGTACCTATATAAGACAAGGGAGTTGTACACGATGACTTCTAAGGCCTCTTCCAGTTCTAAATTTACACTCCTAAATAATTTAATCTTTATTATTTGCCTCATGCAACTCCTTTGGATTTATTTAATAAGCCAGTGATGGGTTTGGATCTGGTTTGCTATAGCCTCACAGAGGTGGGTCACTTGAGGACTCTTGGTCCTCAAGGGTGACCCTTTGATTGAATCCAAACTTCACACTCATAGAGCTCCCCCTCCTGTTGCAATGATAGAGCCTGCCTAGATTTGTGTAATGGAACTTAGATTTACTGTTTCATCTATGTGGTCTTCCTGTCTAATTTGTCATTCTACAAATGAAGAAAGCAAGGCCTAGAGAGTATAAGTGACTTAACCAAGGTCTCCTGGATAATAAGACTCAGAGGTAGGATTTGAACTCAAGTCCTTTGGCTCCAGAGACCTGCTAAGCTCCTTGATGGTAGTGGCTATTATTTTGTCCCTTTTGTCTCTGTATCCTCAGCACCTAGTATAATAGCTTGCACATATGAGTCACTTAATAAATGTTTGTTGAATTGAACCTAGTTTTGAATTCTAACATTACAATTGATATGTATATGTATGAATATGTATTATATAACATCAAATGAAAACAAAATTTTGTTCATGTATATTTCAAAATATTCCATTTCCTGGATTTAAATAACATTTTTAACAGAGGTAACATTCCAGTGAAAAGGCTTGTTAAGGGCACTGGCTATAATTAAATTAAAGCCCTTGAATTGTTAGGTTACTGGCCCTTAAGATTTTGGATTATTCTCTTCTGTCCGACTACTTTTAAGATATCAAAATGATCTATGTTCCAAATATGATAGTCAAGGGAAAACATATGATTATTTGTATGTGAATATACATTTATAAGTATTATATATAATGCATGTGAATATATGTGGGGAAGGAAGAAAAAGACAAAAAGACAGAAAAAAAGAAAAAAGAAAGCACATTAACAAGGAATTTCAAAGATTAAAACAGAGGAAAGTGAAGGAAGGGGCCTAGAGTATTAAGGTTTCTCATTTTCTTATGTTTATCACCTAAATTAAAACTAAGGACTTTTGCTACTATTTTTTTAAAATTTTAAATAGATCAGAAATGAACCTTGATATAATCCTTATAGTTCTGTCAAGTTGCCTTAGTAGTCCTAGAGATCTGACTGGTAGAAATGTCTTTTATGATAACATCATTTAGCAATGCTTTAGAACACATTCAAAAATGAAACTTGTTGGTGTTCAGTGTTGCAAATCCCTTGTTTAAATACAACTAAGTGATAATTAGTGAACATGACAAGAACAATTATTTAAAAACCCAAGTGAAATGAAAATGGACTTATATCTTAATTCTGATAGATCTGAAGTTATTTTATAATGAACTTTCTATTTAATTGAGAATGAGTGACTGCTGCTCTCATAACTCTAGGGACATATGCTGTACACCACGGACTTGTTTAACATATTAGAGACTGGCTGTGACAAGTGAAGGAGGTAGAAATTGAATACAGTATTTTTTACATTGGCATGTAAGATTTTCTCAAACCAGGGACCAGCTGTATTTTGAGAACTACTGAAAATCCTCATTCCTGTCAGACTAATTTTTCACTGGTGACACAGAGTTTCTTTGCTGCAGTTGAAAGAATCACAAAAGTAACTTTCAGCAAAAGTACTACAAAACTAAATAGCAGAAAAAATAATTAAAAGTAAATATTATCCCTTGAGTGTTCACTTATGTTCAACCTTTCGTAACTTTTCCAGGAAGTTGGAGAGTGTAGAAAATAGAGATAGTGTACTATTTGAAGAACGTTAATGGTTTTCCACTACTGTAGGTAAAATGTCAAACTTAGCCATGTAGGGTTTTAAATAGTACTCCCCCAAATGCTCTGAGATTTCTATTTCATATCCTGCCAAGTTGGATTATTCACAGCAAGATGACGCTCTCACATCAGTGCTTCAAGTTCAACATCATTTTTAAGCTTCCAAAGATGCAAAGCTTGAGAGCACTGCCAAGATAAGGGTATCCTTCCCATCCTACCTGTCTTTTAAGATCCAAAACAAGACCCAATTTCTAATTATCTGTAAATGTAAAAGTTGGTAATTTTCTTATTTTCCCCCCTCGCATATATAGAATAAATGGATCTGCCATATTTCTATGGTATTTTATTTCTATCAATGACAGTACTACTTTTGAACTGTTCCATCTTGCCAATATGAGGGACTGGGAATAGCACTTAAATTGATGAAGGCAGGAAAAGAAAACAGACTTGAACAAATATACAGATGAAATCTGTACTAGATGCAATGCAATCAATTTCAATTTTGAACATATTTTCAAAAGAAAAAGATTCCAAAGTTACAAAAATCAAGTACACATGTGTGTATATATATGTTTATGTGTATATATATATATTATATATATATATGTGTGTATATATAGAGAGAGACAGAGAGATGGAGAAACAGAGCTAGAGACAGAGAGAGTGACAGAGACAGAGACAGGGGAGGGGAAATCACAGTTATATGACTCCATGCCCATAGGCTTCTTCTGGTGATTTCAAAGCCTTCCTCCTGCTCTTATGCGCCAGGGAGTCTCTGCAGTTGTTGTTCCTTACTGGTCTCACTTCGTCGTTGCTGAATAATATTGCAATGATCTTGTGGTTATGTGATTTCATTGGTCTCAGAGCTATGAAGCTTTTCTCTGCTATCAGCATCTGTATTTCATCTCCTCAGAGCAACGGATTGTCATTTTGGCTTGAGTCTGTTAGAAGACAGTAATGAGAAAATCTGTCACCAATGACTATCTGATAACTTTGTAGCTATAACCTGGGCCATGAGCCACTGCACCTGGCTAAGGGCCCCAAATCAGATATTGTGCTTTCCGGGTTTAGACTGAAGGAATTTTGAGCTCCTTCCTCTTGCTACATTGCTTGATGTATATTCTCTATTTGACTTAGGGTTTGAAAGCCTTCGTTACTCTTGGTCAATTCCCTTGTGAGAATCTTGTTTCTTTCAAACCATTTCAGGGACTTCTATGTGTGTCTGAATCACTATGGTTTTTTTATCCCTGGGTCCCCCAAATCCTTTGAGTTTCCAATGCACATATGTCAACAATCATTAAAACTAAAACTTAGCCACATTCCTATACTTGTTTGTCCTTCATTTCCAAAGAGGACCCATGTCATGGATGACATCTTGACTTGTATGAGAATTGGATTTAGGTGAGGCAGTGTTGCACAGTCATCAGCCTCACTCTCTCTTCCAGTCATTGAAATCCAGAGGCAAGACAAAAGACAAGACAACTAGAGATGGCCTGGGATGCTGTGGATGACCTTGGAGTCTTTGATATCTGAACAAGGTCTAAGCACTCCACAGCCCCTGCTTCAGCTGCCTTCATGCCAGTTGGAACAAATTGTTCTCATCCATAGGGAGAAATCTTCCCATGCTTGGGGTAGACATTCCCCTAAATCACCAATGAGTTTGAGGTCTATCAGTTACCCTCAACCTGGTTTAGCCTGCTTGTTTGTGATGGTTTACCAGTGTGGGGCCATTGCACATGCTACAACTTCTTGGAGCCACAGGTGAGAGTTGGGTGAAAGGTGGATACCTAGGATGGAAGAACAGCTCTGAAAAGGCCTTGACAAACCCTCATAACAGAGATTCTAGTCTTCCTGGATCACCTCATACCTCCCAGCCCTACAGTACTTTAATTGTGACTATATGACCCACAACAACCCTACTAGAGTTTGAGTTACCTGTGACCTCTTGAATCTATTTTCCTTTCAAGGACTGTAAGGTGGCTCATCTGTTAGATGTTTCCATAAGACACAGACATATCTTTTGAAGATACTGTGTAAATCACGATTGAATTGTAAATTTGTTTATCTTATTCTTAGTACTTTTACGTATACCTACTAGAAGTAAAAAAAAAATGCTTCTAAAAGTATATGTACTTTACATCTATAGATTGTTGACTAGGGATACATGTTATAATTAGTTGGAACTTGAAGAGTCTACCTTTCCCCCATCCCTCACCAATGCCTGTTGAAATAATAATTATTATTAATAAAAATAATAACTCACATTTATATAGTGCTTTAGGATTAACAATGTACTTTCCAGAGAATAGTGGTGTAAGAGAAGTAGCAGAGGTATTAATATTCCCATTTAACAGCTGATAACCTGGGAGAGGTTTAGTGACAAAGCTAGCAAATAAGAGAGCCAGAATACAGAAGATCACAGAATTAGAGCTGGAAGAAATTTTGGAAAACAGCTAGTCTAGCTTCCTTAATTTTAGGGATGAGCACACTGAGGTTCTGAGTGGTTAAATTATTTTGTCAAGGTCATAGAGGTAGTAAGTAGCAGAGGTGAAATTTGAACTCATAACATCTGAAGCCAAATCTAGTATTCTTTTCATTCTAGTCCAGTCCTCGTTCCACGTGCTGCTATTTTCAGGAGCACTTCCCTACTTCCAGCTTCTGGAAGTGACCTCTTCTTCCAAACTCTCATGTCACATTTTTCATGTTTTTTCTTATGCATTTAATATTATATTTGCATAATATACATATTATGCAAATATATATATTTGTATTGAATTAAGTTTGTATATTTTATTATTTGTATATTGTATTTATGTGTGTACCTATGTCATGTCTTCTGCTAGATTATAAACCACTCAAGGTCAAGGAATGAATTTTCTTTCACTTTGTTCAAGTATACTTCCCATAAAATTGTTTTAACTGAAGAAATTTTCCAACAAGCAGCATTGTCATTAGTACATTATAAGTAGATCACATTTGGCCAGATGCCCCAGATACAAATCCTACAATCTTAGACTGTCTGAGTTACCGATTGAGCTCTTCTCCCCGTGTGCCTATATTTATCTTTATCGTCTAGTTGTGTCCAACTTTTCATGACCCAACTAGGGATTTTGTGAGGTTTTGGGTTTTTTGGCAGAGATACTGGAATAGTTTGCCATTTCCTTCTCCATCTCATTTTTCCTGCTGAGGAAACTGAGGGAAACAGAGTTAAGTGACTTACTCAGGGTCGCACAGTTAGTAAGTGTCTGAGGTCAGATTTGAACTTAGGTCTTCTTGACTCCAAGCCCATGTGCTCTATCAATGGTACCACCTATTCCTTACTATCGCTTTTATAACATTATTTCTATGGATTTAACTGCCTCCTATAATGTTGTTTCTCCAGTATAATATTTACAAAATATTCTTGCACCATCCTTGACACCTAGCATGGTGCCTTGTAAACACAGTAGGTACTCAGTAAAAGTTTATTGAATTAAGTTTTTGAATTACATTATTTTTCTATACCCTATACTCATGGCTCTTTGTGAAGAAGAGAAAACTGGTGATGCTTACTCATGGACCAGTCATTGAAAAATGGAGAATCCAAAAAGTAGGATGTTGCCTTTAGCCCAGTTTGAGCAGACTTAGGTTCACATACCAACATCTTTCTTAAGGTATCTAGTTTTTAGACCAGAACTTCCTTGCAGAGCCAAAATAAACTTAGTGACACCTTTTCTGGTGTTAAATTTAAGTGGTCTTAATGACTTTATTCCATTCTTTGTCTTTCCTTTCAGGAAGAGAAAGGAACTTAGTCCTTTCTTTTGGCAAAATGAAGTTTACTTGTTGCTACATTCTAACTGGGCAGCAAGGTGGTGTAACGGATAGACCGCTAAGCCTGAAGTCAGCAAGACATCTTCCTGAGTTTAAATCTGACCTCAAACACTTAACCATCCTCTTTGTCTCAGTTTCTTCATCTATAAAATGATTTGGAGAAGGAAATGGGAATCATTCCAGCACCTTTGCCAAAAAAAAAACCCCAAATGGAGTCATGAAGCATTGGACATGACTAAAATGACTGAGTACCAACAATATTCTAATTGCTACGGAGTTTCTCTCTGTTAGAAAATGAATGCCATTAGTAATGGTTAAATCAAGTGAACAGAAATACTAAATAGACTAAAAAATTGCCCTTATTAGTTAGTGTCAAACTACTAATGTGATGATTCAGTGATGCCATTTGACTAAGAAAAACATTATGCGTTGTATCTAGTAATAACTGGATTTTCTAGGATTTGATTCATAAGATACTTAAATTCTCAATATATGTCTTTCCTATTATCATAAGACTTATAACATTAGGCATCATGCTATAGTATAGAGAGAACTGGCATTGGAGTCAGGAAGACTTGTGTTCAAGCTTAATGTCATCCTAAGCAAATTTCTGAACTAGTGGTCTAGATAATTCTTGAAGATTTCCAATTTTGTAGATATGCCAGTCTCCATAAGGAGAAAATGTTCCTCACTTGGAGTTCCCCAGGCTATGGAAAACACAAGGCTAGTCCAAGAAAACAAAATGAAACAAACCTATTAATTGCTTTACTTATTTGTATTTGCAGATCCCAGTGAAATCAGGTAACAGCCAAACCATCAGTATAGCCTTATCGGCTTCTAAAAGAATATTTTTGTTACATTTGAGTTTCAAGTGGTTTCCTTCCCTCCCAAACCCACATTGGAGGACAATATTTGACACAGATATCCATCCATCCATCCATCCATCTGTCCATCCATCCATTTATTTATCTATCTACCCTTCTCTGTGTGTAGATAGATAGATATAGATATAGATGAAACTACACAGTAGGTAGTTCCTTATCAGTTCTTTTTCTGGAGGTAGATAGCATCTTGCTTCATAGGTCATTTGTAGGTGATATGAATATTCCTATAACTCAGAAAGGCTTTGTCATTCATACTTACTCTTTGAATAATATTGCTTAATGTGTACAATGTTCTCTTGGTTCTGCTCATTTCAGTCTTCATTATTTGATGGAAGTCTTTCCATTTTTTACTAAAACCAACCTACTCATCATTTCTGATATTACAGTAGTGTTCCATAACAATCATAAACCACAATTTATTCAACTATTGACCAATTGCTGGACATCCCTTCAATTTCCAGTTCTTTGCCACCATGAAGACAGCTACTAAAAATAATTGAGAACATATAGGTTTCCATGATCACCTTGGGAAACAGACCTAATAGTGGTATTAGTGGTCAAAGGGCATACACAGTTTTACAACTCTTTGGGCATAATTCTGGATTGAGTGTAGGGTGTAGGGTGTGTTCAGGGAGGACCAGTACCAGTACCATTGGTGTGATGGCTGCTGAGTCTTTTTCAGGGCTCTTTCCACCTGTTCCACTTAACTCTCACCTGTGGCTCCAAGAAGCTGCAGCATGCGCAGCAGCCACACCCTGGTAAACCATTTCAGCAGATGGGTCAAACCATGTTGAGGGTAGCCAAGGGTTCTCAAACCCATTGGTGAGTTAGGGAGGTATCTACTCAAAGCGTGTGAAGACTTCATCTGGTGGAATGGGCTGGTGAGAACAATTTCTTCCAATGACCATGAAGGCAGATGAAGTAGGACATGTGGAGCGCTTAGAGCTTGGTTAGACACAGAAGATGCCAAGGTCATCCACTGCATCCTGAGCCATCACCAGTCGTCTTGACTGTGTCCTACCACTGGGCTATGATGATTCTGGAGGAGAGAGTGAGGCTAACGACTTCATGCAGCTCTGCTTCACTTAAATCCAATTCACACACGAATCAAAAGATATAACTCATACCATTTCACTATTATACCTCAAAGTCCTGTGGCAATAGGCAAGTGATGAAGCAACAGGTGTGGATACACTGGGAGCTGTAGTCATGACCCTGCATATAGGCGGCCCAGGCCATGGGGTCATTTTTCACTGACAGCAGCAGTGGGATTTGACAGCCACCTGGGTGTCTGAGCAACCTTTTAAGAATCATACTGCTCACCTCCTGGTGTGAGGATCAGCTAGAAAAAGTGCCCTAAACATTGCCTGCTTACCCAATCCTGGCCTGATTACCATGGTAGCCAGGGAATCCCACTATGCTGTCAAAACACAAAAAAATTTACAAAAACATCTGCAAAGATGATGACATTCACCATCAGCACATGGACCATACACACACTAATAGACAACGTAAAATCCAGTGAACCTGAAGGAAGAACTGCTCTTGTTGCAAAAGAACTCAACCGGTATCACATCCAAATAACAGCCCTGAGTGAAACAAGGTTGGAAAATGAAGACAAGCTTGCTGAAGTTGGAGCTGAATACACCTTTTTCTGGAGTGGGTGCAGGGAAGGGGAGCACCATAAAGATGGCATGGGTTTTGCAATAAAAACCAATCTAATCAGCAAGCTGGCATGCCTACCAAAAAAGAGTGAACGACAGGCTCCTGTCAATGCAATTGCCACTCACAGGGAAACACCATGCCACTATTATCAGTGCCTATGCTCCCATCATAACAAACCCTGATGAAGTCAAAGAAAAATTTTATGAAGACCTAGAGACCCTTATCATCAGTGTGCCAAAAGAGGACAAGCTTATAATTCTGGATGACTTCAGTGCTAGAGTAGGCTCAGACTACCAGACTTGGCAGGAAGTCCTGGAGAGGAATGGAGTTGGAAACAGCAACAGCAATGGTCATTTACTGTTGAAGACTTGTGCATTATGTGACCTTCTCATCACCAACAATGTCTTTCATTTACCTAAATGCAATAAAATTTTCATGGATGCACCCTTGCAGTAAAATAGATTATGTGATTGTAAAGAGAAGAGACAGACAAGGTGTGAGAGTGACAAAGGCTATTGTGCAGAGTGCTGGACTGCTCAAAGACTTATCCTTCCAAAACTAAATATTTGCATTCATCAAAAGTGCCACCCCCAAGGCAAAATGACTACCAAAGAATTAATGTCAACAAATTAGAGCTCTTCTCTGAGTGTGAACAGTTTGTTGCTAACTTGGAGGGAAAATTGAGCCAACACACAGTTGGCAACAGTGGAGCAGAAAAGGAGTGGCAACATTCAGAGATTTGGTGCACAGCACTACATTTGGTCATCTGGGTCAGAACACTCGCAAACACCAAGAGTGGTTTGATGAAACTGATGGGGAAATTCAGAAGCTGCTAAATGAAAAACGAGAACTCCACAGGATTTACCAGCAGGATAGTTCATTCACCTCTAAGAAAGCAGCATTTAATTCCATCAAAAGCAAAGTAAAAGCAAAGCTTAGAGAGATGCAGGATTCCTGACTCAGTAAGAAGGTAGATGAAATTCAGTTTTGTGCTAATTGTAACAGTCCAAAGTGCTTTTATCATTCCCTGAAAGGTATTTATGGACCAAAAACCTATGGTGCATCACAACTACTCAGTGCTGATGGAGCCACATTGATTAGTGATAAGTACATGATCCTAGAGAGATGGGCTGAACATTTCCATAGTGTTCTCAATAGACCATCATCAATCAATGCTGAGGCCATTGACTGTTTTTCTCACGTTGAGTCAATCCCTCCTTACTGAACTTCCAGCTGAAGAAGAGGTTTTGAGGGCCATTAGGCTCCTTTCATGTGGCAAAGCACCTGGTGCTGATTCTATTCCAGCTGAGATTTACAAGGTAGGGGGACAATTTGCTCATACAAAAGCTGACCGAAATTTCCCAGGTTATATGGCAAGAGGAGGTTATCCCCCAGGAATTCAAGGATGCCTCCATTGTCCATCTCTATAAAGGTAAAGGGAATAGATTGTCTTGCAACAATCACAGAGGGATCTCTCTCTTAGTCATTGTTGGCAAAATTCTTGCTAGAGTCCTTCTCAACAGGCTGATCCTTCACCTGGAAGACAGTCATATACCTGAGAGCTAGTGTGACTTCAGAAAGGGCCGAGGAACAGTCTGTATGGTGTTTGATACCTGACAACTCCAGGAGAAATGCCAGGAGCAGAACAAAGGACTGAAGACAATGTTTGTAGATCTGACTAAGGCCTTTGACACTTAGTTGTGAGGGCTTATGGAAAATTATGTCAAAGTTTGGTTGCATAGAGAAGTTCATCAATATTGTATGTTAATTTCATGATGGCATGCTTGCCCAGATTCTGTATAATGGACAAAACTCATGTGCCTTCTCAGTCACCAATGGAGTGAAATAGGACTGCGTGCTTGCTACCATGCTTTTTAGCATGTTTTCATTCATGTTGACAAATGCTTTCAATGATCATGAACACGGCATCAAGGTCAACTACCATACTGATGGTGAGTTCTTTACTTTGAAAAGGCTACAAGCCAAGACCAAAGTGGAGGGAGTATTGGTACATGATTTTCTGTTTCCAGATGACTGCACACTCAATGCAGCTTCTGAAGCTGAAACGCAACGCAGTACGGATCAATTCTCTACCGCCTGTTCTAATTCTGGCCTAATAATTAACACCAAAAAAACACAGGTGCTCCATCAGCCACTGCCACACCATCCATATGTGGAACCATCAATTACAACAAATGGAGAAGTTTTGAATGCTGTGGATAAGTTCACTTACCTTGGTAGTGTACTTTCAAGGGATATACACATTGACAATGAGGTTGATGCATGCATTGCCAGAGTTAGCTCAATATTTGGGAGGCTCCGAAAAAAAGTTTGGGAGAGAAGTATTAGACTGACTACCAAACTGAAGTTCTACAGAGCTGTTATGCTGATCTCATTGTTGTATGCCTGTGAAACATGGACAGCCTACCAGTGCCATGCCAGGAAACTGAATCACTTCCATTTCCTGTCTTAGGAAGATTCTGAGGATCACCTGGAAGGATAAGGTACCAGACACTGAAGTCCTTGCTCAAGCTGAACTGCCAAGTATTCAAATTATGCTTCAGAGAGCGCAACTCCAATGGGCTGGCCGCATTGTTAGAATGCCAAATGTATGCTTGCCAAAAAAGACTACTTTATGGAGAACTTGCATGGGGTAGGTGATCACATGGTGGCCAGAAGAAATGATACAAGGACACTCTTAAGGTCTCTCTCAAGAACTTTGGATTTGACTATGCAATGTGGGAGACATTGGCATAGGACTGCTCAGCATGGCATGCCTACATAAGAAAAGGTGCTGTGCTCTTTGAACAAAGCAGAATTGAGACAGCACAAAGTAAATGTAGGATGTGCAAATTTGGGATATCCACCCCAAATATTCACATGGACCATCTGTACCCAGCCTGTGGTACAGCATTCCAATAGGTCTGGTCAGCCACGGTTGGACACACTGAAATTTCGCTTTATCAAGGTGATGTCATGATGAAGGATAACAACCAACCAACCAGTGCCCCAATTTTTTCACATCCCCTCCAACATTTATCATTTCCCCTTCTGTCACTTTAACTAATCTGATAGGGGTGAGAAATTGTTGTCTCAAAGATTTTAAAATTTGCATTTCTCTGATCAATAATGATTTTGAACATATTTCCGTATGACTATGTGAAGTTTGATATCTTCCTCCAAAAACTGCCTATTTATATCTTTAAAACATTTATCAAATATAATGACTCATATTCTTATCAATTTGACAAAATTCTCTATATATTTGAGAAACAAAGCCTTTATCTGAGAAATTCCATTTAAAATTTCCCTAATTTTTTGCTTTCTTTTTAATCTTGATTATGTTGGTTTTATTTGTACAAAGCCTTTTTAAGTTTAATGTTATTAATTGTCCATTTGACAATTCATAATATTTTCCTTCTCTTTTTATTCATAAATTCTTCTCCTTTCCATAAATCTGAGGCATAATATGTTTCTTTTAATTTACTTATGATATCTCCTGGTATGTCTAAGTTATGCATATATTTTGACTTTATTTTGGTAAGTGGTGTATGATATTGGTCTGGTTTCTGCCAGACTGGTTTCCAATTTTCCCAACAATTTTGACCCAACAGTGAATTCTTATGCTGAAAACTTAAAACTTTACATTTGTCGAACACAAGATTATCATAATCATTCATCAATGTGTTTTGTGTTTCATTCTATTTCTTAGCAAGTACTGGATAGGTATGATAATTACCACCTTAAAATGTAGTTTAAGATCTGGAAATGCTAGACCTCCTTCCTTTACATTTTTTTTATTAATTTCTTTATATTTTTTACCTTTTGTCTTTCCAAATGAATTTTGATGTTATTTCTTCTAGCCAAATAAAATTATCTTTTGTTAGTTTAATTGGAATGGTACCGAATAAGTGGCTTCCTAATCAGCTTCTCACAAGAGTGATCACCAGGAACGTACGTATAGTTTTCGGATAGTCTGAGGTACAACGAGCAGAGTATAAAAACTGGGAGTCAGAAAACTGGAGTTAAAAATCCTTCCTCAGACTAGCTGTATAACTCTAGGCAAATAACTTCCTTTATTTTTAATTTGCCCATCTATAAAATGGGGATAATAATATTCTTTTTGTTTGTTGTATCATATGTGATATATGTAAAGTGCTTTGTATACTTTAGAGTTCTATGTACGCATAAGTGTATGCTATCTATTGTCATTATTATTTATTCTTATTATGTGAATTATAAAAGAAATCAGATTATGAGAATTTGAACATAGCAGGAAAGTGTTGAGATTTTTTCCCTTCTGATTTAAAGATATATCGTTAGTGTTTTGCCTACTTAAGCAAAAATTGTCAGAGCAATTCATGACCACTTCTAATAATAATCTGCCATGTGAAAAATTGAACATATTTTTAAAATAATAAGCCCTTCAAAAGAACAGTTATTAAAGAAATTGTGCATGGAAAAAATTGACAAAATCTGGATAAAACATTTTCCCCCACTCATGTTTGAGCTGGAAAAAAGAATTTTTTGGAAATGCTTAAAAGCTACTACTCTAATGTAGCAATACTTCACCTATTCAAAACTAGATTATCTTGTAACCCTACCTATTTGCTGCAAAGTCAAAAAACTAGAATGAAGTAAATAAGGACTTCTAGCAGCTAATTTAGATGTCACAAAATCTGTCTGAGGTTTATGAACTTTATGCATTGGGAAAGCCCTCCAGCCCCCATTTAGAGTTTAGTTGCTTTTAATTTGCATGTAGTTCTAATAAATTTACTATCTAGTTTTGAAGCTCCTAGCATATAAGAAACAATAAATTAGAAAGAGAAAGAGAGACTCTTATGGATGAAATGTAATAATTCTGTCACAGGAGGACAGTAGATTAGAATTAAGAATTCCTAAGTCTCTTCTCACTGTCAAATAAGAATGCCTACGATCATAGTGATGGATAGGTGAATGGAAAAAAATCTGTTTATTGCTTACTAGTTGCCAAGTGCTGTGCTAAGCACTGAAAATACAAATACAAAAGTGAGAGAGTTCTAGGCCTCAAGAAACTTACATTCTAATGGAGAAGATAATACGTATAAGGGAGAGGTGGCCAGTGGTGATCTAGTGAGTCATAGGTTGTTAAGTTGGTGTGTAGCCAATATACATAATCCTTCTAGGAGCATTGGTGGTACTGATTTTATTACTGCTCCCAGAGCAGGAAGTAGATAGAAACATGTCAAAGGAGATGGCAGGATGGCCCAAGTGGATGGATGGATAGGATTTAAAGCATAGTGAGGTCTGGACTGGCTAGGTCTTAGTGGGCTGAGCAAGTTTGCACTCACTCATCAATTTAGATCCCTACTCCCTAGGGCAATATTTCCAGTGCAGAGTGGATTAACTGTCCCAGCAATTAGGGGCATGATTTATGGCACTGGATTTATAGCCTCAGGGTGACAGAGGGTAAGATGACAAGCAGGCTCTGGTAGATGACCATAGAGGATGTGATCTCTTTTGACTTGGAGGACAAAGAATTTTATCTCCTTAAGGAGAACCTGCCCCAAGAAGACCTTCCTCCCTTCCCCAGAGCTAAGAGTAAAAAATGTTGGGATAGAGGTGGAGATTTCTTACCTTTCAAGAAAATGAATGAATGACTTCTCCCCACATACTTCATCTTGTACCAGAGATTGTTTCATTCGTGTCCCAGGCATTAAAACCCTTGAAATTGAACCCTGGGAGTTCTAAGTCATTAACAAAAGGTTATGTTTAGTATGTTACAAAGGCATGACAGTGTGCTACACATTTTAGAAACATTTGTATACTCAAATAATTAAAGTAATGTTTTTTTGTTTTTGCTTTAAGGGGTAAAAAAAAAAAAATTAGCTGGCTAGAATATTCATTTCCCAAGGGTTTCATAAACTAAAACTTTATTTCTTAAAATAATACCACATTTGTATAATACTTTCCAGCTTTCCCAGGAATTCATATATAAAATCTCATTGCACAACAACCCTTTCAAAGAAACTGTGAAAGGTCAAGGTTGCCGACTTTCCCCCCATTCAGAGGAAAAGATTATTTACCGAGATAGGTAGAAAACCCTTCTCTTTCCAAAACAATAATGCGATTAAGTTTCATAACTGTTTCTCAGAGATAGAAATACTCATTCAAATCCATTTCCTTTTCCTGACATTCTGATAAACAAGAAGTTATTTTAAGGTTTTGTGTGTGTGCGTGTGTGTGTGCATATGTGTGTTTACAGATGAATTAGAGCACTGTGAGATTGTTCGAGTTCTGTACTGCCTGAATTGGATTACCTACCATGAACGAGGTGGGCTACCTAGCATCACCCTTCACGATTGATTCAGCCCTGATACTCACACCCCATCAGTAACTTCTGCCCCTCTGTCTGTAGTGTGGAATGAATAGTTTCTCCCCAGACCTCCATTTAAGGAGAGAGCACAAAGGCCAGATAGCTTTTTCTATTATCTTTGGATCTTTCCATCATGGCCCTGTGCAGGGTTTCTCTCTAATCCTTACCCCTTTTTTCAGTTTCCTTGTGTTATCTTCTGTCAAGTTTCTTTTTCATATTTATATTCTCAGTGCTTAGCACTTGTGCCTGGCAATTAATAGATAATGAATGTTTATTGACTTAATAAATAATAATTCACTGACAATGAACTGCATACACATTTATATGAAACTTTAATTCGTTATCTCCACTAAACAGCCCTTTAGTTTAAAATCACAAAAGTGGAGACTGTTCTTCATTTGGTCACTTGTTTTGGTGAAACCATAAGGCTTGAACATTTTTCCTTTTTTAGTGTTTTCTCCCCATCCTTTTGGCCTCATGTTAGAGTTAATCCACCTCTCCAAGTTTGTGACATCCCTTAACGTGCTTCCTCATCTCTATCCTTGGCCAGTTTGTGCTTGCCCTGAATTTCCCACGAGGGTTCCAGTACATGCCACTAAATAAGCTATCTCAGTAAGTATACATATTAGAGAAAGGGGCTATTTAGATTGAAATGGCATCATCCATCCTCAGAGAGACTACATGGATAGTGTTTGATTGATTGTTTCAGGGATGAGGAACCCACGGCCTCCAGGCCATATGTGGCCCCCTAGATCCTCAAGTGCAGATCTTTGACAGAATCCCCTTTTGGGATTTTCTTGGTAAAGATACTAGAGTGTTTTGCCATTTCCTTATCTAGCTCATTTTATAGATGAGGAAACTGAGGCAAATAGGGATAAGTGACTTGCCCAAGGTCACACTGCTCATGTCAGGCCAGATTTGAACTCAGGTCTTCCTCATTCTGGGGGTGCTCTATCCACTATGCCACCTAGCTATCCCAATGATAAACATGATATTTAATTTTTTTTCTGAAATTCTAGCATGTTTCTGTTTATGTATATACATATTTTAAATGTTATATTTATGTAATCTCAGCAACAAATTTATTTTCCTTTTATAACCAGATAACCAAGTGCATGATGTGTTTTTCCAGTCACTTCTCTAGAAATGTACAATTCAAGGCAAGAAGGAAAGCAAAAATAGCTCCCACCTTCTTGTCTTCACATTGACTGTCCCTCTTACCCGGGCTGTTCTCTCTCTGTGCCTCTGTCCTTGTTACCATCCAGAATCGGTTCAGATGCCTCCCTCCGCAAGGGTTATTTCCTGGTTTCTTCACTTTTCCCCAATGCCTTGGCTATCAACGCCTTTCCATCCAGGATGACTTCTTTGCATGTACTATATTGGCACCTACTGTATAGGCTGTCTTCTTTATTTGACTATAAGCGTCTCAAGGCCAGGAGCTCTTCTGCTTTTGTGTCAATGCCTTTACTGCTAGCACAATGCATGGCACATAGTGGGTTCTCTAGAAATGCTTGTTTGATTGGCTGAGCCAGCATGAAAAGGGAGTGATGCTCATGGCAGTGCAGGGGATGCTGAGTCGTTCAGCATGACTACAGACTGTGCATTGAGCAGTGGCAACTGATGAAAGGTTAGATAGGAAGGATGGAGATACGGATTAAGGCAGACCTTGAAAGTCAGAAGGAAGGTTTGGACTTGATCCAGAAAGCCTGGGGAATGGATTAGACTTGAAACACAGTATTAGTTAGACTGGCATTAGGATAGGAAAGTAATATAGCCATAGGATATCTGTTGTAATGAGATACAGCCATTATTTATCTATTATTTATATGGCTTTCCTCCACTCAGGTCCTCCTCTGAGGCCTCACAATGATGTAGAGGTGACCCTGGACTCTTACGGGCTGAGTCAGCAGAGCCTGAGGTCAGATGGGTTCTTGCAAGCTGGAAAGACTTGGAGGATGAGCCCAGAGATGGACTTCACTGCTTGTCCTGAGGTGTTTCTCAGCTAAAGGAAGGAAAATTCAGTCTCACCAGAGGGCTGGGTAGTAAATGAGAAATGTTTTGAACTACAGCTACATGTAAAGATTACCAGATGTAGAAGTACAGCAATTGACATTAGTGGAGGGAGTACCTATACCAAGGAAATCCAGGTTCTTTGAAAGTAAGAAAGTACAAATGTTAATCACATTTGATGCTTTAATGGAATGTCAGTGTGATATAAATGGTGGCACATCAAATTCTCTGGGGACAAAGCCCTTTTTTAACAAACTCTATTCTCTTTTTACTTCCTTTAAAAAAAGGAAACCAAACACAATTTTCACATGAAGTAGAGCAAAGTCTCATGGATTCCACAGGAAAATAGATTTAGAGCTGGAAGAATTCTTCCTTAGAGGCCAAGTCCAACCCTCCCATTTTATAGATTAGTGAACTGAAAGCTAAGTGACTTGCCCAAGTCCTTAAAACTAGAAAGTATTAGAAGTAATATTTGAATTGAAATCTTCCTGACTGCAACTCTATCATTATAACACTATACTACCTAGCATCAGCTACCTATGACAAAAGTGTCACTCTATTTGGTCTTTTTTGATCCCTACCCATTTAAAGATAGTCAACCCTAGGAAAAGTTGTGAAGGTTTCTGTTTGTTTTCATCCTTTTCTCTGACCCCTTCATGTAAATTTTTCATCTTTTCTTCACATAGAGTACTCAGTCAATCCATAAACATTTATAAGATCCCTATTGTGTCTCAGATACTGTGCTAAGTTCTGGGGGATAGAAAAAGAGACAAAAGTTAGTCCCTGAACTCAAGGAATTTATAATCTAATGAAAGAGAAAATATGCAAACAAATATCTACAAATAATCCATATGTAGGATAAATAGGAAACCAAAAATAGAATTAGTGGGATTGGGAAAGACTCAATATAACCCTACTTCTCCCTCTCTGTGCTGAGGCCTTTCCCAAAACAAAGGTCGTTGTTGTTGGGTTGTTTCAGTCGGGTCCAACTCTTCATGTCCCTGTTTGGGGTTTTCTTGGCAAAGATACTAGAGTGGTTTGGCATTTTCTTCTCCAGCTCATTTTACAGATGAGGAAACAGAGGCAAATAGGGTTAAGTGACTTGTCCAGAGTCATACAACTAGTACGTATCTGAGGCCAGATTGGAACTCAGCAAGATGAGTCTTCCTGATACCAAGCCCAAGCTCTATACTGTACCACCTAGCTACAAAGGACTGTATTTAATGAGGGCAATGGAATGCTGATTTTTTAAAATTTATTTTCAATTTTTTGTTATTATTTAAATTGAGAAGAATTTAATACTTATAACTGGTTAAATTCCAATTCAGTTTGATTGAGCAAGCATTTGTTAAGCAATTATGTTTTTGATTAGATGACTGAAAACTTGTATATCTATTATCATTTAACTATCACTTGCCAAATCTGACACGTACTTCCATAAGCCACATGACTTAGAAGTTCCCCAGACAACTCTTTATTCCTTTAAGTTGCAGAGAAAGTGCTGATCCATACATACAGTTCTGACCCAGATGAGCAAATGCAGTGCTGTACACCAAATCTCTGAGAGTTGCTCACTCCTTTTCTGCTCCACTGTTGCCAACTGTGTGTTGGCTCAACTTTCCCTCCAAGTTAGCAACAAACTGTTCACACTCAGAGAAGAGCTCTAATTTGTTGACATTAATTCTTCTGGTAGTCGTTTTGCCTTGGGGGCAGCACTTTTGATGAATGCAAATATTTAGCTTGGAAAAGATAAGTCTGTGATCAATCCAGCCCTCTGCACCACACATTGCCTTTGTCACTCTCACATCTTGTCTGTCTTTTCTCCTTATAATCACATAGTCTATTAGATGCCAATGTTTGCTGCGAGGGTGCATCCATGAAGTTTTATTGCGTTTAGGTAAATGGAAGACTGTTGGTGATGGGAAGGTCATACAATGCACAAGTCTTCAGCAGTAAATGACCATTGCTGTTGCTATTTCCAACTCCATTCCTCCGTAGGACTCCCTGCCAAGTCTGGTAGTCTGAGCCTACTCTAGCACTAAAGTCACCCAGAATTAAAACTTGTCCTCTTTTGGCACATTGATGATAAGGGTCTCTAGGTCTTCATAAAATTTTTCTTTGACTTCATCAGGGTTTGTCATGGTGGGAGCATAGGCATTGATGATAGTGGCACGGTGTTTTCCTGTGAGTGGCAATCATATTGTCGTGAGCCTGTCATTCACTTCTTTTGGCAGGCATACCAGCTTGCTGATTAGGTTAGTTTTTTTTGTGTGTTTTTTTTCTCTTTATTATTATTATTTTTATTTTTAATGTTCTACAATCACTTCCTTAAAATTAAGATTTTATTCCCCCCCACACCTTCCCTCCACTACCCTCCTCCCTCCCCATGACAGCATACAATTCTGTATAGGTTCTACATATACTTTCCTACTGAGTACGTTTTCACTATAGTCATGCTATGTAGCTGCACTAAAATAAATGGATGAAATCATATAATGAATCAAAACATAATACACTAAACCCCCCCCACACACACACACAAACATGATCTGCTACATTCTGCAAATGAATTCCATAGTTCTTTTTCTGAGTGTGGAAGGCATTTTGCCTTAGAAAACCACCATTGGGGATTTTTTTTTTTTTTTAGTAAGTTCTTGCGTTATTACGAAGTTCCAAGTCTACCAGAAAAAAGTCTCACACACTGTGGTTATTGCTGTGCACAAAGTTCTCCTGGTTCTGCTCAGCATCAGATCATATAAGTCTTTCCAGGCCTCCCTGAAGTCTTCTTGTTCATCATTTCTTATGGCGCAATAGTACTCCATTACATTCATATACCATAATTTGTTCAGCCATTCCCCAATTGATGGGCATCCCCTTGATTTCCAGTTTTTGGCAACTACAAAGAGTTCTGCTATAAATATTTTTGTACATGTGGGACCCTTTCCCATTTTTATGATCTCTTGAGGATACAGTCCTAGTAACGATATTGCTGGGTCAAAGGATATGCACATTTTTGTAGCCCTTTGGGCATAGTTCCAAACTGCTCACCAGAATGGTTGGATGAGCTCACAGTTCCACCAACAATGAATTAGTGTTCCAACTCTCCCACATCCTCTCCAGCATTTATCATTTTCTTGTTCTGTCATGTTTGCCAGTCTTATAGGTGTGATGTGATACCTCAGAGTTGTTTTGATTTGCGTCTCTTTAATCAGTTGTGATTTAGAACACTTTTTCATATGATTATAGATATCTTTAATTTCTTCCTCTGAAAATTGCCTGTTCATATCCTTTGACCATTTATCAATTGGGGAATGACTTGTATTGTTACACATTTGAGTCAGTTCTCTATATATTCTAGAAATGAGGCCTTTATCCCCGAGCTTAGCCATAAAATTTTTTCCCAATTTACTACATCCCTCCGAATTTTGGTTGCCTTGGGTTTGGCTGTGCAAAAACTTTTCAGTTTAAAGTAATCAAAATTATCCATCTTGTATTTCATAATGCTTTCTATCACTTCTTTAGTAAAAAATTCTTCCCTTCTCAATAAATCTGATAAATACACTATTCCTTGCTCCTTCAGTTTATTCATGGTATCAATCTTTATACCTAAATGATGTACCCATTTGGACTTTATTCTTGTGTACAGTGTCAGGCATGTGTCTATGCCTAATTTCTGCCACACTTTTAACCAGTTTTCCCATTGTTATTGATATGATCAATAATGCTAATAGTTTTCCTGATATTGAACCAGCCCTGCATTCCTGGTATGAATCCTACCTGATCATAATGTATTATTTTCGTGATAAGATGCTGTATTCATTTTGCTAAAATCTTGTTTAAAATTTTTGTATCTATATTCTTTAGAGAAATTGGTCTATAATTTTCTTTCTCTGTTTTGTCTCTTTCTGGTTTGGGAATCAAAACCATATTTGTATCATAGAAAGAATTTGGGAGGACTCCTTCCCCAATTTTCAAAAATAATCTATATAGTATTGGAATTAACTGTTCTTTAAATGTTTGATAGAATTCACTTGTGAATCCATCTGGTCCTGGAGATTTTTTCCTAGGGAGTTCATTGATGGCTTGTTCAATTTCTTTTTCTGAGATGGGGTTGTTTAAGTATTCAACTTCCTCTTCTGTTAATCTGGGCAATTTGTATTTTTTAAAATATTCGTCCATCTCATTTAGATTATCAAATTTGTGGGCATAACTGATTAGGTTAGTTTTTATTGCAAAGCCCATGCCAGCTTTACAGTGCTCCCCTTCACTGTGCCCACTCCAGAAAAAGGTGTATCCAGCTCCAACTTCAGTAAGCTGGCTTTCATTTGCTAACTTGTTTCACTGAGGGCTACTATTTGGATGTGATACCTGTTGAGTTCTCTTGCAACAGGAGTAGTTCTTCTTTCAGGTCTACTGGATTTTGTGTTGTCTGTTAGTGTGTGCATGTTCCATGTGCTGATGGTGAGTGGAATCTTTGCAGATGTTTTGGTACATTTTTTTTGTGTTTTGACCACATAGTGGGATTCTCCTGCCTAGCGTGGTAATCAGGCCAGGGTTGGCTAAGCACGCAGTGTTTAGGGCACCTTTTCTAGCCCCCGTTCCTCACACCAGGAGGTGAGTAGTGTGATTCTTAAAAGGCTGCTGAGACACCCAGGGGGCTGCCAAATCCCACTTGACCCTATGGCCTGGGTTGCCTGTGGACAGGGTAGTAACTGCAGCTCCCAGCGTATCCACACCTGCTGCTTCATCACTTGCCTGTCACCACAGGGCTTTGAGGCATAATAGTGAAATGGTATGAGTGACGTCTTTTGATTTGTGTGTAAATTGAATTTGTGAGGCAGAGTTGCACAAAGTCATCAGCCTCATTCTCTCCAGAGTCATCACAGTCCAGTGGCAGGACAGAGTCAAGATGGCTGGTGATGGCTCAGGATGCAGTGGATTGGCATCTTCAGTGTCTAACCAAGCTCTAAGCGCTCCACGTCTCCTGCTTTTATCTGCCTTCATGGCCGTTGTTCTCATCCGCCAATGCCACCAGAGAAATTTCAATTAAGAACTCTTGACAGCAATAAAAAAACAGGTTCAATAAAAGAAACAAACAAAACCACTATATGCATTCATACTGACACATTTTATATGCCTATATAGTTATATGTTTGTTTATAAATAGAGACCTATGATTGCACTTGTAAAGGAACTCCTAGTGTAAGAACTGCCTTCAGCAGTGCAGATTGGTAACTTGCTGCAGTGTGTGTGTATGTGTGTGTGTGAGTGTGTATGTGTGTGTGTGTGTATGTGTGTGTAAACACATTTTATACATTTGTGTCTATGTAATGTATTACTTGAAATAATTATACTACTACCTTATAGGATTGTTCTGAAGAAAAAGCTTTATATAACTCGTTATATAAATGAAACTTACTACCTTTATTGTAAGTAACCCATTTACTTCTTCTTATTCTGAATTCCATACCAATTAAGAAATTGCCTCATGTGTTTGATTCGATTTGTATGTGGATTTGCACATCAGTAGTGATTTTTTTCCATTAAGGAATTATTCATGCTGGGACGTCATCTTTGTGCCACTTAAATTGATCCTGACATTACAAGGAAGTTGATAGATGAGAGTGGAAGAAAACTGGAATAGCTTAGATTCCCTCACTGTTGAGTGGCAAAAGCTATAATATTCTTCTCCTTTTTTGTTGTTCATTTGTTTCAATCCTGTTTGACTCTGTGACCCCATTTGGGATTTTCTTGGTAAAGGTGCCAGAGTGGTTTGCCATTTCCTTCTCCAGATCATTTTACAGTTTAGGAAACTGAGGTAAACAGAGTTAAGTGAGTTGCCCAGGGTCACACAGCTAATAAATATCTGAGGTCAGATTTAACTTCAAGAACATAAGTCTTCCTGACTCCAGGTTGGACAATCCCTCTGCTGAGCTACCTAATTGCCCCATTCTCCTCCTTAGAAGATCATTTAAAATTAAATTTAAATTAAAAAAAGAAAAGGATTCATGCCATAGTATTAGAATTTCTCTTCTTGTTGTGAAAAAATCTGAGTTGGAATTCTAACTCTGATACTTGTTAGCTGTGTGATGCTGGACAAGTCACTTGACCTCTCTGATTTCCAGTTGTTTATATATAAAATAGGGATAATGATGTTTACACAATCTTTTTTTTTCACAGGGCTATTATAAGAAGTGTGTTTTATAAACCTAAGGCATTATCTCAATGTGAAATTTGAAAAACTGATTTGACTGGGAAATTAAAAATGTATACATCTGCATCAGTCAGTCAGTAAACATTCATCATATGACTACTGTGTGTCTGTCAAGCACTGTGCTATGCACTAGGAATACAAAAAAGGGCAAAAAACAGTTTCTGCCCTCAAGTGCAAATAGCAATGGACAAATAAGAGGCAGAATAAATTGGAGAACCTCTGGAGTTTATTGACTAGAACTGGGGAATAGGGGAAAAAATAGTCAGATTTGCCCTGTAGGAAAATCAATTGGTTTCTATAAAGAATGGATTAGAATGGAGAGAGACTTGAGGTAGAGATACTAACCAAAAGTCTATTGGAGTATTCCAGGTTAGAACTGACAAAGACCCTATACTAGAGACTATTGGCAGTATCAGAAGAGAGAAGGGGGCATAAATGAGAGATATTACATATGTAAAATCAACAGCTTTGGCAACAGATTAGATGTAGAGGAGGGAAAAAAGGGAAGAATCAAAGATGACACCCAAGTTGTGAGCCTGGGTGATTGGGAGAAATGGTGGCACCCTTGGAAGTAATAAAGAAGTAAGAGAAAATGGAAAAAGATAGTAAGTTCAATTTTAGACATTCTTTTAGAGAATGGCATAGTAATCACCATTTCTTTAATTGGATCAGTAGAAAAAATATATAAAATGCTATGTATATATTGTTCAAATGACAGATTATCATCTACTAATTAAATAGCATTTAAATTATTTATTGGAATAAAATGTGGTTATAGTTATTGTTCAAAGAAGTGATGGAAATAGTAACTATTTTGCTAAATAAAAGAAAGAAAAGGGCATATTCAATAACATGAAATTATTTATTAAAAACCTTTTGAATGATATGAATGCATTTGTTTAAAGTTTAAGCACTTTTTCAATGTATTTTCATTTGCAAGTTAGACTTTATAGTGTATAAAATAGCTCTTTTAACAGTTATTAAACTCTTCTGGATAAAAACATCTTAGAGTTGATGATTAAATGGAAATATGCTGGTGGTGTTATAAGGCAGTTCTTACTCAATCAGAATTCTTTGACCTTGACACTACGTTTAAGTTCATTAATCTAATACTGTATCTACGAACCTAACGAAGTGTTAAGAATAGAACTTTCAATTTCAACATAATACTGCTGCTAATCCTTGACAATTGTGAAAAATACAGTTTTTCAAATGAAGTTTTTCTTCACACCATCTTTGCTTTTTTTTCCATTGTGTGTTTAGATAAGTTACTTACCTAAAGAACTCAATGAAAAAGCCAATTTCTTTTGGCAAATGGAACCATATTAGTGATTATTGCTATAGAACTTATTATCACTCCCAGACTATAAATGAAGGCTGCAACATCAGCCTCTCTTTACATATAGATTTTATAATCTTCAATAGTTCATGTGTCCCCGAGTATCAGCTATGAAGCTAAGACTTGGCACATGTGTTGAGACTTGGCATATGGGCAGAAAGCACCCTGTATCTAAGTTAAAACAGGTCCAAGGAGTGAACAGTTACTCTGTACTAATATTGCCACAAGAAAGGAAGCCTGCCAACATTCTGCCTAAAACAGGCTGATATAGAATTATTTTGGTTAAACTTTGTAGTTATAAACATTGTCCAGTGAGAGAAATTCTGTCACATGATGATTTTACAAAAAGGATGTCCTTACTTCTCACAGAGTCTTCAGAGTTTTTCCCAATTATCAGGGAAACGTGAAATGCAGGTCCACACTGAACCTTTGGAGGCCAAGAATAAGAAGTTCCATAATATGCTTTAGTCACATATTTCTTATCAGGCATGGTGCTTTCTGGTTACATTCCAATGAATTTTAATTTGTCTGAATTTAATGTGCTTATGTTGGTGGCATCAATATTTTCTTTCAAAGCAACTGTGAAAAGCCAGGAGCATTTCACAATGATATCTATGAAAAATAGAATAAGCCATGTCTAGCATTATTGTTATAGTAATTTTTTAAATGAATTTGTCTCATATAACAAGTTCTCACCCAGGGAAGGTTTATAACTTCTCATAACTTCTAATTAATTTAGTCAATATTTAATATTCTCCTATAAAATCCTCCTCTGATGCCTTTTCATGGAATGTTTTCATGATGTGAAATTGACCATAAGTCTTCAGAACCTATGGAAATGAGATGCAAGCTCTGGAAAGCCCTATACAGGAGGGAAAATCACCATCAGGAGAAACTGAGGAAATGCCCAGTACCTTGGGTGGATTCCCTGTATCAGATTTGTGGGAGAACATGGACAAGGTTGCACAGAAGATGCAGTTATTGACGACTTATGATCTGCGTGCATTGAAAACATCCAAATCTTGAGATGAGAGAGCCTTTCGAATGTTTGAGCAACAAGTTGCCAACTCACATAATAAGAAAGAGTTGAAAGTAATTTTGTAGTTGAAAGTACTATCTTGTCAAAAATTGCTAATGCTAATATTCAAGAATCCTTTTGTTAATATTTCCTTAAGCCTCATTTCTTGTATTGTTGGGGAAAATGGAATGTTTTTTCTCTATTTAGAAAATCCTTCAAAATAATTAGCAACTGCTTCATGATGTTAGGGCTAATTTTTATTTTACATTTTTTCCTACTGGGTTTTTATGGTTTTCAGACAGTCAAAACTCATTGGCATGGGGCCATAAGGAGGGTAAAAAAACACTAGACACTAATATCTCAGAGTCCACACAGGCATAAAGGACAAAGAAGATTAGGGTTGCTGCCATAATGATTTTTTGAAATATTTGTTCCTTATTTTCCCTGTTGATTTTTCTGAAAAAGAGTGATTCTGTATTCTTTCTCAGGCACAGTTTCTAATGGATTTGATAGAGCTTTTGTTTGAGAATACGCATAGAAGTGGGTCCTCACAGGGCTTAGCCATAGGATCCCTGTGCTTTATCCTCATCTCATATTTTCTGAGTTCCTGGTGCTGTGCGAGATAAGACATGTATTTTGAGTGTGTAGATTTCTCTTCAGGGAGCCCATAGTATTTATTCCTTTGTTTTCTAGATTCACCCAATCTCCTTTCCCCTTCGTAAATTTTTTTTGGTTATTCTTTCTCTGCTCATAAATTCATCTTCCTACTCTAAATTTGCAATTTTCCTCAAGTTTCGTCTCTCAGAAATCCTTTGCTGTTTTTCTCCAGTATCATTATATGAATTATCTGTCTTCTTCTTTCTTCTTGGTTCACTTGCTTGAAACTGATACTTGCTTTTGACCTCTGTTGAGTTCATTTCATGGCAACCATTTCTATTAGTCTGAGAAAGATCCCCATATCACCTTCAAAAACATCTTGGATGTTTCCCCAACTTTTTCTAAGATGGAATCTTTCTCCAATTATCTGGAAGCCTTAAGATCATTGAGTAGGTTAGAAAGGAGGAACAGAGGTGAAGAAAGAAGAATGCCATTATTCTAGACAAATGCTCTGTCTCCTCCTTGAAATTTTGAGGACATACTATCAAAGTGAGTATACCAGTCGAAACAAGTTTAAATATTCATCAGAAAAGGCATTGAGGAATATTGTCAAGGTCACATTAAACCGGTAGGTTACCCTCAATACAAATATAGTATCTTTTCTTGGCTGACTCTCCAAATCCCCATTTGCATTGACATGTTGGTTCCCCCAGAAGGCAGTTTATTACTTTACTTCTCAGGATTCTATAAGTAACTCTGAGGGATGGGGGAATTCTAATATTAGTACTCTTGAACCTCCACCCAATTTGTTCCATCTTAATTTCTCTACCTCTCCAGTATCATTTAACCAGTTAACACCTACCTCATATCAATCAGTCTGTAGATATCAATTGACTTTTATAAAAAAGTTCTTTACTGAGACAGTATGGTAATGACAGATGTTATTAAAGCCTCCCCTCAAACCAAAGTACCTTCTCTGTTTTTGCACATATTCAATCACTGGAGAGAATGATCTCAAACTGAAAGCGGTAGGTATAGAACATTACTCCAACTCACCCCAATTCAGAGTGTACTCTTTCTCCTGTACATACACAGAGTCCCTGAGGAGTATGAGCTCAAACTAGAGCACATAGGTATTGTCACAAACACAGGGAGAATATGTGTCTCCTAGGTATACCACCTGGCCCTGAGAATCCCTTTTTCCCTTTACAGAGTGAACTTCTGGGTGTGAACAAGTTGCTCTTTGCCAGCAGGATATAATGCCCTCAGATCCTAGGGGCTGGTGTCTCACTAGATTCAGATATTGTCTGTATTAGTTTCATTGCTAAGGGGACCTTTGATGGCTCTTTCAGTCTTTAGAAGCTCATAAAATTGTAACCTAGTCCATCCCCTCTCTGATCTTTGCTCACTTAAACTTTCTCTTGACTACAAAAATACCAGTGGAGGATAGAGGCTGTCAATCCCTCATCCTTGTCATGTGACCAGCCTATCTTCTTTTTTAAAAATTATATCACTTCTCCTATGCACACTGCTCATACCCACCATGCACCTCTCCATCGCTCTCTGGATAGTCCTTAACTTTGGTTCACAGACCATCATATTCCATGAATCACAGTCTATACAGGAAGAATATTAGTATTTAAAATAAAAAGATGGGTCTTCATTTCAGAGAAAAATGTGGGGTCATTAAAAATAGTTTTGTAATTTCCTGATGATAATCTCATCTCCTCTCCCTCTTCAATTCTGGCCCCAAGGCACTGCAATTTGTTTTCAAATACATATGCTAATGAAGAAGTTCTATAGGTTGTTCATTCATTTGCATATCATAGTCTGGATGCTAGGCGTTCTTCTTTCACTTGAAAGGTCTTATCAAGATCATCGCTTAATTTCTCTACCTCTTCATCCTGTGCAATAGACATTGGCCTATAAGCTATTATTTTCATGGTGACTTTTTTGCAATTAGTTATGTGCACTGCAATATTAGATGACCATGAAGTGATATGGGGGTTTTTTTCCCCTCTTTTACAGGAAATTTTTATTTAACCAAAAAAAAGTCTCTTGATACAACAATTATATTTCTCAGGTGCCACTCAATCTCTCTCCACACCATCTTGTGAGAAAAATTAAGGTGTTTCATTTAAAAAGGGGAAAAAAGACAACCCATTAGCCAATAACTTTATTTCTCCCTCTTGTCATCTGTTACCCAGAATTAATCCAAATGTGCTGATATATTCAACTTTCCCTGAACCAGTTCACTACACTAAAGTTCGCATGATGGAAGTATCCATTTCTCACAGGGAAATCACTTGCATTGCCTAAAAATCATTTTTGCTACATGTGATCTTGTTCCATCCCCAAGTGACATCTGGGTGCAACCCTCCCCTAGCTCACTCAATAAGGCCTATAGAAAAGGAACATTTCCACCTTCAGAGCTGAGTTAATGAGGAGCATTCATGAAGTGATTTGTGGCTAACTCCTTTATTTATCTATCCTAGGTGATTCTCTATGCCTTTCTTCCATTTAATTCTTTTTTTCTTGATTTGTTTATAGTGAGAACATCAAGATATAGTTGGCTCAGTTCCTTTTGTGTACTTGTTGATCATTGCACAAAAATATCACTTTTAGAATATCTCAGTTAAATTAGTGTTTATAGACTTAAAAACTATGTGATTCTTAACATTCCATGTGCCCTTTCCCATGGTCATTTCAGAAGCAAAAGGAGGTTGGATAGGTCTCAGGACTCTAAATTTATGGGTTTTTCATTTGGTTAGGGTGTGTGTACATGTGTGAGTGCCTATGTGTGTGGATGGGTGTTGCCATGGCCAAAGAATTCATGACTAAACTGACAATTTATTGATAATGAGCATTTCTGTAATGAACCAGGCTGGTCCTCAGAAAGCAGACAGCATTTGTGACTGGAATCTTACTCGAAATGTTTCTGGCACAGCAGAACCTACGAGAGTTTATGCTCCATTGGCAAGACCTTTGACAATTCAGGGTCACATCAATGTCACAACAAGGCACTGGAGTAAGACTTTGTTGAATCAGATTATGGTAAAATAATGCTAATAGATTGGGGTTTTCTTTTAAACTTATATTTAAGTGGTTTCACATTTGACTTGTGAATATAAATATTATCTTCTGGTTATAATACTGTAAGAGTATTATATTCTAAAATATAATATTCTATATTTTATAGCACTAGTATTATTTCCCCATTATTACATTAAAAATTCCATTCTTCTTATTATTATATTGTAAATTCCCATTAGTATATTAAAGTCAACATGTGTAGTTCTAGTCCTTTAATTGCCTTGTAGGTAAAAAGAATTTCACTATAAGACATTGTAATAATTTGCTCATTTCCCTTTTAACCTTTTGGGGAAAAATACCATGCATTGCAGCCTTACTTATTTTTCCCTTTCATATTATCATTTCTGCTTTGGGGCTTTTCTGTCCTCCCACTCCATCCCCATGAATTCAACACATATGCACATACTCATAGCAATAGTATGTGAAGTCATTGGACTTAGGAGGACCCAGGTTACATACTTCGCTATAAAGGATTCTCTCCCCTTAGTTATGCTATGACCAACAGTCTCCAACTGACAAAATGGAAAGGAAAGACTGACTTTCTGGAATCTGAGATTTCAACTGGAAGGTCACTTAAACCAACCCATTGTCTGAGCACATACCCTCCAGAGTATACTCAGTAAGTGATCATCCAATCTCTGTTTAGATATCAAAAATTAAACTTTAGTGACGGCAGATTCAGAACATTGTGAGATATCCTATTGCATATTGACAGTTCTACAGTCCCCTTCCTCTCATCCATTGCTCCTGGTCATGCCCCTTAGAATGCAGAATGTATAAGCCCTCTTCCATTCTTAAAGTGTTCTTTATGTATATCTCCCTTAAGTTTCTTCTTCTTCAGAATATATCTCCTCAGTTACCATGCTCAGTCCTATACAACATTCACTTGTATTAATAAATCTGTTAAAATGATCTCATGAAGAAAGTGGACAAAGATTTCCAAAGTTACAGTAGCCTGGCCCACAAAAGTCCTGCCTGATGTGACTAGGTTAACATCATGTTCCATTCCAGCGGACTTATCCCTCCCTCTGCCTCCTCCTTCCCTGCAGTGGGTTTAGTCAGAACCAAGCCACACACAAAGGTTTGGTTTTGCTGACATTGGGTTGATGAAGGTAAGATATAATTTTAGAGAACAAAACATTATACAAAATACCACATTACAGTATGTTCTCTCTTGGAGAAAATAAGGGTGTAAATACTATGCTGAAGAACCTTCTCCTGTGCCCCAGTGCAGCTCTCTTTTATAATTAAGCTATCATTTTCTCTTCTCCTATACTTTCCTTTTCAGCCTTGCCCTCTGGTTAGCCATTTTTGCTATTGTGCATACCTTCTCTTCATGCCTTAGGAAAGTAATAATTTCTGTGTTTCAAGATGTTCCCTAAAAAAAGCTTATTTCCATAAGTGGAGATCACAGCAATAGAAGATCACTAAAGAATGGTGGGGAGCCGAATACACAACTCATTCAACAAATGTTTGTTAAGACCATGATATGTGCCAGACACTGTGCTGGGCATTGATGAAACCAAGACAAAAGCAAACAGTTCTGGCTTTCAAAGTGCATGAGTAAACATCATGTATACATACAAATGTGATGAGGTCTGCCTCACAGAGAATTATCAGGGTTGTTTTTCCTGGTTGGGCTTAATTAAATGGGATGGGTAGGGGAATGGATGACCTTAGAAAGCAGCAGGACCAAAATAGGCTTCCTGTGTATAGGAGCTGAACCTTGAACTCAAGTGTTGAAGAAAGCTGGGAAGTCCCATTGTCTTATCTAATTGGCAGTTGTGTGAGGGGTGAATTGGGTTGGAGGTGGGGATACTAGTGGGGAGGTGACTGTAATAGTTGTGGGAAGAAGTGACAAAAACCCAAAGTATAAGAAAGCTGAGACAAGATTGACAGTTGAGAAGAGGGTTGAAGCAAAGTGGTCTTTGAAAAAGACTACATCATCTAGTTCAACTCCATCAATTTACCAGAGGGGAAACTGAGGCCCAGAAAGGTCATGTCTTGTCTTAGTTCACACAGATAGTAGATGACAAAGCTTATAATTGAAGGCAACCAGATGATAGTGTTACTCTATCGTGAGTGGGTTATGACCAGAACAGTTGGATTAGTGTATTTCAGCCCATCTATGACTCTTTCTTGCCTGGGAGGTGATGCTGCACCTCTCTATGATGGACCACCCTACCTAACTACTGTGTGACAGACTCATGTGTGTGTTACTCTTAGTTCCCAGGAGAGTATTGCTAATGAATTGCTCTCAGCAAGTCTTTACTGTATTCTTATAGCCCAGTTTGAAGTTGCTCCACTTTAATAGAGAAAAAATTATTTAGGTTAAGACAGAAGCATGCACAGTTTCAAAACTGATGGACCTGCTTTCCTATGCTCTAGAAACCTCATTGTTCATTTTCTGTCTCTACATTTGAAGATTTTTATAGTAGAGAAAGATATTATATAGAGAGAAGACATCTGACTGCAGGACATTGAATATATCATCTACGGGTAGTCTTAGTACCATATCCACATGAGAGAGGATAAACCCCAAGTGCCAAATTAATGTGGTGATCCCTGATTTCTTGTCAATATCTTTTATGTAGTATGGCAGTTAGGTAGAATAGTGTGTACATACATGTTTATACACATGTATACATACATGTATGTATATACACTATCCATAGTATAACTGACAACTGAGAGGGAGAATCTTTCCTTTTAGGGAAGTATTATGGGGAAGTAGGGATGTATTTTAGTATATATCAATTATATATTTGCCCCTTCCAAGGGGCAAATATTGAAAGAAACAACAGACTTTGAGAAAAATGAGATTCTATAGGAATCTTATAGGATAAGATTCATGTGTGTGTATATGTATGTATACATAGATATAACATAATTCTATATAGGATCATATATAGAATCTATATGTACACACAAACACATATATTCCTCTGTGTGTGTATATGTGTGTATAACATATTTGGAGTGAGGAAGTAAGTTCAAATCTTACTTGAGACTGGGGTGGGGAACCTGTGGTTTTGAGACTACATATGGCCCTCTAGGTCCTCAAGAGTGGTCCTAGGACCTAGAGAGCCACATGTGGCCTCAAGGCTGCAGGTTCCCCATCCCTGCTTTAGGCATTTACCATTATTTAAATATTTGAATTTTTAAAATTGGTTTTCTTACACTTTCAGTTTAAACTTCCAACAATAAAATTGTTGAAGCAAAAAGAATGACTATTTTTGTAACTTTTATTATGTACTGCTGGATTGCTCTCCCCCCATTATATATACACATATGCATACACACACATATATACACATGTGCTTATATAGATACATATATGTACATGTACACACATGTGTATATTTTCTGCAAAATTCAATCAGCAATGAATGTGTATATATATTTCTAACCAGTCTTGCTAACAGAGTCCCTTAAATTGTCTTTGTGAATTTTGTGGACATAAAATAGAATCTCAAATATTTTAACTCTTCAGTTCTTTGATATTAGTGAAGTTAAATATTTTTCCAGGGTTCCACTTTATGACCAATTTAGCAATGGGATTATGGGCAAATTACACCATGCCTCTAGGCCTCAGTTTTCTTGATTTATAAAATGATGGCATGGAACTGTAAGTAACTTCTAAGGTCCCTTCTGCTTTTATAATTCCATACATATAGAAACCTAATATAGTCCTTTGTTGGTGAACAATATTCTCAACATTATACCAACAACTTTAACCTGACTAATCATTTCTTTTTATTTTAATCTAGACTTACCTAGTAGCAGCCACAGCTCACGTCTATTAATGGCATTGACCTTTTAAAAACTGTCGTTTAGCAGTAATAAATCCCATGAACATGTATTGATATTACCTATACTTTACCTTCATTCTGCTGGCTATTAATTGATAAGCAGCAGGGCAAGCATGACTTTCCTGATTATAATTATGAAGGCAAATCAAGCTCCCATCTACCACCTCTCCACAAATAATTTCCCTGACTAGAGAAAAGGGGATATGGGTAAATATCTAAACATAAACTGTGTATCTCTACCCAAACAACACACATGAACCATGTATCAATCTGTAACTATTTTTATAGATATCATATTAAGACTAAAGAGGAAGAATTATTAGCAAATTCATTAATTAAGGGTCATGTTTACTTTCCATTTTTAAGGGTAATATGGTCTTTAGCATCTTGTAGAAAGAGAGAATGTTGGTGGGTTTCACATCTACATTTCCCTGCAGGGACCCAACTCAGTCAACATTTCATAACTATCTTCCTGGACTATTGCATGTTATGCTCACTCACTCCCACATGCTTACTTATGGTCAAATAGGACTACTTGCTATTGCCCATACATGACATAAAATTCTCTGTCTCCATACCTTTACACAAGTGGTCACTTGCACCTGGAATCCCATCCCTCTTCACCTCTGTCCCTAGGAATTTCTAACTCTTAAAAGCTCAACTCTTGTACAATCTGCATTACGGGAGTGCTTACTCATTTAGCCAGTTGTTACCTCTCTCCTCTGCTCCCAGAAATTGCTTTTTCTTTACTTTCTTATCTATTTCCATGCTGTTTTGTCCTCTTCCTCCCCCCACCTCAGTAGAATGGAAATTCTTGAGGGAGCAAAGATAGGTTCAATGGATAGAGCACTGGTCTTGGAGTCAGGAAGACTTGAATTTCAATCGCATATGAGATGTATACCAAGTGTATGACCCTGGTCAACTCAGTTAACTTAAATCTACCTCAATTTCTCATGTGTAAAATGGGAATAATATTAACAATTACTCCCCTTCCTCATTGTGAGGATCAAATGAGATATTTGTAAAGCACTTTGCAAATCTTAAACTGCTATATAAATGCTGTGTATTTATTATCATTAATTATTCCCCAACAATGATCATAGTGCACATGATAGCAACTTAATAGTGATAAATGTTTGCTGCATTTATTTGAAAAAGAAAAGAGATTATCCTTTGCAGAAGATGATAGACTTTGTAAACCTTAAAGCTCTGTATAAATGTGAGTGCTAAGTGGTAAAGTGGATAGATGTAATGGAAATCAAAATAGGATCTTTTACTGTTTTTGTTTTAGTATAATCAAGTACCTCTGATTGAATCTTGCCTTTATCAATCAAGAGTCTTTACATGGAGTAGTACAGAAACAAGAGTTTTTATTTGTATCATTAATTATGTTAAGGTGATTAAAGATCTTTCCCACCCATTGATGGACCTGCCATTGTTGGAAGCTTGATTAGGGGAAGCTGTTTTGTAGGAAGGTCCCAAGTATCTTTTGATTTTTCTGTTGAGGCACTGGGTCAAAGAGTTGTGTTGCCCTCTGTCTCTAAAAAAGGTATAAATACTCTGAGTTGAGGTTTTTACTTTGGGGCTTAGTTTTTGCAAGAAGATTTGAGTGCCAGAGGAGGCCTCTGGGAAGCCACTTTAAGGAGCCCCCTGGCTTTGAGAACCCAGATATCATGCTTCTCTCTCTGGTGAGACAGCTGTACCTGTCTGTTGAATTGTGGTCAGGCAGAGGAAGCCATGTCTGTGGATTACTTTAGGGCTTACTGACTGGAAATGTTTGTTTGGCCAGATGAGGACACTGGGAAGCCACTAAGCAGGCCTCTGGCTTTGAGAACCCAGATGTCGTGCTTCCCTCTCTGGTAACTATGGTCAGGAAGTTGTGGTCCAGTTGTCTGTTGAATTCAGGCAGAGGAAACCATGTCTGTTGATCTTTTGATTTCTCTGTATTTTCTTTGAAAGTTAGGGTGCTGACTCCCCAAAGTAACTGAATGTACTTGGTTAAAGGAATGATACATGTGCTTGATTAAAGTGATTATTAACCCCTTGAAAGTTGTTTTCCCTTTATGAAAGTAGATCTAAGAACCTGTGATAGCAGGTCCCCCTGTGCATGTTGGGGTTGCTTACTGATACCATAGAGCACTGGGCCTGGAATCAGGAATGCTCATCTTTAAGAGTTCAGTTCTGGTGTCAGACACTAGCGGTTTGACCCTGAACAAGTCACTTAGCCCTATTTGTTTAATCTACTTCCTCATCTGTAAAATGAGTTGGAGAAGGAAACGGCAAACCACTCTAGTATCTTTGCCAAAAATCCCCAAATGGGGTCACGAAGAGTCAGACACGACTGAAAGCATTCAACAACAAATTATAAAAGGACCCTTATTTAATGAATGTGGTAATTGTTCTTCCTTGTTTATAGTCAGTAATCCTGGTCCAGGGTTTAGCCATAGGGAAAAACAAAACCAGAACTATACAGCTGACACTAGAAAGATTTCTCTGTAATGACCTGAAAATACCCTGTAGAGAGAGGTCGTGTCCAGAAATGGTGTTTCTTAAAATAAACACTAGTAACCATGATTTCATTCTCTATCTTTCTTAGGGACTTTTACTCTGCTAAATCATTTTTGTTTCTAACAGTCTTCCTAGGATTTTCTATACTTTTGACCTCCTGCACAGTTTCCTGTTGTTCTCATTTTCTTTTCTGTAAGAAAAATAGTTCAGAGTCAAAATAAAGCAAGTGATTCAGTTAGCCCAGTGGGCCATATTCAGTCCTCAAATGAACATTTCTTACTAAGGCTAAGGAGGAGATGGAGAAGAACAAAGGCATTCCCATGAAGGGCATATAGTGAAGGTCCTCTGTATCTACTAATTCATAATTGATATACATAGACTATTTGTGATTCATATTTACAGTGTGCTCAGCCAACCTGTCACTCTCTTCCCCAGGTGATGATTGACTTTGTTTTCATTAGGTTTCAGTTGCAAATGGAGAGAAGGGGAGGAATGAAGAGGGTGTGACTATAAAACTAAGTACATGTATTTTACTCATCTGGAAAGATAAGAGAGAGAGGGCAGAAAGAAAAAAAAATAGACCTTCTGGGAGAATAGGAAGAGCCCAGAACTTGGACCCAGAAGAGCGGGTTCCTGTCCTATAGAAGCCACTACATTTTATCTCTTGGAGTCCTAGTTTATTCCTGTATCATAGGGATAATTACACTAGCTACCTTGCAAGATGGTTTTGATGAAATAATAATAATTGACATATATATATATATATATTGCTATGTGCCAGGCACTGGGATAAGTGCTTTACAGTTATCTCTTTTGATTTTCACAACAACCTTGGGAGGTAGGTGCTATTATCATCCCTATTTTACAGCTGACAAAGGTTAAGTGACTTGCTCAGGGTCAAACAGTAAGTGTCTGTGAATGGATTTGAACTAAGATCTTCCTGATTCTGGGCCTCATGCTCTCTTAGAGACTACCTAGTTTTCTCAGCGTTCTCTAAACTGAAAACACTTCAATGCCTACAAGATCTGTGGTTTTCTCTGTGTGGGTGATCTTTCCACCAGCGTTCACCATGACTCCTCAGAGACTTAGTAGCTGGTCTTTCAGAGTTGCTTGGCTTAAAAAGAACACTCACTTTCAATAAACCTATTACGGAACCAGTCAAATTTAGTGAGGCTGGCCCTGTGAGAAGTCATTAATTTGAAGCTTTTTCAGCTTAGTATGACCTGCCAAAGACTATGCTCTACAGACAGGGTTTTCAAGAACCTGGATTATCTCCATGTCACTATAAAGTGCTACGTGAAAAATCTGCTCTTAACTTCCTGGCAAATTAGATAAGGGTGATGTCTACCCAAAGAGGGGGTGTTAATGGCCAAACTCAGTGAAGGGACACAAGAAGATTTCTAGATGACCTCGAGCACTCTTCAGTTCTAAATCTGTGATCTAATGATTGAGATATCCCCATAAATTAATACATTCATTAAAAAATATCATTGGCCTCAGAAAAGGATAAGCCTCATTTATCCCTTGATATGAATTACTTTAATCAGTTAAACTTGAGTTAAAAATTTGGAGTTTGATTGAAGGAGAAAATTTCTTAGAAGGGAAAGCAGACTTAGGTGGAGTTGAGGTCTTTGGACTGTGAGAGTAGAGGCAGCATAAAGGCTCTAACATTCCAGGAGACACTAGGAAAGGATTCTAAAAGTGGAAAAAAAGGTAAGCACAAAAAAAAATTTTTGAAATTGTGCCTGGGACCCTGAACTATACAGAACTGCCATAGGTTGACTTACCACTTCAATCAATCAATGAACATGAATTCATTTAGCACCTCTGTGAGCAGATCCCTGTGCTAACTAGTTTGTTAACCTCAGTTTTGCTGCATTCAAAGCAACCTCCCTAATTTAGGCTATATCAGTTCAGTGTCTCAACGTTCAGCCCACTATCACCCTATCCAATTTCCCTGCCTTTGTGAGGAACAGTACAGAGGTGGGGGATGGGAAAACTGAAAAAAAAATAGGAGGGCACATGCTTCTTTTGCCTTTTTAAAAAAATTAATAATAATAACAGCTAGCATTTAGCATTTTTCTTGTCAGTTTTAGAATTCATGACTCCTACTGCCCCCATTGAATTGATCACATTTTTAAAAAATGAATAATAAAATCCTCATTACAAACATACATGGACCAGCAAAACAAATTCCCACGTTGGGCATACCAGAAAATGTAGTCACCGTCTGCATTTTAAGTTCATCAGCTGTCTGGCAGGAAGTGGGTGCTGTGTTTCATCTTCAGTCTTTTGGACTGTGGTTTATCATTTCATTGCTCAGAATCTTACTTTATAATGTGATCATATATATGCATATATGTATATATACGTGCATATACATATATATCATTATATAAATTGTTCTAGTTTTACTCACTTTGCTCCACAAAGTTTATAATTTAATTCTGAAATCATGCATTTTGTCATTTCTTATGACATGATATTGCATTATATTCATATGAAATAATTTGTTTAGCCCTTCTCTAATAGGAGGACACCTCCCACCCCACTCACCCACCTGTTCCCTGATCTCAGATGTCAATTTTTGGCTACTGAGATACTATTAATATTTTTTAGGTCCTTTTCTTCTTTCTTTGATCTCTTTGTGGTATAGGTCTAGGAATGGTATTGCTGGGTCAAAAGGCAGGCAATGTTTAGTCATTTTTTTACCACAGTTCCACATTATGTTTCAGAATGACTGAACCAATTCTCAGATCCCCCAAAATTGCACTAATGTGCCTATTTCTCCACAGCCCCTCCAACATTTATCATTTTTCTCCTTTGTCATCTTTGCCAGTCTAATGATTATGAAGTGGAACTTCAAAGTTGTTTCAATTTTCATTTCCCTAGTTATTAGTGATTTAGAGCACATTTTCATATTGTTTTTGATAGCTTGCATTTCTTTCTTTGAAAACTGCCTATTCAGGTACTTGCCCGATTATCTCCTGGGGAATGGCTCTATGTCTTATAAATTGGAATCAGTTCTTTTGCAGAACACTTTACATATATTATCTCATTCGATCCTTACAACAACCCTGTGAAATAGGCGTTATTATTATACCAATTTACAGATGAGAAAACTGGAAGAGGCTAAGTGACTTGTCTGGTGTCACACAGCAGCTACACTCTTAGATAAGATTTGAACTCAGGCTTTCCTAATTCCAGCCCTCTATCCGTTATGTTATCTTGCTCTCTAGGTACAGTAGAATTTCCCTATGCCAGGAGATTTTAACCTTTCTGATGACATGGACCCCTTAAGCAGTCCAGTGAAGCATATATAACCCCTTTTAGAATATAATTCTTAAATTCATAAAGTAAAATACATAAAATAAAATTCATAAAGTACAATGGAAACCAATCATATTAAACTCCAGTTTTCCAGATATTAAAAAAAAAACCAAGTTCTAAGGCCCTACTTTAACAATCCATGCTCTTTGTATAGGACCTGTAGAATATATCCTCCTGCAGTCTACTATATGTTTTTAATAAAATAGATGAGCTCTTATTATGAGTTGGATTGCATTTGGTTTTGTCATCCTACATGGTCCCTTCTCCCATGATTCTTTAGTGATAGTTTCTAGTTTGGGAGTTAGAGAGATTACTTACTGTCATTTTTTTTAAAGTAAATTTTAATATAAAATATTTCAGCCAAGAGGTAATACAACAAAATTTTCCAAGGATAATATTCCATTTAAAAAACTTCTGTGATGTTTTAAAGTTTTGTTTAAAGTGTTTTGATATTAATTGAATCCTTTACATTTTTGGAATACTTATGAGGGTTTTAATTAAGTGTATTACTCTGAACAAAATGGTACTACACAGTGGCAAATCTGCAGAATCAGAGAATCACAGACATAGTGGAAATACAGGGAATTCAACCAACTTAAATTTTAAGAATCATGTCTAGAAGATGGAAGTAAGGATGGGTAACAAAAGTCCTCAAAGAAGTATCAGGAGTGCTAAAACCCAGAATTAACTGAGGTTGGCAAGAAAAGCTAAGGATTATTTGCTTGTTTTAGCTATATTGGGGGAAGAAGAAGAAAAAATAAGGATAAGACCACTTTTTGATTTGGATGAAATAACGATAAGAAACAACGGAAAAAAAAAAAACTACTACTCAGGTCTTATTTTGACAAGAAGAAAGATTGTTGGACTAGAAAGGATAAAAACCAAAATGGTTAATATCCAAGACAAATTTGAGGATAGTAAAAGAATCTTTAGTTATCCTGAATAAGTTTGTCAACCAGTCTCAGATGAATTACATCTTGGAATACTGAAAGAATTAGCAGGTCTGGTGGTTAAGCTGTGGTCAGTTATTTTGGAAAAACCATGGAGAATGGGGAAGGAACCTAGAGAAGAAAAATGTCCTGATTTTCACAAAAAGAGAAGAAAATGGAATCTGAATAATATAGGTCAGTGAGCTTGACTTCAGTTCCTGACACAATTCTAGAATATATTATTAAAGGAACAGTAAAAATATTGATCACAAAATTCTTCCATGGCTTAAAAATAGATCAGGTTAGACAAACTTTTTTTTCTGTTTTTCTACAATAAACCTTAAACTGGTTGATCAGGGGAATACTATATATTTAGTTTGCCAAGATTTTGGCCAAACATTTGTCAAAGTCTCACATGCTCTTCTTGTAGATGGAATGGAGATATGTGGGCTAGATGTTACATGGGTTGGGAGGTCAAATGTCCATATGGAAAGATATTCTATTGGCTTGGTTTTAACCTGGCATAAGGTCTTTAGCATATTGCCCAGGGATGTGAGTTCATTCCTGAGCTATTTACCATTTTATTAATGACTTAGATGAAAATCAGAATCCAAATGTTTTTGTCAGTCTAGAGTATTATGTTCAATCTAATTTTATGAAATTAAGTAGGGATCAATGTAAAGTCTTATACTTAGGTTCAGAATATCAATTTTATAAGGATAAGATAGTCAGCTTTAATACATAGCACTTCATCTGAAAATAAGATTTGGATTTTTCATGGATTGTGAGCTTAATATTGATCAACAGTATGATAATCACAGGCATAAAGGCTAATGTGACCTTGTACACTATATTAAAGGAGGCAAAATATCCAGGATAAGAAAGTAATAGTTTTGCTGTATTTTGTATTAGACTCCATCTGGAGTATCATGTTCATTTCTAGATGCTACATTTTAGGAAGGACATGGTAAGTCAGATAATGCTCAGATAAGAACAACTGCTATTGTAAAGCGTCTCAAGAGCATGCCACATGATGACGTATTGAAGAATTGGCTATATTTACCCTTAGGGGATATGGGATAGCTATCTGTAAGTATATGAAGTTCCATCATATAGAAGAAGGATTAAATCTGTACTATTTGACCCCCAAAGGAACAGTGGATGCCTTGAGGTCTCAAAGAGGCCAATTTAGATTTGATATAAGATTTTCCCCTAACAATTAGGGCCTTGCAAAAGTGGAACAGGTTTCCCAAAAGGCAGTGGGTATACTTTCAATAGAGGTATTCAAAGGCTCATAGACCACTTGGTGGAGATGCTATAGAGGAAATTTTTGTTCAGGTATGATTTGGACCACATAGCCTCTCAAGTTCACTCCATGTCTAAAATCGTTATTTTGAATAACTTGTGCTAATTTATAATTATTGGTGAAAATTGGTTCTCGTCTTTGTCTTTAAGCTTTTCCCAAGGTAATTAACATCCATTTTATTTTTGTATTAATAATTTTACATTCCTTTTTTTGTCCCCAAAGGAAGACCCATAAGAGTTTATAGGATTTAGAGATAGAAGGGAACTTAGCTTTCACCTAACCTAACTTCATTTTTTTATATGTTGCAATTGCCATCCACTGAGGTTCACATATGCAAATGGAGAAGAGGGATATGGAGGTTACAGTTTACAAGGAAATTGTCTGTGACAAGGTGTACAAGATCAGTAAACATACTTTCTCTCATTTTCATAGGAATGTTTTTGTGGAACAAGAAACTCCTATCAGAGAGAGGGAGGGAGGGAGGGAGGGAAGGAGGGAGAGAGAGAGAGAGAGAGAGAGAGAGAGAGAGAGAGAGAGAGAGAGAGAGAGAGAAGGGAAGAAAGAGAAAGAGGAAAAAGGGAGATACACAGGAAGATTTACAGAAAGAGATATACAGAAAGGGAGGGCAGAGAAACAGAGACAATGAGAGCAAAAAAACAAGGCCCTCTCAGCTTCCTCTCAAACTTTACAGAGAATGAGAGAGAGCAAGAGTCTTCAGATTCACCTCTAAGAAAACCTTAGTGTTCTAACTCGAGTTCTCAGTTTTTTTTCTCCTCTAAACTATAATGAAAATAGATATGACTGACATTTTCTCTTTTCCCAAGACAAAAATGCATTAAATAATGTGTTTATTTTTTTCTTCCTAGCCCAATTGTCTGACCTTGCAAATATCCCCATCTCTCTCTCTCAACTCTTAAAATCCCTTCCCAACTCTTGGAATTGGGTATCAAATAAATGTCAAGATATCTATTTATACCAGGAAAGACTTACATGAATGCAGCCTGAATGAAGAGAGCAGAACCAGGAGAACATGACCCAAAGTAACAGCAACATTGTGCAATCAACAACTTTGATAGATGTAGCTCTTCTCAGCAATGTAATGATCTAAGTCACTTCCAAAAGTCTCAGGAAGGAAAATGTTACTATGGGGTCTGAACGGCTATTAAAGCATACTATTTTCTCTTTTTGTTTGTTTTTTCTTGCTCCAGGTTTTTCCCTTTTATTCTGATTCTTCTTTCACAACTTGACTAATGTGGAAATATGTTTAATATGATTGTACTTGTATAGCCTATATCAGATTGTATGCCATTTTGTGGAAGAGAGAGGTGAGGGAGGGGCAAAATTTAGAACTCAAAATGTTATAAAAGTGAATGTTGAAAACTAAAAATAAAGCATTTTTTTGTTTATTCTTTTTTTTAAAAATTGAATTATTTTATTTATTTTCAGTGTTCGACAATCAGTTTCATATATCTTAGATGTTTTTTCCACTTCCTCCCCCCTTATTCCCCCTCCCTCTGCACTCCCTCCCTGAGATGGTGTACAATCTTATATAGGTTCTACATATATATTCCTATTAAATGCATGTTGCATAGAAGAATTAAAATGAATGGGAGAAACCATAAAACAAAGCACAACGTAACACAAAAGAATAAATAAATTTTTTAAAAAAGATATCTACTTGGAATTATAGAATTTCAGAATTGGGAAAGATCTAATCAGTCATCTAGCCAAACCTTAAATTAACAAGGATCCCCTCTATGATATCCCTTGAGGCAGTAGTGCTTGAAGATCCTAAATAAAGAGTCACTTACTACCTTCTGCTCCATTTTAGGAGAGCTGTAATTTCTAGAGAAGCTTTCTTCATATTAAGCTGAAATTTTCTCTCTTTCCTTCCATCCACTGCTTCTATCAGCATAGGAAGAGAAACTATCAACTATTCAAAGACTAAACCTTTCTGCAAATATAATGATACAGGTGTTTGCAACTATCTTTGCCAAATCCTGGCCCATAAAATACAGACTCATTTTGCTTTTTCTATTCTGGTAAGACTTGTATGATGCAATTGCCAGTTCCATAGTGTGGCTTTTATTGGAAAGCTTATTTACTGACATTTTGTTGTTATTTTTAAGTTAGAAGCTCCTCAACCAGGAGAAAGCTACCCTCCCAAGACAGGAAAACCATAGGATCTTTTTTTTTAAATTAATAAACATTTATTTTCTCATCCTCCAACCCCCATCACTAATTGAAAAGCAAAGAGAAAAGAAAAACAATAGCCTTACATCAAAAATGCAGAGTCAAGCAAAACTAATTCCACATTGGCCATGTCCAAAATTATCATCTCATTCTACATCTTGAAGCCATCACTGTTTTGTCAGGAAGGACGTCATAGATTCCCATCAACCAAAGGGTCCTCAGAGGAACTCTGCCATTATCTTCACAAAACTGTTTCTCCAATCTTAGTTGGTCATAGATATCTGCCTGGAACTAATTCAAGAGTCAGATAACCCCCTTCAGAGCCATTATAATGGTTTCAATATGCCTTTCACAAAGCTAATAAAAGGCACTCTCAGCTTCGTCTTTCATCTGAGATGCAATTTATAGAAGCAATGTTTGGTTTCCAGTATGAGGGCATTGTTTTAAAATGAAAGAAGACTAGCCTTGGAGATGGAAAAGGACTATTTAAATCCTGGTCCTGGCTCCTATTAGTTTGAGATTGTTGGGGAACCACCAAACTCAGTTTTATTTTTGTAAAATGGTGGTATCAACAATTGTAATATCTATATAAGAACTTATTAGGAAGACTAAATGAGATTGCATATAAAGTATTAAATATGTATGCACATATATTTATGTATGTATAAATATAGATATATACCTATATGGAATAAAGGTATATGGCTCTGTGTGTGTATGTGTGTGTTTGTAACCAGTAAATAGTACATACACACAGTATTAGCTTATTTTTTGGAGGCAATCAGGAATAGGCTCAGAAGATGCAGCTATTCCTTTAGTAGAGACTATTCAAATATCTTTAAAGGGCTTTAAAAATATTAATATAATTTTACAACTTGTGGAAGGTAGGATTGTAAAAGTAAATTGCAATGCTATGATGCTGACACTATCCAGGGCAGGACAGTAACTATGAGATTATAAGACAATTTTAGCTATTCATACAACTAGGTTTGGGCTTTAAAAATAAACATGAGTTTCCCTCATCCCCCATAAAATTTTAGAGATCATTTAGATCAGTGGTTCCTATTTAGTGGTTTGAAAAAACTTTGGGTCTTATAATGGTCTAAGGGGCTCACGCTAAAAATTATTTAATGGCTTCTTAAGCAGGAAAGAATATTATAAGCAGTGTATTAAATTTGTTGAAAGGGGTTCAAGTAATAAAAACCATTGAAAATCTCTAATCTAGGTCATCTCTTCCCTTTTCTCCCTGCTCCCACCTCCCCTATTTTACAAACAAAGAAACTAAGACCCAGAAGTAGGAAATGACTTGCCCAAGATCTAACAGATAGTAACTGAACCAAGATTTGAACCCACATCTTCAGACTCTGAAACTGATATTTTTGGAAGTGCATTATTTCTATTTTATTTCAGGTGAGATATGTATACATGGAAAAATCCAAATATTTGAGAAAATTTTTGTTTTTTCTAACAGAATTGCTATTTTGTTTGTAAAGGACAGCAGTTCTCAAGTTTGGGACTCTCGAAGGTCTCTGAGATCCTTTTTGGGGCTGTCAAGATAAAGTTATTTTTATAATAACATTAAGATGTTTTCATCTTTAATATTTTTAATTAATTTAATTCAGTTTATTATGGCAAATGGCAATAGGTACTAACCAGGAGTGTGCTGGAAACAGCTCATACAGGGATTGCTAAATTTTCAGCTGAGCATGTACATTTCAGAAATCAGAAAAGACTATATAGCAGGACTTAATTTATTGTTTTGTTAATCATCAAGACTTAAGTAAGTGATGGATGAAATGTTAGCAATGAAAATTTCATTTAAAATTATGTCAACTATATTTTTCTCCTGGAAAGCTGGTTGTCAAACATTTATTAGTATACCACTGTATACTAGTAAACAAAATTTTTTTGGGAAGGTATAGTGTTGGGAGTTTACCCTAGTGATCTGAGTTTAAATGATTTGCTCAGGGTCACATAGCCACAGTGTTTCAGAGGAGAGACGAACTGAGGTCTTCTTCAGTCACAGAACTAGAATTAATCAGGGCTTTTTGTATCATATTGACTGAGCACTGTGACTTTTTATCCACTGCCTACTGCTGTCTCTCTGAGGGAGGAATGTTAGCTTAAATTCCTTATCTGTTAATTTCAGTGATTTAACCAATGACACATTGGCTTACTACTTATGTTTTAATAAATGTATAGATTCTCTCATACTTATAGCTTTTCATATGAATTCAGGCAGTCTCCCTTCAAGAACCTAGGTGAGCAACTAGGTATTCTACCCGAGGCTGGAAGATCTTGTTCAGATTTCGGACAGCTTGAGTTACAGAGCTAAAATCGAATTTTTACTCTGGGAGAAATGTTTCTAATTTCTTTCATTCCCTACTGCAAATGTCTCCTAACGTGTCTCAGCAAGGATTTTCTTTTTCCTAACAGCTCATTACTGATCTGTTATTTGGCTGCTCTTGCTTTCTGTCATTTTCATGGCTTTTCAGACTAGAAGTGTCGTTGTTCCATGGCCTTGTTACACAGATAGTAATTGGTTAGGGACTATTTTTTTTAACAGTTGTCAGACTGGCAGATTTTTGAAGGCATCACTCACAAAGGGACAAATATAGTTTCCAAATGCAGTTGCTATTTCTGGCAATTTATGTATTTCCTGGATGTTCAAAGGAAGCATGAAAAAAATAATGCTTGACCTTAAAAGCGACATTTTCTATTGAGTTTATTGGCGTTAATTATCACAGTCTTTTATGTCTTCCTATGGTTGTTGAACTGTCACATAGAAGAGCTCCTCTTTTTCACATAGCGCAAATGAGGTCCTTACAATATACACACAAGCCCAGTTTTCAAGTGTGCCTCATAGAAGTAATTGTTTGGCCAGATGCTTAACAAGGAATTTTTGAGTTTGAGGCAGGATGTGAAAGAGCAGGGGAGGGACAGGATGAAAGCTTGCCTACGATGTGACCACTAGGGAGAGAGAGTGTGCCATGGGATGGATACCTCAAAATTCCTGAAGTGTTGATGAGGTAGGAGACGCAAAGGGACATGGGCAGAAGGGAAGAAAGTTATCAGGGATGATCCAGTGAGTGCCTGTTAACTTTTGGTTCCATAGGGCAGTAGTGGATAGACTGCTGAGTCTGAAGTCAGGAGGACCTGAGTTCAAATGTGGCCTCGGACCCTTACTAGTTATGGGACCCTGGATAAATCCTTTAATCCCATTGACCTCAGTTACCTTATCTGTAAAATGATCTAGAGAAAGAACTGGCAAAGCACTCCAGTACCTTTACCAATAAAACTCCAAGTGGGGTCATAAAGAGACAAGCATGACTGAAAATGACAAAAAAACTTTGGTTCTAGTTATCTATATCTATTATTGTTATATAGTCTATAATTATAGTCTGGCTATGTGTCTATTCCTGACGCATTAATTCTCCTTTCAACATACTCCCATGGTTTTCCTCAGGTCTTCTTTGTTTTCAGTCTGCTCTGTATTACTACCAGAAACTTGTTCCAATGGAGACAGAGTCCTGTTCTCCAGTTGACCTGATTAACCATGAAATGGCTGTAATTCAGTCATTTAAAATGCTGAAAGTAATCAGATGAACTGCCTTTCTATCTGTTGCTACAGAAGGGCTAAGAATTCCATTGTGGAGGAAGAAGCTACAAGGGCAGAATGGGGTACCTGGGGAGACTCGGGATAACTAAGTAGTATGATCTTTCTTCTATCGCCCATCCTTGTCCCCTTTCTTCTATCCATAACTCTCTTCTTGACTCCAGTTTATGATTGCTTTTGCTGTCAAAGCCACAGAGGCTCCATTCAGGTGCTTCTGGAGCTTGAATCCCCAGCTAGAGCTTGGCAATCAAGATCTCTTTGACCTGAGCTGTAGCAAGTCAATGACTCATTTCTGAGATCCTGAAATTCTAATATCTGCTTAATTGTCTTTGAGCCATGAAGAGTTAGCATTAAAGGATGCCTTCAATCATTTATATGTTTTTTTAATAGTATTATTGAAATGCTAATAAAGCATAGGAGTTACTTGCATTACCTGTTGGTAGAAATGTGAAAAAATAAAGCTATCATTATGTAATTTTTAAATGTCTTCATTATAAAGAGCAAGTAATGACTGTCATATCCCTGCTCTGTGAGATACATCCGTAGTCACAAGTGTATGTACTTTATGCAGACTTAAAGAAATTAAAAGCTAGAAGGGACTTTGAACTTCAGTTGAGCTAACCCATTCATTTTACAGATAAGAAAACTGAGACACAATGGGGTTAAGTAACTTGCTTAAGGCCACAAAAGTAATATGTGATTTTGTTTTTGTTTGGGGTTCATGGGGAGGCAGTGAGGAACAGTCCTAAGCTTTAGATGAAATTAATTTTGACTTCACATATTCAGACATTCTTGTATTTTGTAGTAAATTATTAAGTTTTGAAATGAAAACCAAAACAATATAAAGTAGTATGAAAGGAATGCAAATTAAAAACTCCAGTCAACTAGAGAGAAAGACAATGAATCAAGATGATACTGTTATAAGGGACCAGAATGGCTAGTCAGTTCAATACAAATCTTCCTGGCTTCTGGTGATAAACAGCACAAAAGAACGTGTTCCACTGAAAACTGATCTTCAAGGTCATCCTCAAAGCTATCTATGGGGTCTGGTAAATCCAGCTCAGGGCACCATCCCTAAAGGTAGGACAAAGAAAAAGGAGACAAAGATATTACTGGCAGCTATTGCCAGGGAAACACCTGAATCCTCCCAGTCAAAGCTGCAGTGCATGCATCCCCACACGTGTGGACATGCACACATGCATGTGCACACAGACACATATAGAGTTGAAGGAAGGAATATAGGAAGTGGGACAGCACTGAAGACAGCTTGATTATGGGTCAAATTCTCTCAGCTGACCATAGGTTGGTCCCTCAACCAGAAAGTTTTGGTGCAGTGTTTTGTTTTTTGGGTGGGAGAGAGTAAAATCTACCTTTGTCCTCAGGTGAAGGCTGAGTGGATTAAGGGGAAAGGTGGGCTCAAATACTTTTCCCTACAAGATTACCCTATATGTATTATATTGATTATATACAATATATGTATGTAATAATTCTAGAATTTAAACTCTTTGAGGGTAGGGACTATTCTATTTTCATTTTTTTTATCTCAAGCCCTTAGTATAGAACCTGCTTAGTAGGTGCTTCGTAAACGCTTGTTTGATTGATTAAATGACTAGGACAGCTTCAGGATCCTGAATTGTAGCATGTTGTAGCACAGGTTACAGAGGAAGGAGAAAATGGAAGGCCCAGGGGAGGTGGTTGGTTTGGAAAGAAAGCTCATGCCTTCACCCCAGAATGTCCCTACCTTGAGGCAAAATCCTGTTCACCCTGTACTTAGTGTCAATATGAAACAACATCCCTCACTCATCAACTGCCTCCTCCCCCCACTTCTCCCATAATTCTTCTGCAAGTATTATAGACAGAAGGTTCTGTACAATATTTGTTTTCATTGTTCGGTATGCCTCTATTTTGTTCCTTTTTCAGCAGAATTTCTCTTTATTCGACTTGCTTGTATGGTCAGAGAAAAAATAAATTGCACTGTGTAGGCCTGATCTGATACTGATATGGCCAGGTACTGATGTGTGACAAGACATGGCTATAACTGGGGCTGACCTTCAACCATCAGTGCTATACCTGTTTGTCTTGAGGCACACCTGAAGTCACTGCTCTCATCCTTTCTTTTCCCCTCACTGCCTTACTCTTTGGAGGGCTAGCACTAAGTCTCCCATGAGTTTATTGCTTCTGTCCCATTCACAATTCCCAGAAACGTGGGAATTTTCATTTCCCTACCCTTGGAAAGGGAGTTTCTGATAACCCTCATAGCCCTGATACCTTCAACTTCTTTGACCTTTAGTGTTGATGACTATTGCTTTCAATTGAGATCTCCACCCCTTCACACTTGGCCCCATCCCTTACCTTAGTACTTTGTCACTGTCATGTATTTATTGACAATTATGAAAGCTCATATACGTGTTTGTGTATGTGAGTGTATATGTGTTCTTTCACCTACATTCTGTCTCTTCCATGTGAACATATATGTAATATATATAGACAATATACCATTGTATGATATATGCTATATATAATATACATACTATATATAATATGTTATATATACTTACATATTATGGATGTATTATAAAACACTTTGCAAAATCTTTTAAGCATAGGATTAGCACTGTACCTGTTATTTCATTAGCAGAAGAGATTTCTATTTGAGGAAATTTCCTTTATCAACACAAACCAAAACCTTCTCTGCAACCTAAGAGTCTTAAAAGAGTTACCTAGAACACTTGGAGGTTAAATGATTTGCCTAGGGTCACACAGCCAGTATTTATCAGAGGCTGAACTTGAATCAAGGTCCTTCTGGCATCTTTACCCACTATGACACACTGTCCCTGTTTTATACACATGATCTTACTTATGTTACATTATGTTGCTCATAAAAAGCCTGTAACTGAGTGTGAGCTTTGACTCCATTTTACAGATGAAAAAGTTGAAGTTCAAAGAATGTGAGTCACTTGTTCAAGGTTCCCTCCTTGATACTTTTGTTCTTGTTCCTAATGTTGACATTGTCACTTCTATCAGCCAGCGTTTGTGGATCAGTTTAACCAGGTTTTAACTATTCAAGATGTGGTTGTGGTGGTAGAGGAAAGTTGGTGCACTTTTTTTTCTATTCCTGGAGCCTAAATTGTTTCTACTATCCTTCTGTCTCCCAATCTAAAGGTTATTTTGGCAACATTCACATACAAAACACAGTTTGTGGATGAACAAGCAAAAAATAAATAAATCAAAATAGAAAAGGAAAGGAAAGGATACACTGTTTCCTTGAAACACTGTAGTTTTGTTTGTCTCAGTTCCTCTAAGAATCTTAGTAACATATCATGAGGTAGTGCCAAGATCTTGGTATGATGGGAGAGGTGGAGGAGCTGTCCAGAATGCTTTTTCTGGCAACACCTCCTGTTGATATATAGTTTAACCCATTTTTGTTGGTTGCAGTGGGTTGGTGGCAAAGAAATAAAAAGATTGCGTTCTTGGAGGCCCAGTTTCACATTAATCTACAGCTATTCTATTAATTCTTCATTTGTTAACTCTTATAGGATGACTTTGAATATTATGTGAAAAGGTTGCTTCTTGACGTTGAATCTGCCAAATTAACTTAATTTTGCTTTTGAGATAATTTTCACTTTTAGGTAGAGTATAAGAGGCAGAGAGAATTCATTTTTCTCTTTTCATGGTGCATGGGTGGGGATGCTCAGTTCCATAACAGGTCTATCATGATCCTCCCCAGCTCCTTATGTTTACCATAGCCCAGGAGTCAGAAAACCAAAGAAAGATTTTTTTCCTGCCAATTCACAACACCTAGCTCCCTTAAATAAGAAAATCAGTCTGGTTACTTCAGAGAAGTTGGGATGGAAGTTTGCCAAATTGTGGAACTACAGCAGTCTTTTAATATATCCTGTTACTGAACAGCAATTTCCTCTACAACTAGGTGGTATAGTGGACAGAAAGTTGGACTTTGAGACAAGAAAACTTGAGGTCAAGTCCTTTCACATGCACTTATCAGTTATGTAATTCTAGTTAAGTCATTTCATTTCTGTCTGTCTCAGTTTCCTCACCTATAAAATCTCAATAATAATAGTACCCACCACCTGGGCTTGCTATGAGCATCAAATGAAATAAATGCAAAGTATTTTTAAAATTTTAACATGACATATAAATGTTAGCTATTATTATTATACTGAAGCACTATAATTATTATATATAGTTTTCCATTGTGTTAAAGTACTAGTAAATGTTAGTGATCACCATAATCACCATCATCATTAATTATTACATCCCCAGAAATGATCGGGCATTTTCCATGTGATGTTCTTTAGCAGCTCAGAAAACCACTATCTCTCAAAACCATTATCTCGTTCTACATTTGGACAGCTCTAATTGTTTGTAAGGTTTTCAGTTCATCAGGCTACAATCTGTCTCTTCATAACTAAATCTGCCCTTTGGGACCAAGCAAAACATTGCTCTTACAAATGACAGCTCTTTAGATACCTGAAGACAAGTCTCACTCCCCATACCTCTCAGACTTCTCTTTTTCAGGTTAAATATACCTACTTTGTTATCTTGGGTGATCTTCTCGGGATAGACTCCCTTTTGTCAGTCCTTCCTAATATACGGTAGGATTGAATGTGGTACTCCAGAAGTGGTCAAACCATTGTACTGGGGACAGCATCTTCTTAGATGACTAGGAGACAACCATCCATCATCCTAGCTGCTCCCTAACCACGTTTATCCAAAATGCTTAGAGTACATAGCAAGTAGTTAAGTTACTAATCCTCTCAGTAACTCTTGGGTGAATGATGGATATAGCAAAACCTCAGTTACAAAAAGGGAGGAGCTGGGGCATTTTAATTAGTTGGGTTTCCTAGTTAACTGAGATTTAAGCAGAAACCTCTTTTGTATTACAATATCATGGTTGAAAGTCTTTTAAAAAGGTTTTCATTCACATTTATCCAACCAGTCACTCATTCAACATTTATAAAGCACTTCAAGGTACCTTGTTCTGAGTACTAGAAAATCTAAAACATGAACACTTTAGAAAATGGTATAAAGATGATGCAGAAAAACAGGCAATTATATTACACACTAAGTACATTAGAGAGTTGAAAAAACAAGTGTTTTTGACGTCTGAGGGAGAAGAGAGTTACTGAGCTGGGGGATCACAGAAGATTTTATGGAGTATATGGCATTAATGTTGAGTTTTAAAGGAGACGGGGTGAATTTAATGAGTGGAAAGAGAAAGGATCTTTTCCTTTAAAATGAAATAAAGAACTTCAGTTATTGTTTAGTTTTGTAGTTAGAAATTTGCTATATTATCATATTATTATTTTTCTAAAAATGAATGAATGAATGAAAGTGCATCTGGGAAGCGCTGACCAGGTGCCAAGCACTAGAAATACAAATAGATCAAGGAAACAATCCCTGCTGTCAAGAAGCTCACATTCTGCTTGAGAAATATTTCAGAAGATTAATGACATCATCGGCACGGATACTTCTACCACCAAATATATATCACATCTCCTTCTATGTCTTAGGAGGACACAGCAAGTTGTGGTCAAAAAAAAGTGGCCAAGACTGATGATGAATTGATGACCAAGATTCCGATGAAGAATCTCTCTTACTTATCTAGGCTGGCCCCTAGTTGACAGTACAGTGTATCATCAAATCCTGTTTTAAAGCCTTTTCAGTTTAGTAGACCACTGGCCTAGCCCTTAAAAACCTGGGATCATATAATACTTAGATGAGACATCAGGGGAGTCATTCAGTCAATCACTTACTATATACTAGACTCTGTCCTAAGACTGAGGATTACAAGAAAGAAAAAAGACACTGTCCTGGACTTCAAGGCATGCACATTCTAATGGGGAGAGGCAGTAAGAAACAACTACATACATATAAGCTACGTACAGAGTACAGAAGGCAATCTTAGGGGAAAAGCACTAGCGGCAGTTGGAGAGAAGCAGCATAGTGCAGAATTATTGTTACACCATCAGTAATAAATGAAAATATTTAAGCACAGAGATGCTGAAGGAAAAAGTTCAAGGAAATTATTTTGGGAGGAAAAAGAATAGGGATATCAAAGATGTCATGTAGATGATGGACCATGCCTGAGTGTGACCCAAGCCAGATTAAAATGTAATTAGGAAATATTTCACCAAATAGTAAAAGTACAATAAAAATAAATAACGTTAACGTGTAGTTTTCTAAGTGAATATGCATCTGGGAGGGATCTCAAGTATAGTTTCTTGTTGCTCAACCATTTCTTCTCAGTCTGACTCTCCATGACCCCATTTAGGTTTGTTTGTTACTATTGATTTTAGTGTTTTATTTTTTTGGCAAAGATACTGGAGTGGTTTGCCATTTCCTTCTCCAGCTCATTTTACAGATGAGGAAACTGAGGCCAACAGGGTTAAATGACTTGCTTACACGGTAAGTGTCTCAGGCTGAAATCAGAACTCAGGTCTTCCTGACTCCAGGGTGGTTTAGTTGCTCTTATTTTGACTCAAGTTTGATTACTGCTGTAGAAGAAAGTATGATCTGGATTATTAATAATGAGGGCAGCTTATATTTATATAGCACTTAATGTGCATTACATCATTTGATACTCACAATAACCCTATGAGGTCATTGTTATTATTATCCACATTTTTCTGAAGAAGCCCAGAGGAGCATAGTGATTTTATTTAAGGTTGCACAGCTAGCAAAAACTTGAGACAAAATTTAAACCCAATATCCAACTCTGAGACCAGCAACAACCACTTCCCCATGCTGCCTCTGTAGTTGGTTCATCATGAACCTAGCCTCCATGTTCTCAATTATTTCTGTCTCTTCTATCTATAATCTATAGTCGTGCACCATGACAGCATGGCCATCACAACTGGGGATTCCAACCAGGAGATCAAGATGTAGGACTTTTTGAAGCCTTGCCTATTGATCTCTAAACCTTTTATCATTATTTATTTATAATTTAATATATTTAATAATTTATTAATTTTATTTATATTTATTTGTATATAATTATTTATATACTTATTTATATTTATAAATTTATTATAAAATTTATTATTACTTATTTATTATGATTATTTATCATAATTCCCCATCCCCACTCATCTAATGGTCTAACTAGAGGAGGAGATGTGTTGTATTTCTATCCCTTCCACTGTTTATTTCCCAAGGCCTTAAATATTCTTCTTTATTCTATTTTCCATGAATCCACAATTCTTAACTGTGGCCCTCTTTTTTCTTCATATCTGTTATAACCTGCTTTGGCTCACCACTTAGGAGATCTAGATATATGCCTGTTTCTTCCATTTTCCCTTTTCTACTTATCCCTCTTAAAATATTTCTCCTTCTTCCTCCCACGACTGCCTTTGGGACAGAACATGGGAATGCTAATAGGAAATCTTTTTTAAGAAGAAATCCATATGGAATGTGATGTTTAGCTTCCCCTTTTTAAAATTATCCACTGGAAAGATACAGCACTGATTCTGAATGGTTTTGTTTTCATTTCAAAGAAGGATTCAATTCATTCTAAAGCCTCATCCCACACAATGAAAACAACTGTGTTAAACAATCAAAATGCTTAAAACACTTAGGAAAAATATTCATCCTGGACTAGGGGACATGTTGTTAAACTTTGACTAAACTGAAGTTTACCTTTTGTAAGTAAGGACCCAATTTATTAAACTCATGGATTGTAATGCTGGGTTATGACTTAGTTTATCCTATTGACATTTCACTATCTTAATCCTAGTACCAATGCTAATGAAGGCAATTGAATGTACTCAGTGACTATTTCATTTAGCTAAAATGTAGACACAATGCAGACACAATCTTATGTAAACACATTTAATCAAAAATTGTCTTCATTTGGAGACAGATTTCCACTGGGGGAAAATCTTATCACCATGCAAAAGATCTTGTCGGTGTATAGTTTTCTCTGTTCTCATCTTCAGCTATATTTGGCAGTGCATTAGATACAATATTGCTTAATAGATTCTTGAAAAAAAACCCAAACTCTTTTTTTAACCAAGCTACAAAAATTTGTTAGCAGCAAAGTAAGTACAAAACAATTTCAGTTGCAAGAAGCTAAAAAAAAAATTCATTCTAAATGGTGAGATATTTTTTTGTTTTGTTTTGTTCTTTTAGTTACTTGAGACTTTACTCATAAACTTTTTAAAAATTTTAAATGATTGAGAGGGAACTTTTCATGGAAATGTACTCTATGTATCCCTGCCTTATTAAATGTAATATATAATTCATTTTTTTAAAATTCTTCTTCTTCTTACTATTATTGCAAATGAAAAAAAAAATCAACCTTCTCTCCCTCTCACTTCTTTCTCTTACCTCACTGAGAAAGAAGGGAAACAAATGACCTTTTAAAATATTTACAGTTAAAGAAAACAAATTCCTGTATTGGCCACATCCATAAAAAATACATCTCAATCTGCACTCTTATTCTATTACCTCTCTCTTAAGAGGTGAGTTGCATATTTCATGATGAGTCCTTTGAAGTCATAATATTTGACTGCACTGAGTTCCTGTTAAAAATGCTTGTCATCACAATATTATTATTGCATACACCATTCTTTTGGTTCTGTTTATGTTGCTCTTCATCAGTTCATACAAGTTTTCCCAGGTTTCTCATCCTTTCTTACAACACAATATGGCATTATATTATATTCATGTGCCATAACCTGTTCAGTCTTCAATTGATGGACTCCCCCTCACCTTCCAAATCTTTGCCACTGTAAATTGTTATGATATATAGGATGTCCCCAAAGTCTTACTGAAGTTTTGCCTTTAATAACTTCAGAAGTATAAATGTTACAAACTTAAAAACAAAATCTGAAAACTTAATTATTTGCATTTTTAAAATATTGATATGTTTATCATTAACATTCAATATGATCATAGTCTTACATTAAATACCATTCTAGCTGATTTTGAAATTTTGTAAAAAAAAATTTATTAGCTGTTGTTGCTCATTAACTGAAAAGATTGCATTTGTAATCCTAGCCTGAATATCATCCAAAGAACCAGGTTTGTGATACACACATGACAGTTTTGATGTGACCAGCATAAAAGCAATTCTAATGGAGATAGACCAGGTGACTGAGATGGCCAAGCAAGAGGACCTCTTCTACTAATCCATTGGCTCAAGAAATTGTCATCCACTATCATACATGCAAAACACAATGACAGTGATCAGTCTTGAAAATTAAAAATTTATTATTCAAAATTCACAAAAACTAATTAAGTATATAAGAAATTTAAATAATTAAACTTTTAAATGTTGTTTGGTAAGTTTGTAGTTTTTACACTTTTGAAGTTATTGAAGTTTAAAACTTCACAAAGAATTCTGGGAAAGACTGTATTATGTCATACATTCTTAGAATTTATTTTGATTCTACTGCTCCCAAAATCTAGTACTCTTTTTATTCCCTCCTCCTATTTGTCCTTTTCCTTCCGTTTCCATATTGAGAAAAATGCATTTCTGTATCTTACTATGTGTGTTTATTATTCCCTCTTGGTCAGTTCAAATAAGAGTAAAATCTAAATCTTGCCTATCCCCTTTTCCTCCTTTTTTTTGGTATAGACTTCTACATATATACCCTGATTATGTAACGTAATTTTACCTGTCCTATTCTACCTAGTGTATCATGCTTCCCTCTCCCTTTCTTTTTTTCTAACATCATCAAAACATAAGAATAAATCTTAAGCCTTTTGTCTAATTGTCTCCTTCAATGAGGATGACTTTCTGAGAGGATAAACGTATCATCTCCGTATATTATAATATAAACAATTTATCCTTGTTTAAACCCTTATGACTTTTCACTCATGTTTACCTTTTTATGTTTCCTTTGACTCTTTTTTTTCCTTTATAGCTCTTATTTCATTTATAAGGACAAAACCATTTTAATGCTTTAAAAGAAAAAAGCCCTTGCTTCATCTCTCCTAGGAATTCTTTTTGAACTTGTACAAGCTGTGTTTTTATTTGAGATATTGTTAATAGATATTTTTGGAGTCATTCTCTTCTGGGATTGTCTACTGAGCATCGCTGTTACCAGAAGTTTTTTTGTTGTGTTTTTTTTAATGACAGGCATCTTTGCTGTTCTTCCAGACTACTTACTGATTCCAGGCTTTGTGTTAGAGCTGGATGTTTGCACTTCTAGAGGAAATGTCTGAACTGAATTCGTGTCCTCCAGGGTTCTGCCATTGCTTTCTTAGAGTATTGAGTGTTTGTTATTCCAGGATCTCAGAGACAGCTCAGGCTTGGGACTTAGAAGCTTTTAGTACTCCCAAAGTCGCCTGATCCAAGGCAAAATCTCATGGCTTTCCCCTGTTTGAGTACTGTTAGTTCGTTCTTATTGAACTTGTATACAAAACTGTGTTTTTATTTGACACTTTGTTTACATGTTTTGAAGTCATTTTCTTAATCTCTTGACCTGGGTTTAAGTCTGAGCAAGACACCTACAGACACTCCTGACTGGAGTCCCAGTAGACTGCTTCTGGCCTCAGCCATTATTAGCAGTTAGAAAGCTATGCTGGTTCAGAGTGAGAGAACAGTGGGTTCATCTTTGGTCTGGACTTCCTATTCTGATTGTTTTGCTTTAGACTTAACTGATAAATGACTTGGCTTTTGGGGTCAGAGCTATACCACCAATTCTTGCTTCAGAATTTGATTCTTTTTCAGGACACAGTCTATGTCCTCCAGGCCACCTCTCACCCTAGAATGCCACCCCTTAGTAAAGGTCTCTTCTTCAACTGGCCCTGGGTCTACGAACACGACTCAGCCTAGTGCATTTTCTAGATGCACACAGAAGACTTGTGGGAGACGAGGCGTGTGGAGGCAGGTGGGGGGAGTGTGAGGGCGGGCAGGGAGAGTTCCGCTGTACCTCCTGCTCCTCCACCAGCTTGAATATGCCTTTCATTTCTTCAGGAAACATTTATTTTATCAAGCATCCCACTGTATGCTTTGTGGTAAAAAAAAAAAAAAAGATACAAAGTTTAGATAAAACATTGAGCACTACTCAGAGTTTAAAAGGAGAGAAATCACACCTACAGAAAACTATAGCACACAATGCTGCATGATAGGTACATCAGAGAGAGGCTGAAAAAATGTTCATGTGAAGTTAGAGAAGAACATGGAATTCTAGCATTAAAAACAACCTTAGACATCTCCTAGTCCAGCACCCTCATTTTAAAAATATTTTTAAAAAGGTGAGGTTTGGATAAGCTAAGTGATTTGCCCTCTGTCACACAGTTGTTTAGGGGCAAAGCTTGAATTACCATCTGGGTCTTCTCAGAACCAGCCATGTATGCTATTCTGTGCTCCAGAATACAATTTCACATTTCATTAGTGACTCAGATTTGTCACCATGTCACTATGGACATTGATCATTCTTCTTTGATGTACTATAGTAATGAAAGTGGGTCCAGCTGAGTTCTGTAAAGCTATTTGACCCCTTATGAAATGGCCTCAGACAGCTGTCTTCTTTATTACATTTGATTTTCATAGTTTTTCTGTCTTTTCTTTTTCTGTGACCTGTCAATTCATTTTTCCATTTTATGATGTTGCTCCTAATCCCCTGTAGACTTGGAAGCCAGCTTGTTTGCAAATTAAGAGTAAACAGACTAAAGCAAGAAATTAAGGGTCTTGTCCATAAATGTATGTAAAGGACATGGACTTTACATAACCCTTATTTTGACTGGAGAGAAACCTTTTTATGTTTCTTTCTTGATAAGTGGGATCTTTTAATTAAGTGCTGGGTACATAAAGCATTATTCTATTGGTACTGACTTTAGTTATTAGTTCTGTGCTCTCAGATATTTTGTTTGTTTCTGACTCTTGAAAGGAACTCAGAACCCACCCTTGAGCAAGGAATTCCTTAACAGCATTTCTGAAAAGTGATCACTCAATCTCTGTGTAAAGACATCCTACCCCTTCTACTTCTCCCATCCTTCACCAAATGATAGTGAAATCCCTACCTCCCAAAGCAGCCCATTGCATTCAGGAAAGATCTAATAGCTAGTTTCCCCTCATAAACCAAAATCTTTTTTTCCTCAGCTTCTGCCCACCATTCCTACAGCATCATCATCACATGAGTCTTTTAATCTTTTGTGATGGGTGACATGGTCCAAAGTCGTATTGCTTTGGGTCATAGGAAGTATAGCTGGATTTGAGGTCATTATAACTGCTAACACTCCCTTCCACCCAGAGGCTGTTCATGGTGGTCTGGGGACATGCCAGGCAGGACTGTCACGAGAGTGACTTATATAGTCATTTTCATAGCAGTAGGCAGACCCATAGTGTAGAAGAGTGCCACTGTATTAATGGGAGAGGGAGCCTAAGGGTGGGAAGGGAGGGAGGGAGCTGATATCAGGCAAGTCCATGTCTGATGTACATAACTGAATAAGAGCACACTTGATTTTAGATGTCTGGAATATCTTTCTAACATTGCATTATGCTTGCTTACAAAAATACTGGTACTTCATGCCTTAAAAACTATATATAATTCCTTTACTGTCTGCTTCAGTGTTATTGTATTTAATGTGTAGTTGGTACATTTTAATATCTGAGTGAATGACTTAAAATTATAATATATTGGGAGGGTTGGCAAAGATATTGGAGGGTTTGCCATTTTCTTATCCAGATTATTTTGTGGATGAGGACATGGTTAAGTGAGTTACCCAAGGTCATACAGCTAGTAAGTGTCTGAGGCCAGATTTGAACATAGGAAGGTGCATCTTCCTTATTCTAAGCCATATGCTCTACTGTATCATGGAGTTCCCCCTCAAAATAATAAAAAACTTATATAAAGGACAATATATAATATTTTATAATACATAATATAAAAATTTCTAAAAATCATCCAGTTAGTCACTGTTGGACCTGGAATACCAGGCCAGGTCTCTGGACCACCCCCCCCAAAATATGACATATAAATAATAGTATGTGATATATAACCTAAAATAATATAATGTGACATAATATAGAATATATATAAAATCATGATATAAGGTCATTCCAAAGTCTAAAATTTAACAGTTTAAAAACATTGCACCAACCCTTTTAGGCCACCCTATAATGGTATGTTCTTATGTTTTAGTACACAGAAACATAGCTTTGATTGATCAGCCTTAGTTTTATAAAATATCTATAGCTGACTTTTTCAATTATTTTCATCACATAGAAAGTTGTTCCCTAGGAGGACATTTTTGGGCTTTTGCAGCTCCCAACCTAAAGCTTGGAAGGGCTACAATCAATGTTGGTCAGAGCAGGGAGATCCTGGTGCCAGCTTGATCCCGCTAGATTCAGTTGGAGATCACTTTTAAATTTTTTGTTGTGATCATTTACACCTCAGAAATTGGCAAAGGTTACAAATAAGGACTTGATGCATTGCCTTGTGGATTATCTAGGTTTAAGAAAGCAATAAAGTGTTAGTAATGCTGATTAAATTTAAAAATACATCTTGCATATCTTTTCTCCCCCAGGGAGCTAGCTGCTGGACGTTTACCAGAACACCACTGGGTACTAGAAACACCCACACTGATGAAATCACATATCATTGAAGTATTGAAGAATTCTTTTTTTTTTGTAAAATGAGCAGTTTGGAAGAGTTTATCTCTAAGGTCCCTTCTACCTCTGGCATCCTTTAACTCTTTGTGAGGCAGCTAGATGGTTCGGTGGTTGCAGTAATGGACCTAGAGTTAGGAAATCCTGAGTTCAAATTTGTCTGTAGATACTTGTGAGCTATGTGACCTTGATCAGTCATTTAACTTAGGTTTGCCTCATTTTCTGCAACTAACTATAAATCATGTGTAATCACAGCACCTTCATGTCAGTTTTTGCAAAGATCACATAAAATATTGTGTCTGGCACATAGTAGGTGCTATATAAATGCTTATTCCTTTCTTCTTTATAAAATCATAAAGGTTTACTATAAAATATTTGTGGTACTCAAGGAATAATGATAACACTTCACATTAATATAACATTTCAAGGTTTACAAAGTGCTTTGCAAGCATTATTTCATTTGATAATAAAAAGTATCTTATGCCATACTTTCTTCCACATCTCCATTTCCACAGGGACAATGACAAGCTTGGATAATATTATTGCTATTGAGACGTTTCAGTCATTTCCAAATCTTTGTTACCTCTCGTGGGGTTTTGTTGGAAGAAAAACTAGAGTGGCTTGCCCTTTCCTTCTTTAGCTCATTTTGTAGATGAGGAAATGGGGCATATAGGTTGTGACTTAGCCAAGTCACTCAGCGAGTGAGTATCTGAGGCCTCTTTGAACTCAGGAAGATGTCTTCCTGATTCCCAGTCCAGTACTCCTATCAGCTGTGCCACCTAGATGCCCAAGGTTTGATAATATCCCATAGCAAAATTTCTCAGTGGACAAGTAGTATGTGCTGGTTCACTATAATTATCACAGAATTATACACAAACACATACACACACACTGCTATTGTTGAAAGGAACTTTTTTAATCATTGAGTCTTAACTTACTTATTTCACAAGTTAAGAAAAACAAGACCCCAAGAGATAAGTTGTTTTACACAAGGTTACATAGCAAACTGGGCAGCTACGTAGCACAGAAGATGGAATCTTGGACCTGGAGTCAGAAGACTCATCTTTGTGAGTTCAAATCTGGCCCCAGACACTTGCTAGCTGTGTCAACCTGAGAAAGTGACTTAACCCTGTTTGCCTCAGTTTCCTCATCTATAAAATGAGCTGGAGAAGGAGTGGCAAACCATTCCAGTATCTCTGCCAAGAAAATCCCACATGGGTTCACAAAGTGTAGGACGTGACTCAAAAAGTGCTGAACAATGCATGGGCAAGCCGGTAGTGGAGGAAGAACTAGAACCCAGACGCCATGCTCTTGCCTTCATGCCATACTGTTCTCCCAAAACTTGAATTTCTTCTTGGCAATTCACCAGTGTCAGTGAAAAAAAGTGCAATAATAACTCCAATATTGGCAAGAGAATGGTGATACTATTCTCTGTGTGTACTTACATATGTTATGAGATCGTGAGATTTAGTCCTGGAGTGGACTAAACCCTCCATTTTACAAATAGGAAGCTGAGGGGCATAGACAGAAATGACTTGTCTGAAAGTTGCACAGCTAGTCAGTGTCAGACCTGGAATACCAGGCCGGCTCTCTGGACCCCCTTCATCGTGACTGCATGTGTTGGTCAATGGATATATTTGTCTGCACTGTCAAGATAATGAAATCTAATCTGATCGCAGGTGAGAAAAAAGGGGCAACACTTAATGGTGGTATGCTATAAAGTCCACCAGACCTGCAAGAAGGAGGCCTGACTTCATAGAGGCTCTGCCATTTTCTAGCCACATGAGCCTGGGTATGGCAATTCATGTCTTTGAGATGTAGTTTCCTCCACATTTAAACAAAGCAACAATAATACTTGTATTATCTAGGTCAAACAGAATAGTGAGAAAGTGTTTTGTATACTTTAAAAGAATATAAATATCAGCTATCATCATCATTATTATCATTCATTAATGGAGACTGGGTTTCTGAGAGTGGCATGATTTGGGAAGTTATGAGAAACAAAAATCCCAGTTTCCTTTTTGTAGTGGATAAGGACTAAGGAGAGGAAGGAGTAAGTCAGGGTTACTGATGGGAAGGCGAGGGAACTGGCAGGGATCCCAGGACCATTTCCTCCACCCCCCTGCTCCCAAACCTCAGAGGAATTTCATATGACAGGTGCAGGGAGCCTCTGCCCACAGACATATTACTTAGAATAGTATAGGTGCCCAGAATGACCACTTTTCTGCTCATTCGTTAAAGGAAACATATTGTGGTTGTCATTGTTCAGTCAGTTGTGTCTGATTCTTTGTGACCCCATCTGGAATTTCCTTGGCAAAGATCCTGGAGTGGTTTGCCATTTCCTTCTCCAGCTCATTTGACAGATGAGGAAACTGAGGCAAACATGATCAAGTGGCTTGCTCAGGTCACATAGCCAGTAAGTGTCTGAGGCCAGATTTGAACTCAGGAAAATGAGTCTTCCTGATTCCAAGCCCAGTTCTCTATCCACTTAGCCACCTACCTGCCCAACCATATATTAAGTACCTTTTATGTGCAGAGCACATAGAGACGTGACTGGGACACATTTCATGCCCTCATGGAGTTTATATTCCAGTAGAGGGAGGAGGAAAAGGAGCAATATCCTCCAGAAAAATACTTTAAATGTACAGTATGAGAGCACAATGTAGAATAGAACAGAAATGAGGTATAAAGGACTACTTACACTAGATCATTTCCAGTAGCTAGAAAGTTCAGTCAATAAGCATTTATTATGCATCCTTTAGGCATTAGGCACTAATGCTAAGTGCTGGATGTAGGGAAAAGGCAAAGGACAGTCCCCATCCTCAAAAAGCTCACATAAGGGAGACAACATGCAAACAAAAATGTATGAACAAGCTACATACAGGATAAATAGGAAACAATCAATAGAGGGAAGGCACTGGGATTAAGGGACATTGGGAAACACTTTTTGCAGATGGGAGGAAGCCAGGGAAGTCAAAAAGGAAGGAGACTATTCCAGGGGGACAGCCAGAGAAGATGTGGGAAATGGAGCATCTTGTTTGAGGAAGAGCAAGGAGATTGGTGTCTTGGGATCAAAGAGAACATGGAAGAGGGAGGGAAGAGGATGGAGTTCAGCTGGAGGAAGACTAGAAAAATCGGTAGAGTGAGGTTGGGTTATGTCGGGTTTTGAATGCAGGAGCATTTTGTATTTGATTCTGTAGGTGACAGAGAGCCGCTGGAGTTTATTGAGTGTGTGTGGTAGGGTGGGGGTGGGCTTTAGGAAAATCACTTTGGTGGCTAAATGGAGAATGGGTTGGAGTAGGAAGAGAGTCTGGAAAGCAGACCAACCAGCAGGCTATTACGGTAACCAAAGAGAAAAGAGAACTTAGAAAAAATGCCTGGTGCACGTGGTATTTGAGCTAGGTCTTGAAAAATGCATAAGATTTCTATAGACAAATATGGCCAAAGACAAGGACCGAGGGGTCTATTCCTATCTGTTTCCTCTTTTTTCTTTCCTCATTTTTGTCTTCTGTCTGTCTCCTTTTCCCCTCTTCTTCTTAATTATTTCTTGCACTTTCTCTTCTTCCTTCCTCTCCCTGCCCGGTCCAGGCTCCTCTGTCCCACCTCCATCTGTTTGCCACCTAAGTATTAATGGGTCCTGACAACCTGACTGAGATTTTCAATGTCTTGTCTGGTTGCATATTTTATCTAACTCAACATACACTAATTTTGAAATAAATGTCCAAAGTTAGATTATTTCTAGCATGTTTTACATCACTTTACCTAATATTTAATAATATTCAGGTTCCTTGATCTTATTTGTCCAAATAGAGAAAACACAATGTCTTCTTGTGTCTCCTCTATCCTTTCTTCTTATTCAGTACCACAGGGAATCTTTATTTTCATTACTGTGGGCACTGCCACCACCAACATTTGATAGCTGGCTGGCACAATAGTTAGAGGTCTGGAATTAAGAAGACCTAAGTTTAAATTCTGCCTCGGGTACTTACTAGTCATATGGCCCTGGGTAAATCAGTTCAGCTCTTTGAAACTCAGTTTTCTCATCTGTAAAATGAGGATAATAATGGTACCCTCCTCGTAGGATTCCGATGAGGATGAAATGAGATAATTTATGTAACACACCTAGCAAAACTTAAAGTACTACATAAACACTTTGGACTGTAGCACAGGACAAAAGACCCTCTACAAATTTGTAAACATTCTGTGAGTGTTGCTTGTGGTTGGGAAAAGTCCATCACTATGATCCTCTCTGCACTTAGCTAAGTTGGACCTGAGACAATACAAGTACTGTCTGCCACTGTAACTGAAGCCTTTCTAGTTTGGCTATGCTATAGCTTTCACCCTCTATACCAGCACAGTCTCCAAGAGCACAGGGTCCCTTCACATCACAGTGAGACATCAATGTAAAACTTGAATTATTCAGTCATGTCTAACTCTTTGTAATGCCATTTAGTGTTTTCTTGACAAAGATACTGGAGTGGTCTACCATTTCCTCCTCCAGCTCATTTGACAGATGGGGAAACTGAGGCAAACAGGGTTAAGTGACTTTCCCAGGATTATGCAGTTAGTAAGTGTCTGAGGCTGCATTTGAGCTCAGGTCTTCCTAACTCCAGGTTTGGCACCCTGTCCAGTGTACCACCTAGATGCCCTCTGCAGTTTTTGGTTTTGGAGAATTACTTCAGGCCATTGAGAGATTCAGTGACTTGCCCATCGTCACAGAGCTAGTAGGACTTGAATCCCTACTCTTATTTCTACTTCTGATGACCATATTTCCAATAACAAAACTTGATATTAGACTACATATTTTTACTCCAAATAATAGTTGTCTTAGTTCATATTTATTTATAAGGCATTTAATTTGCAAACCACATTTATAGGGTCGTAGATTTAGAGGGTCAAGGAGACCATTATATTCAACCCAATCATTTTGCAGATTGAGGTAACTGAGACCCAGAATATTTAAGTCACTGAGGATCACAGAGCTAGGAAGGGTTTGAGGCAATATTTGTACTCAGTCCTTCTCTTCAAGTCCAGTGTTCTATCTACTACCTCCAACATATTGCCTCTCAAACCATGTAGCTCCATGAAGTGGATAATATAGATATGGATTTCCATTAAAAGTTAAGAAAGTTGCAGTTCAAAGGTTAAAACTGGCCCAAGTTTAACAACTGGTCAGCATGAGAGGGAGGACTCGAGCCCATGTAACTTGTATTCCAAGTAAGGAATCTTTTCTCACTAGACTTTGTTCCCTGTAAATAGAAATATTACAGGGAAATTAAAGCTTTCTTCCTCAGAGTTAAGTTTTACAGATTAAATTTTGTCTGTCTTCTAGGACATTTAAAGATCACATGTACATTTCTTGTGTGTGTGTGTATGTGTTAGATTGTAATCTCCTTGGGGGCAAGGTCTGTCTTTTGTCTCCTTTTGTATCCCCAGTGCTTAGTATAATGTCTAACCCTTGGTAGGCCCCTAATAAATGTTGGTTGAATCACGTGTGCATGAAATGTACACATTTGTACTAGTGTTGGGTGATTCTTGTCTGAATGACATATTTTAAATTTGATAAACTGTCAGGTGGAAAGCTTTTTTAAAGTCCTAAACAGTAAAACGGCCACTTAAAGTGAATGTTTACTACAGTCTCATAGCCATAATGTATTTGTAGATAGTGAAAGTTTGTCTCAAAACTTCACAAATTAATTGAGGGATGCATGCTAGTGAAAAGAACACAGGACTGAGAATCAGACCTGAGATCCAGTCTAGGTCCATCACTTTATAGTTACATGACCTTGGGTAAGTCCTTTAGATTTCTTGAGTCTTTGTTTTCTAAGAGAACAGAAATAAAGCACTTGAAATGTTCTACAAGTGTCAGCCTTTATTATTAGTATTATTGATGTATTATCAGGTTAGATAATTTCTAACATCACTTCTAATTCTAACATTGTAGGATTCTAAGAGCTTGATTTTTATTACAGAAAAGCATGTTTTCCTATTTGCTTAATATCAGCTGCATATTTATCTTGTCTTTGAAAATACAGTTAAATGTCAAGAATCTTAAGGTCATGCTCATTTCAGTTAAGGGTTAAGTGATTTATGGATGTACCCTGCAAAATTATTTATGATATTATTCCTTTCTTCCTTTCAGGCCAGAATACAGAACTATGATAGCCACTGGTGGTGTCATAACAGGCCTGGCAGCCTTAAAGAGACAAGACTCTGCTAGATCTCAGCATCATGTCAATCTTAGCCCATCACCTGCTGATCAAGAGAAGAAACCAGTTAGACGGCGACCTAGGGCTGATGTTGTGGTTGTTCGAGGCAAAATACGACTTTATTCTCCATCTGGATTTTTCCTCATCTTAGGAGTGTTGATCTCAATTATAGGAATTGCAATGGCAGTCCTAGGATATTGGCCCCAAAAAGAGCATTTTATAGATGCTGAAACTAGGCTGTCAACCAACCAAACCCAGGTGATCAGAAACCAAGGTGGTATCATGGTTCGCTTCTTTGAACAGCATTTACACTCTGATAAGATGAAAATGCTTGGCCCTTTTACAATGGGCATAGGGATTTTTATTTTTATATGTGCAAATGCCATTTTACATGAAAACCGTGACAAGGAAACCAAAATCATTCACATGCGAGACATCTACTCCACTGTCATAGATATCCACACCCTAAGAATCAAAGAGCAAAAACTGATGAATGGTGTCTACACTGGCTTAATTGGAGAGACTGAAGTAAAGCAAAATGGTAACTCCTGTGCCTCAAGATTAGCAGCAAATACACTTGCCTCTTTCTCAGGTTTTAGGAGCAGTTTTCGAATGGACAGCTCTGCCGAAGAGGATGAATTTAGACTCAATGAGAGCAAGAATGGTAGTCACCTCATGCCCCCTTTGTTATCTGACAGTTCTGTCTCTGTCTTTGGCCTCTATCCACCCCATAACAAGGCAGTAGATGATAAGAACAGTAGCATCAAAAAATGTGAAACCAAATCCATTGTATCCTCCTCCATCAGCGCTTTCACATTGCCTGTGATCAAACTAAACAATTGCGTCATTGATGAGCCTAGCATAGACAACATTACCGAGGACTCGGAGACCATCAAATGCAGGTCTCGGAATTTATCCATGGATTCACTGGCCGTTCCTTTAGCCAATATCAATGAATCCTACCAGCGAACCAGTTTAGGGCTGCCGAGGAATGATTCTGCTGGGGAATCTCTCTCAAACCAGTACAAATCTTCTGTGGCTCTTGGACCTAGAACTGGACAGCTTTTGTCACCTGGGGCTGCGAGGAAACAATTTGGATCTAACACATCCCTGCATCTGCTTTCTTCACACTCAAAATCCTTAGACTTGGACCGGGGTCCCTCCACGTTGACTGTCCAAGCTGAACAACGAAAACACCCAAGTTGGCCCCGGTTGGATCGGAGTAACAGCAAAGGGTACATGAAACTGGAGAACAAAGAGGACCCAATGGATAGGTTGCTTGTGCCCCAAGCCTCCATCAAAAAAGACTTTACAAACAAGGAGAAGCTTCTTATGATCTCAAGATCTCATAATAATTTGAGTTTTGAACATGATGAATTTTTGAGTAACAACCTAAAGAGGGGAACTTCAGAAACAAGATTTTAAATCTTAAAACACACACACACACACACACACACACACACACACACACTATCTTTTACAAGGCAACTTATTTTAAAACAATTTTCACAGATGTTTGTTCAAGCAATGTGTACAAGCCTCTTTAACCAAATGGTTGTAGCATAATAGAATTGGTTACGTATTTCTATGGTGGAGACAGTTTCATGGCTTAGTGACAGACAACTGCAATATTGTATTTTATCATCACACACAATATTTTTTTATGTCCCTATATAAGCATGATCTCTTTGGTTACAGTGAGTCAGGCCTGCATCCAAACAAAAGTACACCTGCTTGAGGTTTCATTTCTTTCCTTGATTGCTACATTCCCAGAATGATGCTTCCAGTCTAGAAAGAAAAGTCACTAAAGTCTGGACTAGGAGTGCCAAATCCAGGCAAAAAACTAAATATATTTTTAAATGTGTATGCTGATTATGTAACCTAGGGTTTTGTTTTAAAAAAAACACATGGGGTTGGGTGAACTTAGGGGAAAAACAAAGCAGATTAAATATATATATATATTTTTGTTGTTTGTGTATGAATTCATTGTAATTGGTTGAGTCAGATACCAATATTGTGAACCCTTCTCTAGGTTATCTGTGATATGATAACCTTTCAACATCCATTATATTTAGAGTTGTAATTCCAGAATATCATCTATTGTAGTGCCACTGCTCTGAAATTTTCATAGCTTTAAAGAGAAAAATCAAAACTTTATCAGATGACTGAAACTTTAGAAACAGAAACTATTGAAATTAACTAGAATATGAAAGACTCAAAGTTTTTCATTCAGTTAAATAAGTTTTATAAGGTACCTATTATGAGTAATATGCTAGAAATACAAAGAAAGAAATATTTTAAGAAGTCTCTGCCCTCAAGGAGCTTATATTCTGCTGAATGCAATTCCATCCCCAAATATCCAAATCAAAAGAGTATTTATTAATTTCACATTAATTGGAAAAAATGAGTGCTAACCAATATTAAATAGTATGTGCATCATTCCTTCCTCACCTTAGATTTTTAGCCTTTCATATCCCTAACCCCTTCTCTCCACCTCCAAGCAACAACTGACAGCAACAGTGACAAAAACAACACCAATAACCTGAAGACTTAATAGAGTTATAAATTTCTGTAGCTGGCACAACAATCAGCTAACCTCACCATGCCTTTTGATTTTGGTCTGCCTCTAGTTTGGTGATTCAAGAACGTTTAGCTCTCACTAAACTGCCTTGGAAAATACCTTTTTGCAAGGAAAGCTTATGAAAATCCCCAAAGACTGGTTTTTGGGTTTTTTTTGCAGTGCCAGTTTTTCATGGTTGCAGTTTCAAGTTTTGTGCACATCAATATTAAAATGTATGTGTTTATCCAAAAGTTGTCCTGTTTTCCAGTACTGCTTAATACTCTTACTAAACTGACGTACTCAGGAATTCTTTCTAATAGCTTTCCCCCTAAATAACCAAACATTTCAAAGCATCAGTGTACTGCAGTTGTGTTTAGAAAGCAGAAGACAGAAATATTTGTGTTTCCAGCTCCATCTAATCCCTATTGTGAGCTTTGCATTCAGAGCATGATTTGCTCTGGGGATCAAGGCCTAGTACTCACAGAACCTTGAGCCTATATACTGTAAGAGAGTGGGCTAAATATTTTGGTATGAAGCTTTTAATAAACTTCTGGTTTGTGTTCTTAATACATTTGCTATTTTTTTTGAAATAAAATAGAATGTACAACTCTATTTATAGTTAAGTATTGTTTTTTAATCCTACACATAATCCAGGGGTCACTAATCAGAGGTATATGTACATGTAGCTAAGGCCACCCAAGTCCAGGATCTAATAGAACATAAGCTCCCTAAGGGCCCCATTGTTTCATCTTTATAATCTCATGACCTAGTACAATGCCTAGCATAGGGTAGATGCTTAATAATTGCTTATTGTTGATGTGAAATGTTTTCATTCCATTCATTAGAAACTAAATACCTACTACGTGCCAAGTAAGGAAGACTCAGAGACGAAAAAAATTGTGATTGCCAGGAAAGATCTTACTTCCTAACTAGATGGAAACAGTGAATACCCAAATAATCAAATACAAAATATATATGACATATAACTCTAGGACAAAAGATCTCTAAGCTCTGGATTTACACAGATCAGGTCCTGTCTTGGAGACTGACTCAAGAAAGGCATGTGTTTTTTTTTACTTATTTTAGCATCACTCGATATTTAGCATCACTCAATATTTAGCATCACTCAATATTTACACGAAAATCTGCAAATACAGTTCATGTACAGCTTATGTCTAGATGTCCACAAATATAGGTGATAGTTTCCCAGCTCCCATATAAGCACTCAGGATAATAAATCTATATTGGGTAAAAGGAAATCTTTACTTCTAGAAAATGTAGGAGACATAAATGACATGCAAAACCTTTAAATAGATACACAAAAACTTATGAAGCACTGATAGTAATCTGTAAACAACTGCCACAATTCTTTTCTCTCTCTGGTGGTATTTGCTCCATTATAAGAAGTCTGGGTACAATACTAAGTTAAATTAGATTCACATTATGCAAGTATGCTCCTACTATGTGCTGGGTTCTGAGGATATAAAGATAGCTACTGGAATCAAGAAGAGCGTTGCTTTTCAATAGAAGGAGAAAGTCCAATTAATCAGTAGATAAAAGGAAAAAAATCAAGCAGTCCCTACCTGCAAGGAACCTGCCTTCCATCAGGAAAAACAACACAACAGTATACATCATAGCCCCTTGATCTACGACCAATCTCTGAATTCCTAATCACTGAAGGAATAAGAATGTTTTCTGAACTTGTTCTAAAATACTTTTTAAGAGATATTATAGTGTTGATTCTCCAGCTCAGTTCTGCTGATCACCCTCAAGCTAACTGAATTAGACGTTAATTTGATATTGTCAAGTAATGAATGAATCACCAGTAGCTCAAAGCTGTTCTAAAAATTATTATTTAAAAAACAGAATGCCTTCAAGGCAGGCCCTTCTGCTGTGCTCCTTTGCATTCAAATAATAGAACATGTATGGCTCTTCATTAGGTGTGTTCTATCCCCCCAAGCATTCCCCAAATCCAGATTTATTGCCTTTGGTGCTTCATTTACTCTGTTAACATCATCAAGAAGACAAATTAATTTTTCTGCTGGCTTATTTAAGATTCACTGGAAAATCTTTCACAAGTATCTGCCTTTTATCGCTTCCTTATTGTCATCACATGGCTTTCAATTGTCGTGAGAGGCTCCAGTCAAATATAAATGAACACAAAAAAATAGACCTTGGAAACCAAATCACACTATTAGGATATGATTAAATATCCCTTACCCCTGTAGAGAGCACATTATCTTTTTAACAGACAGGAAGAAGTCCTCTACGAAGCAATAGCCATGAATTAGAGTCTCCCTGGCCTTCATGTTCTTACATTCTGGTCCCTAGGATGACCAGAAAGATGTTTGGCAACTTTCAAAGCAGAGCTATTTTTCTTTTCTGTAATCTTAGAGGTCTTTCTGGAAGCAGTATGTGTTGAGAAATTCTGTTGGGAAATTATACAGCAAATACAAAGTTAGATCAAAGGCTTATAGTTCTAAGAGTGGAGATTTCTTTCAGTTATTCAGATGCTGAGTATTCCTTTGGCAGGGGTTTCAGCAACTCTTCTCCCCCTCTTCCTGCTGTAAGCTTTGCAAGTATTTCATAGCTACTTAGTGTTTTCACCCTCTGGTAGACAAGAATAAGGAGGGAAGGTTAAATCCCAGTGGCATTTTGCCCATAGAGCTCTTCCCTACATTCTCCTCCCCACTCCCTTTTTCTCTTCCTTTTCCCCTCCTTCATCTATTTCCATGGATTCAGCTATCGTATCTATCCAGATGCTCCTAAATCTAGCCCTCATTCTCTCCTCTGAGCTCCAGTCTAGCATCCCACTTGTCTTCTGGATATCTATACTTGGATGTTCCATAAGCATATCAAACTCAACTGAATCCATTATCTCCCCCATACCTTATCCCAAAATAAAACCCCTCACTAACTTTTCTTCTCTTAACACCCCTATTTCTACTCAAGACACCATTCAAGTTCAACACCTTAGAACTACCTTTAACTCTTCAGCCTCATTCACATGCCATAACTAGTCAGTCTTGTTAATTCTACCTCCACAACATCTTCCATATCATGCCATTCTTCTCACTGACACCACAGTGTTTAGGCCTTCGCATAGTTCCTATGCACTAACTCAGACCTATCAGTCATTGAACCTAGCTTTTCAGCTTCTCTCCTCTCCAATCCGTCCATCTTCTTACTTCTAACCCTTACCAAAGAAATGTTAGTGGTTTCCTATTGCCTCTAGGACAAAAATACAATCTCCTCTATTTAGCATTTAAAGCTCTACACAGTTTAACTTCAGCTTTTATTTCCATGATGATTATACATTACTCCGTCTTACATACTCTAGGGTCCAAACCTGTTTTCTATTCTGTCTTCCTGATGTTGCCTGCAGCTTTGAACAGACTGCCCTACACATCTGGAATGCCCTCTCTCTTTACTTCTCTCTCCTTGAATGCATAGCTCCCTTCAGCTCATAAAAATACAGAATTTGAAAGTTGTATGTTCCTCAGCAGCTGTGGAGTCCAAGGAAATACAAGACAGAAATCCCCAACATAGCATCATCTCCAGTGGCTCTTCTTCAGGCTGTCTCCAGCTGTTAGAATAGCAACCCCCCAATTGTTAGTGCCCCTTCTCCAATTAATTTCTATTTTTTTTTGTATACAACTTGTATTCACTTAGAATATAACTTCTTGAGACCAGGAACGTCTCATTTTTGTCTTTGTGCCACCAGAGCCCAGCACAGTGCCTGATATGTGGTAGGTGGTTAGTAAATGCATCTGATTCATTGATTACTAAATGCTTTCATGGTCACTCATTACTAAATGGCTTGAAGGTCCTGGAATTAATTTTAATGAATACTACCTCTCCCTTTCCAGGACTCTACCCTTTTCTCTTGAAGTAGAAGAGAAAATGAGGGAATTTGTTTTTTTATAAATATCGATAGATTCTGAGAAAGGTAGGAGATAACTCTTAGTAATGATTATAATAACGCCTCCTTTCCTGGAATATGTATGTACATATACATATATAGGTACATATACATATATATGTACACACACGCATTTTATATATATATATATATATATATATATATATATATATATATATATATATATATATATATATATGTAAGAATTTGGGGAGGGGGTGAGGCTTAAAAGAGGCATGAGACCAGGAAATGAGTGGAATTCTTTGAAGACAATGGTTGAAGTTTTCTTTAAGAGTTGTGATAGAATGGATTGACCAGGAGAATCTCAGAATCCATTTCTGTCAGCCCACTACTTTGTGACCTTAAGCAAATCACTTAACGTCTCTATGCCTCAGTTTCCTCCTCTGTAAAGTGAGGAGGTTGGCTAGATGACCTCTGGGATCTCTTAAAGCTTTAAATTCATTACTCCATGAATTTAAATCATGGCACAACATAGTCAAAAGAATGGGCCAAGAAAATAGTTTTGTTGGCAATGTATATCTTATAACTAAATAGAAAATGTAAAAGTTATTTATGGAATGCATTTGGAATAATGAATTCAGTGATTCCTCACAATCACCCAGAGGAGGGATAGAATTTAGCAATGCACTTAATGTTCATAATATAGAGAAGTGTGAATCATATTTTAATTGCAATCAATCTTTATTAAACATCCACTAAGTGCTATGGAGGATATAGAATTATAATAAGCCAGGGCCTCTGACACTAAAAGATTTATGGCCTGGTTAAATAACTTTAATCTTTCATTTTGGAAGCAGAGCTAGTGAAACTCCAGGGTCCCAAGCTGATAAGTCTCAAATAGAGCAGGTTACCCCGAAGGAAAGAGGTGCTGACCTCAAAGAAGACATTGCTGAATCAATTGTCTGTGTGTCATCAGACCACTGATTTTTTTTAAAGCACAGATCAAAATTAGTCCAAAGCTATAAAAAAATTTGAAATGAGAACAAGATATGATGTGTAATTAAAACTGACTATTCAAATAAGATATCACAGTGAAAAATAAGACAGAACTGTAAGAAAGATAAGAGACATGCTGTAAAATACTTTCATATAGAAATTTAACTGATATGCATCAGTTACCACATGAAGGAAACTACAAGAGGATAAAAAAATGCCTGAGTCAGCAAATACTTGATTTGTCAAAAAGAAAGAGGCGACCACCAAAGGCAATACCAATTAAGGATCATCTGTAATTAAAACCAGTTCAACCTCAGTATATAAAATCATCTGTGAACTCTTATTGAGAAGGTGGTGGGAGAAAGATGAACAGAGAGTAGAAAAATAGAGAAAAGTGGAGGGTAAAGCCAATATTAAAAAAACTTTGGCCAGGGAACCAACTAAGCCAAACTAAGCCAAAGTCATTTAAGGATGAAACTGGAAGGAAAATAACAAATAGAAACAAAGAGGAAAAGATCTAACAAAACAGTTTATAAAATACTTTTTTTTTTTTTTTTTAACAAATAGGGTCTATATTTGGACTCTGATTTCCTTGGGTTGGGAAAAGCAACCGGACTAGACTAAATGTATATTTAAGAGATCTCTGAGGAAAATGACACAATTGTGAGGGTGTTGTAAGATAAATTTCCAAAGTAACTGAAAGAGGAAGCAAGGTAATGTAGTAGATAGGTAGATATAGGTAGAGATAGATAGATAGATAGATAGATAGATAGATAGATAGATAGATAGATAGATAGATAGATAGATAGATAGATAGATAGATAGATAGATGTTAAAGGGAGACAGAAGGGGGGAGAGAGAGAGAAAGAGAGAGGGAGAGGAAGGGAGAGGGAGAGGGAGGGAGAGGGAGAGGAAGGGAGAGGGAGAGGGAGAGAGAGGGAGAGGGAGAGGGAGAGAGAGAGAAACCTGGAGTCAGGAAGACCTGAGTTCAAATCTCTTAGTCACTAGCTTTGTAACCACATTTGGGGTTTTCTTGGCAAAGATACTGGAGTGGTTTGACATTTACTTCTCGGCTCATTTTGCATAAGAGGAAACTAAAGCAAACAGGGTTAAGTGATTTGCCCAGGGTCACGCAGTTAGTAAATGCTGGAGGCCAGATTTGAACTCACAAAAATGAATTTTCCTGACTCCAGGCCTGGTATTCTATCCACTCCTCCACCTAGCTGCCTAGGATAATGACTTTGGTGCAAAATTGAACAGAGAAAGATGAACAGCCTGGATTGCATTAGAGAAGTTGCAAAGTTCCTTTAGTGACCCCAAACTTCTGCCAAATACAAAGCCTCATATTTTTAATATCAATATTCTTCCAGTATTGTTGTATGGCTAGGAGTCATGAATAGTGTCTAAAAAGTTAAAGTTATGTATTACTCACAGGGCAATGGAGATGTGCATGGAGAGCATGGAGAGGTTGTAATACATGAGAAATAAAAAAAACATGAGAAGAACTGGAATAGAAGATGTTATTAGGATGTATGTGGTGTTTTTTTAAAGGTAGCATAATTATTAGAACTATTCAAGAGTAGAATGGATTATTTTGGTCCATAACATGCTTAAGGATTTCATAACATGTTTGATGTGTTTTACCGGGGATTTATCCATCTCTGCTAGATATTATCCCATGTCATTCCCTTTTGCGGCTAAACGCCTTGAAAGACTGGTTATGATCAGTGCCCCTACTTGCTTTCCTCTAGCTTTCTCCTCCTCCTCCTTTTTCTCCCCTCTTTTTCTTTGATATCTTCTCTTCCTTCTTTCCTCCTTGTCATTCTACTTCTTCACTTTATATTCATTTAATATTTTATTTTCTCCCAATTACATAAAAAAAGAATTTTCATATTCATGTTTTCAGATTTTGAGTTCTAGTTTCTCTCCTTCCACTTCCTCTTCCCAGAGATGGCAAACAATTTGATATAGGTTATACAAGTGCAAAACATATTTTTGTATTAGTCATGCTGTGAAAGGAAATTAACTTTCTTCTTAACTCTACAGGCTGACTTCCCAATTCATCATTCTACCAAAATGGCTTTCTCCAAAGTTACTAACATTCTCTTAATTGGCAAATCTAATTTCTCAATCCTCACCCTTCTTGATCTATCTGCAATCTTTGACACTGTCAATCACCCTCTTTTCCTCAATACTTTCTTCTCCATATGTTTTCATGACTGTACTCGTAACTCTTCCTACCTAATGACTCCTTTCTTCCTAATTTTCCTACAACTGTAGAGCAACATCAAACTCAAATAGAAACAAATCTCTTCTGACCATATATCATCTTAGAAAATCACAAACTGACATCATCTATGTTGCGCTGTATTTTTTTATTATTTTGTTTAGTCTGATTCTTGGAAAGAGAAGGAGAGCAAGTTGTGACTTTTGGCCAGTAAATTTGACACCACTGTTGTGGAAGACACCACTGCTTCCTAGTTACCCAGGTTCACAGCATCATCTTCAACTCCTCACTATCCCCAACCTCCTTATCCAATCTGTTCCCAAGTCCTGTTTACTCTATTTTTTCTAATGAATACCTCCATTTTGTCTCTAACACTGCCACTAATCTGGTACAGCCCTCATCACCTGGATTATCACATTAGTCTTCTGGTTTATTTCCCTGCCTCAAGTGTCTCCCATTCCAATCCATCCTTCAGTCAGATGTCAAACTGATTTCCCTAAAGCACAGGTCTGACAATGTCATTCTTCCTATTCATTTAGTTCCAATGGCTCCTTATTATCTCCAGGATAAAAAATTGCATCCTCTGATTAGCTTTTAAAGAAACTTATCCCTGGGTCCTTAATATCAGTCTTCTTAAACTGAACTGCCCAGTATGATCTTGGGACACTGACCTCCTTGCTGCCCCTTAAATAAGACACTCTGTCTCCTGTCTTTATATTTTCATTGTCTCCCTTCTCATCTCTATCTCTTGATCTCCCCAGCTTCCTTCAAGGGCCAGCTAAAACCCCACCTTCTGCAAGAAGTCATTCTCAGTGTACCCCTCTGAGAGCATCCTCAATTTATCCTATACATATCTTGTTTGTACATAGTTGTTTAACTGTTGCTTCCTAGATTGGGAGCTCCTTGAGGGAAGGGATTGTTTTTTGCCCTTTTTTGTTTCCTAGGCATCTAGTGTAGATCCTGGCACTTAAGCAGGTGCTTAATACATGTTCATTAATTAACTGACTGATTGACCTGGGTGGTTAGTGACATACCTTCCAATTTTAAAATTCTAAGTTCTGTGATTCAATATCATCTTCACACAATAATCAAATAGATATTGCCAAAACGTAGGTCTGACCACATGACTCTCCTTTGTTCAATAAGTTTGGGTATCTTCCCATTGTCTTTAGGATAATACACAAAAGACCTTTACTACCTGGCTCTAAATTTTATTTCCAGACAAATTTCATGTTATTTCTTCAGCTATCCTCTACATCCTGTCAAACTGGCTGACTTGCTCTTTTTTATAGGTGATATTTCATCTCCAGCCTCTATAACTTTGCACATAGTATGAGGCTTTATCCTGGACCCTCTTCTCCCTCTGTGGAATTTCATTTAGTGTGGTCATCAGCTCCCATGATTTCATTGATCATCTCTATGCAGATGACATTCTGATCTACTTGTCCAGTGTTAATCTCTCTCACCCTCCAGTCACATCTCCAATTGCGTCTTAGATGTGGTAGTTCTCAAAAAGAACTAATGACATTAGGAGGGTGAAGTCTTGACTTGCAAGTGGATTGGATTTAAGTTAAGCGGGGCTGTGCAAAGCCATCAGTCTCACTCTACTCTAGAACCATTTGAGTCTAGTGGCAAGATCTAAGTCAATACAATTGCTGATGGCCCCAGATGCAGTGGGAGACCCTGGCCTTTTTAAACTAGGCTCTTTCCCAGATCTCAGCTTGTCTGACTGACTGACTCTCTATTCACTTCTGCTTCTTGGAACTTTCATTCCCTTCAAGACTTAGCTTAAATGCTATCTCCTATACAAAGCTTTTTTTTTTCTTTTCTGATTCTACACACTTGTTAGTATTCCTTCCTGAAATAATGTTGTATTTATTTTATTACACAGTTTATATTCATTCTTCTGTGTTCAAATAATTTTCCTATAGAATGTAAACCCCCTGAGGGCAGAAATTGCTGCTTCATTTTTGTCTTTGTATTCTCACTGTCTAGATCAATACTTGGCACATAGGGAGTATTTAGGAAAAGCATGTAGAATTCAATTGAATTCTACTTATATGCCTCAACATTTTTAGAGCCAAAATAAATATTATCCCCAGTAGTAACTACTCAGAGATGCATAATGAGTCAATTCCAGATGTTTAACTCATTTTCATTATCAGCTACTATTTTTTGAGTGTTCATAATTTGCCTGTCAGAGAACTCCCTTAGCTCACTTATCAACATTATTCTCCACTCCCATCCCCCACAACCACCTTTGTGCAGTTTATGGGGAATTACTATTTTAACAGAAATCCCAAAGTTCCTTCATTTGGGAGAGGTAAGTCTGAAAAAGAGAATCTCACAAGTTATTTGGTTTTCAACGCCCTGAGGGAACTGAACCTGGTGTAGTGGCCCTGCCCCCACCTGAGCAGCTGAACTTAATCTCACACTGAATAGCAGCCCTGCCCCACTGCTTGGGAGCAGCACACTTGAATCTCAGCTCCCAAGTCCTGGCTGGGTGGAACTGGAGGAGAGGTGGTGGTGGAGAGGAAACTCAGAAGTCATATTTGTCTTACAACAGATGTCCATTAAACAGTGGGAATATGAGTGATTTAAAATAATCTTACGGATAGCCACCCTCTCATTTGCTCATTGTATATAGTATCCTTATTGATAGTACGAGAGAGAGAGAGAGAGAGAGAGAGAGAGAGAGAGAGAGAGAGAGAGAGAGAGAGAGAGAGAGAGAGACGATCTTGGAAGTCAGACAGATGTGTAGACAATGCCTCATCATGTCTTTGATTTCCAGCTTGCCTCCCTACCTCCCCAGACATTTTGGGAAATTTCCCTTTGGGTGAGATCAAGGTCTTTCCCTCTCTTAGTTAAACAGATATCTCATTCCCAGTGAAGAACTCACTGATTCTGTGTATTGTCTGGTTCTGATATGTTTAATATTTTCTTTTTGCTATTTGAGTTGTCCCTTCATTCTTTCTCCACCTATGAGAGTAACATGAGTGGGGCAATGTGCTATATCATTTAAAGCAAGACATAACTTCTGGCTCTATGTCTTTCTTTCTTTTTGGAGGAGAGAAAGTAGGGTAATTGGGGTTAAGTGACTTGCCCAAGGCACAAATCTAGTAAGTGTCAAGGGTCTGCATTTGAACTCAGGTCCTTCTAACTCCAGCATTGGTGCTGTGTTTACTGCACCACCTAGCTGCCCCCCTACTCTGTATCTTTCTTCATCCTTCTATATGGCATCATGGAACTCTGAGATTTCCAGGAAGACATAGCACTTTCCTATCCTGGCATCCTAGCAACTTTTGTCATAGGTCAGCAAGATTAGGGGAATTCCACTAGGTGAATGTGCCTGTAACCCTGACTACATTTTCTTCTTTGTTTCCATTCCTGATCAAGATTCAGCCTTAAGGGAACCCTACCTAAGCTTGAAAGTGATCTTATAAGACAGAGAGATCCATGGGTTCAGGTTCCATTGAAGGAATCTGACTGGAAGCAAGGGGAATTTTTCCATTGGAAAAGATTGCCACCAACAAGGAGAGGAGACCAAGTTCCTAGTCATATTTGCTAAAAGACCCAATTTTTGAGGGAGACAGTACAAAGCTGATGTGAAATGTAAAAGCCTAATCTGCAGTCCTGTAAATCATCTCTGTTCTGATGAGCTTTAAATAACATCCACCAAGTAAATTGTAATAATAGTTATAAATTAAGTTACTGAATCCTGTTTGTCATTTCTATGAATGTGCACTCTGTATCTATTATATTTAACATTGTAGTTATAAAATACTTGTCCCATAACTGTTTCATATTATACATTGAGTACCTTTTTACTCCCCCACTTTGTAGAGATCTAGACTTGCCCTTAAGATTTAAATAATTTGTCCTCAGAGCATTAGGGTAGGGGTGGGACAGTTAACTACCCAAAGAGTAAGAGAAAAGAGAAACTAAACCTCTCTCATTAGATTCCTCCAAGACTACAAGGCAAGATGGTGGAGTAGAAAGATACACAGACACTTAGCTCTTACCCCACAGCCCAAAAAATACCTGTAAAGAAGAACTCTCAACAAATTCTAGAGCAGCAGAAGCCACAGAACAATAGGGTGGAGATTTCTGTTCCAGAGAGACCTGAAAGACCAATAGGAAGGGTCTATCACACACTGGACGCGGAGCAGAGCCCAGCCCTGCCTTGGCCGTGCCACACCGAGAAGAGCAGATTCGAGCAGGCTTCAGGGACAGAATCTCCAGCAGCAGCACAGGTCCCTCAACCCACAGGTGCCAAAAGGTCAGTGAGAGGGTCTTTTCAGCTGGCTGAGAGGGGAGCTTGTCCCCATAACTCAGGCCCCTGAGGAGGCAGCAGCAGAGGCAGCAACAGACAGGAGCTCCCAAAGCAGGCGGTGGCCCCCATCCATCATTGAAGGTCTCCTCATAAATGCCCTGAGGGAACTGAACCTGGTGTAGTGGCCCTGCCCCCACCTGAGCAGCTGAACTTAATCTCACACTGAATAGCAGCCCTGCCCCACTGCTTGGGAGCAGCACACTTGAATCTCAGCCCCCAAGTGCTGGCTGGGTGGAACTGGAGGAGAGGTGGTGGTGGAGAGGAAACTCAGAAGTCAAGAAAAAACTGGGAAAATGTCCAAAAGAGGGGGAAAAAAAATAAGACCATAGAAGGTTACTTTCTTGGGGAACAGGTATCTCCTTCCATACTTTTGGATGAGGAAGAACAAGGCATACTGTCAGAGGAAGTCAAGGACTCAGCCTCCAAAGGGAACTTAAAATGGGCTCAGGCAATACAAGACCTTAGAAAATAAGTTAGCAGCTTACTAAAGGAGAACCAAAAAAATGCTGAGGAAAATAACAGCTTTAAAAAGAGGCTAACTAAATTGGAAAAAGGGGTCCAAAAAGCCAACAAGGAGTACAAGGTTTTTGAAAAGTAGATTCATCCAAGACTAAACATGGTCAGGACTATATGCTTGGGTCCAAAACAAATGGACTCTTTAGAAAGGAGTGGGTTCAGTAACACAGCCCTTTGAGCCCCAAAACACATCTTTATTGGTAGAGCTATAAAATGGTACTGTAGATATGGTTCTGATCTCAATAACTGGCTTTTATATATTATTTTAACTTTCACATAGTGCTTTCTTTACCACAACTTTCTGAAGTAGGTAGTGCAATATTATTATTGCCATTTTACAGATGAGGAAATTGAGTTTCTGAGACATTGAATGATTTGCCTGAGATTATACAACTAGCAAGTTTCTGAAGTGACAATTAAACTGAGACCTCCTGGCTTTAAATCTAGTGCCCTTTCCAGTATGCCATGGGGTGGTATGAGTAGCGAACACTACAAGAACTGAGCGGAAGGAAAGATCACTATTGGTTAGAAAGCCTAGGTAAGACACTAGGGATGGGTAGGAGACTTAAGATGCTGATCTTTGAAGATTGGACAGGATTTGATAGTTGGATAAGAATGGAAAAAAGATAAAATTCATTAGGAAAATCATAAAGGCAGGAATTAGCAAGGTGGAGGAGGGACACTGTGAGTAAATGAGTCTGTAGTAATGGCTGCAAAAGTTGATTAGAAAGTTGATTACAGAAGGCCTTCCTTTAATGTCAGTTTAAAGAATTTGACTTTTGTCCTGTGAAGTCCCTAAAGATTTCTGAGTGGGGTTATGTCATGAAAATGTTGCTTGAAATATTCATTTAGAGTTGGTAGTGTCCAGGATTTTATAGAGGGAAAATATCAGAAACATGAATTTGAACCCAGAGGCTACTTCAGTAGCCTAGGCATTCTGTGACAAAGAATGGTGGCAACCAAAATAGAAAATAAAGGATGAATAGGAAAGACATCATGAAGAAAAACAGGAATTGTCATTTAGATGTGGAAAATCAAGGAGAGGCACCTCCAAGTTTTCTAGACTGTGTGACTTTGGGGCATAATTGATTTCTTGACAAGAAAGGGAATGTAAATGGAAGGTAAAATGGAAGGGATTCTTAGCAGTAAGTGGGTAAGAGGGCCTGAAGAATTCTTGTTAATTAAATCACACCAGTGATATCTTTGTTTATACTCCTAAAACAATTTTAACAAATAATGAAACTAAATAATACAAGTAAATAATAGTATAAATAGTAGCATAAGAAATAATAGTATAAATAATGTAATCAGTAAAAATAGTGTAAATAGTATAAGTAAACAGTAGTATAAACAGCATAAGTAAGTAATAGTATAACTAATAAATGTATAAATAATAGTGTAAATAGTAGAGAAATAAATAATAGTATAAATATTAAATAGTATAATAAGTAAACAATAGCAAAATAAATAAATAGTATAATAGGCAAAAAAAAAAAAACCTCTTCATTATAATAAGATCTCTAAGCCCCAGGCAATGTTTCCTTTTAAAAAAAAAAAATCACTAACACCAAATTCCAAAAGATTGAAGCAGTTCACTCCAATGTGTCTTAATCTGAACTGATTCAAAGACATAAATGTTTGCACAATTGTGCTGGGAACTTTAAAAAAGCCTTCCACCTTTGTTTTGTCTTACTCCACTGTTTCCTCTTCATTCAGCTGGATTAGTGTCCTTATTGCCCTAGACACCCAATTTGGCCCATATCCATGCCTTGGCTCATGCTATTATCCTTTTCCTGTACACCTCTCCTGGTCCTGTCGACATTCATGAATTACTTTGATCTGCAAATCCTCAAAAATTTTTCCTCTATTGCCCTAGACTGGCTGCTCCTATATTTTATATTCCCTTGGAATTTCTATATACAGTCTTGCACCTATATTTGTTTTGGTTCTTGATTTATTTCATGTAGGTATGAAAAGCAATCTCTAATTCAAAGACTAGTCATGAAAGGAAGATATATGCTTGAGTTCCAAGGTTAGCCAGTCCACATTTTCCTAGTCCTGCAGAGGGTTCTATCTGCCCCTGAGATGCCTCCAACCTGCCCTGATCTTCCTGACTTCAGAAATCCAGTAGTGTTCATTATCTCCAATGCTTATTTTTCCCTTAATCATATTCTGCCTTTTACTGTTTCTCATTTGTTTCATTTACACTCAGCTAATATCCTAAATTAGATTAGAATTTCTTGGAAGGCAGAGAATGTGCCTTGTGCTTCTTTTCATGGTTCCCAGTGCGTGACACAGTGATTTGGATAATGTACAATATATTGCTGCATAACGCCACGATGCAGGAATGGAGAACCTGCAGTCTTGAGGCCATATGTGGTCCTCTAGTCCTCAACTATGGCCATTGTTTGGATTCAGTCAAAGGGTTTCACTTGAGAACCTAGACGGCCACATATAGCCTCTAGATCACAAGTTTTCCACCCCTGGCATAAAGAATTGGATTCACAATATAGAAAACCTGAGTTCAAATTCTGCCTGATTTACTGTGGGCATCTTTATTTACTGTGTGATTATGGGTAAGGCTCTCTCTAAGCCTGTTTCTTTATTTGTAAAAATGGAATTATCTCTTAGGATTATCATGAGGATTTAAAGAGATAAAGTATGTAAAGGACATTTCAGACTTTAAAGTGTTATATTTTACATACTCTACTTTTCTGCAATATATGTATTGTTTCTGTGTATGAATATATATATATATATATAATTTATATATACACAGTATATATATATACACACACATATGTCTCATAGATCACGTTAAGTCAACATGTTTTTATGGAGTGCTTTCTATGTGGCAGGCACTGTGCTAAGCACTAGGGATACAAATACGAGCAAAAAGAATGGGTCCCTACCCTCAAGTTACTTTCTAAAACAGGAAGCTGATAATAGAGAAAAGGCTGGAATTTAGGGAAGTGGTTGGGGAAAGAAAGTGCCCATGTAGGAACAAGGTAAAGAAAGAAATTCAGGAGTCAGGAGCCTAGAAAGGTGCGATGGATACATACAGATACACACACACACACACACACACACACACACACACACACATATATATATACATATTTATATAGAGAGAGAGATGGACAAAGGCAGAGACTTATAGAGGGAAAGACAGACAGAGAGAGAGAGAGAGAGAGAGAGAGAGAGAGAGAGAGAGAGAGAGAGAGAGAGAGAGAGAGAGAGAGAGATGGAAACAGACAGAGATCCTGGGGCTTTAGAGTCAGGAAGACTTGAATTCAAGCCTCTGACAGATTGGCTATGTGAACCTGGACAGGTCTCTTGACCTCTCAATGCTTTTGGCAATTATTTGAGATTAGCAACTGCAGAGGAAATGCTGATCTGTATTGGGAGAAGAACTCATCAAGGAATTCCCTGTGCCACTGAAATCACAGGTCTAGCCAATTACTTTATTATTTGTGTTTTCAGTGATATATAGATAGAGCTATATATACGTATATGTGTGTATGTATGTAAGTATGTACATATATATGTATATGTATATGTGTGTGTGTTGTTTTTAATTCTTCCAATTCTACAAAGTAACTCCTTGACAATTTTATTGGTATAACAATGGATCTGTCAAGTATCATTATTTTGATTACCTTGGTGCAGGCCAGCTATGCTTATTGATTAGCACTCTTATTATTTAAGTCTTTCTTGTACAAGTCCTGTGTGTGTCTTGGTAGATTAATTTCCATATACTCAATGCATTTTGTCATTGTCTTAAATGAAATTTCTCCCCTACCTCTTCCTTTGGGTTTTGTTTGTAATGTACTAAACTGCTAATTATTTTTTGTGGCTTTGCATCGTTTCCTGCTAGAAAAAAAGCTATTCATTTTCTGGTTGATCCTCTGGGGTTCTGTAAGTTACCTACAATATCATCCACAAATAGAGATCAATTTACCTCCTCTTTGCCTGTAAAAAGATTTATTGTGCTTGTCTCATTTCCTCTAGCTAGCATTTCTAGCACTACTATATGTCAAATAATGTTTGAGACTGTGGGCATGTTTATTTCGCCTTAGCTATTATTGGGAAAGCTTCTAGTGGTTCTCCATTACAGATAATACTGTTTATTTGCTTAAAAGCTTTGGATTATATTAAATTGAAATCCTTCTATCCTATATTTTTAGTGATTTTTTTTCTTTAAATATTTATGAGTTCCATATTTTGAAGATTTTTCTATAACTATTGATATAATCATATACATATAATTTTATAAATCATACATATCAAATGATGCCAACTATTTTTTCTATGTTGTCATTCTTACACTACTGACATAAAACCCTAAAAATTGGGATATGCTATTAATTTCTCAGGGCCTGTATCAGCAAGGACCCTTACACAGGAAGACCTGCAGTACAGGTTCTTAGATTTGCTTTTCTAAAAGGAAGGCAACTTTTGAGGGGTCAACAATCATTTTATATATCATTCACTTAGTTCAGGGGGAAAAGTCAGCACCCTGAACTTCAGAGAAAATACAAAGAAATAATAATCAACAGACAGGGCTTCCAGTTCTCTTACTGTAAGCACAACACTTGCATCACAGATCAACAGACAGATCCAATTGTCTGACCATACATACATAGAGAGAAGCATCAATATTTGGGTTTTCAAGGTGGTGGTGGTGGGTCTTCTTAATGATTACCTAGAATCTTATCTGGTATATGAACCTTCTTCCAAAAAGTAAGCCCCAAATTAAAACTGCACCTCAGAGTAAATATATACTTTTCAGAAACAGAGGGCACCACCACCCTAGTGACCCAGTGCCTCATTAGAAAATTATCAAAAGATGTGGGCCTCCCCTAATCAAACTTCCCTCAAAGGATGGTAAAAATCTTCATTTCTCATAATTGCCATTACAGGACTCCAGGCAAATTATTGCATTGGTAGAAAGTACTTACAGTGGTGAAATGTAGGAACTTTCTTGAATCTGAAAAAGATTTAATCTGAGTTCTTATTTATGCATCCCAGGATGAACTGTGGGTAAGTTTCTTTACCTTTCTAACTTTGTTCATATGTAGAAATGGGGACCAGAGATAGAGAGGTGGTGTAGTAGATAAAGAATTAGCCTCAAAGTCAGGAAGACCTTGGTTAAAATTGTGCTTTTGACACATACTGTCTATGTGACCTTGACAAATTGCTTACCTTCTTAAGGACTCAGGCAACTCTCTTAGGACTCTAAATTACAGAAGATGTGCTGAACTTCATTGATAGAGGGAGTTTTCACTGCAAATTCCTTATGCCATTGAACCAATAGGTCTCATTTAAAGGGGCAAGAGGGTATAATAACATCTCTAGTACCAATCTTGCAAATCAAGTGAGCTTACACACACACACACACACACACACACAAAATGTACAAAGTGCTTCACAAATTATAAAGTGTTATAGAATATCCCAGTAGTTTTAAGCCATTAAACCTTTTTGTAGTTTTAATTTCTTTTACTTGATAGTATTCTATTTTTTTTTTTCCAATTACATGTAAAGATAATTTTCAACATTCATTTTTATAAGATTTTGGGTTCCAAATTGTATCTCCCTCCCTTCCCTCCCCCTCCTCAAGAGAGTGAGTAAGCAATCTGATACAGGTTATATATGTACAATCATATTAAATATATTTCTGCATTAGTCATGTTGTGAAAGAAAAATCAGAGCAAAAAGGAAAGCCACATAAAAAAAAGTGAAAATAATATGTTTTGATCTGCATTCAGGCCCCATAGTTCTTTCTCTGGACGTGAATAGCATATCCTATCATGAGTCTTTTGTAGTTGCCTTAGATCATTATATTACCAAGAAGAGCTACGTCTATCACGGTTAATCATTGCACAGTGTTGCTGTTACTGTGTACAATGTCCTCCTGTTCTGCTCACTTTTCTATGCATCAGTTCATGTAAGTCTTTCTAGGTTTTTCTGACATCTGTCTGTTCATCATTTTTTATAGCACATAACATTATTACATTATATTACTATACCGCAACTTATTCAGTCATTCCCCAGTTGATGGGCATCCCCTCAATTTCCAATTCTTTGCTACCCCAAAAAGGGCTACTAAAAATATTTTTGTACGTGTGAGTCCTTTTCCATTTTTTATGATCTCTTCAGGATATAGACCTAGTAGTTGTATTGCTGAATCAAGACATGTGCGCAGTTTTATAGTTCTTTGGGCATAGTTCCACATTGTTCTCTAGAATCAGTTCACAACTCCCAACAATGTATCAGTGTTCCAATTTTCCCACATTTTCTCCAACATTTATCATTTTCTTTTCTTGTCATATAAGCCAATCTGTTAAGTGTGAGGTAGTACCTCAGAGTTGTTTGCATTTCTAAAATCAGTAGTGATTTAGAGCATTTTTATATGACTATAGATAGCTTTAATTTCTTCCTTGAAAATTGCCTATTCATATCCTTTAACAGTTATCAATGGAGGAATGACATGTATTCTTATAAATTTGATTCAGTTGTTTATATATATGAGAAATGAGACTTTTATGAGAGATACTGACTATGAAAAATTGTTTCCCAGCTTTCTGATTTCCTTCTAATCTTGGTTGCATTGGCTTTGTTTGTGCAAAAACTTTCTAATTTAAAGTAATCAAAATTAACCATTTTGCATTTCATAATGTTTCCTGTGTCTGGTTTGGTCACAAATTCTTCCCTTCTCCATAGATCTAACAGGTAAACTATTCCTTGTTCTAATTTACTTATTGTATCATCCTTTATGTCTAAATCATGTACCCATCTTGACCTTATCTTGGTATATGCTGTGAGATATTGGCCTATGATTATCTTCTGCCATACTATTTTCCAGTTTTCCCAACAGTTTTTTGTCAAACAGTAACTCCTTATGCCACAAGCTGAAGTCTTTTGGCTTACCAAACAATAGATTTTTTTTTGAGTAACTAACCTATTCCACTGATCTACCTATGTTTTGTGTACCTAACCTATTCCACTGATCTACCACTTTGTTTTTTAGCCAATACCAAACGGTTCTAATGATTTCTGCTTTATAATATAGTTTTAGATCTGGTACATAAGACATTAAACTTTAAACTGTGTCATTTTGCACAATCACCACCATCAAGTCATTTTTAGCAAACCTTGTTTCCTTTTTTGTATATCCTTGTCTTTTCTACTCCAATTTTGAACTTAAAATGGTATATCCTTGTACATAATTTTCCTGTTGCCTAAATATAGACCCCAGTTTTCTTATTCCTTTGTGACTTTAGTGACTATTTACTTTTAGTTGTCTGTAGATGCATTAACAAGGATTTTTCAATAATTAACAATTAATCCTTGAAGGTGCCTGAAAGCCAGTTTAGATTATATAGCTTTCCCTTTAATGATTTTTAAAAAATAATATTTTGGAATCAGAATAAAGTGCATTATGTTCTCTTGGTTTTGAGCATCCCTTTCTTGGAAGATTGCTCTAATGAAGAAACAAATTTGCCTGAGAGTTCTGTTAGCAGAGTGTCAGTTTCATAGTTCTAGTCCTATTTAGGGGTGTTTTGATATTGTTTTACTTTATGTCTTTGAAGTATAAATATTTTCTATAAAAATATTATGTAAAATAATTTTGACAATACCTCAAATGGTAATAGTACTTTCAATATATGCAGAAATATTTGTATTCAAAGAAGGAATATCTCTCATGCTGAAAAAAGTTAATAAAATCAAAGCCTTGTCCTACATATGTGTTTATTAAGTTGAGTTTCAGACTAAGGAATGTGGGTCTCAAATCACTAAAAAGAGGGAGTCTCCTGGTTCCCAGGATACAGTATTATAACTTGTGGATTTGTCACTTAACTATGTGATGCTCTAGGTCAGGGGTGATGAACCTGCAGCCTCAAGGCCACATGAGGTCCTATGATTGAATCCAAACTTCATGGAAGAAATCTTGGATTCAGTCAAAGGGCTGTACTCAAGGACCCAGAGGGCCGCATGTAGACTCAAGGTTGCAGGTTCATCACTCCTGCTTTAGGCCCTCTAAGACCCCGTATTGCAGAGAAGATGTTAACCTCACCTGGGAACTCCTGATGTCAGCGACATCATAAAGCAAACTCCTAACTCTTTCAATTGCACAAGGAGTCCCAGAACAGACAACTTTAACCCTGATCTCTGTTCTATGTTTATTGAGTGCACTGTAACCTTGTGTGGTCTCTCTTGGCTCCAAAGGATTGACAATATTTCTCAATCTCAGCAGCATCCACTAGAATTTAATAACAGTTTGTTGACAGTGATGGCTTTTTGGATATGAGTTATGCCCTATCCATATTTCCTGAGCACAAGGTCAAATATTCTAAATAAGGCATGGAATTATAAAACATAGAAAAAAATTAAATTGCTGTGCCTGATAAATTTGTTCTCATGCATACTGTGAGTTCTGACAAGGGCTAATTTTAAGAACCAGGTAGCTAGGTGACACAGAGTATAAAGCCCCAGGCCTGGAGTCAGGAAGACTTATCTCTGTGAGTTCAAATTTGGCCTTAGACACTTACTAGCTGTGTGACCCTGGATAAATCACTTAACCCTGTTTGTCTCAATTTCCTCATCTATACATATGAGCCAGAGAAGAAAATGGCATATTACTCCCGTATCTTTGCTATCCCCTAAATGAGTCAGACGTGAAACTGAATAATAACAATCTTAAGAATGGGCAGATTTATAAATAATAGTGACTATGAGAAATTCACAGAACTTTGAAAAGATTTAGATGAGCTAATGTAAAGTGAAGAAAGCAGAACCAGGAAAACAATATACACAATGACTACACTATTGTAAATGAAAACTACATTAAAGAGAGCTAAACTTAGACTAAATAAAGTGACTTATCTTGGTCCCAAAGGACAAGTCAAAAACATACTTTTCTCCTCCTAGCAGAGAAATGGAGGACTATAGGTGCTGATCATTGTACTTACTGATAGATATAATTATGTAATAGTTTTTCTTTATTACTAGGGAGGAACGGTTCTATTGTACTAATCAATCAAAAAACATTTCATAAGCATCTAGTACATAGCAGACACTGTGTTAAGCAAGGGTGTACAAAAAGAGGCAAAAGATAGTCCCTACCCTCAAAGACCTTACAGTCTAATAGGTGGAATATGTGAAGAAATGATCTGTATCCTAGAAAGACAAGAGGCACCAAAGAATCCTTTAAACTATAAATGATAAAGAATAAGTAAGAATTCATTCAACAAAATCTACATTTGCAGGGCATTATTTCTTAGGTACTGTTTGTTTCATTCACAAAATGTCTTTTGGAGGGAGAAATATATACTGCATCTTTTTGCACACAATATTTCTGTATTTTCTTAAAAGCCCTATTTCTATTGGAACCATTGTCAAAAATATGCTCAGTGTTTCCAATGGGATCAGGCTTGCCAAAGTTAGCATTCTGTTAGCATAGCCTTTGAGAACCAAGGTCACCTCCAAGCCACCTCCAAGACATCAGAGGCAGGATATTAAAATTACTGCAAATTAAATTTCTGAAGCTGTTACATTGTAGTAATACACAGGTGAGTAAAGATGCATCCCTCACTTGAAGAACTCCAGACCATTTGAAGACACTGAAAAGACCACTCATCTGGAGTCAGACGAAGTAGGTCCAGATCCTGACTCTGCTCTTTATTATCTGTATATCTTTGAGCCAGCATTTAACCTCTCTTGGCCTGAGTTTCATCATGTATAAAATTAAGGTGTTGATCGAGATGCTCTCTGAGCCCCATGCCAGCTTTAGACACTAAAATTTTAATGATAACAAAAGGCCCCCTGATCAATAATATCTTTCCTATAGCTCCTACCATATCACACAAAATTTCTGTGTTAGAATTCTTTGGGTTAAGACATTTAGACTTATGTAAAAATGCAAATATTATATATTGGGAGGAGTACCACATTAATCCATCATCAGCTGTTGACATTTTAGGAAGAATTGGTCTATCAGATCTACCTCTATTACTTAGCAAGGCAATAAGGAAAGAGGCAATAATGGAAAAACCAGTAAGTGTTGATGGAGGTTAAGGAGAAATGAAAGATTCAGAGGGCAATTCAGCAGAATGGAACTATCACTACTCTTGGACCATTTGAGGTAATATTGCCTAATGAAGCCAGAAACGCCTGGGCTCAAATTTTACTTTGCACACATATTGGAGAAGTCACTTAAACTCTCAATGCTCTCTAAGATCATGCATTCAGTTAAGGTGCCAACCTTTACTGGTGGAGGAAGTTTCCTCACCTAGGAATTCCTTTACATTAATGAAATCACAGATCTGGTCCTTCTCCTTAGAGGCAGAAGATCTGAGTGGAAGTTGAAGTCTCATATTTAATCTCTATGTGACTCTGTGACTCTTGGGCAGCTAGGTGGCACAATGGATAGAATGCTGGCCCTGGAGTCAAGACCAGAATTGAAATCTGGGCTCAGATACTTGCTAGCTATGTGGCCCTGAGCAAGTCACTTAACCCTGTTTGCCTCAGTTTCTTCATCAATAAAATAAGATGAAAATGGCAAACCATTCCAGGATCTTTGCCAAGAATTCTCTAAGTGGGATCAAAAAGAGTGAGACATGACTGAAATGATTGTACAGCAACACTTATTGTTTGTTTGTTTGCTGGTGTATCATGCTCTGGCATGTTGCAGACCCTCATGGATTTGAATTATAACTGTTTAAAATGGCTTAACCTAAACAACCACATAGGGTACTAGTAATACAAAGTAAAAAAATGAAATCACTCCTATCCTCATGGAGGTTAATTAGAGGACATGTATACAGATAAGTAAATACAAAATTGATGCCTAGTAAACAGAAAATAATTTTAGTTTGGAGTGGAGGGGGAGAAGAGAGCACTAATGCCTGATGGGGATCAGGAAGGCCTTATAAAGGAGATGATACTTAAAGCAAACCTTGAAGGTACAAGGGCTCCCTAGAGGAAGAAGTGAGGAGGAAGAGAATTCCAGTGTGCTTTGAGAGGCATAGTGGTTGGAGGTAGACTGCTGTGTAAGGGGAACAAAATAGCAAAGAGGCCAGTTTGGTAAGAAAACAGCAGTGAGTGAACGTGACACGGAGTAATGTGAAATATCTAGAAAGATAGATAGGAGCCAGATTGTGAAGGACTTTAAATGACAGAGAAATTTATATTTTATTCTTGAGCCATTCAATGGGGAGCCATTGAAAATTCTTGGTAGAAAAGTAATTTCTCATGTATAAACCCTAAATATGATGAATAGGAACAACTTATATAGGGTATGTCAAAGTTGTCCATTATTGTGCAAAAAAATTATATATTTACATACTTACACATACACATACATATAAATCCATATCTACATAATATACATATAGGCATGTATATAAATATATAAATATATTTAAATATTTATATAAATACATATGTATGTGTGTGTGTATATATCCATATGTATGCATGTATGTACAAGTGTGTGTAAAATGCACCCAGGCATATGCTATGTTGACTCTCACTGTTTTTCCTTGTGGAAATGGATCATCATTTATTTCATGCTCATAACCAAGTGTGTTACCTCAGACACAGTTTGCCAAGTAACTCAGGTGTCTTTGTTAAAGCTTGTTTCCTACATTTCACTTTTTTTAGCTCTTGGAAAGCATTATGCTTGAAATGAGAGAAAACAGTAAGAGAATATCCTTGCCCAGTTCAGAACATGTATTTTTTTTCACCTCTCTTTTTAGACATCTTATTCTTCTTATTTGAAAATATTTATCTCCCCTATTAGACTATAGGACATTTTTTTGTTACATCCTCCACAACCTCTAATGCAGTAGCCTGTATGTGGCAGGCATAATCAGTATTCCCCTGGTGAAAGAATGAATGGCTAGCAATATTACAATTCTGCTTCTATGCTTTCCATCAGAATATTACCAGGACTCTAAACATTTAAAATTCCATGCTTGAATTATCTGCTGAAACTTCTTTGGGAAGGGATTTGGGGTTGCAATTGACTCCTCTTCCTCATGATCAGGTTTAGGAATCTTTTAACAGACTCTATGGTAGGCTGAAACTCATTCAGTAAAACAGATGTGATGTTTTAAAAATTTCAGCTGATTCATTGCTTTCATCAGAACACAAGAAATGGAGGGGGAGTGTTGAAGCCTTTGGCACTGAGCCAGACAGAAGAAGCAATACAAGGTGTCAGACCTGGGAGGAGGAGGAAAGAAAGAAACAGACAGAGAGAGAGAGACAAAGAGATAGAAAGATAGGGGCAGACATAAATTGACATAGAAGACAGAAACACAGAGACAGAGACAGAGACAGACAGAGATATAGACAGAGACAAAGAGAGACAGATAGGAGGAATCAGAGCAAGGAGAATATAGTTATGTGGACAATTTCCTCTACCTATCCAAAGACCAAAAGTAGAGCTAGAGAAATGTTAGATTTTTTGGATACGTTTTATGTCCATCCTCTCTATATTTTTCTCATTAATTCTGGTCTAATAAGGTCATGGGTAACATTATCATCCTTTTATCTAAAGTTTCTATAAGACTACATTTAAGCATCTTCTAACAGTTGCAGGCCAAACTAAGTTTAACAATCATTTCAGGGCCACTACTGTTTTTCTTTTCTTTTCTTTTTTTTTAAGCAACAGGTAAATTATGAATTAAGGAAATTTTTCCCTATTAAAAATCTAAAGCTGTTTCCTTAAGCCCAATCCATTTCCAAAGCCTAGAGCTGATATGGATTTAGGGTAGAAGGTGTATTGCTGCAATCCCTTCCCAAGAGTTAGAAGGTAGTAAGATATGTGTAACAAAAATATTAATGGAATCTTCATAATAGAATGAATAAGTGATTTAAGTCCCAAGCTACAATAGATAGTGGCAAATAGCATGAAAGGGCTGTTTATAGCTACACAGAGAGAGCTAAGTGTATTATCCTCTCATGCCCTTTGACTATTCAAGTGGATATTCCATGAGTTTTTAAATCCTGCAAATCTAATATCCTTATTCTCCACACACACACACACACACACACACTCACACTCTTTTAACTTGGGGTACTCATTTCACTTTCTCAGGCTTGTTCTCTTTTCATGACCCTGTGGTCTAGCTTCTCCAGCCCTCTTCTCCTTCCCCATATTACCCAGGAACAAAAAATCAACAAGTAAACCAGGAGAAATGAGTAAGAGGTTCTTCCAGAGGATTCCCAAGCCCTTCATGTCCGAAGGGAATCTCTGAAGCAAAGATTACATCTATCTGTCATAGGACCCTCACTAGACTGTCAATTTTATGCGGGTATCTTACCTAATCTTTATAGCTCCATAACACAGCGCTCTGTACTTAATGGGATATTGCAGGATATTGTTGCCTGAATAAATGAATCTAATATAAAGTTCATCATATACATGTGAGTTAGATAGCATAATTATTATTATTTCCCATATTTTACAGAGGAGGAAATAGGCTTTGAGAGGCTTGCCCAAGATCTGACTTGCCCGAGGTCACATAATTACTAAGTGGCACAGCAAAAATTGATCTCCCAACTCATTGATTCCCAGTAAATAATTGGAATAGTCATGGTATTGTAAATTTGGAACTAGACACGACTTTAGAGACAATGGAATCCCCTTTCTCCCCTCCTTTTAGCCATGAGGAAACTGAGTCTGAGAGAGATGGAATGATTTACACAGTGTCATTCAACTGTGGGAGTAAACTCAGCGCTGAATTCCATACTACATATACTATACAGTATTGCATCTGTTTAAGTCTCCATGAAAGACTGAGGCAGTTACGTAGCTCACTCAGGAATGAATGTCTTTCCATGACCAGTAGGTTATGCATTACAGCCCAATCCTAGCATTAACATTTAATGGATTTCTGTCCCTGCAAAAGTAGCCCTAGTTGCAATTAGTAAAATGAAAAGTGGAAAAGTTCCAGGCAATTTCTCTTCTGAGTACCATATGTCCTTCAGACATTATACTTGGCCTCATACTAATGCTCTTAATGCACCACTTAAGACAAACTCTCTTCTGATCAATGCAGGAAGGTACAATTAACTGCAATTCCTAAATCAAAGTCCTTTCATCCGTCTCTTTTTTCATCTTATTCTATTTCAGACCTGTGATAACTGATATTTATTTCTAGTCCCAAAAGACATGGGGAAAAAATACTAACCCTTCTTCTGCATACGTCAATAAAGAATGAAGAGTTTTAAATGGTAGGATGTTGACTAGATGGCAGTTTGGAAGGAGTACTTCTTCAACTCCTAGTTGCACTTGAGTAAACTTCTGGGTATCATCATCTCTTTAAGGGATGAAGAGGGTTTTTGACCAAGTCAAGTGGGCATTTTTGAAAAGGAGGGAGGCAAACCAGATTTCATAAAAGGGATGCGCTGAGGTTTTGAATGTCAAGCATACATATTCTAGAAACAAGACAGCAGTAACTTATGTGTCTAAAATGACCTTTTTATTTGCCAGCGCTGAAATAGCTTTCATTTTTCCAAGTGCTACTAAACATGACTTCCTACCTGTAATGGGGAAGTCAAAGAATAGACCAAGGTCCTACAGTTTTTACCTTTTGTCTACTGAAATTGTCTACTCCCATTCAGGGAGATTCTTTTCCTAAAAAGAAGTATTTATTATGTATTAGTATGTACTAATGAAAGTTTATTGTACAGTTATCCGAACCACATCATGACTTTCCCCACACTGAATTCAATAAATTACAGGTCAGTATAAGAAATTAAATGGAATTTCAGGAGGAATTTTGCAGAAGCCTCAGATGACATGTGAAATCCAGCAGATGACACAGAGCCTATGACCAAATATTTAACCCAAATTCTATAATAACGTACTGTGAATTCCCCATAAAAGAGAAAGAAAAAATCCAGACCTTTTCTGGTATTAAGGGAAGACCAAAACATTTTACATGGATTTTTCTAGATCATGGAGGCACTGCATCCATAATCCTTCTCCCACTCCCTACCCCCACCATGTGTAAGGGATAACTGTAATTCTTTTTGTTTGCATGTCAAGTTGATAATTTTAATTAATTTTTTAATTAATTTAATTAATTTTTAATTATAAAAAATTTAGACTGTTAACCATATGAAAGATTGATTCAAATCACTAATATGAGAAATTCAAATGGGATAACATATGTAAAGTGTTTTGTAAATCTTAGAGTACTGTATAAATGTTAACTGATATTATCATAAATAACTTTGAGATATCACCTCAAACTGGCAGCTAGGTGGCTTATTAGATATAGCACTGACCCTGGAGTTAGGAAGACCTGAGTCAAATCTCACCTCAGACCCTTATTACGTATGTGACCCTGGACAAGTAGCTTAACCTGGTTTGCCTCAGTTTCCTTATATGTAAAATGAATTGGAGAAGGAAATGGTGAATGACTTCAATATTCTTTCAAGAAAACACTGTGGACAATAGGGTCACAAAAAGGCAGACACCGCCAGCTCCTGAACAACAGTATCAATGACAAATCACCTCACACACAGCAAATGGGTAAAGATAGGAAGTGAGAGTGTTAAAGGGGCAGTAACTGGTGGGTTTGATGGCTTGTTGTCAGACAAGATCGATGGGTCTCTTGGTTTGGCTGAACTTTCTTTTCTTTATCTTTCTTAAAAGGGAAGGTTCACTGAAGGGGAGGCAGGATTTTATTCAGAAATAAAAGTGCCTAATAAAAATGACATTAATAATAAAACAATAAACTAAATAATTAAAATAATAAAACAATAAAATATGAGTTAATAAGGGTTTTTTGGAGAGAAATATAGACACTTTTAACCTTATCATTGGCATGCTAAAAATTCAAAGCTTTTTTTAAACCTTAGCAACTTTTGCAAGAAGTTAAAAGAGGTTTACACTCAAAATTTTAGACACTGATAGTTTCTTCCAATATCCTTCTCAGGATAATTATTAGTAACTGAATTGGGCAGATTTCCCACCCTGAGATAATAGCAACCTCTCAGTCACTGAACATATGTCATCTTTGGGCTAATTATAAGAAACTGCCCAATTATTGTCCTTTCCCCTAACCCAATTATTAACCAAGTATTTCTAAGCCCTCTATCTTGAATGTGTGCCAAGGCTAACTGACCGAAAGGACTAATTATGAGTTCAGAAAAGATCATATGAGCTTAGCCAGATCCATTCTGGCAACTCAGTATATCCAGATCTCCCCAGTTTATTATGAAGAAAGACTTTTCTTTTCTCATAAGCTATATCAGAAGTTGAGTTTTTTGTCTGTACAACAAGAAAGATCTGATCTCAGATTGCATTGTTGCTGAATCAGTTTTTCTAACTATTACAGAGATGTTAATCTTTTCTGTGTGTGTTGACAGCAAACAGAAGACTAGGTGATCTATAGGCCTGGAGGTGAATGGTCCTCAGTTGTTCAAAATACCATAATCATTTCTAAAAAGAGATTTCTGAGGTAGATTTATAGTTTCCAGGGGCCTCTAGGAACTTTCACATTCCCTATACTCACTACGCAATTGAGATCCAATTGGTTGCAACATACTTTGATAAACTCTACTAGATTATATGTGAAATGTTCATTGGGTTTTGCTTTTATGTTTTAGAGGCACATTTACCATGTAGCTATCTATTTAGGGAACATTTGCTGCTAAGTGTTGGGGAATGGATGGGAGAGACTGATGATAACCTTTCCAACCTTTGGAATTAACTACTCCAACATAAGACTCAATGTGATTGTTATGAATGGAAAGAAAAAGAAAGCAGATCAGATCTTGACTGAAAGATCAAACAGATAGGCAGTTAGGTGGAACAGATCAGTCACTAGACTTGCAGTCTGAAAAACCTGAGTTTAAATCTGGCCTCAGATACTTATTACCTGTGTAACCATGAGTAAGTTGCTTAATCTTCCTTAGTTTCTGTTTCCTCATCTGTAAAATAAGGAGTTTGGATACAATGACCTTGAAGGTCCTTTCCAGGTTGATCCCATGATCCATAAACTTATTTTAAAAGGTCAGTAGTTGGTGCCTACCAGGACCCATCTTAGCTACCTGACCCATACAAAGATCAAGAATTTGCATTCCTTGAAACATATACAAACGTGTTCAAATCTCATCCATCCTATTTTATAGATAGGATAACTGAAGCTCAGAAAGGTTGACCTGCCAAAGGTGAAATAACCATCAAATAGTTTAATTGAAACTTGAACCTAGATTTTCTGACTTCCTGTGCAATGCAAAAAAAAAAAAAAAAAAAAAAAAAAGACCTCCATAAATCCTGTGACACAGAGCTACTTGTATTTATGGTCAAATGGTAAGAAAAATGTAGTTAAGGGATATGCCACGCAAGGTTTGGGACTATTCTCCTTTCATCCTCTATCAGAGCAGAATATGTTATGATATTAACCATTTATACTTATTGTTAGAATAATTGCTCTCAAGGGTGGATGAATGAATTGACCTTAGTCAGCACTTGAGTTTTAAGTCTTGTATCTCTTCATTGTGGAGTAAAACTTTTGTCCCACATCAAAAGAATTCTAAACATCAGCAATCATGCAGGCATATCGGGTTCACAATAATAATGAAATAGCAGTAATAACAAGGACAATAAAATTGTAATTATAATATCTAGAATTTATATAATGCTTTAAGTTTTGCAAACCACTTTATAATTATTTAATTCAATCTTCACAATAATAAGAAATCAGTGCTCTTCTTATTCCCATTTTGCCGATGAAGAAGCTGGGACTGAGAGAGGTTGAGCAACTTTCCCAGGGTCACACACCTAGCAAGTTTGAAGCCAAATTTGAACTGCCATCTTCCTGACTGCAAGTCCAATGCTCTATCCATTGAACTACCATGTTGTTTCACATTTTTGATCTACTCATCCCTCTCCCTTCTCCAATCCCCAGTCAAAGGTCCTCTTCTCTTCCAAGAAGAATATGGATTGGCCAAATAGGAGACACTGTGAATAGGAGGTCACTGGGAATGGGGGAACATCTTGAGGTTCTTCTAGGACCTGAAGTCCTCCTTGCTTAAGCTCATGTGCACTACTGGGGGCTCCCCACTAGGCTCTTCCTAGGCTTCTACTCTGCTTCCTTTACCTAACACATCAGACCCCTTCCCTCTTCCCTGTCTCCTATAATTCACTCAGTCCCTGTCCTCTCCTAGGAATCTGCCCCATGATTTCCAGATATCTTTGATTTTTCTCCATATTTGATCTGTTAATGATTTCTGCACTATATTTCACCTTCTATGACATCCTACATCACAGTACAATGTCTCTTTTGTTATTTTTGCCTCTGGAAATGAAATTTCATACAAAGAATTGTGTTGCTGAACTAAATCCTCTCTTTTAAAAGAGATATTACTACATAATATAAAATTGGTCAGACTACTCCAATCTCCAAAAAAGGCTAAGAGATTTTAACTACATAGACATTCCATAGAATGTATTTTTTTTCTTTTTCTTACTTAAAAGTATAAGCCTGCTCCTGCCCAAAAGCCTGAATGTGAAGATTCTAGAAGGTCTCTTCTGAGCAACAGTCTTGGTGAAACAAACTCTTAAACATTTTATGGTTCCATCTCCTCAAATATGAATACTATAAAACTCTTATTAGGTACACATTTTTTAAAAAAGGAATTTGCAAACTCCGTTGCTGACACAATCCCTGAGGCTGTGCCAAATTTCCTCCACAAATACCTGCTTTCCTTGTTAGGGATGGCATTTCAGTTCGGTTATGTCTGACTCTTCATGACCCCATTTAGGGTTTTCTTGGCAAACATACTGGAGTTGTTTGCAATTTCCTTCTCCACCCATTTTTCAGAGGGAAACAAGATCAAGGGACTTGTCCAGGGTCACACAATGACCCTAACCCTGAGGACAGATTTGAACTTGGGAAGAGGAATCTTTCTTGATTTCAGGTCAGACACGCTATCCACTGCACCACCTAGCTGCCCTGGTATACTGTATGCTGTCTACCAAAAACCTTCCCTTTCATCTCTCCCTCCAAAGGATTCTTCCAGTTACCCAGCTCACAGGAGGAAGGAAAATGTTTACATCAAAGTCTGCGAGTAAAAGTGTTTTGCTAAACCCAAAGTATTATAGAAATGTGAGTTTTCATTGTTTTTATTATTTTTACTACTGTCAATAAAATAGACTGACTAGTCTGTTCCAGGTTTTAATTTGGCTGTTACTGAGATATCCCTTCTTTGCTCCCCATAGATGCAAAGAGAGATAATAGCCCTTAAAAGGCAAGGAAAAAGAAAGGTTTGTGACAATTCTTCCTTTGTTTAAGTTATCTCTTGCTCACCATTCAATCATGATTAGCTCTGCAAAGTACATGTGTGAAACTTCCACTACAAACCATGTTGGTATTAATCATCTCCAAGGTGATCTTAGTTGCCACAGTAACCATGATGCTTATTTTTTGCTCTACAGCATTGACTGGCCTCTATGCTGTAAGAGTAATCTTGAAATGTTATGTTTCTGTCATTGATTTCTCATTGCTGATGTCAAAACTACTTCAGTCTATGCCAACATAATCACTATCCTTTATTAAAGCAATTGAATTGTAAAGTTATTCTGAGCAGATCCTGGCCTTTTGTCCTAATCTACCATCCTTTAAAACCCACCTAGGGAATTTGACTTACTGAGGAACCCTTGCTATTTGCATGCCATTTTTCATAATGACTTTTAGAAATACTTATATAATATGAAAGAATCTAATTTGGAGATAAACCTACCCCCTCCTAATTGAGAACCATCTTCCCTGCTAGAGAGAATGAAACATGTTATATATGGCTTAACATATTCTCTGAATCAGGGACATCAATCAAGTTCCATCTGTTGTTGAATGAAAGATTCTAAATTGAATTAAAGTAATAAAATTCAAGTGCGAATAGTGAATGAGTCCATCCCTCAGTCTGAAGGGGAGAGATGTTTCCTGTTCTCATCAGTAATACAGTAATGGAGGTCAAAGTAGACTGCCATCAACTCAAGGCTGTTTTCCATGTCCTGTTGTCCAGTCACTCTTCTTCTAACTTCTGTTTGTAGCTGATTATTTTGTACTTGTCCAAGGTCACACAGGTTGTAAATGACAGAGCTCATGTTTGAATTCAGGTTCTATGATGTCATGTTCACTAACATCTCTGAGTCCAGTCATTCAATCAGTTTTGAATCCACTGAAGTTCCATCCAACACACAATTGTCAGTCATCACTATCAAACTCCTTCTCCCTACAACTCTATTACTGCAACTGCCATGTTACCCTGTTGTTTCATAATGAGTTTGCAGTTCACCAAAACCCCTATATTCTTTACATGTGAATTGGTGCCTATTTATGTCTCTCCCCCTTCTATCCCACATTGATCTTTTAAACTTAAGAGGAGGAATTAACTTTTGCAATGGATAAATTTCATTTTATTAGTTTCACCCAACCCTCACTTATCATGCCCTTTCTGGAGCCTAGTTCTGTCATGCAACATATTAGCCCAGTTTCCAGTCCTTTGCAAGTCTGATAATCGATTCATGTGATATTTATTCCAAGTCTTTAATAAGAATGGTAAACAAAATAGTAGCAAGGAGCCCAAAGGCTCTTTATCAGATAGCTTCCTCAGACTGACATTATTCCATTAAACATTACCTTTTGGATTCAATCATTCAATCACTTTTGAATCTGCCTAAGTGCATGATCCTCTATATCTATCCATCTTGTCTACAAGGATATCATGAGAGACTTTGTCAATTTCCTCACTGAAATCTGGGTATGATATCCTTAATGTATTTCCCTAATCTAATCTAGTAACCCTATAAAAAAGGAGGTAAGGGAGGGGAGATTGTGGAATGAGGTTAGTCTGGCAAAACCTCTTCTTGATGAAGACATACTGACTCTTAATGATTCCCTCATATACTCTATCCCTCTAATAATATGATCCAGAAATTTTTCACACAGGTTGTAAGTGGCAGAGCTGGTATTTCAACTCAGGTCCTATGATGACACATTCAGTATTCTTTCCATTATACTATATTACCTTGAAGTTTTTGAAGAGTTGTCATAAAGAAGAGAGATCACACTTGTTCCTTTTAACTCATCTTCTCATCCATCTCCCCACCCTCACCCCAGGGGATGCAGGGAAAAGAAAGAGCAATTGACAGAATTTTCAGAATGGCATATTGTTACTTTACAGATCTTCCCCACCAATTAGAGCTGTCCAAATGCTGAATGGACTGCCTCACAAAGTAGTGAGTCCCCTCTCACCGTAGACCTTCAAGCTATATCTTGCTTACCAAGTATGTGGCAAAGAGAATTCTTATTCTAATATTGATTAGTCTAGAAGGCCTCTGAGGTTCCTTCCACCTCTAAAATTCTGTGTTTCTGACTAGGAGGATTTTTCCAAGGGCAAACTCATTACCATAATTGTCAAATTGCTAGACTTTGTCTTCTAGAGTCAAGTCATCAAGTCATGTCACCAAGTATTTAATAAGGACCTACTTATGTCAGGGACTGTGCTAAGCACTAGAGCTTTCAGTATCACTTTCACATCCTCTTCCTTCCTCAATCCTTTATTGGCACTGCTCTGGATTTCAGTGACTCTGGAAAACACAGTGAGGCTGACAACTTTGTGCCACTCTGTCTGACTTAAATCCAACTCATGTACAAGTCAAAATATAACCTTTGTGATGTCATTGGCCCTCTTCAAAAATGAAGGATGAATGACAACATTGGCATTGCCAGAACATACTTGTAGACATTTAGTTTCTTCCTTCTCCTTCTATCTTTCATCCTTATTAAAACTACTTTCAAGTAAGAATATAAAAGTCATTGGCCCTAAGATTAAAATGTCTGAAATGTCTTAATGCACTATGCCTAAGATAGTTTCATTTAATGGATACTATATATTTTCAGAAGGGAAAAATTAAGATAGTATGGGGAAGGAACATGAAATCACACCAAGTTAGTGGTTGCCTACTTTGTCTATGCATAAAGTAAACCCCAACTTTTCCCACTGAGAAGAGTTGCAATCTGATCCTATGAAAACCAAACCTTGTAACCCAATGTCAGGAAGTAAGATAGGAAGAACACAAGTGGTAACAGAAGTACCTGAATGACAATATTTTAGTGTAATGACTCCTTTGATCCTTGCTTTCCCCCAATTCTTTTGATATCCTGCCCCATGATAATTTCTTACATCACTTCTAGAAAACTGGCACCGACATAAGTGGTAGTTAGAAAGACTATCTGCTGTCAATTTTAAAGGAACGGTGAATCTTGTAAAGAGCTTTCCCTACTCTGTGCTTAAAAGAATGAATAGCACTCTTCCTGGGATGGAAGGGAAAACTGAGCTTGGTGGTTATGGCTGTTGTTTTGAGTTATTATAACAGACAGGAAAATGAGTGTATATGTACTTGTAATAGAATTCCTTTCTGGTGTTGGAGAGTTCTTTGAATAGTCTGTGTATTTGCATACATCTACATGTATGTATCTACATATGTACACAATTTTTTCCCATTAAAACACACATTTCAAAAAGCTATCCACATCCAGAGAAAGAACCACAGAGTCTGAATGCAGATCAAAGTATACTATTTTCAGTTTTTTGATTTTTTTTTCATTCCTTTGGTTTGTCCCTTTTATTCTAATTCTTCTTTCACAACATGACTAATGTGGAAATATATTTAACATGATTGTACATGTATCACATATCAGATTGCTTGCTGTATTGGACAGAAGGGAGAGAAGAAAGAGAGGGACAAAAATTTGGAACTCAAAATTTTATAAAAGTAAATGTTAAAAACTATCTTTATATATAATTGGAAAAAGATACTATCAAGTGCAAAAAAGTAAAAATAAATAAATGTTTCATGTTGCAAAATAATGGCATTCAATAAGAAAAAAACTTATACATTTCAGTGTTGTGTAAAAAGCATTTTTTCTTCCCTTTTTTCCTATGTTTAAACCATTTGAAAGAATGCTTTAAATCACTAATAATAAGAGAAATGAAAATTAAAACAATTTTGAGGTTGCATCTCGCACCTTTCAAATTGGCAAAGACAACAAACGTCAACCAAATGTGAGAGTGGTTGTGTGAAGGTATGTGCATTAGTGCACTGTCGGTAGAACCAGGGATTAGCAAGCATCATTTTAGAGAGCTAATTGGAATGGCTAAAATATCTACACCCTTTGACCAGATATTGAACTATCAAGCTTACACCCCAAGGAGCTAATTAATCAGACGAAAGCTCTCCTATATAACAAAAATATTTATAGCAGCACTTTTTGTGGAAACAAATAATTGTTGGCAAAGTAGATTTTCATCAATTGGAGAGTGACTAAGCAAACTGTGGAACATGAATTTAATAGGATACAACAAAAATAATGAATACAGAAAAGTATGAGAAGATTTACATAAACATAAACTGATATAGAACCAAGAAAAAAGTATTCACAATGACTGTAGCAATGTAAATGGAAAGAACCATAACACAGTCAAGCATGAACCCTGCTGAATTTTTTTAAGTATGGCTTCAAAGAAGATATATTAGAAGACACCCTCACCCCCCTCAGATAGGAGGTCCATAGGTATGGTATATTGCACAAATTTTTTTTTATTTTTAAATTAGTTTTTTTCTCTTTCTTTTCTTTGAAAATATAAGATACTAGAGAAATTTTTAGTGATACATAAAAACCCAAATATATCAATAAGATGTATTTAAAAACAACTAGGAATGAAGAGACAGGAAAAGAAGATGGAGAAGAAAAGGAAGGAAAGAAGGAGGAAGGGAAAGGAGGAGGAAGGTAGGGAGGGAGGGAATGGGGGAAGGAGAAGAGAAAGAAGGAAGAAAGAAAGAAGGGAAAAGAGGAAGGAAGGAAGAGAATGGGAAGAGGAAAAGAGAAGGATGAGGGAAGAAGGGAAGGAAGAAGAGAAGGAAAGAAAGGGGAAGAGGAGAAGAAGGGAGAAGGGAAAAGGAAAAAAGGGAAGGAGAATGAGAGCAAGTGGAAAGAGGGGAGGCTAGGAGATGGGAAAGGAAGACAGGGCATGAAAGGAATTATGCTATTTATAAGAAATGCTTCCAAAAGAAAACTCAGTCACAACACTTGGACTAGACCATGGCTTCTCTATCTGCTTTTGGCATCACCTGAATGATAGCATGAATGAACTTGTCCCCTTTCCCTCAAAAAGATTAACTTTGAGATTCTGTTAATATAGTGAATATGCCCCTTCAGAGGAACTTTTAATATTAAAAAATGTAGTTGGATCTTTAAAATATAATCTCCATTGTTGATGTTGTCTATGGCCTGCAAGTTCAATTCAACAAGCATTTATTAACCATCTACTATATGTCAGGCATCATGTTAGATACAATAAATGTTTATCAAACTGAATGAAATGTTTATGATTCAGAGACAAGAAACAAAATAGAACAAAACTGACCCTTATTTCAAAGAGCTTGCATTCTATTCCTGAAAAACAATCTGTAGACAGATGTAAATGTGAAATATATACACAGTAAATATAAAGTAGTTGGGGAAGGGGAGAACATTAACTGAGGGTGAGGGATATAAAAGTGTCTGATTTAGGAGATAGCCCTTAAGCTGAGTCATTAAGAGATTCAGGGAGGAGGGAGAGCATTCTAGGCACTTAAGACAGTAATAGCATATGTAGATGCAAGTGGCAAGAGATGAAATGTTGGGTATTGGAGAAGAGAGAACTCAGTTTAGGTCAATAATAATTCATGTTCCACTTGTCCTGTTCTCATTCTTCTCTAGAAAGCATGATACTTCAATCAGCACTAGAATAATCTTCCTTTTCCTCATCATGTTCCTCAAAGATGATACCAACAGAGGAGGAGCTTCTGCCAAACTGGAAACCCTTCCATTCCTGTTTACAGACTGCTATCACAGAACTAGACTAGCTAAAAACAAAGAGGCTCCTTTCCTGAAAGATGTCCATCAGGTGGTGAATTTTGTGACTGCTACAATTTGGAAAGCCATCTTAAGGCATGGAAGGGTTGCCATCCATTTTGATGGAGAATATATCCACATTGATAAAAACGGAGATCTTTGGAAGTACTGAGTTATGAACCTTTAAGTAGTTATTTCTCCTTTATCTTATTTACTATTATTTTTTTTTAATTTTTCCTACTAGAATGATGCTTTTTCTGCTATAAATGCAAATAACCATGAAAGGACTTTAAGATGGCAAAGAATTGGCTCTAATTGATTACTTACAAATCATGAAATCAGTAAATTAGCATCTATGAAACACTTGCCATGTGCCCAGCCCTGTGCTAAGTGTTGGGGATACAAAGAATGGCAAAGGACAATCTCTGCACTGAAGGAAATTGAAGTCAACTGAATTACATTAAATTAAAAAGGTTTTGTACCAATAAATTCAATGTGACCAAGATTAGAATGAAAGCAGAAAATTGGGGCTGGGGTGGATTTTACAGGCAAATTTTTGGATAAAAGTCTCATTTCAGCTTTATGAAATATATAAGAATGAGACATTCTGCAATTGATAAATCATCAAAGGAAAGGATATGAAGAGGTACTTTTTGAATAAAGAAATAAAAACTATATATAATCGTATGAAAAAATATTCTAAATCATTATTTATTAAAGAAATCCAAATTAAAATAACCTTAAGATGTCATGTCATACCTATCAGATAGCTAAAATGATAAAAGGGGGAAAATGATAAATGTTGTATGGGATATGGAAAAATTGGGACACTAGCACATTATTGGTAGAATTGTGAATTGATCCAACCATTCTGGAAAGCAATCTCGAATTATGTCCAAAGAGTTATAAAACTGTGTATACTCTTTGACCCAGAAATACAAGTATTGGCCTGTTTCCCAAGGTGATCAGGGGAAAAGGAAAAGAACCTATATGTTCTAAATATTTATAGCAGTTTTCTTTGTGGTAGCAAAGAACTGAAAACTGAAGGGAGGCCCATCAGTTGGGGAATGACTAAACCAGTTGTATATGATTGTGATAGAGTTTTATATGCTCTAAGAAATGATAAGCAGGTTGATTTTAGGAAAACATGGAAAGACTCACATGAAATAATGAAAATTGAAATAAGTAGAACCTAAAGAACTTGGTATACAGTAATAGAAATATTATTCAAAGAGTAACTGTCAATGACTAAAATATTCTATTATAAATATTCAAATCAATTATAAAGGATGTATGAAGGAAGATGATATCTGCCTCCAGAGAAAGAGCTATGGTTTTACATGTGTATGTGTTTATATCTATATAGATAGATAGACAGACAGACAGAGAGACAGACAGATAGATAGATAGATAGATAGATAGATATAGAGAGAGATATAGATAGATAGACAGATAGATCTCCATTTTAAATGGTGGCCTTAACAAAAAAACAAAATTAAATTGAAGAAAGTGATTAATCTAGAAGGCCATGGTGGTATTGAAGACTTGGGTATTCAGTGATAGGCTATCACTTTTTAAGTCTTTTCCTTGATCCACTTACAAAGTCTCACATTTCTAGGCATAAGTTTAAGTACCTAAGGATAAAGGGAACTAAGATATCACCCCCAAAATCACTATAGAGATGCTATGGCAATAGCTCCCTATTTGTTAGAAATCCCTGTGTATTTTTCTGTTGGAGAATATTATAAAAGTCCTTAAAGGCCCCACAAAACATCACATTTCCAGGTATACTCACCACTTCAGCTAAAAGCTCAAACTAACTAAAAAAAAGATAATGAAGATTGTTTCTGGATGAATTATCTGTGGGTCTCCAGTCTGTAGAGAGGTTAAAAAAGACTCTGGAGAGATAGGGAGATAGCTTATGCCCACCTCTTTCTTGTTCTATGTATCTATATACATATGTATGTATGTATAATAGTAATACATACACACCTGTATATGAATGTGTACATATATATATATATAATATATATATATATATATATATATATATATATAGAGAGAGAGAGAGAGAGAGAGAGAGAGAGAGAGAGAATAGGTGTGTATACATATATATTTCTTTTTATCATTCCCTCTAATCTTGGGTGTGGTCAGAATTCACTTGGGAGTCAAGGCATCAAGCAGATCAGCAGATCAGGCTTAAAAAGTTCAAGGCCTACCGCTGCATTCCGGGCCATGGCCACTACGTCTTGCACTGGATGCTGGTGACAGGAAGAGAAAGTGAGGCTGATGACTTTGCACAGCTCTGCCTCACTCTAAATCTAATTCCCTTGCAAGTCAAGACATCACCCTCCTGAAATCATTAGTCCTCTTCCAGAACAAGGATGATTAACAGCTTGGGTGAGAATTAGCCCTGGGCAATTTGAATGATTGGCTCAGTTGCCAGTTATTCTCAGACAAATTGTTATCAAGAAAAAATTGAAGAGATACTAAGGCCCTTGGGTAAAGTTTCAGAAAACGTGGGGAAGGCTCTCTCTGCTTAGGGACCACGCTGCTCAGGTGCCTGAGGCAACGAGGCTATGGCGCTTTAAAAGCTGTGGCCAATGCACACATATGCGCATGTCTCTTCCATTAGGATATAAAGTCCATTCAAACTCTGTTGAGAGGGCCTCTCCAATGGGCTGGCCACCTTGTTTGAATGACAAACATACACTTGTCAAAAAGACTATTTTATGAAGAACTCACACTGGACTGGGACCCACATGATGGTCAGAAAAGAGATAAAAGAATACTCTTAAAGTCTCTCTTAAGAATTTTGGAATCGATTGTGTGACAGGGGCAGGACTGCTCAGCATGGCATGTCCTCATCAGAGAACGTGTTGTTCTCTATGGGCAAGGCAGAATTGGAGGAGCTCAAAAGAAACATGAGATGCTTAGATTTAGAGAATGCGCACCAAATGTTCACATGCACTATTTGTGCCCGATCTGTGGTAGGGCATTCTGAGATCATATTGATCTGATCAGCCAGTCTGACATTGTAACTTGACTCTAGCATAGTGACATCATTTTGGTCATCTTTGAGAATGAAGAACAAGGACCAGCCAAGTTCTCAAGGGACTATTTTCACTTTTTCTTTCGTTTCCTGGCACATAGTAAGTAATTAATAAATGTTCATTATTAACTGGTTTTTTAACCTGCTTTCCCCATTGGAAAATGAAGCCAGCAGACTATATTCTTCATTTCCAAACAAACTTCTATGAAATCAGAGGTCCATGGGAAATGGTGCAAAAGGGATTCTCCAGAATGGAGGCCCTTCTACTCAGTGCTGCCTTTGGGCTATAATAACCAGGCCAGAGCCTGTGACAGATTTTCTTTTTTTCTCTGGGTTAGGGCTACTGAGAACTACAGAGCTACATTATGGTAAATATCCGATCAAATCCTGAGAGGCAGAAATAAAAGGGCCTGGGACAATCATCACCTACGGGTCGCTACTGAGAACTGCAGGAGAAATTCACCCCAAAACGATGAGACTCGGTGCCTTTTGGGAGCCCTTCAGTAAATGAGTGAGTCAGAATTGCAGTAGCTCAAAAGAAACTTGAGATACGCAAATTTAGTCCATCTCCACTCCAAATATTCATATGGACAATTTGTGCCCGACCTATGGTAGAATCTTCCAAGCTCATACTGGTCTGATCAGCAACAGACAGAGACACTGTACCTTGACCCCAAACGTAGTGAGGTCATTTCAGTCCTCTAGAGAATGGACAACAACCAAGCGACTGAGACCATACAAGTCTCTTGGAAGGGTTGTTCTTTAGTGATTAGTGTTATTTTCCATGATCTCTGTTACGTCAAAATATTTTGGAGTTACGTTATTTTCCAGAGCTAAGCAGGCTTTGCCCTGAGAATGTTATCAACCTCTGGCCAAGTGTATTGCTTAGACCAGCACAAGGTGTTCATTGAGTAATTTAGCTCCCTCTGTTTCCCAGGGCCATTCATCACATGTTCACAATGACAGGTGTTGTACTTCTGCTCCTGTCACAGAGCTCCTGTCATAGACCTGGCAAGGTGGTCACAATCTCCAATATATCATTTGGCTTTGAAATTCATTAAATCTCTCTTTGTCTCCTGACTCTCCTGTCTTTAACCTGCTCTCTTCGGATTTGACCACCCATGGGTTAGAAGCTGGATCCAATCCAGCTGACAGTAATAAATCCCATTTTGTTCTGTTTTGTTTTGACCTGAAAATCAAACTTTTTTCTTTGAGTTTTCTTTTTTGTGATCTGGGTAATTGCAAAGAGAATTGGTGATAGTACATTGTGCAGTGTCAGTCTGCCAAGATTTTCTGGCTAGGAGAAACAAGTAAAAGATAAGAAATTCCCCTAAATGTATCCAGGTACTTTTATAATATCTGAGAGCATCTGTCACAGGACTTAAATTTTTAGAGAAGCTAAAGGAGATAAAACATTTACTAACTATTTGGAGCAACAGTATAGTACTATAAAGAGTAATTTATTTGGAGTCAGAAGGTCTGGGTTCAAGTTTTGTCATTTACGTGTGCTTGGGTAAATCTCTTTACATTTCTCAGCCTCAGCTTCCTTATCTTTAAAATGGGGATAACAATACTCAGATAACCAATCTCTCAAAACACTGGTTAGGAAAATATTTTGAAAATGGTAATATGTGCTGTTAATATAAACTCATATTAAAGAGCCCCATATGCTAGATACAATCATTTTAGTTTATTCACATGTATGTCATATCTTTGGTACATATTTTCATTTTCTCTTTTTAAAAAAGTTCAACCGGGAGTGATTATGGTGAAAATTTTAAGAGAAACTTAAAGTCAAGGAATTCTAGAGCTAAAGTTACCATAGCAACAGTAATTACTTATATTGTATGTATTAATATTTTATTCCCCTATGCATGATAATGTTCTCTATTCCAAGTTTAAAAAGTAAATATTAGTCTCAAGATGTTCTTGTTTTGTGTCTTTAACATGGAGATACAAAAATTATGAAGTGTATTTAGGTTATCATGAAGACAAGAATGTCCTTACTTTGTCTTCTTGGTTTTTTTATCTTTGAAATCAAATTTACAATGATAAAAGCATATATAAAGCATGAATGGCAAATGAAACTTCAATCTTGGCATGAAATTATTTTCTAAGAATTCAAGAAAGAAAAATGGTATAATAGTAGAAAATGATATTTGTGGAGTACTATATATATCCCAAATATCTTTAAAGCTTAAGTGATAATTAAGAATCACAGTATAGTGGAAAGAGCCCTGGGATCACAATCCAGGGATCTCATACATTAAATGAACTGGATGACAGTGAGCAAATCATTTCACATTTTTTATGCCATTCTTCTCTTGGTAAAATGACAGGATTGGACTAGAATTCAGGGCTTCTTAACCTTTTTTTGTCATAGACTCCTTTGTCAATCTGATGAAGCCTATGGATCCCTTCTTAGAATCATGTTATTAAATTCATAAAATTCTGCAAAGGAAACTAACAATACTGCAATAGTTATCAAAGTACTTTAGAAAAGTTTACAGACAATAGGTTAAGAGTTCCTGGACTAGATAATCTCTAAATGGTTTACTCTATGACAGTTCCAAGGCACAGGTGATAAGGGCTGAAGTCAGAATCTCAAAGCTAGAATGAACTTGAGAGGTTACCGGAGCCTTAGACACAATGCCAAGGTGTTTAGACTTAACTAGGCATCTCATCTGTCACATCCCCAGGTCTCCAGGAGAGCACCTTCAATAATGGAGATCTCACTACCTTACAAAGCAATCCATTTGAATTTTGGACAAGTCTGACCATTAGGAAGTTTTACTTAATAACAAGATAAAACTTGCTTCCAAGTCCCTCTTTCAGATACTTGAAGATAATGATCACGTCTCCCCACCCCTGCTCTCCTAAATCTTTTCTTCTTTAAAATAAATGAACACAACATTCTTTCTTCTCCAGTCTTCATTCCTGAATCTTCTCCTGAATTTCCTCCATATTGTTCCCAAGACTCTTCACCCTGGAAGCTCTACTAGACTTCATATATTAGAGGGAGCCTCTCCCCTGTAATCTCACCATCAGGTTAGACAACTCCTTCCAAAACAGCCATCTTGAGAATATCCTGGCTACCTCCATTCCTCTCCAAACTACACTGTTGACTCTGGACTTTTTCTACAGTAGCCATCTGTGGTACCTTCATTTCCCTGCCCCATTCCTAGCTTCCTTTTATATGTTGTTTTTCCCCCGTTAGAATGTAAGCTCCTTGAGGACAAGAAGTATCTGTCTTCACTTGAAGGAAGATGTTATCTACATTCAGAGAAAAAACTGATAAATAGAAGTATATATATAATAATTATGCATATATATGTATACATATGAGTATGTGTATATATACATGTATGTGTGTATATATATACATATATACATATAAAGGAAGCTAGGTGGTGCAGTGGATAGAGCACCAGTGCAGGAGTCAGGAGGACCTGAGTTCATATCTCACCTCAGACACTTGACACTCACTAACTGTGTGACCTTGGGCAAGTCACTTAACCCCAATTGCCTCATCCTGGGTCATCTCCAATTATCCTGATGAATATCTGGTCACTGGATTCAGATGGCTCTGGAGGAGAAGTGAGGCTGGTGACCTGCACAGCCCTCCCTCACTCAAAACAAACTCAAATTCAAGTCATGTCATCATTTCTCTGATGGCATGGCTTTCTTCAGCAATGAAGGATGAACACACACAGACATATACCACACGCATATATACATATATATGTATTATATGTGTGTATGTGTATATATATATATATATATATATATGTATATTTGTGCCTAATGGTACCTATCTCTAGGAGGGTATAGGGGAGAGTAGAATAAAAAGAGAAAAAAAGAAATTTACCTGATAATTTGTTGTATGTCTGAAAGGAATACCAAGTTGTGCACAGTAGGTTTGCAGTTTCATGCACAATCATCTTTTTTATTGTACTATGCTATGGAAATACTTGTTTGATTCCATAAATATGTATTAATATACTAAAAAGGGAAAATAAAAATAGCTATATAAAAGAACTGTCTTTCTGCTTATACAACACAGTGCTTGGCACATGGTAAGCAATTAATAAATGCTTGTTGATTTGACCCAGGTCCTTTGAATGGCACAGTCTCTGCTTATCATCTCCTGTCTATAGACCTGATCTATATCTGGTCACTGATCCCAGATGGCTCCAGAGGACCAAGTGAGGCTGGTAATTTTGCACAGCCCTCTCTCACTTAAATTTAATTCACTTGCAGGTCACGGCACCACCTCCTGATGTCATGGTCCTCTTTGAGAGCCTCCTCTGGACCATTCAATGAGCCATCTGGTCCTGAGCTCACCTGTGAACTCACCTTTCTCTTTTAAAGGTCACTTGGTTGAACTGGATATTCCTTAGCTTTCCACAATGTTGACATTTTCATTAACAAAAACATGCATACTAGCATTGTGCTATAAAACCTTGGAGGATTGGCCTAGTGACAGTTATCTGTTACCTGTGGCCTTGGCTAGAACTATTCAGAGACGCTCAATATCAGGCTAGCCACAGAGGAATGACATTTTTTCCTATTCCTATTCCCAACTTTCAAAAACCATTTTGGAAAGTCAGAAAATTATTTCAATCTGAGTGGGTAGAAGGACTTCCTGCATCAGTGAAGGAATTGTGCTGAAATATTTATATGAATATGTATACATATATAATGTGCATAATGTATAATACTAGTAATAATGCATCTTATATAACAGTATCAACTGCAAGTAGTTTGCTGCTTTAAAAGTGCTCTAAGTAATCAACTATTTTAATTTTGATATTCAAAGCAACTCAAAGGAGGTAGCACAAGTATTCTTGCCTCTGTTTTGCAAAAGAGGAAACTGAAGTTAACAGACATAAAATGACATACCCAATATCACACTGGCAAACATAGGATACTCAGCTCAATATCACAAAATGTAAACTATTCATTATAGAGAAACATTCAGTATAAGATCATACCTCCAACAAAAGAGGTTTAATAATTCACATATCTATAGTGCTTTAACATTTACAAAGTATTTCCTTACAACCCTGTGAGATGGATAGTTACAGGTATTTTTTAAATAAGATCTGTGATTTGCTTGGTTTTAGGGAACATAAGGTAAGGAAATTCCTTTAAACAATGCAGAATGGCACTTTGTCTATGATTTATAGATTCAGAGATTAATCTGAGATACTAAGTTACGTGATGTATCCAGGGTCATACAGTCAGTATATGTCAGAGTCAGGACCTGAACCCAAAGTCTTCCTGACTCTAAGATCAGCACTCTCTCCACTACACCATGATGCGTCTCAGCAAAAGTATTATTATCCATGTTTTACAGATGAGGAAACAAAGGCTCAAAGAGAGTCGTCCATGGTCCCGTAATTATAACATGGCTTAGCCAGAATTCAAACCCTGTTCTCCTTCCCCACAATTCTATCACTATTCCCATAAGGTCAATTAAGTACCAAAAGGATCATGCCAACGAACAGCATGGACCCACAGACATGCCAAGGCACATGCCTATTGCGCCTCTTAGCTAATGCAATTCTACCAAAGTAACAGGGTTCTTTTTACTCTGTCTGGTTTCCTTTTGTTCTTAACTACCAAAACCTTTAGAAAAGTCTCAAAAGAGCCATGTGTAAGGCTATATTCTCTTTTACAGTGGGTCAATGATTAGAAGTAATAGATAATATAGTTTCTTGAATGATTCTACCTTTCATTTGAAATCATTCCATGTGTATGTATGTCTCTGTGTGTATGTATGTATATATTTCTCATTGACGGGTATGGTGAGTATAACTTACTATCTCTGGAAACTCTGACATAAAAAATGGTTTGTCTTTCATTATAATGGTAAGTTTTGTATTCTACCTATTGTACAATTACATAAACTTTTAGTACTTTATTACAGGAGCAGTTAGGTAGTACTGTGGATAGAATGCCAGGCCTGGAGTCAGGAAGACCTCAGTTAAAATCCAGTCTTAGACACTTAATATGTGACCTGGGGCAAAGTCACTTCCCCCTGTTTGCCTCAGTTTCTTCATCTGTAAAATGAGCTGGAGAAGGCAATGGCAAACCACTCAAGTATTCTTGCCAAAAAAATCCCAGATGAGGTCAGAAAGACTTGGACATGACTAAAACTACTGGACAACCACAAAACCCTATTACAACTTGTTCTCTACCACAAAAAAAGGACATAAAGATGGCAGAATCTATTATTTGCTGAAATTCTTATTAAAACGACTTGTGACTTTGATCCATGATATTTTCCCTCTTTTCAAATGGTGTTCCTATAATTAAATATTCTAGGTTTTCCATTCAACCCCTTTAATTGGAGATTGGGGTGGGGTTGGTTAAGAGTGGGACAGAAGACTTTCTATCAAAATGAGACTGTTCCCACTGACATAAAACAAGAGTGGCAAACAGGTAATTAAGGCTGGCATGTTTCTAATTAGAACTCTTAATTGCATCAAGCCTTTCTGCCCCAAACAGCAAGCCTCAGTTCCTACTGCTTAATGAAAGTAAAATTCCTACCAATCGACATTCTAGTCTAATGTTCATTCATTTATAGAAAGGTCAATTGCTACATAATCTCCACTGCCAATTGCCACCCACAGGTAAAGGGAAAAGTCCACGTGATTTTGCCCATTCTCACTTGGCTCTTGAAAAGGCCTGCCACTGTGCAATGACCACATTTGGGAAGTCTTGACTATTGCCTGTTTCTGTGTAACAGATTGGGAATCACTCTGCTTTGAAACAGTAATAACATAATATCAGTCTTCACCTACAGGACAGTGGGTTCCTTTGTTGTCATCACACTGCAATGTCACCTAGAGAGAGGACATAAGTAGAGAGAGCCCAGTTTCTTGAAATGAGTCTACCACACACTGGAAAGGGATTCTCAGGCACTGGTCAACTTACTACCAGTCAAAGAGTCAATCAAAGGCATCTAAACTGAGATAAAATACAACAACCAGAACTAGACAGTGTTTGAACCTCCCAAGAGAGATGTCAGCTCATCAGAAAGGACAAATCCATGCCTCTTCCTCCGCCCATCCCCATCCTGCCTTCTTCCTTTTTTTATGCTTTAATTTTTACTAAACTGAATTTATCTGCTGTGCTAATTAGCTGACTGTGAACTGAAAAAAGCAGCATCCCACAGCAAATGCTATATCATGAAAATCTGACAGAACTTAATGAAAGTAAAATTGCCCTCAGAAAAACAAACGGATCTAGAGTCAGAAGTTTTATAACAAAATGTCATGAAGAGGAAATCAGCTCCTAACATCGACTGAATCATCTTTCCCTGTAAATTCAAAGTATCATAAAAGAATTTCAATCCCCACCAAAAAAGAAACCCAAAACCATGTTTCTTCTTATCAGATAAGAAATTGTCAGAGTAAACATGTGGATACCTGGAAGGAAGGAAGGAAGGAAGGAAGGAAGGAAGGAAGGAAGGAAGGAAGGAAGGAAGGAAGGAAGGAAGGAAGGGAAAACTAAATTATAAGAATTAATAAAGTATTATATATTTTATAAGTATGGAAGGAGGTAACAGTCAAGTTCTGAGGTTTGGGCTAGGTGAGGTAAAAAATTACCAATCAGCTAGAATGGGATACTTTCAATCACTGAAAAAAAGACAGATTTATTTTCATGTTGCATTTGCATTTGTGTGTGTGTGTGTGTGTGTGTGTGTGTGATACTGCTTGACACAGTGCATATGGCTTGTTAAAATTTTCAACCAGTCATTCTGGTATCCATTAGAAACCACCTGAGTCTGCTTTTCTATCCCTTCTAAAATACAATGGTTATAAGTTTTCCATGAGTCACCAGTCTCACTCTTAATTACTGATTCTCATGGCCTTTTTCTCAGTCTTCATCTTTCTTGACTTCTCTGAAGTTTTTGACGTTTCTGATTTTCTCCTCCTCCTGGTTACTCTCTACTCCCTAGGTTTTTTGTGTTATGATCAACCATCAGTCTCCTTTGATGGTTCTACCTCTATGTCAAAAGTGTCCCTCAAGGCTCTATCTTGGGCTCTCTTCTCATTTAACTCTATATTATTTTATTTGGTGATTTCATCGACTCCCAGGGTTCAGTTACGATCTATATGCAGACATTGCCCATGCTTATACGTCAGCTTCAGTCTCTTGAGGCGCAGTCTCACATCACCAGCTATCTTTTGAACATCTTGAACTAGGTAATGTCCTGTAGGCATCTCAACATGGCCAAAACAGACCTTCCTCTATTCTGAATCACCCTTCCCTTCATCCTTCCTCCCAACCAGTTAATATCTTCAACTTTCCTGTCTCACTTATTGCACACAACCAACCTGTTGCCAAATCTTGTCATTTCTACCTTCATAAGATAGATCTCTCTTTTAGGTTCCCTTCTCTCCATTCAAACAGTTCCTGCCCTAATTTGGGTAGTCAAAGCCTTTTGCTTGGACTGCTGCAATAGATTTCTAACTGCTGTCTCTGTCTCAAACCTCTACTTACCCATCTTCTACTTAATTGCCAAAGTAAGCATAGTTCTACCTTTGTCACCCTCACTATCCTACTCAATAAGCCCCATGGCTCCCTATTACAACCAGTATAAAATAAAAAACTGGCATTTAAAGCTCTTTGTACTTTGGCTTTTTTTTTCCTTTTTATTCTTCTTATACTACATTCCTTTCCCTAGAGGCAGCTAAAGGGCACTTCAAATGGAATGCTGTCCCTAAGAGTCAGGAAGACCCAAGTTCAAATCTGGCCTCTTGTCTCTTGTCACTTACTAACATGGAAGCCTTAGCAAGTCTTAACCAAAAACTTTCCTTCCTTCCTTCCTTTCTTCCTTCCTTCCTTCCTTCCTTCCTTCCTTCCTTCCTTCCTTCCTTCCTTCCTTCCTTCCTTCCTTCCTTCCTTCCTTCCTTCCTTCCTTCCTTCTTTCTTTCTTTCTTTCTTTCTTTCTTTTTCTCTCTCTCTCTCAATTGTACAATGAGGATATACTTCACTCAAAGTGAGAACCTGAAAAAACCTTAGCTTAAAAGAGTTCTCCCATTGCATCCTGGGCCATCTCCAGGCATCCTGATAACTATCTAGTCATTGAACTCAGATGGCTCTGGAATAGAAAGTGAGGTTGGTGACCTGCACAGCCCTCCCTCACTCAAATCCAAGTCAAGTGCACGCCATGTCATCATCTCCCTGATGTCATGGTCCTCTTGGAGAATGAAGGACAAACACAAGAGCAACCACAAAAATGAGCATAGGAACAACTCCCAGGGTTTTTGTGAGGATCAAAGGAGATGATATTTTTGAAGTGCTTCGTGTAGTGCCTTACCCCTGTGCCAGACACAATGATAGGCACTTAAGTGCTTGCTTCTTTCTTTCTTTCCATATCTTCTGTTACCTAGCTTCACCAGACTACTTGCTGATCCTCACACATGACCCTTCATCTCCCATCACTGTGCTTTTGCTCTGCCTATCTTCCATGCATGGAATGTTCTCTTTCTTCACTCTACCTACATTCAAATTTCAGCTCAAATCCCACCTTCTACAGGACACCATTTCTGGCATACCTGCTTGCTAGTGCCTTCCCTCCTGAGATTACATTCCATATTCTCTGCAAATATATCTCATATGTACTTAGTTACTTCAGAGTTGTCTTCTTACATTAGAATGTGAGGGCCAAATTCAAATAGAAAATGGTCCCTGCAGGTCCATGTTGATTTAATAAACCACAAATTAGCTTTTATCTATGTTTTATTACATTTTTATTTATTTTGTTAAACATTTCCCAACTACATTTTAATCTGTTTGGGACCCATTTAATTTTGCTGGCTGCATGCTGGGAAGTTTGACATCACCATCTTCCTTTGCTTAGTTGATGAATACAAAATCAGTCAAGTATGTTACCACAATGACAAGAAGAAATTCCAGAGCCATAGCCAAACAGCTGTGCCACCGGTTACTACATATTCCAAATACTTAGCTTGCAAACTGGTGACTGAGCTAAATGCTTCTATTTGTTTAGGATAGCCCAGTCTTTCATACATATCCAGTGGGCACTCGGAGAATAGTAACTAAATCAGGAAGGACCAGAATAGAATCCTAAATGTGAAAGAGGATGTTTACAATTTCTTGTTGAGAAGATCATAGACTGAAAGCTGTGAGGGACCTTAGAAGCCATGTAGGTCAGTCTCTTCATTTTATAAATGAAGGAACAGAGCCTTAGAAATGATTTACCCAAGGTCACAAAAGGATTGCTAGAGCTAGGCTTCAAACTTAGGTCTCCTCACTCCATATCAGCCATGATTTCCATTGTATCAAGCTGCTGCTATATTTTAAGGAATTCTGAGGGGAGTTTCATGGAGCAATATTCCTTGTTGAGGAAGATATAATTCTGGTAAACAGTGGAGCTCAATATTTGATTTTTAAGCAATTCAGCATTTATGAGTTCACAGTAAATTGGAGTAAGCATAAAGAAAAAAGCAAGAGTGTCTTCTCTCATCATGTAATGGTTTCTTCAGCCAAGAGGTGAAAACTCAAAAAGCAGAATGCTTTTTCTTCGATTATCTTTAAATTCACAATTTACTTCATCACCATGATACAATTTTAGCAATTAACTCTGTATATCTTTCCCATATGTGTTTACCATCCAGAATCAGTGCCTTGACTCCTGAATGAGTGAGACTCTGACCAGGGAAGAAACCCTGATTCTTATTCTGCTCTAGTACTTGGGAAACTACATGGGATTGTCTGAAAAAGCATGAAATGATTTCACATTCAGTATAGCAGATTAGCTTCTAGTCTTCAAGAAAGGTTAAGTCTTATATTTGGTTCCTAGTTTGCAATGGAGGTGATTTAAATTCTGCCAAAAGTAATGAAAAGGCAGACTGGAATATCAATGTGGAAAATGGAAGAAAGGGCATGATCAGGCATGTCATTTCTCAGGGGATTTGATGTATAAAGTTCAAGGTGGAGTGCACTCTAGGGTATAGAAAGGACAGTAATAGGATAGTGTTGCAGATGTGTGTGCGTGTGTGTGTGCGCGTGTGTGTGTGTGTGAGAGAGAGAGAGATCACAGAATAAGTTTTAATTTCTCTTTCTGAAAGACTCAGTCAAAAATAAGCAATTTTATTAGACTTCCCCCTCCCTTTTGAAACATCACATTTGCTTTGTTATCAAGCCACGTGGAGCAAGGTGATTGAAGTTTATAGACATGTCTATGACAGCAGGAGAGTCCAGAGCCTGAGACCAGATTAACTTACATTGCAATCATGTTTTAATTAAGTTAGTCTGCAGTTCCTAAAAGGATATGGAGCACTTGGCTCCTTATAGACTCATTATACATTTTGATAGCCTTCTCTATCAGGAAAGGTTGAATTTGGCCAACGTCATTAATTCTTTAGTTCACAAGAGAGACCTCTGGTGGGTGGTCACAGTGGGATTCTATAGCAGTTTCTAATTTTGCACTCCTTACAATAGTGGCTTAGGCTACCTAAGGTTGACTCAAAATGCTGTTCCCCAGTTTTTGTTTCTTGAGACTGGAAAGGAAGGAAGGAAAGAAGGAAGAAAGGAAGGACAGAAGGAAGGAAGGAAGGAAGGAAGGAAGGAAGGAAGGAAGGAAGGAAGGAAGGAAGGAAGGAAGGAAGGAAGGAAGGAAGGAAGGAAGGAATAATTTTACTCTCTACCTCATTGGGGGGGATTAATGTAGAATAATATTATTTATGCCTTAAAGTGAAACATAAATGTGGTATGGACCACCATCACTGGACCATACTCCTATGATCCACAGCTCACAAAATGTCTGCCCAGTATTAAGAAGTAAAATTTGAGATCACAAAAAAGCAACAAAGCTAATTGGGACTTCTTCGGGTTTGAACTTAGGACTTTAGCATTATTAACCTCCTAATCTATCTAAATGAGCAAAGAGACTTTATTTTAGTCAATACTCTGATTATCTTTGTTAATGGAGCAAGGCAGTGACACCTATAATTTTGAAGAAAAAACTCATCCTGACCCTCTGAAAATCACTTATATTTAAATTCTACATATAATTTGATTTATCCCTACCCCAATTAATTTTGTCTCATTCTGCTTTACTTGATTTTTTAAATGAAGTGTCTTGGGCTGTTAATTCTTGTTGAATCTAGGATATGTTTAGTGTGTTAGACAATCACTCGCACAGAATTTACAAAGATTGAGAATTATTAAGCATATAAAATTATGATGTCCATTTTACAAATCAAGAAACCAAGGATCGAAGAGTCTAGGACTTGCCTATAGTAACTCAAGTGGTAAGAGTAAGAATTGGAATACAGGGTTCTTGAACGGCATGTTAAATCCATAACTTTATAAGTTTTAAGAATCTCATTGACAATTTCTTGGTAATTTTCTACCATCTGGTTTTTCAAAAAGTTTTTGTCCACTTTTCAAAAACAGTTCTCAAGCTTCATTCAACTATTCTTCAACGTCAACTTCAACTATTCTTCCAAAGGCATCTCTTTCATTACTTCCCTTTCTTGAGGAACCATACTCATTGATTCCAGCTTCACTAATTCTTGGAAGTCTCTTTTCAGATAAAGAAAATCTACACCATTTCAGCTTTATCATCTTGACAAAATTTTTCGTTCAAGCAAGTCTGGTATTCAATAGTTGCAAGAAAACTTTTTAGAACTAATCAGTGGTTGGTTTACCACAATTTTCTTTCCTAAAAACCAGTTTCTGAAATCAGTGTTTTTCTTAATGTAATGGATTTTTTTCATATTCCATTCACAAACAAAGCATCGACATTTCTTCTACCTAAATTGTAATCTTTGTAAATGATCAATCACTTTTAAATCTCCCCAGATATGCCCAGATATGCCCTTCATACCTAATGCTCCTCAAGAGAAGTTTCAATTTTTAAACATTTGTGGATGAATGAATGAGTAAACATTAAATGCTTACTATATACAAAGTATTGTTCTAAATGCTGGGGTACAGATAGAAAAGTAAACAGTCCTTGGTCTCAAGAGGTTTACATTCTAATAAGGGTGGAGAGGGAGACCACACACATGGAAGGTTTCAGATATAAGTGAGATGGAAAGGTCCCATGATCCTTAGGGTAAAGCAGCAAAACAGATGGTAATACCTCTTCTTTAATGTCATTCCCACTGACAAAATCATATCAGTTTCTGATGCTGAACTATTTGACAGTGCCAAGAGCTTCTGGGTCTGTATTGGCAAGAACTGTAGCACATACAGGCACTGGTTCAAATTTCTCTTGGAATAGATTCTGTCTGGGCTTGGTTTTTGAATGCTAAGATCTCTCTCTCTCTCTCACACTCACACACACACACACACACACACTCATTTAAATCAGCTTGCAATATAAAGTGAGGCTCCCAGGATGGAATGGTTATTTCAGATGGGGATCAGCACCTTATTAGTCTCTTACCTTGTCATACTAAACCTCATAAATGTAATCTGAATGACCACGTTCACTTTCTTCATCCAGATTCCAAATTTCTGATGACTTAGATACGTAGAGTTCATCAGTATATAAACCAAACCTTGTATCTCTCATAATCTGGATACAGTCAATATTGTTGGACAAGGAAGTAATACTTTTTATAGCTGTTAAACAAAAATAGCAATCTGTTGAACGTTGTGTTTATTCTCTCTACACCACAGGAACCACAAACATATGGCATGATATCCACATATAAAGTCAGTTACTAATTTAACCAACAAGTCCAGTACAAATGAAAGTCCTATTCCTTGTCCAGATCACCTATTTTATAACCAAAATAGAGTTCAATGATTTCTTAACAAGAAGAATACATTTTCATCTTTGAAATTTAAAAGTTACATCAATACTTATGTAACAGAAATGATTCATGTAATTTACAGACATACAAGGTAAACCAAAAATCTAGGTAATGTATGAAACATCTACAATGTACAAAGTACTTAAGAAAACAGGACTAGATTCAATCATGACGTTGACTGATGACCCAGAATATAACTGATAGGACACTTGGCTACTCCTTAAGAGATTTGCTTCACAAGCAAAGGTTCATGAAATGGTTCCAGCTTGCCCTGGCATAGAAGAGCTAATCTAGAACTTCAGATAGCATTTGAGAATAACTTTCACTTCCTTCCTCCCACCTCTCTGCCCACCTCTCAACCAATTCACCTTTTATTATCACCTCATATTGCATAATTTTTTATAAACACTCAAGTCCCTCTATTTCAATGGGTATGAGAGAAATTCTATCTTCTTTTTAAAATTTAAGATAAAAATGCAAAGTAAAAGTATCTATTGTGACAAAATGTTTTAAATAGTGTTACTAATATCAAATGAGGGCATCCAAAAGGGAGTTGTGTGTTAATATCATGGAGGGCATCTGGTCCTGTATCCAATTTGAAGAGAACTCTATTCATGATACAGTGGGAAGAGGAATCCATGATGAATTCAGAGAAAGAGGACCTGAATGTGAGTCTTACCTCTGCCAATTACTATTTGTATGACCTCAGGCAGGTTACTTAACTCCCCTGGGCTTCAGTTCCCTCATCTATAAAATAAGAAGTTTAGACTTTGATAGTCTCTAAGGTCCCTTCTGGGAGTTACATAACTCAGTGGATAGAGGAGTCAGGAAAATTTGAGTTCAAATACAACCTCAGACACTTACCAGTTGTGTGTCTTTGGGCAAGTCACTTGACGTCTGTTTGCCTTAATCCACCAGAGAAGAAAATGGCAAATCACACTCCACTATCTTTGCCAAGAAAATCCCATGAACAGTTTGGCCCACAGGGTCAAAACAAATAAAACATGACTGAACAAAAACAGCAATCAAATCCCTTCTGGGGCAAGATTTATGATTCTATTATCACTATGAACAGGGATGTCTGTCATATACTTAGGTTTTTGAATGATATTGTATTCATTGCAGCCTCGGAATACTACAAAGCCTCCTAAAATTAGATCCCTATTCACTCAAATTACACACATATACGTATACACACAAACACACAAAGATCATCTTTTTTCTGGACTACAAGAAACAAAAGGATGTATAATGTACACAATGTATAGAGCTCATCCTACAGAACATACAATCTTGGACAGATGTAAATGATCAATGCAATAGGGCCAGAATTGCACATCCCCAGGAATGAATCCTTGAATGAGAGATTTGAACTGAGGTAATCAACTGTTTGGGGAAAAAAAAGGTGGCTAGATGAGATAGAAGCCATTATGACCAGTTTAAGTGGGCTGCAGAATATTAATTATGAATTATTGTGATAGACTTGGATCAAGAGGAGCTTTTCCCTCAGGTCTTTATTTTTTCCTAGCTGTAATGTTTCAGTGGATTAGATAGCTATCACTCGCTGCAGTTTGGTTGCTGTTAGCACTGCTGTTACCCACAACCACAATCCATACTAAATAATGATATGCCTCTTGCAAATATTATACTCATGTTAAACGAAGATAATGTGCTAGGTTCTTTACGGAACATAGATGTAGATGTGGATGCTGGCCAGATGGTTTTCCAGCTAAATATAGGTATATGTAGACAAGATCTGTGTTTTGTTATGAGCCAGACATCTGGTTGTCTAAGTGGATTTCTATCCCACCTCTTTCTCTCTCTCTTTCTTTTTCAAGGTTGAACTAATTCTGCAATTTACCTTCTTGTACCCACTTCAGTCTGGACAATATGGTGTCAGGATTTGGGGTAAAAAGAGATTATTGTTTTGTAGTGCTGCTGACATAGCACAACTATAGAATTCTCGAGATCACCTAGTACAAATCATTCAGGAACCTGAAACCCAGGGGGATTAAGTAATTTGCTCAAAGTCCCACAGCTAATTATTGGCAGGATAGTTGTAACAGCTGGACTTCATATAGCACTTTAAAGTTTGCAAAATACTGTATGTACATTTGCTCATTTGAAACAACCCTATGATGTAGGTGATACGTATATTATTAGTTCTACTTTACAGATGAAGAACTCGAAGTTCAGAAAGGCTGGAGCTTTCCCATTGTGACATAGCTAAAAGAATGTCATAGGACTTTAATCCAAGTCTAAATCTATTTACTATGTTATACTGCCTCTCTAATTCAAGTCTCCTGATGCTTAGAGGCATTCTCTTTCTGGTACATATGTAAAATGACCTTCAGGTTGTCTTAAATGTAAATTCTTGTAGCACATGATCTATTTGGAATAAATATTCTACTATGTAGCACATGCGGATTTGGAATCAGAAGACATGGATTTGAAGCCTGATTCTGCAAATACCTGTGTGACTTTAGGCAAGTCACTGAACTTCTCTGGGCCTCAATTTCCTCATCTATAAAAGGCAGGGTCCTGGCAGTGTTGAATGACTGTAAGCTCTGCTACCACAGAGGCTAGGATGGTGGGTTACTTGAGTTCAGGAGTTTTGACCTGCAGTAGGGCTAAAGCCAAGCTGCTGTCCATGCTAAAACTGCTACCAATATAGTGAGCCTCCAGAACTGGGGGTCACCAGGTTGCATAAGAAGAGGTGAACCAGCCCAGGTTGGAAATGGAGCAGGTCAATGTTTCTGTGCTAGTCAACAAAGGGATTGGATCTATGATTAACCTGGACAGAATAGGAAGATCCACTCAAAAAAAAAAAAAAAAAGAAAGCAAGGTTTTGGACTGGATGACTTCTAAAGTTTCTACTAGTTCTAAGTCTGTGATCCTATAAATTTCTCTAAACCTCTATTTGTCACTAGTCACTGGACCTATGTTCCAGATCCTAATGGAATTCCTACAAAGTGGAAAGTGAAAGCAGTGTTTAACACAGGTCCATCATAACAACATTGCCTGAGACAGAAAACAAAATGGTGGAAAAACAAATCTGCGGTCTCCTGGAAATGGAGAGTGTTCCAGATGGACCTTGAATGAAGTATGATTCTAACAACTCTCAAGGGTCAGTTTCTGAGTAATTATTTTATTAACTATTTCTAGCAAATAAGTAATAAAATGGTCATTTGGCTGTCTATCTCAAACCAAAGGTCAATTATGGTGCTTTATATGCCCTTGGAAGGGTGGGTATTCCCCACAGTTGGCAGTCAACTCTGATTGATTTATAATTAATGAAAGAATGAATATTATATTGAGAGATGAACCTATTCTAATGAGGAACTTGGGGACATTCTTGATCTCAGACTACCACAAACTTCTAGCTATCCAACAAAGAGTCTATTCCCTACCCCCATCTCCAAGCCTGCCTGAGTGGAACACAATGAGTCAGAATTCACCTTAGATTAAATTTTTTATAAGGTTTTCTAGCTGAGTGGAGTCTACCACCCAGGTTTGAAAAGCATGTACCCTGGGAACATAGACAATCTCAGTCATCAACAATGTCTTTCAAACACCGAACAACCTACAGATATCTAGTTTCTGAATGATGAAATAAGAAGGGACAATACTGGTCCTAATTTAATAATTGGTTATAAATAAAAGAGAGAAATAATCATTTCTCTCAACCTTATGATGACTCCTAGAGATTTACCAAATCTCTGGTGGATTCTGAAACTGGTGAAATAGTTGCAGGACCTTCAAGGAGTTCTCAGGTACTCAAATGGATCTGAGATCTCATTGATGGGAGCATTCCCTACAACAACACAGACTGAAAGCTTCTTTCACACTATGCAATCTTAACTGCAATAATAGCTAGCATTTATGTACTGCTTTAATACTGCAAAGAACTTCACATAAGTCATCTCATTTGGTCTTCCCAGCAACTCATTCTACAGATGGAGGTCACTGAGGCTGAGAGAAGTTAAATGAGTGGTCCAGATCACATAGCTAGTGTTTAGGGAAGGATCTGAATGTGGACCTTCTTGATTCTAAGCCCAGGGCTTTATCCACTTGACCATCTAACTGCCCCTTTTCCATGTTCTAATGTAATATTAATATAACCTAACTTTTAACATGGGGACAGTCTTCCTGGTCTTCTCTCAACAGCCAGCAATATGGACAATGTAGTGCATGAGCTTATCTTTTACTGTCACTAAGTGATCAATTCATCTTTTTTTTATTCATACATTTTTGATGACATCTTTTACTCAGCTTCTCCTGAATAATTCCCTGTCTATAATATGTTCCAATCTGCCCATGCTTACCATGTACCTCTCCATTGGTCTTTGTATCAGTTTCAATTTCAGTTTGGAGATATTTTAGAAACGGACATGTAGCATAATCAGGGTCACAGGCTAGATGTGCCTGAAGCATTCTAGCCATCATAGTATCTATTCCTATTCTTTATAAAAGTCCATTTACTTTCTGTGTCACTGTGAATGATATAGCAACCCTGGCTGTGGGACAAAAGTAATTCTGAATGATTTTTTGATGCACCAGTGTCAAAGGAAAAAAAGTGTTTTAACTTTTTACTATGGCAACTTTCCCTTTTTAGTATCACTTGTGTAGGAGATAAAAGATGGTTGTACATACTGAGAAATACAAATACAGAAGAGACATGATTTAGTTTAGGATAACATTGCTGACTCGCATTCCCTAAAAAGTCCTTTGCATTTCTAGTTTTATTCTATAAATAAAAGAGGGTGTATATCAACATAGTAGGTAAATCCTAAATGACTTAAGACTTTGAAACATGCATATAAAAACTCAGTTATCAAATATTCCAGAGTTTATAAAAATAAAACCAAGATCTGAGAGTTGGTTGTTCATTTCGTTAATTAGTACTCTGGTAATCATGATCATAATAAAACTTCGGTTTTTGGTTTTGTTTGTTCTTTTGAGACTGGATTTCTCTACATCTGGAAGGCTGACAGTGGGTTTGATCTCTACCACTGATCCACTGAGGATCTATGACATGCTCTACTTCTGATTTGGGTCAGTTTGTTTCTCTTTTGAAACCTCTTTAGGTTTCTCTTCCACCGATGGAGGTTCCCTATGTCTATGACAGACTTAGTTCAACAGCCAGTCAGGCTATGCCACGGTAGCTAGGAACTCCCAAGATCAAGTGATCCACCATCCTTAGCTTCCCAGAAGCAAAGACTACAGGTGTCCACCACTATGTCCAACTGAAATATTAAGTACTGAATTCCTGTGATAGGCTCAAGACAAAAAAAAAAATATTACCTAGGCCTTAAGTATTTGTAATCTAGAGTACTGAAAAGGAGAAAAATCTATATGTAGCAAAAAGAGAAATCATATCATTCAAAAAAGGATACCACAGATTCTTATTTTTAATTGTAGCTCCTAGGGGCATCTACTCCCAATTCACAGGGCAGATCCCAGAAGTTCAAAGTACATGATGAGCCTGTACCTAAAACTTTAACTCACAAGCCTCTGGCAGTGTGTTTACCTTTAGTAGCTAGAGAACTCAATTAATCCAGAGCAAGGTAAGTAAAGAAAAGGCATAAAACTGTCTTATATTAGAATATAAACTCCTTGAGAGAAGAAACCATATTTCTGTTTGTATATGCCTTCTCAACACTTAACACAATGCTGGACAGAAATAAGCACTTAATAAATGCTGGTTGACAAATATAAAAAAGTAGCAATTAATCATTTCACCCATAAAGCCTGAGTGCATGTTCTCAAAAATACATCAGAAGAGTGAATGTGTGCAAGGAACACACAAGGAGAAAAATACATAGAGAAGACAAATTTGGCCAAGGCAAACCCATGGTGGAGTAACTCATATCTCAACGCTGGGGCTACTGACATCTCATGATCTTGTCATATTGTCACCAGAACTAGTCTACACTTGGTCTTGTGTTCTCTGCTGCCAGATATGCAGTGTAATTTCCATAGCTTCTAGCTCCTGGTGAAGCTGAAATCTTTGGCTTTCTCTATCTCCAGGAAAAGGGGAGGGTGCCATGCTGCCTTAACTTAAAGACTACACATAGGTGTTGTCCATCTCTTTCAGGAGACATAAAAATCCTTGCCTTATAATTAGCAGAAAACCAAGTTCTCTGAAACAAATAGCATTCTCAAGGTTATCTAGCTACCTGAGGTTCAGTCTTTTCTTTGAACTCTTAATCCATGTGAGGAGTCTTGTGACCCCTTTGTCACAGATGCAGCCCTAATTTATGGTGAGCATTCCTTATAATTCCCAAATTTTCAATCTCTAAAATCTGTACAATAAGGTATATAATGGTCAATTTTCCAATTACCACCAAGCAACTCTCATGTTTGACACAATCTAGTTTTAGACTCCCAAGTATCATCTTCTTTTTTCTATTATAGGTTAGTGGGTGAAGAAAAGTAGAGAGAGACATGCCAAGCCTGCAGGTAGGGGATGAGGAAAGGTCATTTTCTCTTCTACCTGTTTAGCCACATTCTGGCTATTTTCATTAATTTGCCTTTACATTAGCATATACAAGGCAAAGATAAAATACATTTTTGATATATGCCTCCTTTTACTTCTATTCAAGCCCTATTGCAGTGACTAACTCTTGAGTGAACCTCTAGACTTTTGAAGATTGTGTCAGCAAAGCTTGATTCAGGAGTGTACTGATGAATGTTTAGCTCTCAGCTCTCCAGGAAATTAAAAAAGATATCCATGACATACTTTTAATTTTAATTTTCATTATTAACATTCACATTAACATTATTAACATCTATCACTCTTAAATCTAGAGAATTATCAAAATAATAAATGAAACCATGATTTGTAATGATTGCTGATTTCTGAGGTGTAAATATTCAGAAAGAAATTTTAACAACCAGCTTTCTAGAGTTTTAAGCTGCTCCAGCACACCCCTGGCTTGATTTCTGGCAGATGGCTTTGGCCACATCATTCCAAAGTAGAAATATTTCAAGTATAGGCCATGTAGCAGACTATCTATCTGTCACTGGAACATCAATCTAGCTAAGTGCAGAGATTCTCTTCATTAAGTTGGCAGCAGGAGTGATGTGCATTTTTTTCAGCCACAATAACTCATCAAAATTGTCTACTAGAGAAGTTGCTTGATGTAGTGAATAGAGTTCTAAACTTGTAGTCAGAACGGCCTGAATTTTATCCCATCTAATGCTTATTGTATGACCCTGAGCAATCAAGTACTTTTCTGCATCTTAGTCCCCTTTTCTATAAAATAGAAATAATAATCATATCAATTTTGTACAGTTGTTGCAAGGATCAAATGAAGCAATATATGTAAAGTGCTCTGAAAACTTTGAAGCATGGAGGAAATGATAGGTATTATGATTACCACGTCATAGAGGAGTTGCTCTCTGGGTCAACAGAGAACCCAGACCAATGAAATCAAAAGTCTTTGGAGAATCTCCATTAACCATTTTATCCTGCACCTAAACTCTAAGCATGTCAACCAATGCTATGAAGGCTTACATTGTTTTATTTCCATCATTGCAGCATGAGCTCCTTGAGAGCAGGAACTGTTTTTTGTCTCTTTTGGCCTCACTTAGACCAGTGCTTAACACAGTGTCAGGCATATAGTACATATTTAATAAATGTTTATTGATCAGCTGACATTGCTCATTAAAGATGCTGGGCTGAAAACAAACTTAGCTCCATATAAAATCACCTTAAGAGCAATGAGAAACTAAAATAATTTTCAACAAAAGAAACAAGCAAAAAAAATTTATAGTAAGCCAACGATCAAGGAAAAAATGAAAGATAAAACAAGGAATCGATCTGAAGACCTTTTCACATCAGTTCTACTCTGAGCTAGTGCTGATTAGAAAGGACTGTGGTCACAAATGCCTGACTCAGAGCACATTCCTCAGGACTGTGAATCTTAGTGGCCACAATTATTCAGTTTAACACCTACCCTGGCAACCACCCCATCAAGAACTGTGACTTTCAAGTGGCTAGGATCACCTGGCTCAACATCAACTATTTGGGACTGCACTTTTTTTTTGCTGGACAAAATAACCTGGCCTGACCCACAGTGACTATGCCCATTAGTAGTTATGCCTACCCACATCACTACTATTCATTAACCCTATTTGGGATGGTTCAGAAGCCACTACATACCCCCATTGATATCAGCTCCATCTAGGATTTTTTTGCTTTGCTTAGCATCTGCCTCATTCAAAACATCCCAACTAACCATGATCATCTAGGTCAATATTTGATCCATCTGAAACTGTATGAAGAGTGAAGACACCAGAAGATACTATAATCTAGGCTTGTCAGTTATACCTAAGAATTACTCACCATATGAATCTGAGCTTAATCTTATAGGGAGAAAAAGAAGATCTTAAAAATATTTCCTTCCAAGTAATCCTGTCAAGAAAATTAGAATTGTGTTGAATATTAAAAACACAAACTTACAAAATGAGACATTTAGAAAGACCAAGGAGTTTGAGCAATTTGAAAGCAATTTCCATGTTACACGTGTATAATATGAGAAGAGTAAAGAGACTATTGTCCCTTCAGCATCCTATAATTTCTAAGGATTAATGGAGGAAGAAAAATTAAATCAGAACTCACATATGGAAAGGGGAAGACAGAAGAGAGGGAAATGGAGAAAAAATAAACTTACTATTTTTCATACTTGGAATACACAGAGAATATGACACAATTGTGGGGTGGTGGATGAAAGGAATAGAGATCTTACAAAATTCATTTTTATCTGAGCCAGACAAGAAGAAAATGGGGGAAAACACAGTACAAAAATACAATAAATAGGAAGCTGAACTAGGGTAAGGATAGAGGGTTGCAAAGTTAGAGTTGGGAAGGGAATAGTCACATGCAAAATATGAAAGTATAATTATAACAGTGACAAACAAATAGATCCAGTGATCTTGGTTTGTCTTAATTGGACAGGATTAGAATTGTATTTTTTCTAACTACAAATAACTATGGGTAATTTTATCCCTCTTCCCCTCTCCTCTTTTTCTCTTTAAAGAATGGAACCAAGAGGTCAAGGAGAAATCACATTAAGATAATATATAGTGGAGGGGAAAAAATGATAACTTTAGCTATGAAAGTGAATGGGCTGAACTCACCCATAAAATCAAAGAAAATAGCTGAGCGGATCAAAACAAACAAGGTATCATTTAAAAGAAATATATTTAAAACAAAGATTAATGCATAGTTTAAATGAGACATTGAACTCATTATTCCTCAGATGAATTTTTTTAAAAAGCAGGAGTGGTAATCATAACCTAAATAAACTATTAGATTGTAAGATCTCTCAGGGACAGGGATTATCAATTGTGTCCTTTTGAATCCCCAGAGCTTAGCACAGCGTGTGGCACATAGTAGGTTCTTAATAAATGTTTATTGAATTTATCAATAAGACAATAATAAAAATAGACATGGTCATGAGAGATAATCAAGAAAACTACATTATACTTAAGGACACTATAAGTAATAAAATAGTATTAATATTAAATATATATATGCTCCAAATGGCATCGCAACTAAGTACTTAAAAGAAAAACTAATAGAACTACCTGGAAAATTAGAAAGAAAAACAATAATTGCTGAGAGATTAAATATACCCAGTTAAATACTCTAGATGACTTTAATAGAAAGATAAAACAAATAAAAGAAGGAAAGGATCTTAATAGAACATTAGAAAAATTATGTATATCAGAACTTTGATGATGACTGACTGGAAGTCATAAAAAGTATTGGTATTATTAAAAATTACATGACACTTCTATAAAAAATGACCATGTTCTAGGGTATAAATAATTCATAAACAAATGTAGAAAGAGAGAAATATTAAACATATTTACAATTCACAATGCAAGAAAAATCACAATCAATAAAAGAAATTTGATTTCAGACTCAAACTTGGGCTCAGATCTTAACAAATTCTTAATATGAGAAAAATCTAGTCCTGGTACCCAAACTAGGAAGAGATAAAAGTAGAGAAATCAAAGTCACTAATACATCTGCAAAAAATAATAAATACAAATATCAGCTTTGAGGCAACATTAATATATTTTCAAAATTATTCATTATGAACATATTTATAACAAGAATAGTACAATGTTCAGAAAGTTGGAAACAAAATAAATATCATATTAACAACAACCAATGTAGACTGGAATCTATCCTTGCCTTTTGATCTTGTGGGATTCTTGTCTGTATCTTTCTATAAATCCTCCATTGAGCATCTCCCCACTGTCCTAGAGATCTTCCTTTAAATCTTCTTTGGATGTCAGTAAAACACTTAGGCTTCCCAACAACAATCCTTCATTCTCACTAAGTAACCAACTAATTTCATTTTTCAGGTCATACATGACATCTTTTTTCTTAAAAAACTAACTTTCATTTCCCAGTGTTGGTATAATATGCTACAATCAATTTATGTGTAAGGCGTACTTTTATTGCCTTTTATATCCCATCTGATTTGAGTTTATCAGAGATCATGGAGAGTGTAGGACTACATGTAGGACTACAATTAAAAATATATCCACATCTTTTATCGTGAAATTCGCATGGTAAATTAACACATTCATTTTTTTAGAAAAGGTATTTTTCTACACAGCAAGGCAAAGGAAAAATACTTTGAAAGGCCTGAGGTGAGAGAACTATTATTTTTAATTCTTAAAATGTCACAACCGTTTCAAAACTTGTGGAGTATCGAGACATGGTGAATCAAAGACACTCCAGTATGAAGTAAACCTTTATGGCTCATCTGTATTTTCACTCTTGGAAAACCAAGAAGACTCCTGAACTTCTAGTTGACCTCTGTGCCTCTCTACAACCCATTATATTATTGATATTAGTATTTTTATTGTTCTTAAAGAGTTCTAGTCCCAAAGAAGGGTGATATCTTTATAGCTAGATTTATTTCACTCTTACATATTTCTCTGGCTATCAACTATACAGATTATAGCTTAATCTGCAGGTTTCATCTGGTTGTTCAGGGAATGTAGCTCACCAGCTATCATATCATCTTTATTTTATTTTCTGTTATACCATGATTATAGTGACAGAGAGATGGAGCGAAGGAAAGAGACAGACAGAAGAGAGAGAGAGAGAGAGAGAGAGAGAGAGACAGAGAGAGACAGAGACAGAGACAGAGACAGAGACAGAATGGTTCAAACACTACTATTTCAAGTTACCTCTTTTTAATGCCTGATGGCAATGTATAAGAACTTGAAATTAAGTGATGTTTATATCCTTGTTGCCTAGTGAAAAAAGCTTGGAGGTTATTGCCTTCAATGTCTGTCAATTTCATTGTAACTCTCCACTCATTCTGAATTAAAGAATTTGATTTGCACATCTGAAATAAGAGTACACCATTTTATGCATCCTTTGGAGGTCTTTTTTTAAAAAATACTCTTTAGGCTTAAGACTTCAGTCTCCAAAAGAATGAAATGAATCTTGAACACATTGATGTCCTACTGGTGGAGCCATGAATTGGTCTACCATTCTGGAAAACAATTTAGAACCATTCAAGAAAAGTTACAAAATTATGTATATTCTTTGACCCAGAGATGTCATTCCTGAGCAAGTTCACCCCAAAGAAATGAAAGATATACAGTTCCTTTATATGCAAAAATGTTATTCTGAGCTCTCTACTTCTTTTAAATTCTGGTTCCTGAATCATGATGACTCTTCAGTACTTGAATTATTTTTTTGAACTTGTTTTCAATATTTTTCTTTTACCTGGAAATTCTGAAGGGAGGGAAGGAAGAAGGAAAGGAAGGATATTAGAAACTCAGATAAACATGGGATGACATTTGTGAACTAATATAAAATGAAGACAGCAATGTGAAAAACACTCATATTGAGTGCAATAAAAAATAAAAACAAAGGCAGCTAATTTTGGATTAAAAGTCAAGATCAATATTCCTCCTAGAGGTGATGAAATATTCTTCCTACCTTTCTGTAGAGGGCATGGGTGCAGAATATTTCTTATACTGTTGGCCACATTTGATGTTGACTTGTTTTCCTTAACCATTTTTCTTTCTGACAACCTGGTGAAAGGTTTTGGAGAATGTCTATAATGTAAATAATAAAAGGCATTAATGAAACATGAAGAAGAAAAAAGATGTGTTCTTAAAACCATCACAAGATTATGTCAAAGTATTTGTGACTCTACAGGTTCAACCATGAATTGCTCAAAGGATTGAAAGATGATAAAAATAATAGTTTTTTTTTTGCATTCCATCACCTTCATTGCCAGTGATATAGTCCCAGTGTTTGGCATAGTCATGACATGTGATCCAGAATAATCTCTGGTCACATCTGTCCTAAGTAAGTGAATTAAACTGGGGTCCATCCTCTTCATTTATTTCAGTTAATTTTATGATAAGTGATAAGAAATGGCGTTTAGATAGCACTTCACAGTTACAAGCATTTCATATTTTTTATCACCTCATAATCAGCCTTTGAGCTAAGTTATGTGAGTATCATTATGCCCATTTAACTCAGGAAGGAATTGGGGCTCTTAGAGTTTAAACCACTTATTTAAATCATACACTTCAGAAGTAGAAGAGCTGCTACTGAATTGAGGATGCTCTGGCTCTGAAGCTAATGATTCTGTATGCTTTCTCATGATGCCTGTTCCTAATATTGGCAACCACCTTCCAGTGAATCACATTAATTAAGACCCAGATTGTTCATTTCATGTGTACTGACATGGTCTACACACTGACATTCTTTGCCAAAGCTTTTGTTTGCTATCCTGTAGACATGGACTCAATGAGAATCTAATTTAACTTAATCAACTTTAGATACATTTAACTACTTAATTTTGCAAAATTGATTCTGACAGTCTTACAAATCAGTAAGGGTTATATTAACCTGCCAAGGAGGTACATGAAGTTTTTTTTTTTCTCTCTAAATTAGAATTCAGCATTTTAAAATGTTTTAAATTAATCACTGCAATAAAGGTAGACTTGCTCTCTTTCCAGATATTTTTCATTTTTTATCTCTTTAACATATTAATACATCTTTGGGAATATGAAGATGATACACATCAAAATGGAAGACAGCCAAAGCACAAAGCATCTGTGTCAAGTTGGTAGAATGACTCATCATTTCTTTGTACAATTTGTTTGGTATCAGACTTGAACATTGCAAGTCTGTATCTTCTTCAGTAGGTGATTAAATATCACCTATGTGTAGTACTGTTTCAGTGATTCTTCTACTTCATTGTAATTCTATTCAGCAAATATTGACCAGGCAATGCACTGTGCTTTAATCTTTCATGGTTTTTAATGAAAAAAAAAAACCAACACACACTCTGGATGATGTGGTCTGGTGAATGAAACCTCCGGGCAAGTAATTTTAGAACTGGAAAGGACCTTAAACAATATACTTTTTCTTTTTGACCTATGATTTCTTTGTCATAGAGAACTCTCGGGAGATGGGAAGGACTCCCTCCATTGATGTAGCTCAGCAATTCTTCTGCAATTCATCTTAGAGAAGTGTTTCTTAACCTGGGGTTCATGAACATTATTTTTAATATTTTGATAAATCTACAGTTAGGTCCCAATTAGCACAAACAATGAATCTCCTGAAATAGTTGCATTATTCAAATTCACACTGTATATTTCATTGGGTTGGAACCAATTACCGTATTTTATATAATTATAACTTTCAATAGTATGAATTGAATATATGCAACCACTTCACTGAATTCATTGTTCACACTAATTGGTACCTACCTATATTTCAGTGTAATTATTTTCCATTGTAACTTTGAGTTCATTTTGTACATTTAAAATATTATTCTGAGGAGTCTATAGCTTTCAGTAGATTTCCAAAGGAGCCCATGACATCCAAAAGGTTAAGAACCCCTCTTTTAGAGGAATGTGTGGAACTTTGACAGGTTAAGTGACTTTCTCAATCTCTCCTCCCAAGTTTCTCAATGTCATTCTCTCCTGGTTCTCTTTGGACCTGTCTGACCAATCTCTTTTGTGGGGCTTTATCCTAGTCATGTCTATCAACCATGGTTGCCCCGCAAGGAACTACCCTGAGCTCTCTTCTCTCTATATATTGTTTTGCTTGGTGATCTTATCAGCTTCCACAGATTCAATTATCATCTCCGTAAAGATGGTTCTCAAAATTATTTGTTCAGCTCCAACTTTCTCCTGACCTCCAGTTGTCTATTAACCATCTTTAACTGGATGTTCATGGCTTTATTGTTGCTGTTGAGTTGATTCAGTTATGTTCAACTCATCATGACTTGATCTGTGTTTTTTTTTCTGCAAAGATGCTGTAGCGTTTACCATTTTCTTCTCCCACTCTTTTTATGGATGAGGAAATTGAGACAAACAGGATTAAGTGACTTGCCCAAGATCACACAACTAGTAAGTGCCTGAGGTCTGATTTGCACTCAGAAAGATGAGTCTTCCTGACTCCAGGCCCAGCACTCTGTCCACTGTGCCATCTAGCTTCCCTGGATAACCAAAAGGAATCTTAAATTTGACATGTTTAAAACAGAATTCATTTTTCCTTGCAACTCTCTCTTCTCAGCTTCTCTTTTACTCTTGAGGGTTCTACCATCCTGCACAACTTTTTTCTCCACCCTCCACTGAGACAGAAAGAAAACAAACCTCATTTTATATACATGCATAATCAAGCAAAACACTTTGTTAAAAAACCAGTATGTCTCTGTCTGCTCTCTGAATACGTAAGAATTTATATACAAAAGATTTCCCCTATTCCTTTATGTCTTTGTAAAGCTTTTATCATCAAATCACTTTCTAGCATAATGCCCATTTTGCTATCTCTAGCATATCAAATGCACTGCCCTATGTGATGCTATAAATATCCTGGTAATTAACCCATTTACCATCTAAACCATCCAACTTGATAGGCTGTCTTTGACATTTACATGCTTAACTCCTTCTGCACACAGTCTGTCCATAAATCACCACTGATGGAAGCTTCTAAAGCATTTGAATAAGCCACACGAGGAAAGCAATGGAGAAGAAAACACTGCTTGGGTGAAGTAAATATTCGTAAAGAAACAAGGCATCAAAGGTATTCAGTCCTCCCACAGTAAAAGGCAATAAAGCTCTTACCAACTCCCCAGCCACCACAATCCTAGTTCAATACTTTAAAAGGAATGTTACTGAAAAGGTGCAAGGTAATGGGGAGGGAGTAGGGAGAGGGGGGATTGTTTGACAGCAAACAAAAATGGATAAAAGGAGCCTGCTATCTCATGGGTTTTTTTCCTTCCTCCTCCTTCTCTAGCCTGCCTCTCACTTTTAAGGCACACTCCTTGTAGGTTATTCAGCTTGCTAAAAAAACTTTGGAAGATAAAATAACATTGTGACATTCAGTACATCTGTGTTCTCAATGTGGATGCAAATGTGAACGTGAAAATGTCAGATTCTTTCCTCTCTCCTGCCTAACTCACCATGCCATTGGCTACGCCATCGAAGATTCTTTGTGTCTGCATGGCATGCAGTGGTGATAGATCAAACTAATGATTTTAAAGTAGCCTGTATTTATACATAATGTTTTACAGATTACAAAGCACCTTCATATGAGTATTTTTTCATTTGTTTTGTACAACCCCATGAAATAAGTACATAGTGGATAGAGAACAAAATCAGGAAGACCTGAGTTCAAGTCCTGTTTCTGACACATACAGGCTGTATGACTTGGAGCCTATCACTTAACTGCCCAGTGCTCTAGATAAGTCTGTAAGACTAAATTTCAGAGAAGGTTCCAAACTCCATTGGCAGAGAGCATCCTTATTGAGGGAGCTCTCTATACCCTGTGGGAGTTAGAGTGACTTGCATTGGTAACTGGTAAGTAGCAGAGCTAAGGATTCAACACATGTCTTTCAACTTTTAAGGCAAGACTCTTTTCCTAAGACTATGTAGAGTTAAACCAGACAATTATTAACTGTTTCTGATAACTAATAATTATTACCATGATAATTTCTACCATGTTAAGTTTGAGCTGATAGAAAGATGCCCAATAATGCCTAATATTGAATTGTGCTGGTGATGATATGGACTTTGTCTTCTTTTATTTTCTCTAGCATATTGTCAGGATTTTACCATAGATATGTGAATAATTACTAATAAAATATTGGATATTTTATCCAAAGATTATTTTTCTTTCCTTCTGGTTTAATATTATGCTTGTCATGTGGGAAAAATGTTGTTGTGAAATATATGAGAAGCTTGTTTCCAAAACTAAATTGTCAGGTCTCCAAGGCCAAGGACCATATCTCCTACTTCTTCAGTAAAACTCATAGAGCTCAGTGCTGGTCATATTATAAGCATGGAATTATGCGCTTGTTTTGACTGAATAGCCCTAAGTTATCAGCACTAAACTGAAAAACTTTGGTCACCAAAAAACAAGTTGATTTTGGACATCATTTTACATTAAAACACTAAATTACTGAGAGACTTCTAAATTTAGAATACCAGCTATTACAAGGATTTTGATATATGACTAATGTAGGATTTTTATTATTCTTTATAAAGCTGCCATCATCTGGATATTTGGATAATGACACATATCCTTCAAATACATTACATCTCCCTTGCCTTTTTCCTACATGTTGGTTTAGTTTTCGAATACCCATTGATTAGTTTTATCTTCACACCCACTTGCCTCATTACTGAAATGTTGTTCTCCAGGTGTTTTGCAGCATGATATCAAAGAAACACTCTTGCTTCCTTTCATTATGATATTACAATGACCTAGGATTCTCAAAGGTTATGCCAGTACAATGAAGGCTCTTTATGGGCAAATAATTTATTCTTCTGAGCCACTGTTTCCACATTTGTCAAATATGGTAGTTGGACTCAATGACTTTTGAGGTCTTTTCCAGCTCTATACCTATGATCCTAAGTATAGATACAGTTCCTATCTTTTGTCTGACGATGAGAGAGGCTTACCATAATGAAAACTTTTAAGTCAAAGGTATTCATAGAGACAGCGTACTCAAGATAGATAGGTTGTGATGTGTGCTGGGAGAGGAGGTCTCCCCACTTTCAAAATCATGGATTTCTGAAAAACAGTAGAAGAAGCTAAACAAGCAAGCAAACAGAAACTTCATGATTTTTGACCTGATCTAAAATAACTTGTGCATCAATATTCCAAGCCTAAGCTTCATCTGTCACTGCTCGGGAACCATTATGCAAATCACATATATGTGTGTGAATTCATACATGTATATATACACACACATATGTATATATGTATATGAATATATACACACACACATATAGAAGATCATTAACTGCCTAAAGGAAGAAAAATCCCATTTATTGTCCATGTGTTTATATTGTAAATTTAATCCTTCAGTCTGGACCATTTTTCACTTAAATTGAGCCTTTCTTAAAGATGGAAGGGAATTAATCATCCAGTCCTATGAATAGAAGATGAAAAAACATCTTAATGAAACAGTACAGAAAAGGTCTCCAAATAACCTTGCCATGTAAGTTACAACCCATCTAATATAACTGTGATCTCACTGACATAGGGAACTCTCTCAATCAATACATATTGGAAACTGCTCCATAGTCCTAGAGAAAATAAAAAAAAATAATTTTCTCAGTGTTATATAGCCAGTATCTTCCAGAAGCAGGGCGCTTACTTGGGACTTTCTGACTTTACAAAAGCTCTCTCTACGTTGCTCTTTCAAATATATATATATATATATATATATATATATATATATATAGATAGATAGATAGATAGATAGATAGATAGATAGATAGATATTGATATTTTACATATATTTATACAGAGACATATATACTTTGTTGTTCAGTTGTTTTACTTGTGTCTGACTCTTTGAAACCCAATTTAGAGTTCTCTTGACAAAGATATTAGAATGGTCTGTCATTTACTTCTCTAGCTCATTTTACAGATGAAGAAACTGAGCAGAGTTAAGTGATTTGCCCAGCATCACACAGCTAGTAAGTGTTTGAGATCAGATTTGAACTCTCAAAGATGTCTTCCTGACTATCTTGGCATTCTATCCACTGTGTCACCTAGCTGCCATCAAAGAGTATTATCTTCTAACTCTAAGTCCAATGTTATTTCTGTCATATTACATTCACATTGCTTAAACAGTATAGATGGTGAACCCTTCTCAATCACTTTTATCCATACTCATTTAGTCACTACTTCATTATTTGCAACACTTTATGGAGAGAGAAAGAGAAGGGTAGGGGATACCATTATGGAAATGGCCACATTGCCCTCAAGGACAGTGGAACTGCTATCTTTGAACTCCAGCATGATAGTTGGAGATATGTTTCTAAGGGAAGTAAAAATGTCAATGAAGAAAGCAAAAAGGAGAAAAGTATCTGATCTAGACTAAGTACATACTGAAGGTGATGCAGTTAGAAAGGTGTTGAGGGCTCAACTCTCAAGGTATCTGAAGGGGAAGAGGAAAAACCAAGGAAAAAAGGCAATCAAGAAAACTTCAATAACTACCAGCCTATAAGCATATTTTCCATCTATAGAATTTTTATAGGAATTTTTCATATGAAAACTTTTAGAAATTGCATAATATATAGTTGCATAATATAATTGTCTAATTTCTAATAATAATAATAATTTATACATAGAATGTGAAGTTTTGCCTGTAATTGTACAATTAATTAAAATGTCAGAACTAGAAGTTAGGTTTCTTGGTTCTCAGTGTAAAACTTTAAAGCTTCTTGACAAGGAATGGATTATATAGCTTCCTAGATTTAGAGTCAGAAGGGATTTGAGGGACCATCTAGTCCAATCCTCTCATTGTACAAATAAGTAATAGAAGCCCAAAGAGGTCAAGTGACCTACCTAGGAAGTATCGGAGGGAGATTTTTAAATCTTTTTTTCTCCACATCCAGAAGTCTACCTGCTCCCAAAGTGGTTTTCAAAGTGTGGTCCAAAGACCCCAGGGAGTTCCCAAGACTCTTTCAGCGAATTATGAGATCAAAACTATTTTCCTAATAATACTGACATTTTAATTTCTAATATAATAAACATCAACAGATATAACCCCCATAAACAAAAGATTTTCCTCAATAATTTCTAAGAGATGAAAAAAATTGTGAGAACTGGTATACTACACTGTGATTCTCTGAGTAGAGCAGGGACTGAGAAATGATTGGAAACAAATACTACCAATAAAAATTAAAACACTTTCAATAATTAAATTAATGCTTATAGATAGACTATACTACTTAGAAGACACTGCTCCATTTTTGGTTACTCTGTCACAACACTGAGTTAAATAAAAGTGACTGGACTGAATAAATACAATAAATACTGGATTTATAAATATACAAATTTATAAACTAAATATAAAACACTGAACTGAAAACCATTTTGTACTTTCATTTCATGGGCTACTTTGGCTAGTGAATGAATAAATCGGCTAGTGGCCAACTTTGTGATGATACGGAAGTGCCTCCGGTTATTTAGCTAGGCCGGTCCTGAGATAGCAGGCCACGATGGCCTCCCCAAACTGTTGCTGACTTAGTCTATGTTCCTGGTTGAGAAGGTTCCTCAGGCACCAAGAAGCCTATGCCTAAGAGCCTTGCCTGCTCTTTCCTTGAGGAAAGGCATTTCAATCAAACCAGCAGTTATTTATTATACATCCTTCTATTGCTCCCCCTTTTAGCCCTAAAGCAGCTTCTGAAGGTTTTTGCCGCTCTCTAGTGTAAGGCAAAACTTTTCAAAGTAAACTATTTTCTATTTTCTCTCCTTCCGTCTTTGCAGCTCAACCATTTCACCTGTGAGGATTCACTTACTCCAAGTCGCTGAGCCCCTCCCATTTCTGCAGAGATATTGCTAAGGTAATTCCCTGACCACTCATGGGGGCCCTGTGCCCAGCTACTGGAACACCTGGACCCACCCATCCTTCCATTATGATATTGACTTCCCTTGGCAGAACTAATGCTTTGTATGCATTATCTCATTTGATCCTCATTACCAGTAGTGCAGTAGGTGAGTTAATAGGTGAGAAAACTGAGGGTGAAAGGTAATGAGCTTGCCCAGCATCGTAGAGTTATCTGTAAGATGCAGTCGGGATGCTATCTAAGGATTCAAAAGTCTGGCTGTAAAGAAAAGGCCATTAACCCAACTTTTTATTTGATAAAATTCAGTCTACAAGCACAAAGGGACAGGCAAGACAAACGGTTTTTGAGGCTGCTCCTGGCTAGACCACTTCCTGACCCAGGAGTCAGGAAGACCTGAGTTCAAATCCAACCTCAGATATGTACCACCAGTATGATACTGGGCAAGTCATTTAACCTCTGTTTGCCTCAGAGCTGTCATCTGTAAAATGAACCGGAGAAGGAAATGGTGAACAACGTTAGTATCTTTACCAAGAAAACCACCAAAAATGGATTTTGAAGAGTCAAACAAACTGAAAGAACCAAACAACAGTGATTGTTTGGAGGTTGTTGTTTTCCCCTTCAGTTCATCTAAATGTGCCTGTTTACAACCTTCCCTTGGTCCTGGTTTTGTCCTTTGAGGCCAAGCAAAACACATCTATTTTTTTTCACAAGTGTTTAATAAATGCCTACTATGTGCAAGGCACTGTGGTAAGCATTTTACAAATATCTCATCTGATTCTCAACAATAGTCTTGGTGGGGTAGATGCTGTTATTACTCCCACAAAATAGAAGAGTTATCATATAGAAGGATTAGGTGGCAGAGTGCATAGCATGTTGGGCCTAGAGTCAGGAAGCCTTGAGTTCAAATCTAACCTCAAACATTTTGTAGCTGTGTGACCCTGGGAAAATCACCTAACTTCCATCTGCCTCAGTTTCCTCAACTATAAAATAAGGATCATAATAGCATCTACCTCCCAGGAGTATTATAAGCATCTAAAGATCTAATATTTATAAAGTGCTTAGCAAAATGTCTGACACATAGTAGGTACTTAATAAATGCTTGTTCTCTTTCCCCCATTTGATAGATGAATAAATTGAGGTAGATAGATTCTACTTCCACAATATCTCTACATTCCAGACCATTCTTTCCATTTACACAGCCATCTAATGCTCATCATTCAGATGCAGAAACTGAGATCTGGGTAGTTGAAGCCACTGCCAGTTCCATGGCACCATTTTGGATTAATTAAATGGAGGAAAGTGCTTCAAGCGAGGTTATATTAAAAGTATTATCCTAATGTTTGATTATTTGTGCAAGATAATTCCCTCTGGGTATATAACATTTCTCATATTCCTTTCATAAAAACTAAATTATCCTTGAAAATGATTAAAAGATCCTAATCAGATGCATGCATGTGTTGTACTGATAAATATCCCCTGCAGTGGGTATTAACTACAGCAAAGAATATTTTTACTATTCTGTTAGTTAAGCCGACTTCCTCATTATAGAAACAAAAACAGTATCTGTGCAATTATGTGACAGTTTTAATAATTACAACCACAACTGGCTTTGGAGGGGAAAAAATGTAATAAATTTTATCTAAATGGCATACTTTTCCAGACAGTTTGTATAAGTCATCAGCTGCTCTTTAGCAATCACATAAAGATGTTTGCTTGCTGACAATTCCTAAATTTAGGTCCCTTAAGTCTTTGCTTTTAAAGAGTAAAAATTCCACAGAAGTCACAGAGTTGTCATTTATAAAGCTGTCTTTGCTAAGAAGTATTATTGTTGCATTAACGACTCACATTCACAAGCCATTCATAATTAACAAATGATTGTTTTGCTTATCACATTTTGGGGGTGCCTATGTAAGAGTGTATATAAATTTAGTGGAAGGTGACAGACAAACATTTCTAAAGCCTGAAGTTCTTTTTTCCTTATGGTAGGAGAAGCCACAATATAAGTAAGCATTCAGAAACTGCTTTACTACTTTGCATTAAATGTGTTCTCAAAGGACTTTCTTTAGAAGGGAAATCCGATTGATCATTTTCTGATCAGAGTCTTGCCAGATGGCACGACCTGATAGCCACAAAGGGCAACTCAAAAAGTGGTAAACACATTGGTGATAACTTTGTAACTTTAATACTCTCTTTAGCAGTTCATGATGTCAACTGACATATCCTTGGTGTGATGCTATCTCCACTTCATAGATTGTAACTCTGCAACAAAGTAGATAGCCTTTTAAAGTTTCTTTGGCCAAAAAGAAAAAAAATCACAGAAGCTGAGCCTCTCTAAATTTTATCAGACTGGATAGCAGATATAGGGCTACAAAGGACCTCAGAGATCATTTTACAGATGAGGAAACTGAGGCCCATAGATGTAAGTCAACTCAACCAGTTGGAGGTATGTGAGTTAGAATTTGAACCCATGTCTCATCTCCAGCAGCTAGGTGGCATAGCGGATGGAGTATCAAGCCCAGAGTCAGGCAGACTGGTCTTCCTGAGTTCAAATCTGGTCTCAGATACTAGCTATGTGACCTTGGGCAAGTCATTTAATCCTATTTGTCTCAGTTTCTTCTGCTGTAAAATGAGCTGGAGAAGGAGGTGGCAGACTACTCCAGTATCTTGCCAAGAAAACCTCAAATGGAGTCACAAAGAGTCAGACACGACTGAAACAACTGAACAACATCAACTCTATCTGCACTGCCATGCTTTCTCTAACACAATTCAGTTCATGAATCACTGAAAACCTACTATGTTAAATCAAGTGAAGCACTTATTAAGCTCCTATTATGTTCCAGACCAGGAGTATAGACCCTGTCACTTCAAGATAACACATGCCCTCTAGGTCCTCAAGTGCAGCTCTTTGACTGAATTCAAAGTTCACAGAACAAATCCCCTTAATAAAAGGATTTGTTCTTGTAAAACGTGGACTCAGTCAAAAGGTCACACCCAAGGACCTAGAAGGCCATATGTGGTCTCCAGGCCACAGGTTCCCATCTCTGTTCCAGACACTGTACTAAGAACTGAGGGTGCAAAAAAGGGGGTAAAAAGTACTCCCTGATCTCAAGGATCTTATAGCATAATGGGGGAGAGAACATACAAACAACGTATTGTCATTACAAAATGACTGGTTTAACAGAATCTTTAAAAGTGAATTTGGGGGAGAACATAGACCATTTTATCCTGTATTCACCATTTGCTGTATATGATGCCTGGATGAACTCTAGAAACAACTGTGGCATCCAGTTCTCTTCAGTGTCTTTATTTACTCTCCTAATTGGTACAAAAAGATTTAATTGCTAAAAAGGGAGGATTTCAGTCTCTGGAATGCCCCACTCCTTTAACAAATCTGTCAGGTATTTCCCTTTGATCTAGTGAAACCATCTATGCTAACAAGGACACATCCCTTACATATTTCCTGTAGCTAATGATATACATTTCCCCTGAAAAGCATACTTTATTTCTTTGTATAACTAGATACACTATAAATGAGCAGCCTCTTTTTCCTTTGTTTCATGTAATATATAAATACTAGTAGAAAAATTGTGAAGAATACACATTTCCATCACCTGCTAGTGGAATATGCACACACACACACCCTGAGTTTAAGAAAATCTGTTTTTCCTGATTCTTTCTGGCTTATTGGCATTAGCTACTTGAACTGATGTCTAAATTCATGTAACTATATATAGATATAGACATATATACACACATATACACATATGTATCTGTGAGTATGGTGTTGTGTTCATCCTTTGTTGCCAAAGAAGACCATGCCATCAGAGAAATAATGACATGACTTGCACTTGACTTTGTTTTGAGTGAAGGAGGGCTGTGCCAGTCACCAGCCTCACTTCTCCTCCAGAGCCATCTGAATCAGTGACCAGATATTCATCAGGATGACTGGAGATGGCCCAGGATGCAGTGGGAGACCTTGACCCCTTTAGGCCAAAGTCTATTCAGATACTCACTTAGGGTGAGATAACACCCATTCAGTGAATAGGCCTGTTTAAGAAGTAGTCAAATAAAACCATGTGTGAATATACATGTGTGTGTATCTACAGCTATCTATTTATGTGCGTATATGTGTATGTATTTATATTCATATGTATGTGTATATATACATATATATACATACACACACATATATATACATACACACACACACACACACACACACACACACACACACACACACACACATATATAGTAGGAATAACCTAGAAGGACGGCACTGAAATTAAGGACTTACAGAAAGTCAGACTAGCTGAAACTACAACAAATTCAGGATCTGGCAAGGGTAGGAGAGAAACAAAGCCTGGATGCTATCTAAAGGTCTCAGACCTAAAGGTCTTTAGGTCATGGCCAGAGGAGGGAGCCCATGAAAGTTATTGTGAAAGACTACAGTTACCCACATTCTTGCTGGGACTGTTGGATCTGTTTGCAGACAGACCTTGTGGCTGTCTGGAAATGCCAAATTCAGGACAGCTCAGGTACTATATAGGGAAGGAAAGGATCCTGTTATGAAAGTAGAAGTTTCTAAGCTAGAAGTTTCCAAGCCTAGAAGTTCCATTCATGAGAGATTTTCAAGGAGGAAGACTACGGGGAAGAGAGTGTGACGTGGAAAGGAAATAGTTTGTGCGATAGAGACAGACTGGGCCTGAAAATCCACTGTTGTTTCCAGGTTACAATACAAAGTATTTTGCATATTGCATGAACTCCAGGGAATTGGAGATGTAGGAGAGGACAAAGAATCTTAGTTTAGCTCACTCATCATCAATCACAAAACCTTTCTTAAGTGCCTACCATGTGCCAAGCACTGTGCTAAGTTGTGAAATACAAATATAAAGAATGATACAATCCCTACTCTCAAAAAGCTTCCATTCTGATAGAAAGTACAATAAATACATATATAATTATGTGCATAATTAATGTAGAGAGAATAAATAGAAGTATTGAATACATAGGAGTTAGGTGATACAGTGCATAGAGTACTGGCCCCAGAGTCAGGAAGCCTTATCTTCCTGAGTTCAAATCTGGCCTCAGACACTTACTGGCTGTGTGACCCTGGGGACAAGTCACTTAATCTTGTTTGCCTCAGTTTCCTCCTTTGTAAAATGAGATGGAAAAGAAAATGGAAAGCCACAACCCCAAATGGAATCACAAAGAGTCAGATGTTACTAAAACAAATGAATAACAACCATAAAATTTGAGTACAAGGTCATTGGGATAAGCAGGCAGCAGTTGGGGAGGTGGGAAATAAGAAAGGTTGTTTGTGAAAGATAGTGCTTTAATTAGGTCTTGAAGGAGGACAGGGATTCTATGCTATTAGTAAGCAAAGAGTGTGCTCTAGATGGTCAGGGTAAGGGGAGAAGAAATTGAGGGTCACATGTGAGGAACAAAGAAAAGCTGGCTTCCTGAGGTCTTAAAGCATAGCATAGAGTGTAACAAGGAATGAGGTTAGGAGGTTATATTGGGACCAGGTTATCCAGGGCTTTAACCTAGACAGAGAATTTTATCCTTACAGGCAATAATGAACCACTGAAATTTATGAAGTAGAGTTAACTGCTTATGTTCAGGTGATAATACCACAGGAATCCCAGAACTATTCTACCTGGTAGTCTTATTAAAGGCCAGGGAAAGTCTCAAACAAATGTGTTATAGACTTATGTGGGTGAAATCTTTGTTAAGGGAGGTAGGAAAGAATTTAAGTACATGATATGTGCCAGACATTATGCTAAGTGCTTTACAAATATTCTCACTTAATCTACACAATAATCCTGAGTGGTGGATGCTATTAACGTCCCTTCTTCACAGCTCAGGCTAACAGAGGTTACGTTACTTGTCTAAAACCACATAGCTGTGTCTGGATTTGAACTTGAGTCTTCCTGACGGTGGGCACAGGCTCTATCCACTGCACCAGAGACTTTTTCCTCTAGAAGAAGGTGACTTTCCATATGACTACAATGTCTATGTTGTCAACCAAACCGCATTTGAAGAATAGTAGTGAGTAGTCAGGTACACTGGCACATGCAGTTAGTGTCTCTACCTTCTATGTGTTGTCCTCCTTCCGTTAGAATGTAAGCTTGTTGAGGTCCTGACCTGGACTCTTGATTATTTATACTTGTATTGCAAGAACTTAGTACAGAGCTGGAACACAGTGGACAATTTACTAACTTTTGTTCTTTGACTCTGTCTCTGTACTGTGTGTGTGTGTGTGTGTGTGTGTGTGTGCGTGTGTATATGTCTGTCTTTGCTTGCCTGTCTCTGGCTCAGTGGAAAGCTTGGCATCTTTTCCTCCAGTTATAATATAAACTCTATGAAGGTAGGAGTCACGTCTTATCTAATCTTTGTACCTCTTTTTTAGTCTAGCATAGAGCTCTGTAAGTATAAAAGGGATAATTTCGATTATACACTCTCTGTTTAATAAATATTGTTGAATACATGAATGAATCAATGAAGCAGGAGATTTTGGTGGCAGTTAATCAATGCCTTAGCTTTCCATGGAGAATGTTGTCACCAGCCTATTCAGTGAAATGTCACTCGACTATACACTGAAAAGTAGAGCTGAGTTGCATGAAATCAGCTTTCAGATGTTTACAATTTGGAACCAAGAAATTGTTTAGACACTAGAAGTAACTCATGAGTTTGTTGATATGTGTATAAAAGGACCATGTGATTGTAGATTTAGAGCTTGAAGCAACCTTATAGGCCATCTTGCAGAACCTCTTTGTTTCACAGTAAGGAAACCGAGGCAGGAAGGGTGACTTATCCAAGGTTACGCAGGCAGTAAGTGAAGGGACTAACATGGAATCATGTTTTGCATGACTGACCACATGTAATCTACATGAGATTGCTCACTATCTCAGGGAAAGGGGAGAGGACGGAGGGGAGAGAGAATTTAGAACTCAAAATTTTTAAAAACAAACATTAAAAATTATTTTTACACACAATTGGGAAAAGCAAGATATTATTGTAAAAAATTTTTAAAAAGAGATTGGATTAGAAGCCAGGTTCTATGACTATGAATTCAGTGTTTTCCCATTACTTGGTGGGGGATGGGGTAGGGAAGGGAATTCTGGGAAATATCTTTTGAATTTAACTGAGCAAAGTCTAACTATAGTAAATATGATGGAGTGGTAACATAAGGCAGTGGATAGTCAGAAAGACCTGAGTTCAAATCTTACCAATGTGACACATTTTAGCCATGTGACTCTCAGTAATTCCTTTAACTTCTCTGAGAATTCAAATTGCAGAATATTTGTCTATCTATACTGGAAGAAAGATTTTTCTCATTGGGAACTCTTGTCTTCAAAAAAAAATCACTTTTCTCAGTCTATAACAAAATCTGTTTGGAGGATCCTTGTGAATGGCATGTCTCTGCCCATCACTCATTTTACAGAAGCTGTTGCGTCAGGGGAGACGAGCTTTTCAGTGTGAGATGTGCTATATTTCATCCTTGTCAGGTGAGTTGAATACAAATGGGAAGCATATTGAGCTGAAACACACCTTTTTCATAGGTTCAGTTAGTTACCTAGACGTATTTGAGATGTATAACCAGAGGAAATGCCAGTTTAGACTAATGAGGCATATTCTACATCAATATTTTGTACTGTGGCTAAGGCAACTGTATTTTTTACCTGAATATCTACAGTACCTGCCTTGCTTTTCCAATAGAATTCTTTACCCTTCAAAAGAAAAATGCATATTTGCCCTTAAATAAGGAACTTAAAACAGCCTGAAAAATCCCCGGTGCTTGTTACTATAGCAATAAGCTACATGCGTAACCTTAACGACGCAGATGTGTTCCACTGAGGGGGTCTATTTCATTGGCCAGATGGTAGGGATCCAAATACTTGTGAACATTTAACCAATTAGCAGAGTTTCCCGTCTGTGCTTGCCTGGGCTGTGTGTTTACCCTGGGTGTCATCCCAACTTCAATTCAGAAAAGACACCCCTAAACAGTGTTCCATGAAACAGTGGGAAGGAGACTTCCTCCCCTTCCCACTCTACTTCCAAAGAACTAACAGACATAGTGTTAGGATGGTTTCAGTTGAAATTGGATCCTTCCTTGGACACCTTTTTACAGCTTACTCCTTTGGAGGCTTCGCTTACAAGAAACTTGCCACTGAAGTAATAATTATTCAGGGATGGGACAGATGTGGCCAGTACTCCCAAGTTTTTCTTGAATCATGCTTAGCTGCTCTTGGTTGAGAGCGGAGGGGGAAACTCATGATGTTATCATTCTAGAGAAGTTTCTATAAACTTTCTTTTTATCATGCCCCTTTATCATTTCAGTCTACCCTCCATTCACCTGTCAAATTGATTTTCCTAAAATACAGGTTTAACTATGTTATCTCCCTATTCAATAAATTTCAGGAATTTCCTATCATCTCTACTATCACATACAAAGACTTCTGGCTGGTATTTAAAACTCTTTGTAACCTAGTTCTCTCCTTTTCAGTCTTCTTACAACTTCCCCTCCCCATTTTATACCCTTAGGTACTGTGATCTAATGTGTTTACTACTGTTCTGCTAAGAAAACATTCTATATCTCTGGTCATTTTCACTAGCCATCTCCTAGACCTGGAATTTTCTGCCTCCTCATTTCTATCCCCTGTGCTCCCTGGCATCCTTCAGGTCCCAGATAAAACCCTACCTTCTTATTTTCCCTAATGTTAGTTCCTACTTTCTGTTGATTATCTCCGATATATCATGTGACTATCTCTGTGCATAGCTGTGTGTATGTTGTCTTCCTCGTTAGCTCCTTTCATGCAGGGATCATGTCTTGCCCTTCTTTATCTGCTCAGCTCTCACCACAGTACTGGACCCATAGGAGAAACTTGATAAATCCCCATTGATTGTTGACTAACTTGTTGGCCATCAGTAAAATTCTTTATTCACACCCCCACCCAATGGGTGTATATGTACTTATTTATAAATCATATACATGGATTATTTTAATATTGTACATTACTATACAATTATTTACAGTATTATAAATATATTAACATAAAATTCAAAAAGGATAAGATAAAAACAAAATTATATTTTATCTTAGAGCCAACAAGGAGTTCCTAGAGTTTACTGAGTAAGGGAGCAACATATTCAGACCTGTGCTTTAAGGAAATCACTTTGGCAGCTGTGGGGAAGCTAAATTAGAGAGGGAAGAGATTTGAGGCAGGTAGACCAGTTAGGAGGTTATTGCAATAGTTTAAGTGAGAATTGATGAGGTCCTGAGCTAATGTGTTTTCTGTGGGAATGGAAGGAAGGAGACAGATGTCAGAGGTGTTGTGGATGTAGAAATAAGATCTAGTAAATGATTGAGGAAAAATGGAAGAGTCCAGAATAACATCAAGGTTATTGATGGTGACTGGAAGGAAGATGGTGACTGAAAGCAATAAGGAAATTTGGAGTGATGATGGGTTTTGTTATTTGCCCAAAGTCAAATATACTAAATGTCAATAGCAGGATTTGAACACAGGTTCTCTGATTCTGGGTATTCCATGTTGACTGTTCTTATGACTATTAAGGTTTCTTCCACCTCTCTATATTCATGACCTAGGATTCCTTTATGTAAGGAATTCAAGATTCTTATATCAAGATATTTGTGTATAAATTATCTCCTATACTAGGTTATAATGTCCTTTAAGAAAAAAATTTTTTTTATCTCATTTATCTTTAAATATCATTCGGTGCTCAGTGCAAGAAATTATAGTAGAGATTCCTGTATTTTTGAAAGCAAGGAATAAAGAGTTATTGTGCAATAAGAAAGAGTGCAAAGTTTGGAGAGGACCTGAACTCAAATCCAAGTTCTACTATTTAATTAAGTAAATGCTTATAGACAGAATATAACCTGAGTGAGACATTTAATGTTACTGGACCTCAGTTTTCCTTTTTTGTATGTGGCACTGTGGAGACACTGTGACCTGTGTGCATGATCCTATTCATAAGTGAACCTCAGATCACGTGTTGTCGATCAAGGGTTCAGCCTCACCTTGGCTCCATCTTTTATGTGGTGTTGACATTCTTTATTGTAATAATAAATGTTAGCATTTATTCAGTGCTTGAAGGTTTACAAAGAACTTTACAAATATTATCTCACTTTATCTCTCTCTAGTGTGTGAATTTGATTTTCCACCAGTCCGATTATGGCTCAACTTCCATTCTCTTTAAGCTTTGCTTCCATTCCTTTATCTTTTATTTCTTCCTTGTATCCCCATTTTTCAGGCTAGTGTCTAGCATGTAATTGTTGTGGTTGAGTTGTTTCAGTTACATCCATTTTTGTGGCCCCATTTGGGGTTTTCTTGGCAAAGATACTAGAATGGGTTGCCATTTCCTTTTTCGACTCATTTTACAGATAAGGAACCTGAGGCAAAAAGGGTTAGTGACTTCACACAGCTAGTAAGTGTTTGAGTCCAGATTTGAACTGAGGTCCTCCTGACTCCAGGGTCGGGGCTCTATCCCCTGCACCACCTAGTTGCCAGGCACTGGATTTAATAAATACTAGTTGACTGACTACCCTGTTATGTGCTTCATTGATTCATGTCTCTCTGGGTCATTAATGTATACACTTTTAAGCAGATTAAATGGAAGCTATCAAAGGCAAAATCATTACTCTCATTGGTACAAGACCCTTCTGAAAGGAGAATCTATTTTGAAATATGTCTTTGTCTCTTTTCCCAGTCCACAAATAAGAGTTAACCTGGAAGCTCAGTCATTTGCTATTACCAGACAGGAGCCAAGCTTTTGGTTTTTCAACCAGTAGTCTGGGCTGCTGGCACTCAGAGCACCTTGGGAGCATAAAATGGGAATGATACTGAAGCTAACCTACATCATAAGAGGATAAATGAAACTTAAGGAATAGCTCAGTGTTGAGATTGCAAGATTATAAATCCTCCCTTAAGAACACTTTAAATATTTCTCTCTTTCAGCTACTGTAAAGACAAAACAGCCTACTAGATGAGAGATGTCAGAGAATCTCTATGGTCACTTTTGGGGAAACTAGGTGATGCAGTGGGTAGAGTGCTATAATTGAAGTAAAGAAGACTTGAGTTCAAATCCTACCTTAGACATCTACTAGCTGTGGCCTTGGGCAAGTCACTTAATATCTCTCAGTCTCAATTTCCTCATTTCTAAAGAAGGGATGATGAGAATAGTACCTAACTTAAAGGGTTGTTATGAGAACCAAATGATATTATGTCTGTAAAGGGCCTTGCAAACCTTAAAACAATCTAATAAATGCTATTATCATTAGTTAGTATTTTAGCCTTACAATTCCTTGCTTATGTAAAATAGACTAATAAAATAGTCATAGATTGTAAAATATAATTATTTGTTTAATATATTAAGAAATATTTTCAGTGAGTTTAAAAATGATCATGTCAAGATGACATACGCTTTAGAAAATTCAAATCTAATTCCTAAATTTGATTCCAAATATTTTTATTCTTTCCAAGCTTAAAAAAAGAGCTGATTTGACTTTTCCCCTTTCATCTTCTTTCTTAAACGCAATCTTTTCTCTCCAGTACAGGAGAATTTCTCTAAATCAGTGACTTAAATGTGGCCAACAGATCAACTATGAATGTCATAGAAGGTCCTGACCAGAGTTGTACAGAAACTGATAATTCAAGGATGTAGGGTAGATTCAGTTAATGGAAGGTGATGTAGGAGAGGAAGGTTCTAGGATATGACCACTCCCATGTATGGTTGAGGTAGGCTGGACATAGACATCATGGGAACTGAAGGTTAAAGAACTAGGAAGTCAAGATAATTGAAAGGGGGAGCCAAGATGGAGGAGTGAGAGCAGCGACTCACCTAAGCTCTCGGACAAACTCCTCCAGGTACCTCTGAAAGGAGAATCTGACCAAATTTTGGAGGTGCAGAATCGAGTGGGAGACAGACGGTGACGGATTCAGAGCTCAGGTGGGACTGGAAGGTCCATGGGAAGGATCTGTTCCGCGGGGGTGAGCCCACAGCGCACAGTGCAGCACAGCCAGCGCAGCGGAGCAGAAGAGATCCGAGAAACCTGAGTGGCGGGCGGAACCGGAGGAGCAGCACCAGGTCGGGAGACAAGCCGAACCCGAGTCAGTGAGAGCCTCGGAGTGCCAGATATCAGCGCAGCAGCTCCTGAGACCTTCAGCCCGAAGATCAAACTTCGGTAAGTCACTTACTTGAACTTCCAGGAGCCAGGATGGCAGAGTGATCAGCTAATGCTCTCTCCTTCCCCCTTGATGACCGTGAAAGAACCATAAAATATCTCCCCAGAAAAATCCCAGATCAGTAGAATTAGAAGAAGGAGACCAGTAGTCTCATAACACCTGAGACGAGGAAAATAGCTAAGGGGGATTCCGCATACGGTGGCAGAGGCAAACCTGAAGGACAGAGGACCCAGGGCAGAGAAAATTTGCACTAGGACCCAGGCAAGCCTCACCGCCAGGAAAGGATCCCCAGGAGGGGTGGGAACACTCATTAGCATCTAGGCGTGCCTCAGCTCTCCAGGAGAATCAGAAAGACAATAGGGCAGCTGGGATTACCAGCTCCTGAGCTTGCCTTTGCCTCAATTCAGTTGAGGAGATCTCCTGGGACCAGACCACTCCTTCCCCACACTTAACAAGTTAAACCCAGGGCTGATCAGGGAAACACCAAACAAAAACCTGCTTTTAGCTTTTTCACACATCAGCTCAGCAAAAAGTTCTCTAGCTTCTGACTGAAAGAACCAGAAGCCACAACACTCAATCAAAATCATGAACAGGAAAAAGAAGAGGGCCGAAAGAACCATAGAATCTTTCTATGGGGATAAGGACCAAAACACAAACCCCAAAGAGGTCACAGCTGAGACTCTACTTCCATCTGAGACTTCAGAAGGGACTATGAACTACTCGCAAATACAAGCAGCTCTCCTGGAACAGCTGAAGAAGGAAATAGAAGATAAACTGGTCAATGATTTCAAAATTATTAAGAAAGAATTCACTGATGAGAACATCTCCTTGAAAAGGAAAATTGAACAAATGGAAAAAGAAGTTCAAAAATTAACTGGAGAAAATAGCTTCTTAAAGGAAAAATTGGGCAGATGGAAAAAAAAGAGATACAAAAGTTAACAGAAGAAAACAATTTGATGAAGATTAGAATTGGGCAAGTAGAAACTAACGACTCAGTGAGACAGCAAGAATCAGTCAAACAAAATCGAAAGAATGAAAAGATAGAAGAAAATGTAAAATATCTAATTGGAAAAAACAACTGACCTGGAAAATAGATCCAGAAGAGAAAACTTAAGAATTATTGGCCTGCCAGAAACCCAGGATGGAGAAAAGAGGCTGGACAATATCTTCCAGGAAATCATCAAGGAAAACTGCCCAGAAGTGCTAGATTCAGAGGGCAAAATAGTCATCGAAAGAATCCATCGTTCCCCTCCTGAAAGCGATCCCAAATTCAAAACCCCAAGAAATATAGTTGCCAAATTCCAGAGCTATCAAGTGAAGGAGAAAATATTACAAGCAGCCAGAAAGAAACAATTTAAATATCAAGGAGATACAATCAGGATTACACAGGACCTTGCAGCTTCTACCTTAAAAGATCAAAAGAATTGGAACCCAATATTCCGTAAGGCAAAGGAGCTGGGACTGTAGCCAAGGATCAACTACCCAGCAAAGTTCAGCATAACATTTCAGGCAAGGAGAAAGTCATTCAACGAAGTAAGGGATTTCCAGAGTTTCCTGACCAAAATGCCAGAACTTAATAGACAATTCGATCTTCAAATGCAGGTCCCAAGAGAATCATAAAAAGGTAAACAGTGCGGGGTGGAAACAACTTGCTACTCAATGAGGGCAAGTTGTCCACCTCCCTATAAGGGAAGATGATATCTGTTTATCTTGAGAACTGTGCGTCTATTAAGAAATATAAAAGGGATAAGCATAGGGGGAACGGGTATAAAGTAAATGATATCATGATAAAAAATGTGATTTAAGTATGAGAAGGGAGTGTAATAGGAGCTGTGAAAAGGAGGAAGCAGAATATGGCAAATTACATCACAAGAAGAAGTACAAAATCATAGTAGAGGGAAAGAGGGGAGGGAGATGAGCATTGTGTGAGAGGTACTCTCATTGGATTTGTTTAAAGGACGGAACAATAAACTTAAGTAGAATATCCTAACTAGCTCTATAAGCAGTGGGAGGGGAAGGGGGAAGAAAGGGGAGGGAGGCAAAAGGGAGGGAAGAAGCAATAAGAGTAAAGGGGAGTTAAAGGGAGGGGGGCTAAAAGAAAGAGGGGAAGGCGGCAAGAGGAGGTGGTGAAAAGTGAATACTAGTGAGGAGGGGAAGGGAGACAGCAGAGCTAAAAGCACAAATGGTGGGAAAGAAGATGGAGGGAAATACACAGATTGTAATCATAACTGTGAATGTGAATGGAATGAATTCTCCCATAAACGGAGTCGGATAGCAGAATGGATTAAAAACCATAATCCAACAATATGCTGCTTAGAAGAAACGCATTTGAAACGGGGGGATACACATAGGAAAAAGGTTAAAGGATGGAGCAGAATATATTGTGCTTCAGCTGATGTAAGAAAGGCAGGAGTAGCAATCCTAATCTCAGACAAAGCAAAAGCAGAAATAGATCTAATCAAAAGGGATAAGGATGGAAACTATATCCTGCTAAAAGGCACCATAGACAATGAAGCAATATCATTACTAAACATGTATGCTCCAAGTGGTATAGCATCCAGATTCTTAGAGGAGAGATTGAGGGAGTTGAAGGAAGAAATTGACAGCAAAACTATACTAGTGGGGGACCTCAACCTCCCTCTTTCTGAACTTGATAAATCTAACCTCAAAATAAACAAGAAAGAGGTTAAGGAGGTAAATAAAACTCTAGATAAGGTAGATATGATAGATCTTTAGAGAAAATTGAATGGGAATAGAAAGGAATATCTTTTTCTCAGCAGTACATGGAACATTTACAAAAATTGACCATGTACTAGGACATAAAAATCTCAAAATCCAGTACAGAAAGGCAGAGATAATCAGTGCATCCTTCTCAGATCATAATGCAATAAAAATTATATGTAATAAAAGGCCATGGAAAGATAAAGCAAAAATCAGTTGGAAACTAAATAATTTAATCCTAAAGAAGGAATGGGTTAAAGAAGAAATCATAGAAACAATCAACAACTTCATTCAAGAGAATGACAATAATGAGACAACCTCCCAAATCTTATAGGATACTGCAAAAGCAATTCTTAGGGGAAGTTTTATATCTTTGAATGCCTACATAAACAAAATAGAGAAAGAGGAGATCAATGACTTGGGTACGCAGCTGAAAAAACTAGAAAAAGAACAAATTGAAAATCCCCAAGAAAATACCAAATTAGAAATACTGAAAACCAAAGGAGAGATTAATAAAGTTGAAATTAAGAAAACTATTGAATTAATAAATAAAACCAATAGTTGGTTTTATGAAAAAACTAATAAAATTGATAAACCTTTGGTCAATTTGATTAAAAAAAAGAAAGAAGAAAATCATATTACTAATATTAAAACTGAAAGGGGTGAACTCACCTCCAATGAGGAGGAAATTAAAACAATAATTAGAAATTATTTTGCCCAACTTTATGCCCACAAATTCTATAATCTAAATGAGATGGATGAATATTTTAAAAAATACAAATTGCCCAGATTAACAGAAGAGGAAATTGAATACTTAAACAACCCCATCTCAGAAAAAGAAATTGAACAAGCCATCAATGAACTCCCTAGGAAAAAATCTCCAGGACCAGATGGATTCACAAGTGAATTCTATCAAACCTTTAAAGAACAGTTAATTCCAATACTATATAGACTATTTGGGAAAATTGGGGAAGAAGGAGTACTCCCAAATTCTTTCTATGATACAAATATGGTTTTGATACCCAAGCCAGGAAGAGACAAAACAGAAAATTATAGACCAATTTCTCTAATGAATATAGATGCAAAAATTTTCAACAAGATTTTAGCAAAATGAATACAGCATCTTATCAAGAGAATAATACATTATGATCAGGTAGATTTCATACCAGGAATGCAGGGCTGGTTCAATATTAGGAAAACTATTAGCATTATTAATCATATCAACAACAAAACCAACAAAAACCACATGATTATCTCAATTGATGCAGAAAAAGCTTTCGACAAAATACAACACCCATTCCTATTAAAAACACTGGAGAACATAGGAATAAAGGGAACTTTCCATAAAATAATAAGCAGTATCTACCTAAAACCTTCAGCAAGCATTATATGCAATGGAGATAAGCTAGAGGCATTTCCAATAAGGTCAGGGGTGAAACAAGGATGCCCATTATCACCATTATTATTCAATATGGTACTAGAAATGTTAGCGGTAGCAATTAGACAAGATAAAGAAATTGAAGGAATAAAAATAGCCAAAGAAGAAACTAAGTTATCACTCTTTGCAGATGATATGATGATATATTTAGAGAATCCCAGAGATTCAAGTAAAAAACTACTTGAAATAATGAACAACTTTGGCAAAGTTGCAGGTTACAAAATAAACCCACACAAATCTTCTGCATTCCTATATATTAGCAATAAAGTCCAACAGCAAGAGATAGAAAGAGAAATCCCATTTAAATCTAGGGTAGACACTATAAAATACTTAAGAGTTTACCTGCCAAAACAAACCCAGGGATTATAGGAACACAATTACAAGACACTTTTTGCACAAATAAAGTCAGATTTAAGTAAGTGGAAAAACATCAGTTGTTCATGGGTAGGCCGAGCTAATATAATAAAAATGACAATTCTACCTAAATTAATCTACTTATTTAGTGCCATACCAATTAAACTATCAGATAATTATTTTCTAGAGCTGGATAAAGTAATATCAAAATTCATTTGGAAAAAAAAAAAAGGTCCAGAATATCAAAGGAACTAATGAAAAGAAATGCTTGGGAAGGTGGCCTAGCGCTACCAGACCTCAAATTGTATTATAAAGCAGCAATTATCAAAACCACTTGGTATTGGCTAAGAAACAGAGGGGTAGACAAATGGCACTCAAGACACAGTAGGCAAGGAATATAGCAACCTCTTGTTTCATAAACCCAAAGATCCCAGCTTCTGGGATAAGAACTCATTGTTCGACAAAAATTGCTGGGAAAACTGGTTAACTGTGTGGTGGAAATTAGGCATAGACCCATACCTGACACTGTACACAAGAATAAAGTCCAAATGGGTACATGATTTAGGTATAAAGATTGATACCATGAATAAACTGGAGAAGCAAGGTATAGTGTATTTATCAGATTTATGGAGAGGGGAAGAATTTTTTTCTAAAGAAACAATAGAAAGCACTATGAAATGCAAGATGGATAATTTTGATTACTTTAAACTGAAAAGTTTTTGCACAACCAAATCCAATGCAACCAAAATTCGGAGGGAGGTAGTAAACTGGGAAAAAATTTTTACAGCTAAGCTCGGGGATAAAGGCCTCATTTCTAGAATATATAGAGAACTGACTCAAATATATAACCATCCAAGTCATTCCCCAATTGATAAATGGTCAAAGGATATGAACAAGCAATTTTCAGGGGAAGAAATCAAAGATATCTATAATCATATGAAAAAGTGCTCTAAATCACTATTGATTAGAGAGATGCAAATCAAAACAACCCTGAGGTACCACATCCCACCTGTAAGATTGGCAAACATGAGAGAACAAGAAAATGATAAATGCTGGAGAGGATGTGGGAGAGTTGGAACACTAATTCATTGTTGGTGGAGCTGTGAGATCATCCAACCCTTCTGGAGAACGGTTTGGAACTATGCCCAAAGGGCTACAAAAATGTGCATACCCTTTGACCCAGAAATATCGCTACTAGGACTGTATCCCCAAGAGATTATAAAAACGGGAAAGGGTCCCACGTGTACAAAAATATTTATAGCAGCACTCTTTGTGGTAGCCAAAAACTGGAAGTCAAGGGGATGCCCATCAATTGGGGAATGGCTGAATAAATTATGGTATATGAAGGTAATGGAGTACTATTGTGCCATAAGAAATGATGAACAAGAAAACTTCAGGGAGGCCTGGAAGGACTTATATGATCTGATGCTGAGCAAAAGGAACAGAACCAGGAGAACTTTGTGCACAGCAACGACCACAGTGTGCGAGAGTTTTTTCTGGTAGACTTGGAACTTTGTAATAATGCAAGAACTTACTAAGAAAGAAAAAAAAAAATCCTAATGTCAGTCTTCTAAGGCAAAATGCCTTCCACACCCAGAGAAAGAAATGTGGAAGTCATCTGCAGAATGTAGCAGATCATGTTTGTGTGTGGGTGGGTTTCAGTGTATTATGTGTTGATTTGTTATATGATTTCTTCCATTTATTTTAGTTCGACTACGTAGCATGAATATAGTGAAAATGTGCTCAATAGGAAAGTATATGTAGAACCTAAACAGAATTGTATGCTGTCATGGGGAGGGAGGGGGGTATTGGGGGAAGGGTGGGGGGGATAAAATCTTAACTTTAAGGAAATGATTGTAAAACATTAAAAAAAAAGAAAAAAAGAAAAAGACAATTGAAAGGGTAGGAATTGGGCAGAAAAGAAGATTGTGAGCCATTTCTAGTTTTACTGAAGAAGAGGAACTTAGAAATCCATGGATGACAGAAACAAAGAACAAGGCAAGAGAGAATAAACTTTAAAGGAGGAAAAGTGGTTTTTGAGTGATGATGACAGAGGGAAGTGATAGCAGAGAATAAGGAGTATGCCAGAGTCATCTTTTAAACTGTCCTATAGATCAGGGGCTATGAGAGAAGAAGCACATCCTTGGAGACAGAGCAATGGGGTAACTTCAGAAGGTATGCAGGTTTTTATGAGCACCAGAAGATGGAATAAATGTGAGGGGAAGAGATTTAGAATGAAAGGAAGTATATTAACAATAGAGGGAGGGTTCAAAAGGTATAGTCAAAGGGCACTCAGGGGAGGATCAGGCTGAGCTGAATAGCAATGAGAAAATGATGAAATTCAACTGAGAAAAGGACTTTTATTCAGGAGGCAGTTCTGAATTATAGCGATTAGACAAGAAAGAGGTATTTGTTAACTACATTCCATCAGGCATATCAAATAGAGAAGGTAAATGGTTTAAGAGGTTCTAATTAAAGTGGCTTATAAGTCCCCTTTTGGAGCCTGACTCTGAGTTAGAGGCTTCTCAGTTGATAACAGTGTAGAGAGTGAGGGTGGATTATTTTTTGACAGGATACATTCCAATCATTAACATAATCAGTGACATTTATTGAGTGCTTACTCTGTATAGGTCACTGAGCCTAATGCAAGGGAGACCAAAAGGGAGGTTTGAGACATAATCCATGCCTTCAAAGAATTTCTTATTAGACCAATTGGGACATGTCTTTGCTGCTGATTTTGTCATAGATGCTATCATTCAGTATTGTACATACTGTGTATACCTTTCAGTATGGTACAGGTCCCAGACCAGGTGATACAATGATGGAGCTCACTGTAGCTCAGAACTCCTGAACTCATCACAGCTAGCCTCAGTCCCCCTAGTAACAAGGATTCATGTGAGTTACTATGCCTGGTTAGGCCCTGTGTTTTTCAGAAAATGTGGCATGGTTGACTACCTAGGCAGAAAAATTCAGTATTACAGTGGTCATATATAAAGCCTCTGTGTACGGAAAAGGCCTCTAATCCAGTAGATTGTGCACTCCCATCTCCCATCTCAGTTCCTTTTTCAAAGATTGTCCCCAATGCCTGAAAAATCCTTACTTCTAACTTCCCCTTGAGAGAATCCTTAGCTCCCTTCACAATTTAGTTTGCTTTTTGCTATATGACCTTTCTCACACTCCTAATTTCTAGTATCCTTTCCTAATTACTTTGTATTTACCTTTATGGGTATATGTATATGCATATATATGTAAATGTGTGTATGTGTGTGTTGCTTCCTATGACAGAATATAAGTTCTTTGAAAGCAGAGGTTACTTAATTTTTTCTTTTGAATACTCAAGATGTAGCCAAGAGCCTGATCCAGAGTAGTCCCTTAATAAATGATTTGTTGACTTTTTAACAAAGGGTAATGTCCTTATTGATGCTAAAAGCTAACTGACTCATGAAGGATCATTGAAAACAAGTGGGTCCTAGTTTTCAAGAACCTCTATTCAAAATATCAAATTCCAAGCAATACTTTTCTCCATGTATTACCTTCAAAAAGCAAACTCGTTAAATTCTTTTTTTCTGATCATAGAAAATGTGAGTTCAATTAAGAGACACACAAAATCTCTGTGAAATTTGTAAGAGTCAAAATAATTAACTTCTGTGAACTGGCATGTCTTGAAATCTAGCTGAGCAAATTATGTTCATCTTTTTGCTTAAATCAATCTACTTAGATCCAACAAAGTACCTACCATGTGACAGGCACTTTAGCAGGCTCTGGGTTATACTAGCCTAAAAGACAAAAATGAAAGTCTTTACACTCAAGAAGTTTATTATCTACTAGATCAAAATAGCCAACTTATTTCAAAATGTTAGCTTGAGATAATCTGAGAAGTCATATAGGAAAAAAATGCCCAAATATCCACTTTGAAGATAATTTTCTGTTACCCAGTTTGACTGTCTCTGAGCATCACCTCAACAGCCACTAGATTGTCTCCCTTCATTTTGGGCTGCATCAACCAGCCTGGGAAGGAATAGTCATTTGATGAGATGCACCAGTCAGAGAGAGGTGAGTCCATCGCATTATCTTTATTTTAAACTAGATTGCTTATACAGCAGAAGCTCTCATACTTTTGCCATTTCAGTAACTTCAGGGGTGCCTTGGCAAGTAAGCATCCTTCTGAGAGCAGAAATTAGGACATTTTTTGATTTGCTGAAATTGATGGGATGTGAAATAGATAAGATTTTGTATGGCTCCCATACTAGTAATGATCTTTACCCCCTTCCTAAGTCCAGTTCATTTTACTGCTTCCATTCTCTTCACTCATTTCTTGCCCATTGCTTTTTCAATCTCCCTCTAATATTTATTCATTCAGTAGATGCTAACTGAGCACCAATGGATGCTGCATATTTCAAAGATTACAAGAGGCATGTGACGTGGTCTCTGTTCTCAAGGAGATTAGATCTAACCTATAGCTAAAACTTTAAGTACAACATAAGGAAATGTATATGTGCCAAGTAGACCATAAGTAATAATGGAGTTCAGAAAAGGAAAGAAGAGATCACTGTTGACTAGAGTGATCTGTGAAGGCTTCATGGTGGCCTATAAGCTGAACTTTGAAGAGCACCTAGTGTTTGAGAGGTTGGTGAATGAGGAGGCAGTCAATAAGCATTTTTAAGTGCTTAATATGTGCCAAGGACTGTCAGTCAGTGCCCATTTTTACCACTAAGTGTCTGGCACTGTTCTATGTGGTGAGGATGAAAAGAATGGCAAAATACAGTCCTTGCCCTTTATAGTCTAACGAGGGAAGATAATAAACAAATAAATGTGTACAAACAAGCTATATACAGGATAAATAGGAATACTCAACAGAGAGAAAGCACTAGAGTTAAGAGGGGTTGGGAAAGGCTTCCTATGGAATGTGAGATTTTAGTTGGGGTTTGAAGAAAGCCAGAGAAGCCAGGAGATGAAGACGAAGAGGGAGAGCCTTCCTGGCATAAGGGACAGACAGTGAAAACGCCCAGAACCTGGAGATGGAGCGTACTTGAGGAATGGAAAAGAGCCCAGTATGGCTGCATTGAAGACTATGTGGTGGTGATGGTGGTGGCATGGGGAGAGGGGAGAGAGGTGGGGTGGGATAGAGAAAAGATGCAAGGAGATTGGAAAAGTGTGTGTTGGGGGTAGGGAGGAGCACATTAAAAAGGGCTTTGAATGCCAAATAGAGGAGTGCTAAGCCCCAGTTTCCATACACAATAAGTGGAAAGGGATCATATGGTCCATCATTTAGTCTGAGTTTTATAGACAGAAATTCATATATTAATGGCAACTTGAATCAGAAAGTAGATTATGTCAATCACAGGATGCATTCTAAGAGGGAAGACAATATGCAAATAACTATGTATATCTAAGATACATACCATATAAATAGAAGATCATCAGAGAGAAAACACTAGCAGTGGGGAAAAGGACTGTTGAAAAAGGTGAGATTTGGTCATTGCCAAAGATGAAGAAGCAGCAGAAGCTTGAACAGGGACCCATTCTTGCTCCCAGTGAGTCGTCTTGTCCTGAGATTAACTGGGAGTGAATATATAACCTTAATTTTAGAAGTAAAAAAAATAAAGATTCCCTTCATCAGCCCTTCAATTTTAGAAGCAAAGAGAAGTTTTTGAGGGTTGTAGCCCGTCAAGTAGGATCTTGTTTTCCTAGACTATCAATTGCAATTTCATTTGTCCACAAACTCTCCATATTTATATATGGCAGTGGCGTTTTGTTAGGCTGGATCAAAGGTATAGTGAAAGTATGGGTGGAAGTTGATTATCCTGAAACAATCCATCAGATTTGGGATTACATGTCATGTGAGCTAGACTTTTTAATACCATCTTCCCCTTTAGTAAGTGGACCAGGGATTGACCTTAATGGGGGGACATTGATGAAATGCTTGACTTCCTAACTTCTCTAGACCTTCTTTGTTGAATGAATTGACAAATTAGATATGATGAATTTGACTTGAAGACATCATATATACAGCAAGAGATTAGAAATGGAGTATCCACAATTACTCCTTGTCCTGGATGGCCTTTACTGGCCAATGCCTTATGCAATTGATGTAATCCATTTCCTGATTTAAGGTGCAATTAATATAAATTTCTGCCTATAGAACCCAGGCTAAGTGAAGGACCATGTGATCCCTTTTTCCCTTATTATGTATGGATACTGAGTGATGGAAGTCAACAATTCCATTTCTATGTAAAAAAAATACAAGCATAAAGTATATTATGAATATTTCTTCTTGTCCATTGAGTTAATAATTTTCTTTGAAGTAAATCATAACCACTTTGTAGTAGATTATAATAGCTTATTTGAAACTGACACTTTAAAAGTTTGATAGCTTCTCCTTTGCCTCCCCTTTGTAACATTTACAAGACAGCAGTGTGGCATAGAGGATAGGGCCCTAGATTTGGAGCCAGGAAGACCTAAGTTCAAATTCCACTCTTCATAAATACTAACTGCATGACCCTGAACAAGTCACTTTAACTCTCTAAGTTTCAGTTTTCAGACCTGAAAAATAAGAGGGTTGAACTCAATGATGCTAAGGCCCCTTCGAGCCCTAAAGCTAACTTGGTTTTACCTTGTCACTTTAAGATAACAGCAACTGCTTCCAAAGTCATTCTAAGGATAATTGTCAGCACTTTCACTAGACAGGTAGCCCACTGGAAGCTAACTGCCAACTTCTAAGGTTACTAAATGTCATCTTTAGGTTAATTAGGAGAAAATTCCCAGTACTGACCTTCTAATTGGATAGTAGCCATCTGTGGCTAAGGTTATCAAGAATGTTAAACGTGTACCAAGACAGAATTAACTAAAGGACCAATCAAAAGCTCTTAAAATATTATTCACAAGTTCAGTCTTTTGTGTTTCAAACAACCAATGTTCAAAAAACCTTCATGGGAAGATCAACAGGTAAAAATGTATTTTTTATATTATCGGAAACAAGGCTTTTTCTTTTCTTCATCAGGAACAATTCAGCTTGAATGGAACACTCCAGATGGTGAATGATTGCCGCTGAAAGTAACTTACCTGCTGAGAAAGATTCCCTGCTCCTTGCCCTCTACAAATATGAAGGTTGACAAGACATGAAGACTCATCATACACCCAGGAGAACCATAAGAAGCAAACTCTTTCAGTGCTTTTCTCCATGACCTTGGAACCTGGCTAACAGTGGTATGTCTTTCAATAAGCCCCACTTAAATACTAAGGTGTTACATTGACCACTGCTGCTAGTTTTCAGTGGTCTGTTTTTAACACATACCTAATTTCATATTTCATTATCTTTGAGGGCAAATTCAATAAACATTTATTAAGCATTTGCTATGCATAAGGCACTATGGTAGACACTAGGGATACAGAAATGAAAATTAACTTGAGAGGGAAAATATCACTAGCATTGACATCTTCTCACAGGTCCCTTTCTTGCTTCTTGTGGAACACCAGTGTCCCACAGGACCTCCATTTGAAAATGCTGTGCTGGAAAGCAGCACACTGGACTGGCTTCACAGGTTCTACCCCAGTCTGTGCACTAGAATATTAGAAAGCTTCTTTGGGGTAGAAAAATTAAAACAGGTAGAAAGGAGAGAGAGCATGAGTAAGAAATGAGTAAAATGGAGGCAGAGCCAAGATGGCAGAGAAAAGGCAGGGACTCCCTGGAGCTTTCCCCAAAATCTGGATGTACAACTTTAAATAATGCCCTAAAACAAATTAGGGAGTGGCAAAACCCGCAAAAGGACAGGATGAAATAATTTTACAGACAAATACAACTTAGAAGGTTGGCAGGAAACATCTATTGCATAGGAGAGAGAGTGGAACATGGTCCAGTGCAGTCTGCGCTGGTGCAGACCTGGCTCCAGCACAGACCAGGCCCCAGTAAATCAGGAGCAGTGCCCCAGGAGCCACTGAATCAGCAGTGGTAGAAGTTGCTTCTGGAGCTCTCAGCCCATAGATGGTAAGGGTGTCAAGGAAATAACAGAGGTCACTTTGCTGGCACTGGGGGAAGGACTCTGTTACTTTACCTATAATTTGGGTCCAGGTCACAGCCCTGGGTGGCAGTGCCAGGATGAAGAGGAACACTAGCACAACAGATCTTGAGGCTATGGAAGAACAATTCCGGGGAAGAAAAGAGTGCTTGTGGTCATTCAGGGAACAGAGTACAGGTCAGGAGGGTAGTAAACACACCTTTCCTTAGGTCATACCACCTTAGAAGAAATGAAATCTCAGAGGTTCCTAGAAGTATCTCTGAAAACAGCTACACAAAACCCTTGAAACCTGGTACAGTGTGCCCTCTACCTCAAAGAAGAGACACACTTTGGCAAAGAGTCAAAAGTCAAAAATGGCTGGATGAATGAGCAAACAACAGAAAAAAATCTGACAATAGAAGGTTTCTATGGTGACAAAGATCAAAATACATGCTCAGAAGACAGCAAAGTCAAAGATTCTACATCCAAAGCTTCCAAGAAAAATATGAATTGGTCTCAAGCCTTGGAAAAAGATCAAAAAGGATATTGAAAATCAAGTAATAGAGATAGAGGAAATTTGAGAAGAGAAATGAAAGTGGTGCCAGAAAACCATGAAAAAAGAGGGGTAAAAAATAGTGAAGAAAATAATACCTTACAAAACAGACTAGTACAAATAGTAAAAGAGGTACAAAAATCCAATGAAGAAAAGGATGCCTTGAAAAGCAGAATTGACCAAGTGGAAAAAATATATACAAAAGTTTACTAAAGAGAAAAACTCTTTAAAAAACAGAACTGGTGAAATGGAAAAGGTGGCACAAATACTCACTGAAGAAAATAATTTCTTAAAAATTAGAATGGAGCAAATGGAAGCTAATGACTTTATGAGAAATCAAGAAACAATAAAACAAAATCAAAAGAATGAAAAAATAGAAGACAATGTGAAATGTCTCCTTGGAAAAACAACTGACCTGGAAAATAGATCTAGGAGAAATAATTTAAAAATTATTGGACTACCTGAAAATCATAATCAGAAAAAGAACCTAGACCTCACCTTTCAAAAAATTCTCAAAGATAACTGCCCTTATATCCTAAAATGAGACGGTAAAATATAAATTGAAAGAATCTACCAATCACCTACTGAAAGAGATCCCAAAATGTAAACTTTCAAGATTATAGACAAATTCCAGAACTCCCAGGTCAATGAGAAAATATTTGCAAGCATCCAGAAAGAAACATTTCAAATACTGTGGAGCCACAGAGAGGAAACACAAGATTTAGCAGCTTCTACTTTAAAGAAACAGAGGGCTTAGAATATGATATTCTGGAGGGCAAAAGAGGTAGGTTTACAACCAAGAATTACCTAGCCAGCAAAACTGAGTATAATTCTTCAGGGGGGAAAAAAATGAACATTCAATGAAATAGAGGACTTTCAAGCATTCTTGATGTAAAGACCAGAGCTGAATAGAAAACCTGACTTTCAACTAAAAGACTTGAGAGAACATAAAATAGCAAACAGGAAAGGGAAATCATAAAGGATTTAATAAGGTCAAAGTGTTTACATTCCTATGTGGGAAGATGATACTTATAACTCATAAGAATTGTCTCATCATTAGGGCAGGTAGAAGGAGCATATATAAATCAAACCCTCTCTGGAATGTGATAGAACTTTAAATTTCATAGATATAAAGATTAAGAAATATGAGCATTTTAGGATAGAAAAAATCAATAACTATATGAGGCCCTAAATGTATATTTTCCTTATTGTATCATTTCCAACTAGGCACTTGGTTTTTATTCTTTTCTTTTCCTTTAAGTGGAGAACAGGGGATCTTTAGTGGAGGTAACAGTGGAAAAAGTAGGGCCAAAAGCAGAGGGGGGCTGAAGGAAAGTCCTAAGGCCTAAGAATAATGACCCACCTTGGTAAACAGGGGCAGCTTATGGAGGGAACCAGGTATCCTAGTAAGAGGTCAGATCCAACACAGAGTCACATTGAAGGAATTAGTCATTTGATAAATTACAAGGTAATGTGATCAACACACACCGAACAATGCCCTTCTGTTGAAAGATGGGGGGATGTCTATAAGACTGTAAGATTTCACAGGAAAATAGCTAAAACATCTTCATCATCATCATCAGATGATGATGATGATAGCATATTTATAGCATTTAATAAATATCTTGTAATATTCTTACAACAATATAGTGTGGGAAGGGCATACTATCATTATCCCCATTTTACAGATAAGGAAACAAGGCATAGTTTAAATGACTTGCCCAAGGTCATATAGCTATTGTCTAAGGTGAGATTTGAACTCACATCTTCCTGAGTTCAGTTCCAGCACTATGTCTATTGTGCTACCTTGCTGCTTTAGAAATGGTACCCTTTCAGGGGGTTGGGGGGGGGTACCTGGAGAATGAGTATCTTACCACCCTGCATGCATAGATTTCCTTTTATGATCATATGCAGTTACCCCCTCCTAGGGCCTCAGAATATAAAGTGAGCCTTTTTCTCATGCCAGATACACTAAAGTCTCAGATAAGTCTACCACAGCTGGAATTGTCTTTGCATCAACAGAGAAAGAATCAGTGATTATCCCAGAATGTGGAGAAATAGATCAAGCCTTTCTGGGACCTAGCAACCAGCCTGCCAATGATCACAAAGAGAGAGTAGGTCACCTTTCACATGTTTACATACAAGCCTTCTAGACCTAGAAGATGGTTGAAAGATTGTAGCCAGGATTTTGCTGACATCATGACACCAGAATATAAGAGTAACTCTGCCCCCTCCTCCATAAAGGAAAGGAAATGAATCTCTTTTGAGATACCTCCCTCCAAGACAACAGCACTCACAGATGAGACTGAGAGCATCCATCTTCCCCAAACTCAAGTGGGGTCCAGGCTAGCCTGGTGGGAAACCTGTGCCCTGGATAGGAGAAGATCTGAATATAGGCAGAAGAACTGGTACAGAGTGAAACAGAGTCCATATTCTGGGCATAGCGACTGACATATAGTCAGCATTTAAATTTTCATTGATTCGTCTGGGATAGGTCACACCTAGGCTCCCAGGGCAAAGCAACAACAAGTTTCTTTAGTTTATGCTCCAGGTGGGGAGACTGTTATACTGTTGGCAGTGTACATCAGAGGTATCCAAAGCAACCATTTTGTGTTTGTTTGTGTGTGTGTGTGTGTGTGTGTGTGTGTGTGTGTGTGTGTGTGTGTGTACACCTAGCAAAGACTCTCAGGCAATAGCTGGATCAATTTGTGGCCTGGGTCTACAATCAGAACAGGAACCCATGGAGCAAGGAGTTCTATCAATACAATTTCAGCATCCACTTTAACGTTACCTTCACCACACACCACAGTGATGGATGAAGACCATTAGAGATAGCCAGGTGGTACAGAGTATAAAGTGATAGATCTGGAGTAAGGAAGGACTGAACTCAAATCCAATCTGAGACATCTACTAACTGTGTGATCCTAGGTAAGTCATTTGACCTATCTGCCTCAGCTTCTTCATTTGAAAAATGGGGCTGATCATAGCATCTCCCTCCCAACAATATGAGGAGAAAATGAGATATTTATAAAACATTCTGCAAAACTTGAAATGTTATATAAATCCTAGTTATTGTTATTATTATTAAAGTGCAATGCTTAGGCTGTCCAGGGTCTTGAGGGGTTCCTTCGACAGGTATGGGAAAAGGATATTGATGCACTATCTCCGGAAGTCAGGAAACAGGCTGCCACAGCTGTGGTTCATTATCAACTTCTGCTGTGCTTCAAGAGCATTCCTTGAACCCTGGGTAATAGAGTCAGGAATAGGGACAAGGAGCATGTCACACAGGGGCAGCCCTATCTCCTCTGTGCTCTATGTTCTTCAGTATTTATTCATTATAAGAAAGCCAAAGGCCAGACACTTTGCCTGTTTAATTTGGGAGCCAGCATGGTGCTGAGAGTGCTGACCCTAAAGGCCAGAGACATCCAGATTCGGATGCAACATTGGATTGGTCAGAGCTGTTTGACCTTGAGTGATTCACTCTCTGAATCTCTATTTTCTTATCTATAAAAGAGAAATTTCCTCTCAAAGTTTTATATCAAGTGAGATACTGCATGTAAAATACTGTGGAAAAGCTTCAAGCATGAGATATCAATTATAGCCACTAATTTACTGTAAGTGTACTATCAATAAGCACATAATTCCATTCTGAGGAAAGAGGGAGGGAGTGACAGAGGGAGAGAAAAAAGAAGAAAAGGAGGGAAGGAAAGGAGAGAGGAAAGAAGAAAGAATGAGGAAGGCAAGGAGCCCAGGAGGAAAATATGGAAGAAAGAAGGAAGGGAGAAAGGAAGGAGGGTAGGAATATTGGAAAGATGGAGAGGAGGAAGGAAGAAAGGAAAAAAGGGAAGGAAAGAAAGATGGAAGGAAGGAAAGAAGGAAGGAAGGAAAGGAGGAAGGGAAGGAGAGTGGGAATGTGGGGAGGAAGGAAGGAAAGAAAAAAGGAAGGAGAATGGGAATATGGGAAGGAGAAAAAAAGGAAGGAAGGAAAGAAGGAAGAAAGAAATTATTTATTGATGTTCTAGTTACTGTGCTAAGCATGGGGATTCAAATACAAGCAAAAAGATAATCCTTGCCCTCAAAGAACTTACATTCTAGTAGGGGAAGACACCACACCAAAGTGAGGTGAAAGGTATGGTGGAGGGAGTGGTGCAGTGGTAAACTCTACAATCATACTTGTAGGGAAGAGGAGATGAATGTACTAAGTGGAGTATGGGAACACAGTTTTAAAGTCAGAAACTGAGCCAAGAGGGGAATGAGGTAAGTTTAGGCCCCTTTACAGATCTCACCAGTGGAAAAAGGGGGTGGGCCTTGCAGTAGAATATTCCAGATTGACTAGGCTGCAGGGATGGTTAGATATTCCAGGGTAAAGAGGTCCAAGGCACTGAAAGGGAAAAACCAAGATGAGACAGTACCAGAGGCATAGTTTTGAAGTCTGGAAACCAAGAAAAAGACTGGGAGCAAAAAGAGGGTGGATGGATAGGATATGTTTATTATCACTCTCTTCAGCTATCTCATGGTAATAAGAAGACATGTGAGTAGGCAAGGAATGGAGAAATTTAATTATTGAATAGAAATAAATGTATATGTACAAACCCCTTGCACAGACATGCACACACACACACACACACACACACACACACACACGCAAACACTGCTCTGACTTTATTTAGCAAGCAAGGCTCATCTGGGATTTATAAGGCATTAAGGCACTAGAACTTGTTCACCCCTTCCTGAACAAATAGTATTTTTAAGAAATTCATCACAATCAATAAACTCATTGTAGTGATATCAACTATAAACAAATTATGGAATGCCATGAAAAGTAGATAATCATTTATCCCTTAAAAAAACGATGCTTCCACATTCTAGCTGAAGGTTTGAAGAATGTCTGAGCTAGTACACTATTTGGGTTGATGGGTCAAATTTATAGCACTTCATTCACTACCAAGAAGGCTTCAACACAGGTAATACAGAGTTTGACTTCAGTCACTAAAGTACATTTGTTATGAATGTTATGACTTTATTCATTAATGTGAATACTTGTTTATATGTCAGTGTACATTAGTGGAGATATATTGAATAAAGGTGCTTACATTAGAAATAAGGAGAAGAGAGAAGCTATGTATAGTCTTCTGGGTATCTTTAGACCAAGGGCTCTTAAGCATTTTCTGTGCCGTGGACCCCTTTGGTGTTCTGGTAAATCGATGGACCCTTTCTCAGAATTATGTGCTTAAGTACACAAAATAAAATACATTGGATTACAGGAGAAACCACTTATATTGAAATAAAATTATCAAAATTAAAACAAAGAGCCTCTTCTAAGTTCTTTTGTTGGTGACTAAGAATTGAAGAGCAAGAGGATGCCCATCAATTGGGGAATGGCTAAACAAGCTGTGGCATGTGATTGTAATGGAATATTATTGTGCTATAAGAATGATGGGCAGGCAGACTTCAGAAAAACCTGGAAAGACTTACATGAACTGATGCATAGTGAAGGGAACAGAACTAGAACACTGTACACAGTAAGAGAAATATTGTTTGATCAAAAACTCTGAATGACAGCTACTGGCAGAGAGACAATTCCAAAGGAATAATCAAAAAGCATACTATCCACCTTCAGAGGAAGAACTGATAATGATTGAATGAATTGATTGAATACAGACTGAAGCAGGCTATTTTTTTATTTTCTTTCATCTTTTCCTTTTATTTGAGTCTTCTTGTGGAAAATGACTAATATGAAAATGTCTAACCTATATCTGGTTGTTCACCATTTCAGGGGGTGGAGTAGAGGAGGAAGGAAGGAAGAGGTTAATAAAATTTGGAACTCAAAATTTAAATAAAAATGTTTAAAAAAATTTTAAATAACCTCTGCTAAGAGAGAGGCTTAAAAAAGTTAGAGTTATGATTTAGCGCTTTTGCTGCCAACAGCTTGAAATAGTGATGAGGATAAGCAGCATTAAACATGACCTCAAATTAACTGAGGTGGAAAAGATTCTTGGGACACTTGAGACACTCCTGCTCCATGAAAGGATGGAGGAAACTCCAGACCGCAGCCCCATGGGGGAGAATTCTCAGCAATGTCCCAGAAAGAGACCCTAGGAAATTATCCCATCAGGGGAAAGAGACGGACAGATAGACAGAAAGACAGAGACAGACATAGACAGAGAGAGAAAGGCCGTATACATTTGGAAACCACTGATGGGGAAGTCACTGGCTCAGTCACTAGCTCCCTTGATATGCAGCCACAATGGGAGAGGCATACAATATTATGGCTTTATAGGATTTAGAATTGGAAGGAATCTTAGAAGTCACCAAATTCCAAGTCCTCCTTCAACAGACAAGGAATCCAAGGCTGAGTGAGACTGTATTGTTCGTCCAGGGTCTCACAGCTAGGTGGCATGGTAGATTGAATACTGGAGTCAGGAAGAACTGGGACTGAATCCTGCCTCAGACATTTCATTCAGCCTCAGTTTCTTTGGTTATAAAAAGGAGATTGTCATAGCACCTATCTCATAGCGTTGTACAAGGATTAGATAAGCACTTTATAGAATATCTACAGCAGGATTTGAACTCAAATCATCCTGACTACAAGTCTAGTGCTTTATCTACTATACTATGATGTTTCTCTAATTTGAAGGATTCTTATTTTTTATTTTTATTTTTTATGATACCTTCTTTTTTCTTTTTTTAAAAATTTATTTATTTTAAGTTTGCAACATTCATTTCCACAAAATTTTGAGTTCTAAATTTTCTCCCCATCTCTCTCCTCCTCCTACCCCAAAATGCCTAGCATTCTAATTACCCCTACCACCAATCTACCCTCCCTTCTAACATCCTTCCCTTCCCTTATCCTCATCTTCTCTTTTGTCCTGGGGGGCAAGATAAATTTCTGTACTCCATTACCTGTATTTCTTGTTTCCCAGTTGTATGCAAGAACAATACTCAACAGTTGTTCCTAAAATTTTGAGTTCCAACTTCCCCTTCCTCCCTCCCCACCCATTTCCATTGGGGAGTCAAACAATTCAATATAGGCTATTTATGTGTAGTTTTGCAAATGATTTCCATAATAGTCATGTTGTGTAAGGCTAACTGTATTTCCCTCCATCCTATCCTGCCCTCCCACTTATTCTATCATTTCTTTTGACCTTATCCCTGCCCAAAAGTGTTAATTTCTAATTACCACCCTCCTCTCATTTGCCCTTCCTTCTATCATCCCCCCACACCCCACCCATCCCTTTCTCCCCTACTTTGCTGTAGTATAAGATAGATTTTCATACCAAATTGAGTACCCATGTTATTCCTTACTTGAGTCAAATATGAGAGTAAGTTTCACGTTTTCCCTCTGAACTCCCCGCTTTATCCCTCCATTGAAATGTCTTTTTCTTGCCTCTTTTATGAGAGATAATTTGCCCCATTCCATTTCTCCCTTTCTCCTCCCAATATATTCCTCTCTCACCCCTTAATTTCATTTTTTTAGATATGATCCCTTCCTATTTAACTCACCCTGTGCTTTCTGTCTCTGTGTGTGTGTGTGTGTGTGTATGTGTATATATATAATCCCACCAACTACCTAGATACTGAAAAAAGTTTCAAGACTTACAAATATTGTCTTTCCATGTAGGAATGTAAACAGTTCAACTTTAGTAAGTCCCTTATGATTTCTCTTTCCTGTTTACCTTTTCTTACTTCTCTTGATTCTCATGTTTGAAGTCAAATATTCTTTTCAGCTCTGGTCTTTTCATCAAGAATGCTTGAAAGCCCTCTATTTCATTGAAAGACCATTTTTTCTCTTGAAGAATTATACTCAGTTTTGCTGAGTAGGTGATTCTTGGTTTTAGTCCTAGTTCCTTTGACTTCTGGAATATCATATTCCATGCCCTTTGATGTCTTATTGTAGAAGCTGCTAGATTTTGTGTTATCCTATTGTATTTCCACAATACTGAAATTGTTCCTTTGTAGCTGTTTGCAGTAATTTCTCCTTGACCTGGTAACTCTGTAATTTGGCTACAATGTTCCTAGGAGTTTCTCTTTTTGGATCCCTTTCAGGAGGTGATCATGGATTCTTTCAATTTTTATTTTGCCCTCTGGTTCTAGAATATAAGGACAATTTTCCTTGATAATTTCATGAAAGATGAGGTCTAGGCTTTTTTTTTTTTTTATCATGGCTTTCAGGTAGTCCCATAATTTTTAAATAGTCTCTCCTGGATCTATTTTCCAGGTCAGTTGTTTTTCCAATGAGATATTTCACATTATCTTCCATTTTTTCATTCTTTTGGTTTTGTTTTATGATTCTTGATTTCTCAGAAAGTCATTAGCCTCCATCTGTTCCATTCTAATTTTTAAAGAACAATTTTCTTCAGTGAGCTTTTGAACCTCCTTTCCCATTTGGCTAATTTTGCTTTTTAAAGCATTCTTCTCCTCATTGGTTTTTTTGGACCTCGTTCTCCAATTGAGTTAGCCTATTTTTAAAGGTGTTATTTTCTTCAGCATTTTTTTGGTCTCCTTTAGCAAGTTGTTGACTTGCTTTTCATGCTTTTCTTGAATCTCTCTCATTTCTCTTTCCAATTTTTCCTCCACCTCTGTTACTTGATTGTCAAAATCCTTTTTGAGCACTTCCATGGCCTGAGCCCATTGAATGTTTATTTTTGATGTTTGGGATACAGACACTTTAACTTTTACATCTTTTCCTGATGGTAAGCATTGTTTTTCCTCATCAGAAAGGATGGGAGAAGATATCTGTTCACCAAGAAAGTAACTTTCTGTAGTCTTATTCTTTTTTTCCATTTTTGGGGCATTTTCCCACCCAGTTGCTTGACTTTTGCGTTCTTTGTCAAGAGTAGGGTATGCTCTGAGGATCTGTAAGATCTCAATTTCTCCAAGGTGGCACAATCAAGCATGTACACTGGTCTGGGTGCAACAAGGAACTTTTGTACCCAGAATCTGTGAGTAGTAGAGTTTCCTCTCCACAATCACCTGGCCTCCAGTTCCACCAAGTCAGCACTAGGGACTGAAATTCAGATAAGTTGTTCAATTTCCTCAGGGGCTTTAGGTGGGGGCAGGACCACCACACCGGGCTGAGGTAAGGATCAGCTGCTCAGTTCCCCCAGTGGTTTTACAATCCAACAGCGGATGCGAGCTTCTGTGAGAGCTACAGCAGCCCCATGTGGCCTCTGCCATCACTGCCTGAGGCCAAAGCTATGGGAAGACCCTGCTCCCTTCTCGGCCAGCTGAAAAAACCCTCTCACTGATCTTTGGCACCTCTGGGTTGAGGGATCTGAGAACTGCTGCTACTGCCACTGGAGATTCCGCCCCAAGTCCTACTTGGGTCCTCCTCCCCACACCGTGCTACATGGCCAAGGCTGGGATGGACTTTACTCCATTGTCTGGTGCCACAGACCTTTCCCATAGGCCTTTCAGGTCATCTAGTCTGGACATCTCCTCCACTCCATCGTTCTGTGCTTTCTGTTGTTCTAGAATTTGTGGAGAGTCTTTCTTTACAGGTATTTTATGGGCTGTAGGGGAAGAGCTAGTGTATGTGCATCTTTCTACTCCACCATTTTAGCTCCATCCCTCTGAATCATTCTTGCTAAGTAGTTTTTATGCTACTGAAGAAATGAAAGTGTTATAAAAATATAACCAATTTTTAAATTGCACAGTAAAATTCTTATTTACAACTTTCATAGTGTCTAAATTTTAGTGTCTTGGGACAAAGCCCCATTCACCTTACCTTAGTTCCAGCTCTGGATCAGTGATAAGATAAAGAGGAACCTATAACTTGAGAGTCCAGGACAGAAGTCCTATCAAGAAGGATGACAGTATTGGGACTTAAAAAAAAAAGGAGTGGGGTAAACAGGCTGGAACTGACATAATATTCTGAAATCAAGTGAAAGTTGTTAGGGATCAATATACTTGCACTGGTATTTAAAAAAAAAACTCATCCACAAGTAGGTGATGAGAGAGATGTAGCAGAGGAGGAAAATATTTATGTGAAAAATCCCTGTGACGTTTAGTGGAATGTAAGCTGCATATGAATTAGAAGTATGATGTGGCAGCCTTAAAGGGAAAACTTATACTATCTTAAGAAACAACAACTTTATACAATCTTAGACTGAATTAAGAGAAGTATAACATGCACATAAGAGCAGGTAATAGTACAATTGTATTCTGCCCTCCTCAGACCACATGTATAACATGACATGCAGTTCTGGGGGCTAAATTTTAGGAGAGATATTGTTAACTACAGTTAGGTGGCATAGTGAATAGAGTGCTAAGCTTGGAGACATGAATGCAAATCCTGCTTCAGACCCCCAACTATCTGTGTGACTCTAAGCAAGTCACTTGACAGCTGTCTGCCTTGGTTTCCTCATCTGCAAAATGAGGATAACAATAATGCCTACCTCCTATGGATGTTGTGGGAATAATAAAATGAGACAATATTTGCAAAGCGCTTTGCAAACCTTATAGCACTGTATAAATGCTAGCTAGCTATGATTATTATTCAGAGAATAAAGAGTGTATTGAGAGGTTTCAAAATCATGCCATGGACCATTTGAAGGGACTGGGAATGTTGAGCTTGGAAAAGAGAAGATTTAGGCTGGTTTTGATAACAGTCTTTAAATATTTAAAAGTTTCTTACATAGAAGAGGAATTAAACTCTGCTTGGTCTTGGAAGATAGAAATAATAAGACTGATTGATGGAAATCATAAAGAGGTAGATTTTATCTCAAAATAACAGCAACAACAGGAGGTGAAAACCCTTACTGACAATTCAAGTTATCCAAAAATAGTCAAACTATCTTATTGGATGCTAAGTTTCTTGCCACTGGGGGTTTCCAAGCAAGGGTAGATGACTGTTTACTTGCTAAGGATGTTGTCAAAGGACTTTACACTTGGAACTGATGGTCGATTACATGAATTGTGAAGTCCCTTTATACATTGCAGTTCTTGGTATTGAATGAGGATTTTCAAAAACTCACAGTCATTTAGGACAACTTCTAAAAATTCATATGATTGCAAGCAAGAAAATGTGGTTAATCCATTAAGCTTACTGCCTTAAAAGCAAAGTCCAGGCAAATTGATAAATCCCATTTATAGGAATGTAATAACTTTTCATTCAATAATATTTACCTGTCTTTCCTACTACAATGGGGAATATACTGTTAAATATACAGAAAGTGTATGAGACCCTTGGAAAAATGCAATGGAAGTGGTGTTAAATTAATTTGAAAAAAAAAAGTCTCCTCCTCCCATAAAGTCTCTGTTTTTATACAGGTGATTCTTTAGAAACTAAAAATAGAGGAAGCACACTTTTAAGGTAAAACTCAGTTGTTAATAGTTTACAAGTGGAAAAAATGCATAGGAAGTGATTTCAAAGCATAGTAGATCACCAGTGAAATAACAGTCATGAAATATTCAGTTATTCGAATGCTGTTCTCAAGAATTTGCATCCCATTTCTCCTCACGCTAGTCTCTGCCTCTGAGGACTTCAGCCCACATCTCTGGGCTCCCAATTGGGCTTTCCTTATTTGACTCAGACACTATTTACCACACTGCTCTCTGGACATCTTCATCCCATACCACATCACTTGTACCCTTCCTGTTTCCTTCTCCCCCCTTCCATTTCTACCATGGGAAATAGTAATCCAATCACCACTAGCTTTCCTAGAAAGGGTGAATAAATCATTTCCCCTCAAGCTCTACTAACTATCCCTCTACACCCTTTCCTGGCCGCAACATTCTTATATGTGCTGTCTTTTCCTATTGGAATTTAAGCTCCTTATTTTTTTATCTTTATCCCAGAGCTTAGTACATACCTGGTACATAATTACCTCTTTTAAGGGGAAAAAGAGAGATACAGAGACAGAAAGACAGAGAGAGACAGAGAGAGAAATTTATTTTTAACCTTCATGTTTAAAAAATCGAGTTCCAAATTCTCCCCCTCCCTCTCAAGACTTCCCTACCCATTGAGAAAGCAAGAAATGCTATATCAATTATACATGTGAAATCATGCAAAATATATTTCCATATTAGCCATGTTGCTAAAAAAAAATCAAGAAAAATAAAGCTAAAAAAAGTTTCAATCTGCCTATAGGAAGCTTTTAATTTTGTTCATTCATTCAATAAAAAGAATGCACTAGCAAATTCAGTAACATCTCTTAGGAGAATATATAAAATAATTTAGGCAAAATTCACCAAAGATGAGAAGGCAGTTTTCACAGATGATAATTGTACAATGTCTGAACCTGTGAAATCATGGCTTCACTTAACAATTAGTTGTAAACTTCTTGATGGCACAGGCTATTTCTTATTTGTCTTTTCCTCTCCAGCACCATCATGGAACCCTAAATATGGCAGTCATTTAATAAAGGTTGATGAGTAACACTTTGCAGTTTACAAATTACCTTCCAAGCTGTTATTTCATTTGGTTCTCATGAAGACCCTGTGAAGCAAGCAGTGTAGATAGAATGATGCCCCCTTTAGAGAGAAGGAAATTGAGGCTCAAACATCATGGATATCTTTTTCTCTATTCCAGTATGGCTTCCATTCCATCACACTGAATTCAAAAACCAATTGCCTGACACAAGTAGAAATTGACAGGATTGTCATTTGAACCCCAAGTTATCCTTGTAGAACAGTGCTGACTGATAGATAATAGACTGGATCAAATGACTTAATACTATACAGTAAAAAGGTACAGTACAAGGTTAAGGGTAGGGACTGAGGGAAAATACATTAAGAATCATAAATCTAAAGCTAAAAACAACCTCAGTGATCATCTCATTCAGAGGTTCTTCATGTTTTTGAAAATATTTTAACATTTTTTTCTTTTTTCCATTTATTTATTTTTGAATTTACAATATAAAATAAGTATTTCTATAGAATAATAATGATCATTGCACATGAAACTGCAAATCTATTATATACAATTTGCTATTCCTTTTAAATATATAATAAAGTTATACAAAGTTTTCCCCCTTTTTAATACAGTTGTCCTTTTTAATCCTATGTATTTTATTTTATGCATTTAAAGACATCCGGAGAAGGGGTCCACAGACTTTACCAGAATGTCAAAGGGGTACATGGCCCAAAAGAGCTAAGAACCCCTGATCTAATTTAACTCTCCACACATTAAGGATGAGGAACTGAGTTCCAAAGAATTTAAATTATTTAGAACCATAGGACTATAGATTGAAACTTGGAAGAGACCTCAAGGCTATCTGGTACAATCTGCTCATTTTACTGTTGAGGTAAATAAGGCCTACAAAGATTACATGATTTGTCCAAGGCCACTCAGGTAAAACTTAGATTTAAACCCACAACATCTGGAATCCAAAACCAACACTCCACTGTCTCAAGATGCCACCTACATGGTAAGTGACTAGACACATATATGGCAAGTAAATGACAGAGCTAAAACTTGACTCAAGGATTTTTAATTTTTTAAGTTTTAAGTATAATTCTCTTTCCACTACATTATTTAGGAAGAAATATAGAAAAGTAAGCTGAGATAAATATCTCCAAATAATGTGCATTTCCATTTCGCATTTAGTGATAGGCATTTTCAAAGTGTATCCCCAAATGCCCAAGGTGAAAAAGAACTTAAAATGAGGATAAGAAAGAATTATGAGCTTGAGGCTTCTTTTAGAAGCAGTAAATTAGCCTGGTTTCTGGTACAAAGGCAGCCCCAACAAAGGAAGAGAAATGAACAAAATTACTGTCAGGAGTGACTACATCCTACAGAGAAACCAGAGCAATCCCAGACCCAATGACACAGCATGGAAGAGGAGCTTCCGGAGCTCACTGCCTCTCCCAAAAGCAGTCCTGCACAGTGTTGCCATCATCCTCTGACCTATTACTGACTCCAATAAAGTATAAATCATCTAATCAACTCAGACAAGGGTCAAGAGGTAGGGAAATGCAAACTGTGTCTTTGCCTTTCATTAAATCCTCAAGACTCAAGGTTTCTCCTGGTGCTGCCTTGTCGCTGTGTTCCAAAGGACATCAGACTAATACGTTGAGGGCCAAATCTTAAACTCTGATGAAGAGTATTACATCTGGAAACTGCAAAAGAGAAGAGGGAAAAGGAGCATTAAGTGGCAGGAAATTCTCATGGAAAAGTTTTCTCTTTCCCATCCCCCTACCAAATGATATGAAATATTACCACCACTCAAAAAGTGCTCAAGCAAGTCTAGCTGAAATAGTACCCTGGGGGAGGCAACATGTGATGGACTAGGCAAGCCATCATTACCTTGAAGTCATCTCCCCTCATACCTGATTGGAGACAGCCCAGATACTTGAATCCAAAAGCCTTGAGATCGACAATGCCTCCAATCCACTGCCCACAGACAACTCCTCTCAGCATGCATCATGGCAACTCCTCATTGAGGTGCTCCAGACACTTCTGATAAAAACCCAGGAAAGAAAGTTCTTGTCACCAAAGTCTTTGGCACTATCAAATGACTCAACACCAGAAACGGATATGATTTTATCAGTGGAAATGGCATTAAAGAAGACGCATTACTATATACTTTGCTGCTGCATGGTCCTGGCTTGCAACTGAACCCTTCCATATGCATTATCTCCCTCGTTAGGAAGTGAATTCCCTGAGGGCACAAACTTTTCTATTAGTATCCCCAGCACTTAGTCCAATGTTTAGCCCATTTTCAAATATATCTAAGTTATTTCTAAACATTTCTAAGAACATTGGTTTGTTATTATTCATTCATTCATATAATCTTTTAGACTCTTGTTAGAATTGACTCCAGGAGGATGACCACAATTTGACCAAAGTCCAAATTTCAAAGATATTTTTAGAGATTTCTCAGACATTTGCCCCTTTAAAACTGCTTGGGAAGTGTGGTTCATGACTCAAATGGATGCACTTACATGAGAAAGAGAGTAGTAACAAGGAAAGAACTCTGAACTTGGAGCCAGGAAACCTGTATTCTAGTCATGGCTTTGCCACTAACTGGCTGTGTTCTCATCCCGAGCCACAGTTTCATTACCTGTAAAATAAGGTAAAACATAATTACAACATTGGATTTGGGGTCGGGAAGTTCTAGGTTCAAATCCTACCTCGGAAGGTATATGACCTTGGGCAAATCAGTTGACCTCTGTAAGCCTCGGTTTCCTGATATATAAAATGAAGGATTTGGACAGGGTGACCTTAAACATCTAATTGAGCTCTAGATCTATGAATCAATGTGCTCAGGCTTTCTCTTATACTTTCGGATTATTAATCTCTCAATCTGTATGTGCCTCACTTCAGTTTATGTGTATTTGTGTTAAAAATGTACTACTAAAGAAGATAATATTTACTTGGTTGGCAAAACTACTATTTCAGGGAAAGCAATCCTAATGCTTAAAATTTTTAATTATGCTTTAGCAAACAACCATAAAAATACTCAAATATACAGACAAAATTAAAAATTATCCTTCAAAGCTGTAAAGTCTTGAGGTAGTCTGTTGTGATGACACCCATTCTCACAAAGAGTGGAGCAGAGGAGAAAGGTTAGAGAGAAACAGCCAGTGACTGATGAATCCATAAATATAACCTGAATACCTAAGGAATTTTACCAATCCCTAGGCACATCTTTCTATAGCTTACTCCTGGTTGTTGCATTCAAAAGTGTCTGCTTGCCCTAGATTGCTGCATTTGTAAAGGACACCCTATCCCTTCGTACTTCTGTATATTAAACTGTTTTTAGACCCTATCCCCAGGGACCATGCAGGTACAACTGTGAACTGATAATTGTCCAAATCCTAGCACCCCAACTCTGCTACTTACTTGCCATATAGCTATGGGCTATAGGAGAGGCAGTATGGTAAAACTGAAAAATTATTTTATTTTAGTGTGCAATTGGAGAAAAATAAAATATTATTTAAAAAGAGAACTTTGGATCTAGAGTCAGAGATTTGTGGCCTTGAGCAAGAAACTTAACTTTTTTGGTCCTCAGTTTCCCCATAGATCAGAGAATGGTATAGATCTTAACAAGCTGTAGCTTTGTTTTACCATCAATAAATTATAACTGTATGTGGTTCCCTCTGAGTGTGAACTACATCTCTCCTCCTCGAATCCACATAGAGCATTTCAGCTCCATTATTTATAAACTGGGTTGTTGTTCTCATTGCTATTAGCTTATAAAATATTCAACTTACAGGTTTGAACTTTGGTAAGTAATGGATCGCTACGGGTCTCTGATGAAATGGCATTGAGGATCATCTGAAGGGTAATGGAGAAGCAAATGGTGAATGTGAACAGGTTGTACAAGTATAAACAAGAGTCCATAAAGGACAAATAATAAAAAGGATGTCATAAAAATACATGATCAAAAAAAGTTTGGTTGGTTATGCAGTAAGAATGAGGATTAACCGTGGACAGCATATGAGTGTGTGTATTCATGCATGTGTGTGTAAAAGTGTGTGTGTGTGTATGTATGTGTGTGTATTATCTTGGTATCCACTCAAAAGTAAGAGAAAGAAGAAAAGGACTCAAGCATATTGGGCGAACCCTGTCTGCTAAATTTGAATTGCACAGGATGGGCAGTCACGGGTAGTTTTCAATCTGTATCACTGGAAGGTGTAATCATATGATGAGCTCATAGATTCATTTGAATATTTCTTGAAACAATAGAAATGTCTTCCTTAATTACCAGTCAACTTGCAGTTTCTTATACTTCCATGATAATTCTTCATATACCAAAATTCACTAAGGTCTAAGACCTCCTTAAGCCTCAGTTTACCCATCTGAGAAATTTATAATAATAACTTGCACTAGCTACTTTGTAGGGACATCATAAATAAAATGAGATAATGTACATAAAAGAACAGAGAAATCTGGTCTAGCAGATAGAATGCTGAACATGAAATCCACCTCAGACACTCACTATCTATATGACTGTGGGTAAGTCACTTATCCTTTATGAGTTTCAGTTTCCTCATGTAAAATGAAAGAATTGAGTTCAATTACCTGAGAGCCAGCATTGTGTAATGGAAAGAGTAATAGTTTAGCATCAGATGACCTGGGTTCAAATCCTGGTTCTGCCATTTTATGACCTTGGGCAAATTACGTAATTGCTCAAGGGTCAGTTTCCCCATCTACAGAATGATGAGATTAGACTCTATGGCCTCTAAGGTTGCTTTTTTATCCATAGTTCTCTGATCTCTGGGGTCCCTTCTACCTCCATATCTATGATCTTAAATGTTTGGTAAACTTTAAAGTGCCATATAAATGTCAGTTATTATTACAGACCTGTTAGCCATGGCCCTGTGGGTAGAACACGCTGCTAATGAAGTCTGGGTACTTACAGGGACAGTGAATTGGTTTTCTTCTGACCATGACTGCTTCCCTCCCCCAACCTCAGCTCTGGCCAGTCACTTCACAAGCATGAGAACTAGTCACAAGAGAAAGAGAGAAAATATGTAGCAAAATGCACAGACCTATAATTATTGAGCTCCAACAGAGTTTGGGAACCATCTAGTTCAATCTTCCCTTTTTTTCAAATGAGAAAGAAGTAAAGTTACTCATCTAAGACCACATAGTAAATTAGGGATAGATCTAGAACTAGGGCCCTAGAACCCAGGTTTTCGGACTCTAGTGATCCTTATAGTACACCAAGTCACCTCAGATCCATCCCCTCCTACTCTCCAAAAAGTAAAAGCATGCTCTGACACAGAGGTTGAAGAGTATGATTTTTTTTTTTACTGCAATATCTGCAGTTAGTATATTCTTATTTTCATTTTACAGACTTTCTTTTTAAGCATTAATGGTTTAATTCTATGTTCAGAAGTGAAATACAATGAAGGAAAAAATAAAAATAACTTAATCCATGTCTAAGCAGTCATGGAGGAATTAGGAACTTTCCCAGGTGATCTATGCAAATAGGTAGGTTGATATAAAAATATCCAGCCAGGAAGATCAAAGTGCAGGCTCATTATGGAGTCCATCATCCCCTCTCCGTGTGGTTACTCATTCACTTCGGAAAGGAAAGACACTGATTCAGTTGGAGTCTGTACTTCAAGGTGAATAGATTAGGCTCATCCTTTGCCCTCATCCCTTCCTGATCCTACCAAGACTTGGCCTCCTAGGGATATGAAACATTTTCCTGAGTAACTCTTTCTTCTCCAGGACACTCTTTTAGAGAGTCACACATTTTTTCTTGTGGTTGTTGTGAATATAAGAATTGATTGGACACAAATAGAATGGTGGCATTTTCCTCGTAAAGCACTGGCATTTCACCAGGAGAACTGTTAGGATTAATAACAGTAGTAGGTGTAACTATTGCAAGTGACTACTGAGATCCTTTTAACTTTTCCCTCTTCTCTCATTTTCTCCTGAAACAATTCTCTGCTAAGGAAGATAACTAGCAATCTTCTTGAGGGCGAGGATTATCTTACTGTGCACTTAGTACAATATCCGACCACAGCAGGCATTTAAGAAATACTTGCTGATTAATTAAAAGAATGCTGATTGATCATAAATAGTGCTACCTTGCCATTACAAAACACATACTGTAAACATAAAATGCTTTTCTGTCATTGCCGTACTTATGAGAGGGGTGACAAATTGTCATCTTTCTTGTTCTTACAGATGAGGACACTGAGGCAACCGAATGAATGACTGAGGACACATAGGAAGTCAGTGGCAGAACTCAAAATAGAAACCAGGGTTTTCTGAGTCATAGCCCAGTCTTCTAGCCAGCTATGCTACTTCCTCTCAGAAGACCCAGTGCTGATGCACAAGCTAACATTAGCTCACAAAATTACCATGGGCATATTTTCCCTGAAACCAGGCCATGTACTCAGTGCCAGAATGCATGTGTAAATTGAGTTTGGGCAAAGAGCACCAGCAGCACATTTTGGTTCCCTAAGAAGATGGGATTTTTTTTCTTAAAGACAAATTTCCTAAAATTATTATTTTAGTTCAGAGTTGCAAGGCCTCTTCTTGTAGTTCTTGGTAATAGTCTAATAATTCCTTAAGTTTTAAACAGGCTGAGAACTCAAATATGGAGATGGGAGTGAAGGGAGAGGCAGTGGTTCTAGGGAAGTTGGATTAGGGAGAAGCAGAGAATTCATTGGTATTTTCAGTGAAGTATACCTTCTAGGCCCCTCTGCTATTTCCAGAAACTCTTCTTCTCTAACATGGGCTCTAATGAAGACACAGCCAACAAGTCTATGAATGAGCTTCTATCCTATGTGCATGATGTCCCTAAAATATCTACAGGCATTTTAGAAGGGTTATTCAAATGCAATGAACCAGATTAAAACAACTCTCTGGATAAAAGATCATAAAGTAAGGGAAAATATTGGTGTTGTAAACAGGATCAAAGCCCAGTAAATGAACTAGATTGTAAGCTCTTTGAGGCACCTAGTGTTTTTTTCTATTTTACAGTCTTCCCCATCCCATCAGTCATCTTGAGGGGGAGCAATAAATGTTCATTGAATTTCATTTAAATATAGAATACCCATAACTTAAGGCAGCTACTAAAAGTTGGTCAAGTGATACATCTGATGCTAAGCTCCTTAGGGTAGAGACCACATACATACACTAATGTGCAATGCTCATAGCTCCTAATGTTATTCCATATACCCCATGAGCATTCAATACATTTTATTTGGTAGTGATAATCAGCATCATTAACCTTAGATAACTGCAGGAGCATTAGACTGAATATCACTTATAGACACTAATGCTTACGTGGCACCATTAAACCTGCCTACGTCAAGTTTTCCATCTCTAAAAATAACACTTTCCTCAGAGAAATTCTGATGACAATTCCTTTTCTCAACTTTCCAGAGTCTACATATACAGTCCAATATTCAGGTCATATTATTTGTTTAATTCAAGTATTTATTAGAATGCTATTCTTAAATGTTGTTTTGGAGGAGAGGCCTCAAACAAAAACAATGCTCCAGTGCAAATAGTTTATATGGATAAACTAGATCAACAGATATGGTGTAGATGTAGATATAGACAGAGATCTGCATATTGACAGAGATATGAGAAGCACCCTGGGGAATTTGCCAGCGTGGCCTCCTGGTCAGAAAGACCCCGGATTTAAAGCTCACTCTCGGATGAAAATTGACTGTGTGTTCCTTTGGGGAAAAAAAGAACAAGACAAAACAAAAAAACCACTTAATTTATCAGTGCTCCTAGCAAGTAGGAGTCCATGCAGAAAAGCAACCTTTCTCCATTAGTAGGGAGAGGGAGTTTCCTCAATTTAAGATCAACACCCCTGAAATCTCAAATCCCTGACAGATGAACACCAAATTTATGGACATCATTAACACAAAGAATGGCTAACTGGAGTCTTAGAGAAAAGATTCCACCTTCCCTTCAATGTGACCACTGGAGCAGTCACCCTTTCCCTCACTGCTGCCCCTAAAGATTATCTTTTTCTCCTCTCTCTCATTCAAATGGTTTTGGTTTTCAATGTTACATAATTGCTACTACCACAGCAGGTTAGAAAGCTATTATAGCTAAGTAGGGGAAAATGCTTTGATATATTCTCTATATTAAAATATGCTTTTTCTCTTAAAGACTAGCCCCAAATCATTCTGGTCCCAGACCAAGCCCTACTTGGTCACTGTTTGGGCCCTGATTGGCTCAGAATGAATGTAAATAACAATTGCTTCCGTTTTGGCCAGAGATCCTGAGGGTCTTCCCCTCCCACATCTATTTTTTTTAGAGGCCATGATTTGCCTCATTTTTTATTAAGCCTTAATCATTGAATGTGAGCTGCTTCAGTCAAACTGTTAAAGACCTTAGCTTGAAAAGCCCAAGGTCCCTTGCTATATGCCTGACCATCTCTTGTCATCCTGATCGATATCTGGCCACTGGACCCAGACGGCTCAGAAGGAGAAAGTGAGGTTGATAAAACTTTACACAGCCCTCCCTCTCTCAAATCCAATTCACTTGCATGTCATGGTGTCAATTCCCTGATGTCATTGTCCTCTTCAAGATCAAAGGACAGACAGCAACCTCTATGAAATATGCTCTGTGATGTTCAAAAAGTGACTTTACACTATCATTTTAAACTATTTTGCAAATTTATGTTATTTCTCCTCTCTTTTCGGGTTTAAATAGGCTTGTGGGCTAGCCTGGAAACCTAGCCAAAATTTGGAATATGATAACATTGTTTTGATAGAAAAATGGACACTAGATCCTAAAGAACCCATTTGCAAAAGAACTTTTGGCCCGCAGAACTTGGAACCTATTCTTAGAGACAGATAGACACGAAATTATATACTGCAAAAAAAAGAAAGTATAATGCTTTGTAATCATGGTGGAATGAAACGAACAGTGAACTTGGAGTCACAGGATTTGAGTTTGAATCATGTCTGCCATATGGTAATAGTGAGATCTTAAAAGTAACTTGAACTCTCTGTGCCTCAGTTTCTTTACCTGTAAAATTAAGAGTTCGGAAAAGGTAAATTCTAAGTTCCCTTCTAGCTCCAGATCTGTAAGCTTATCATCTTAAGTCGCTCCATTATTTTCCCCTCCAACTTAAAAAAAAAAAAAACAGAACATTTTGTTTAAATGATAACCTTCCTCCCTCCCTCAGCCCCAAACACATATGCACACTTCTCTCAACTTCATCATTCCTTAACAGTTACATGATGACAATGTCAGGACGGTAGAACTAAGTTTTCTAATCACTCTGCCTACTTCTTCAGCTTAGAATTGGAGTTTGTTCACAGCCTGAGTTCAAATCCAGTATCAGACACTCACAATCTGAGTGACCCTGGGCAAGTCCCCAGACCTCTCTCAGCCTAAATTTTCACATCTGTAAAATGAAAACAATAATCATATCTGTCTCACAAGGTTGCCGTAAGGATCAAATGAGATCAAATATATGAAGCCTTTGCAAACCTATATAAATATTAACACTATTAGCTATTTTTATTCATAGAATTTAGTTAGCCTTCCTACTCCATCCATTTTGTATTCACCATAAAAGCTAGGGATATCCTTTTTTGTATATCATTTGACAACTTTTATGGTGTCTTATACAAAGTAGGTGAACAATAAGTATTATGCACGTTTAAAATGCCTTATAATTAAATACTTTGGATGTCTAGATATCCAACAAGGATGTAAAATCTGTCAAGAGTTCTCTGTCCCTGCTGGGTCACCTTCAAGGTAGCTCATTGTTTACAAAAAGGGACAGATGACTTCTTAGAAGTGTGATGAGACACTTCCGGTGTTGATTCTGGATTCAGTTCTATCTAGATGATGTAACCCCCATCTGACCAATAAAGATCAGTGATTTTCGACATAGAAGAGAACTTAGAGACCATCAAATCCAATGCCTTCATCTTGCAAATGAAGAAACAGAGATTCATTGAGGTCAAATGACTTGCCCAGCATTACACAGCTGGAAAGCCTCGGTGGACAAAATTAGAACTCACGTCTTCCTGACTCAAAACCCAGGAAGGCTCTCCTCTGCATCAACAAGCTATTGAGCTAACTTCAATCAATCAGCTAATACTTGTTTGGTTCAATAACAAACTAGCCAACTCATTGTGAGAGGAGGAAGAGAAAGAAGAGTTCATGTCATGCAAAAAGAATTCAATCAATGCCTGTTGTTAGAGAAAGATTACCCATGATTACATTAGAAAATCAGAAAAGTTGTTGAGTTAATGAACGAACTTGAAATGACTGGGAGCTAATGGAACTCAAGTCCCTAGGTTAATGTACTTACTTGCATATTTTCTCCTCTGTCCATTTCAAAGATTAATGTTTTCACTGAATGATTTCCTACACAGCTCTTTTTTATAATCTGTAAGGTGAGAAGGTGAGGTAAGGTAAGACTGTAAGGTGAGAAGAGGGTGGTATAAAACATCTTAGTACAGATTGGTCATTTTAATATGTGTTTATTGAATTGAATTGATTCACCTCAACAAAATGTGCTTTGTCTTGTCTGCATAGAAAAAAAGAAAAAATGAAAGATTAACTTCAAAAAATAGTCCAAGGCAGTGAGGCATAGTGCCTTGGTCTCCAAAACTGGGGGTGTGACCTGACACCAATAAGAACATGGTAACTAATCAGAGGATGGGAAGATGAGTAACTTCCCATCCTCCCCTCAACAGCCAATCAGGGGACTTGTCTCTAACACAACCACATCTAGCTTTCATGTCCCAACATTCCTTCACTTTTTCCCCCAACTCTATTGCAAAAGCTCCCAACTCCTGGATTCTGAGCCAGGCATTGTCCCTTCAGCGAAGTTATAACCTAACCACCACCACGAACCAACAACAGTAGTTGTACAGGTGCCATTGGAAAAATTCCACCATTGTGTGCCTACAACTGTGGGATTGGCATCAAAGCCAACTACAGGTGGCACCACCTGCTCCATTCACTAAATTCTTGCTTTGTTCAAGCCCTGTCAGTTTGACTTTCTAAAATGACAGAGAAAGAATGGACAGAGTATGTTTGTCCAAGTGATTTAGTCAATATGGGTCCAAGAGTTCTATGCTTTCTCCCATGACTTCAGAGTTAATTATCAAAAAGACCCTTAGATGATCTAGTCCATTTTTTTCATTAAAACTGCTCATTAAACAGTAGTTCTTACATTGGTGTGTGTGTGTGTGTGTGTGTGTGTGTGTGTGTGTGTGTGTGTGATGGACCCTTTGGCAGTCTGGTGAAATCAACAGAGCCCCTTCTCAAAATAATACATAAAATAAAATACATAGGATTACAAATACATTTATATTGAAGTACATTATCAAAATATTCAAAAACATTCACAGACATCATATTGAGAATCTCTGCCAAGACAATATTTTTCATACTCCTCCCCAAATTAAGATTCTTTAATATAGCTCCACTAATTGTTGAATTTTGTTCTTGTTTTGTGAAAAAGCATAGGAGTATTGTAAATATTGGGGGAATATTTAATCCAGTTAAAAGAACCACTTTGCAAGCAAATTAGCAAGAGCTATGGATATGCAATAAGCAAATGTGCTATTTATAAATTATTCTTATCCTAAAGAAAAAAACACTCCATCACCTGTGCCCCAGATTATTTCCTAGCTACCTTCTTGGAGCAGGAGTTAGCAAATCATATCCCAAGGACCAAATCCAATCCAACTTGTTTTTGTGGCCCAATATTAATCTTCCTTAACAACCCCACTCCCAAAAACATCCTCCTTCTTAACTCTCTTAATACCATAGCAAGGACCCACCATCCTTCCAATTACTCAGGTTGCCAGTCTTGTTATCATCTTCAAGTTCTCCTTCCCCTGCATAACTAATCAGATGACAAATCTTATTTCAACTTCCACAACATCACCAAAGCTCTTCTCTCCGCTCACGTAGCCAGCACACAAATTCAAGCATTCATCACCTCTCACCTGGACTATTCTGATAGTTTCTAATTACTTTTCTTTCCACAGTGTCTCATCTCTCTAATCCACCAGTCACAGTGATCCTCCTAAAGCCCCAGTCTTACTGCCTCATTTCCCTACTCAATAAGATGCAATAATAATTATATATATTGCCTCTGCTTAGTGTTTCTAGAATCAATTATTTCATCTTTATCTCATCCTTTTTAACTTTCTATTTTGTATAAGTTTTCTAATATGTATAACTATGGGCATAGCATATATATATGCATGTATATATATATATTTGTACATATCCATATCTTTTACATATGAGATATATGAATGTATAAAATATACATCTAGATATTTAGATATAAGAAATAAGGAAATATAGAGGAAACATAATCTTTTTTCTCTTTTCTTTTTCTTATAAAAGTGAATAACCAAAAAATTATGTAGACCAGGGTTGTAGTGGATAAAATAGTGGACTTGATGTCAGAAAGTACTTGTTCTAATCTTTTCTCAGGTACTCACTAGCAGTGTCACCCTGGGCAAGTCATTGAGCCTCTTTCAGACTCACTTTTATCATTTGTAAAATGCGCATAGTGATATCACTTACCTTGCAAGGTTCTGGGAGGACCAAATAAAGCAATATATGTAAGATAGTCACAAATCTTAAAAGCTACGGAAATGTTCGTTATGCTTGTTTTTGCTGTTACTGCTTATGACTGAGGCAAAGAGGAGGTCCACAAATCATCATTCACTCCTCTTTCCTGGACCATAAGCCTCCTTCCTTCTTGCCTTCTAATCTCCTCTTGAACTCTTTTCCTCCTTTGAATCAGGGCATTGTCATACCAAAATTTGGAGGGAGGAAGTTATTTTATTGGCCACCAAGCTTTGAATGTTAGAGTTGAAAACAGTGACTATCTAGCTAAACTTTCTTCATTTGACATATGAGGACATTGAATGGTCAGTTATTTGTTCAAGATCATGCCTTGGCAAGTAATGGGGTAAAAATTACCACACAGGTTTCTCAACTCATAGTCCAAAATGGTTTCCAACATGCCACGTAGTTGAAAGAGCACTGACTTCTGTCTACTACTTCTGACACTATCTGTGTGACCTTGGGCAAGTCCCATAGTCCTTTTCAGTCTCAGTTTTCTCATCTGTAAAATGAGACAGTTAGATTTAGGGACCTTTAGAGCCATCAATGATCCCATCAGCTCTAGATCTATGATCCTACCATTCTACCATTAAATGAAATTTATTTAATATTCTAACACATTGTCAGTGGCAAGGGCAAAAAGGTAGAAGTTATGCCTACTTAAAGGAGTTGCCTGATTCTTCTCCCATTCTTTAGCAATGTAGTTTAAGTTTCTAACGTGATATGTGAAAGAAAAGGATATCCCAAACATAAAATACCACCTTTCAATCTCTTTGACAAGACCCTCTGGTTCTGTTTCCTGGTATCTGTGTCACCTTGAGCAAGTCATTTCCCCCACCTCTGGCCTTAGTTTCTTCATTTTAGAGAAATACTCTTTATGTTGCCTTCCAACTTAAAATTCTTTTACCTACAATTTATTCTACAAATCTTGTATATATGTAAGTACTTGCATATTGCATTTTCCATTATAATAAAATATCCTTTTGATATTTAAATCCTTAAGAAAGGACTATTTTTGTTAGATCACTAGAACTTAGCACAATGACTAACACATGGTAATTGCTTAATAAATGTTTGTTGGCTTGGCTTCACCCTTTGTCGCTCATAAGCACAATGTCGTACATAGTCTTTATGGTAATTCTTTCTTAAAACTTTCAAGGAGACAACCAGGACAAAGGTAGAGAGATGGGATGGGAGACCTAAACTGCAATGAAATTTGTCATCGACTACTATAGAGCATTGGATAAGTCATTGTTCTCTATTAAAGGGCAAATGAAATACAAAAATTAGTAAAGGTTGCTAAGGATAATGGTGAATCAGCACCCTAGTACAATAAACCAACATATTCTGCCCACATTCCTATTTTAGAATCCTTCCTGGGCCAGTTTCCTCATCTGGAAAATTGGGAGGCTAGGCTAAATGATCTCAGTGGTCTCTTCCTTGTCTAATAATCTATGACTCTAAGAATGAACATATCTTAGAAAAGAGAGAAATTACATGAATAAATATGGTTCACTAATCCCTACCATTTGCTGACCAATTCCCTCTCAATTTAATTTAAAGTCTTCCTAATTAGATTAGTCAGCTAGCTTCTGAAACCAATCTTCCCTGTCTGCCTCTTCTGCAAGGCACTGGTTGCTACAGTTCACATGGAAATGTGTCTCTATTATGTGCTGCCAATGAGGGGGGAGTTCTTGGTACTTAATTCCACACTGCACATATGTATTATTCAGGATGCAATGATGAGACTGATGTGGTTTAGTTATTCCAGGAAATGGCATTTATGTATAATCCATGTGCTACTTTTTAAAAATGTACCGCACTGTCTGTGCAACAAACTGGGACAAACCTGCTCTTCCTAAACGCATTATCCATTATTTAAAAAAAATTAAACCTTTACCTTTTCCAACAGCCATATATCCTCTACAAAATTCTACAATTACAAATCAATATTTGGGTTTCTTAAATTCACTAATATTTTGTCACTTTTAAGAGGATTATTTGATGTCTCCTTTCTCTTCTCCTCTCTCCTCCTCTCTCTCTCTCTCTCTCTCTCTCTCTCTCTCTCTCTCTCTCTCTCTCTCTCTCTCTCTCTGTCTCTCTCTTACACACACATACACACACACATTTTTTTCTTTTCATTTTACAAGGTAATGTCAATATTAACCTTCTTAAATATGTTACATTGAGTGCCTTTCTGCTTTCTGTATATCTTAAAAGTTTTTCATTAATGTTCTTTTCTTTCTTATATTTTTTTCCATCACTATTACTGCCTTCACTTCCTACCTCCTAAATTCTTCTCTTGCCAAATAAAACTCTTCCCCTGCCATAAAAGTACAGTTAAACAAACTAATTTTGCCTGCCAATGGTCATGTTTGGAGATGTATGTTTCAATCCGCAATTCATTTCTTCTACCCAACGATGACCCTCATTTTCAATCTACTATGGAATGCAAGTTCCTTCTTTGTCATTTTTCCCAAATATGGCTGTGACTATGCCTCATTCACTTTGTGTCTAACCTACTCTTTGCTTCCTTATTAACACCCCAATTTCTAGTGCATTTTCTTTTCCAAAATATCCCATACAAGGCAGTAGGAGTTCTCACATTTTATCTGAAGGGTATGAAAGAAATAACCCTGAGCTTTGAGTTAGAAGGCCTTGGTTTGCATGATCATTTACTAACTGGGTGACCTTAGAAACCCAAGTCACATAACCTCTTGGAATTCCAGGTTTCGTCAGTGCCAAAAGGAAAGGGTCCAATGTTCCTTCCAGTTCTAAAGATTTATGATCATAAGAATTATTTTTATTTCCTTTTTCTAAATCTTACAATGATTTCAAAGTGGACCTCAGAAAAAATTTAAGTTTCCCATTTTGGCTATAAATGCCTTTTCAAATTATCCCTTTTAACCAGCCTCCCTCATTGACTATTAAAACATTATGTACAACCTCCCCCCATCAAGTCTCTTTGAATTCACACTTGAGAAGTTATGTCCACTCTCTTGTCCTTCTCTAGAATGAAAGCGTTATTCAAGACTCATATCTTTCTCCTCCCAGAAGTCCTACCAGACCAGCAACAAGGATATATAGCCACTCTTAAAAGCTCTATTATTTTCCATTGCCCTTCCTAACACCCCAAGTAGCACTTATCTACATCTCTATGTGTTTGTTTCTGTATCTCTTCTGAGCTTCTCTAGGACAGTCACCTGAAAAATATACTGTGGTATGATAATGATGAAGATGATGATAACAATAGCTAGCATTTATATAGCACTTTAAGGTTTGCAAAGAGCTTTACATATATTTTCTCTTTTAATCCACATAACAATCCTGGAGGGTAGAGGCTGTTATTATTTCCATTTTACCTATGAGGAAAGTGAGGCAGATAGAGGTTAAATGACTTGCCCAGGATCACACAGCTAATCAATGTTTGAGGCAGGAGTTGAACTCAGATCTTTCTAATGTCAGTTCTGTGACCTAGCTATCTGAGAAAAGTGAGTACTTAAGAAATGGTGTAGATGTTCTAAATCAAGTAATAGGGTTGTTATTTTAAAAGGCAAGATGCCACGCCAAAAAAAGGACATTTGCAAGCCTCAAGTAAAAGTCTCAAATTCCTGACTTCTGGTAAGCAAGTCTCTATAGATGTGCCCTAGTAAGCTATGAAATTTGATTTTGTTTCTTGTGCTGGCTTAAAACTTTTTGTTTGTTTAGTAGATGATCACAGAACTATAAAAGGGAAAAAAGGAAAGAAAACTTCTCAAGGGATAATGAAATAGCTGGGGGCTTTGGTTTCATCAATGAAAGCTGATCTGCTTTGCTCCCACTGTACTGGGGACTAAACATCCCCAGATGTTAAAAGGACAGCCAGCAGCAGTGAAGGCTGAATGAAAATGACAGGACAATTAAGTCTATGCATGTTGTTCAAATGTGAGTTTAGTGGTAGGGAGCTTAGGAACACTGCATAAGTCAGCGCGAAAGAAAGTGGATTGACGTCAGTATGAAGCCTGGTATCAAGTCATTTTCAGTAAAGATTGTTCAAGAACAAATATGTTTCCTTTGGTAATTTTCCAAACTTGGCAGCCCTTCAGTACCTGCTTAGATAACCATGGACGCACTTCTGAAAAAACACCATGGAGAGATTCATCAGTCCAAGAAAATAACTTTGGGCTCAAGTAACTTCTCTCTCTCTCTCTTTTTTTTTAACTGGTGAATATCGTTAACTGCAAACTTTTGGTTTATTTCTTTACCAATCCGTATCTTCAAGAAGTCTGTAATCTTTGGTCTTGACAATCACTTAAAAACCCCTAAGTACTGGGATCATACAACCAATGTATTTTACATGCTGAGCTATGAACCTGGGTCTTCCAGTCTCTGAGGCCAAGTCTCTATCTACTCTGTGATGCTTTTAAGAGGTACAAAGTAAATACTAGCTGATTTCTTACACAGAAATGCTGCTCTATAATGTTTCAGCAGACAGAAACATAGAAAAAAGTTCTAAAGAATTCAAAATTCAAGTGACATAACCAAGAAATATTTAACAGCTGACTGTGGTAGTAAGACTTTGCTTTGAATAGATGGTTCAGCTTTTAGGAAATATTTTGCACCCAAATGGTATCACCTCCTTCCTTTATTACCTTGAATTTATTTTGTATATTCTTACCATAGGATTAAATATCAAGAGCTAGAAAAGATCTTAAAGCTCATCTAGTCTAACCATCTCATTTTTAAAATGGAGAACTTGAGACAAGTGTCTCACATAGTGCTGAAGGCAGAATTTGAATTCTAGTCTTCTCTGCCTCCATGTCCAACTGTATCCAATATGTACATGCTGCCTTTCATGTTCTATCTATGCTGCAATTATATGTGTACATATTATTTCCCACCTTAGGATAGAAGCTCTTTGAAAGGAAGAACCAACTTTTTTTGTGTGTCTCCACTGCCTAAAACTGGTCGATTGATCTTACAGAGAAACTAGGAAGATGTTTTTTTCAAAATAAAACCAAGACAAAAGCCTAGTAACAGAACAAATATCCAAGCATTTATTAAATGATTTTTTTACATTAAAATAGTCTATGGTCTAGCCAAAGAAATAATCATTTCATTTTCTGATCCCACGTTGCCTAATCATTCTCTTATTCTGATGTTACTTTAGGAACAATCTTTGTCTCCCAAAGCAAATTGTAAAAATAACTATACTTCAGTAATTTGTTTTTATTAAAACTAAAACAAACAGCCAAGAGAATAAGGAGAAGAAAACCAAGAGATAAAACTAGGTGTAAATGATTAAATTAGCCAGATGTATTGAAGTCTACAGGATGATTCGCATCCTTAGTTACTAAAAGAATTGGCCTAAATCGTTGCAAAGTTCTACTACCTGTCATTTGAGGGAAGAGGGAGGCAGAATTCAGCAAAGACCAGAGGAGTTCCTAAAGGCTAAAAAAAGGTACAAGGCAATGTTTCCAATTTTAGAAGGGGAAATATATTCGGACAATTATAGACTGACAAGCTTAACTTCTATGCATTATAGTATGTTACAAAGAAGAGCGGGTCTAGAGTCAGTAGCTGAAACTAATATGTAGCATTATAGGATTGAGACTTCAAAGAGATCTTAAATTCATTTCAATTCAATATTCATTTATTAAAAACCTACTGTGTCCCAAGTACTGTGTTAGGCACTGGAAATTCCAAGAAAAAAATGAAATGTACGCTCAAGAAGCATGTATGTTGCTGGGAAGATGTCATATGCACACAAATAACTGAGTAAAATGCTTCTTTTTGATCCACACTTGTAATTTCATTTGTATAGGGAACTCCTGGTGAGGACCCCTTCTTGTACCACGGCCAATCTGCAATAGTTCTATGGATTATAATTGAAAAGATTTACCTGAAGTAACAAGAAGTTTGAAAAAACAAAGTAGATAGAACACAAGGCTTGGAGTCAGGAAGACCAGAGTTCAAATCTAATCTCAGAAGTTTCTTAACTATGTGACCTTAGGCAAATCACTAAACCTCTGCTTGTTGCTGGGCAAGACAATGACAAACAAATCTAGTATCTTTGCCCCACAGACAGGTCTGTGGGGTCATGAAGAGTTGGATGGGACTGAAACAACTAAATAAAAATCATGTGAAACTTAGAGATGGTAAAAGTTACATGACTAAGACTCTTGGTCAAAGAGTGTTTAAAAGGCAGATTTAAGCTAAGATTTTTCTAGACTCCAAAGTCAGACCTCTGTCCACTATTCCACACTGCCTCTGAATTCAAATTGGATGCAAAGGGAAGACAAAGTTATTTTCAAGCTGAAGTGAGGGGTGAGAGAAACACTAACCACCAAGGGAAATGGAAGAGGCACTTGAAGAAAGCTAGGGGTTCTAAAAGATAGTCATGAAGCAGAGGAGCATTCTGGACAAGGGCACAAGGTGTGTAAAAACCCATAAGTGGAACGTATGTACAGAGAACATGAACAGAGAAACCTGGGTGGAATTCAGACTATATGAATGGGGAATACTATATAATTAACCAAGAAAGACAGGTTTGGATCAGGCTTTGAAAGAAAAATATTTCTAACACTGAAAGAGAGCTCAGATACCAGTCACCTGGTCCCATTGTTTTCCAGATGGGGAAACTAGGGCCAAGGGAAGCTATGATTTGGCAAAGGTCAATCAGGGAATAAATGACAGAGGCAGGATTTAAACCCAAGTCCTTTGACTACAGAGCTAGGACTCTTTCTACACTGTACCTAGGTTTAAGTGCTAAGCAAAATAATTTGGTTCAAACCCCTCATTTTACAGATGAGAAAACTGAGATCCAAAGAGGTCAAGGGATTTTACCAAGGTTACATTAATAATGGTGTCATAATAAGGATTCAAATCCAGATCCTCTGATTATGTTGTTTCCAGTTCAAGTCCCAACTCTAATATTTATCATTTATTTGACTATGGGATAGTTATTTAACCTCTCTGGGCCTCAGTAAAGATATCTATAAAAATGAATTGGGTGGGACTAGACAAGGAAGCTCTAAATCCAAATGTCTCCTATTGGAAATGTTCACTTAGCACTGGTTTTAATTCATTCATTTGACTTAAGCTGTACAATGATATAAGTTTATATCTATCTCTTAATTATACAATGACAACAACATTTCACATTTCCTTAGTATGTTAGCAGTGTCACCTTAATATCCCTGAGTCTCAGTTTCTCATCTATAAAATGAGGGATGTAGGACCAGATGACTTCTATGATCCGTTCTATCTCAAAATCCTATGAAACTAAGGTTTACAAAGCACTTTTCTCACAAGTATTGTTGGTATAGATAGGACAAATGTTTTTATCCCCATTTTTTAGATAAATAAACTGAGGTTCAGACAGGTGTAGAGCACAGCCCAGCATAGGGGACGAGCAGAGGACAGCCCAGCAGGTCCCTGCCATGGCAAGAACAGGATTGGAGTGGGCTTCAAGACTCCATGCCACCAGCAGCAGCTATGGGTCCCAGATTCCTCAATTCACAAATGTCAAAGGTCAGAGAGAAGGCTCTTTCACTTGGGTGAGAAGGGAACGCAGCAGTCTAGCCCTGGTCCCAGGCAGTGGGTTGGAGCCTTGCCTAAAGCCCCTGGGGGAATTGAGTAGCTGATCTGAATCTCAGTCCTGAGTGGGGGCCTTGGGGTGAGGAGGAGTGCTCACTGGTGTGGTGGAGCTGGTGGAGGCTCTGGAGAGAGAATCCTGCTCATAGACCAGAGCACAGGCCAGGAGAGGAATAAACACCTCTCCCTTGATTGTGCCACATTGGAGGAACCAAGAGATTAGAGGTCCCCAGAGTATACCCTCCCCTTCACAAAGAACTCAAAAGTCAAGAAACTGGCTGAGAAAATGTCCAAAAAAAGGAAAAAAAGAATAAGATAATACAAGGTTACTTTCCTGGTGAGCAGGTATTTTCTTCCAGTCTTTTGGGTGGGGAGGAACAATTTAGATCTTCAGAGGAAAACCTAAAAGTCAAGGCTTCTGCATGCAAAACTTCCAAAATAAACATGCCATGGTCACAGGCCATGGGAGAGCTCTAAAAGAATTTTGAAAAGTAAGAGAGGTGGAGGAAAAATTGGGAAGAGAAATACGAGCAATGCAAGAAAAGCAAGTCAACAGCCTGTTAAAGGAGACCCAAAAAAATGCTGAAGAAATTAACACCTTTAAAAATTGACTAACTCAAATGGCAAAAGAGGCCCAAAAAGTCAATGAGGAGAAAAATACTTTAAAGAGAAGAATTAGCCAAATGGAAAAGGAGGTTCAAAAGATCACTGAAGAAAATAGTCTTTTAAAAATTAGAATGGAGCAGATGGAAGCTAATGACTTTAATGAGAAACCAAGAAATTACAAAACAAAACCAAAAGGATGAAAAAATAGAAGACAATGTGAAATATCTCATTGGAAAAACAACAACTGACCTGGCAAATAGATCCAGGAGAGACAATTTAAAAATTTTGGGACTACCTGAAAGCCATGATCAGAAAAGAGGCTAGACATCATCTTTCATGAAATTATCAAGGAAAACTGCCATGATATTCTAGAACCAGAGGGTTCCAGAGAATTCACCAATTACTTCCTGAAAGAGATCTGACAACAAAAACTCTGAGGAATATTGCAGCCAAATTCCAGAGTTCACAGGTCAAGGAGAAAATATTGCAAATATTCAGAAAGAAATAATTCGAGTATTATGGAAATACAATAAGGATAACACAGGATCTGGCAGCTTCTACATTAAGGGATCAAAGGACTTAAAATAGATATTCTAGAAGTCAAAGGAACTAGGACTAAAACCAAGAATCACCTACCCAGCAAAATTAAGTATAATTCTTCAAGGGAAAAAATCGTCATTCAATGAAATAGAGGACTTTCAAGCATTCTTGATGAAAAGACCAGAGCTGAGTGGAATATTTGACTTTCAAACACAAGAACCAAGAGAAGCATGAAAAGGTAAACAGGAAAGAGATATCATAAGGGACTTACTATAAAGCTGAACTGTTAACATTTCTACGTGGAAAGATAATATTTGTAACTCTTGAAAATTTTCTCATTATTTGGGTAGTTGGAGGCATTAATGATACACACACACACACATATAGACAAAGGGTACAGGGTGAGTTGAATAGAAAGCAATGATATCTAAATAAATAAAATTAAGGGATGAGAGAGGAATATATTAAGGGGAGAAAGGGAGAAATGGAATGGGGCAAATTATCACTCATAAAAAAGACAAGAAAAAGCTTTCTCAGTGGAGAGGAAAAGGGAAGGTGAGAGGCGAAAAAGTGGAGCTTACTCTCATCACTTTTGGCTTAACGAGAGAATAATATGCACACTCAGTTTGATATGAAAATCTATCTTATACTATAGGAAAGTAGAGGAGAAAGGGATAAGTGGGGTGTGGGGGGATGATAGAAGGGAGGGCAAATGACAGGAGGGTGGTAATTAGAAATTAACACTTTTGGGCAGGGATAAGGTCAAAAGAAATGATAGAATAAGTGGGAGGGCAAGATAGGATGGAGGGAAATATAGTTAGTCTTACACAACATGACTATTATGGAAATCATTTGCAAAACTACACATAAATAGACTATATTGAATTGTTTGACTCCCCAGTGGAAATGGGTGGGGAGGGAGGAAGGGAGAGAAGTTGGAACTCAAAATTTTAGTAACAAATGTTGAGAATTGTTTTTGAATGTAACTGGGAAATAAGAAATACAGGTAATGAGGTATAAAAATCTATTTTGCTCTACAAGAAAAAAGAGAAGGTGAGGATAAGGGAAGGGAGGGGTATGATAGAAGGGAGAGTAGATTGCAGGAAGGGGTAATCAGAATGCACTGCATTTTGGGGTGGGGAGGGGAGAGATGGGGAGAAAATTTGGCGCTCAAAATTTTGTGGAAATGAATGTTCAAAACTAAAAATAAATAAATAAATTGGGGGGAAAAGAAACTGAGGCTCAGAAAAGTAAAACTACTTACCCATCATCATATAACTATTAAATGATAGAATTAGGATTCTAATCCATGTGTTTTGACCTGAACTCACCTTCTTTCCATTGTATTACATAGTTTATCCAGTATCCTGGGATAGAAAAAATTATGCTTGTCTTAGAGTCAGAAGACCTGATTTTATTACCTAGCCCCAACATCTAGGAGACTCTAAGAACATTTCCTAACCTTTTTAAGGCATGTATCTCTAGAATTCAGATTTGAGCATACTATTCCTCTGCTCACAAATGTCCAGTGGCTCACTATAATGTGCAAGATAGGATACAAACTTCACTGTTTGTTACTTAAAGCCCATTCTCAGTGAAGTCAAGGCTTCAGACTACTTTTCCAGACAATATATATTCCTTCTTGTTGTTCTTTGCATATGATAATCCATTACTTCTCTGTGAGCCTTTGAATGGGCTGTCTCTCCTACCTGTGATGCACTCTCATTTCTACCTCTTAGAAGCCCTAGTCCTTCAAATGCTTCCTCTTACAGCAGATTTTCCCTGATACGGCCAGCTACTAATACCTCACCCACAAATTACCTTGTTTTTATTCTGAATACATGTTGCACTTACCTGTATACATGTATCTTCCCTGACTGACTATACACTCATTAAAGGCAAAAATTGTTTCCTTAATTCTTTGTATATTCAGCACCCAGGACAGTGCCTAGTACATAATAGGCACTTAGTAAATGTGCACTGATTTCTGAAGGTCACTTTCTTCATCTTTCAATAGGCATAATAACATTTGTTTTATGTTTGCTGCCATGCTGTTGGGTTTCCCTTCGTAAACTTAAAGCATTTTCTTCAATAATAAATCCTATAGAATGCTTTAAGACTGAACTTTCCTTGAAGGAACATTAACAACTGACACACTGTAATTGCTTGGTCAATTTGAAAATTGTCTCTTTTCCAGTTACAAGATTCTTCAAAACACCTAGAATAAGACTCCATTTGGCACAGGAGGAGTTGATAAATACTTGTTGACTGAATGACTGAATAACTGGGTGTGAATGAGAACTACTGACAAATGGGAATTAGCCATGTGATAGAGTACTTGTCCATTTGTTTTAAACAATGAATGCAGACAGGTCGGTCACACAAGGAAAAAGTGAATGAATTTTTGAAAATAAGCTTTAGGATTAGAATTCCTAAGTGGAAGTTTTATCATTCAAGTCATGGTACTAAGACATTTTTTTGTCAGAATATATCTCTGATAGTTGATAGGAATGTATGTGTGAATGCGTATGTGTGTAAATATATATATATGTGTGTGTCTGTATGTGTATACAGACACGCATAGGGGCAGCTGGATTATGTGTGTCTGTATGTGTATACAGACACGCATAGGGGCAGCTGGATTATGTGTGTCTGTATGTGTATACAGACACGCATAGGTTCAGTGGATAGAGCACCAGTGCAGGAGTCAGGAGGATCTGAGTTCAAATCTCACCTCAGACGCTTGACACTCACTAGCTGTATTACCTTGGGCAAGTCACTTAACCCCAATTGCCTCATCCCGGGTCATCTCCAGTCATCCTGATGAATATCTGGTCACTAGATTCAGATGGCTCAGGAGTAGAAGTGAAGCTGATGACCTGCACAGCCCTCCCTCACTCAGAACAAAGTCAAGTTCAAGTCATGTCATTATTTCTCTGATGGCATGGTCTTCCTTGGCAATGAAAGATGAACACACACACACACACACATGCACACACATATATATGTACACAACATTGTCTTATGCTACACGTTCAGAAACAAAGTAAATTTAAGGAGAGGTCATCCAGTCATGGATTCAAATTGAATTTGTAAATAATTGGAAACATCCAGGACACAGGATACAACCTAGAAAACTTTTGTAACATTATGGCTGCCTAAGTAATTTCTTGTCATGTCAGAGTGACAGAGCTAATAAAATGATGAGAACAATAAATGTAATCTGGCCTGATTTTGGCTATTCTTTCAATTCTATGGACATGACATATCCATCAGTACCCTGGGGAAATATGGGAGGGACAAAAAACGACTATTAAGTGGTACATAACTGGCAATGTACAGGTGCCAATCTGCTTGGACCCAGAGATTCTTGTAGATAATAAGGTGACCATGATTATTCATTAATTCATTTACTCAGCAGTACTTTTACAGTAAAATGTGATATCCAGTGCTACAGGAGATACAAAGATCACACACTCACAGAATCCAAGAGCTGAGAAGGACCACATTTAGTGATCATATAGTCTAATGCATATCTAAAAAGAATCTTCTGTATTACATACTCTGATGTCTTAGCCTTTGCTTGAAGACCTCTAATGATGGAGAATCCACTAGCTCTTAAGGAAGCCCATTGCAATTTGGATAGCAATATCTAGAAAGTTGTTGGTTTCCCCCCTTACAGTACAACCTAAATTTGTTACTTTACAACCTAGTTTGTGAGAATATAGATCTAGAGGTGAACCAAAGGGCCATCAAATCTAACCCCTTTTCTCTTACAGCTGAGGCAACTAAAGCCAAGTTGATATGCCAAGTGTTATTAAGTTAGTCAACGTTTGAGGTGGGATTTAAAACCAGGTCCTCTAACAAGAGTCAGTCTTTGCATTGTGCCATTTTATAATGTTCCCAGTTCTACCTGTTCTGACCAAGTAATATGAATAGTCCCTGCTCTCAAGGAGCTTGGAATCATGATCAATCTTTTGAATGATGAGTCCTTCAGATCTGACCTCAGACATTGACTAGCTATATGAACCTGGACAGGTAACTCAGACTCTGCTTGCATCATTCTCTTCAGCTGCAAAATGGGAATCAAGTTAAGATAATATTTGTAAAGCATGTAGCACAATGCCTAACACATAGTAAGCACTTAACAAATGTTTGTCGTTTAATTATAATGCAAATTAGAATATTATAAATGTCTCCCAGAAAAACAAAGTGGCATGAAATCACATAACAAAGAAATAAATTTTGAGTTGGGAGTACTCAAAAGAAAAAATATATGTAAAGCACTTTGCAAACCTTAAAGCACTATATAAATGTTAGCTACTTTATTGCTAAATAAAGGTCCATGGAGAATATGCTAAGGTGTAATTGAAATGGAATATTATTACCACTAAAGCAGTTAGCCCCTGGGGCATCTGCTTGTTTTCTGGACCAGTTTAATCTAATGTTAACTCCCCAAAATAAAAGTCATCTGTCCTTGTACAATAAGGAGAGATTTGATCACCCTACAAGGGGGTAATCAACCTGGTGGCTCTGGTCTTCTAAACAAGAGTACAAGAAGCAATATGTGTGCCATAAAACAGTTAACATTCCTTAATTGTCAGAGAGGGGTATGACTGACCACTGAATACCAACACACTTTCCCCTGTGTAGCTAAATTTAATGTTCCCCACCTACTCAGACCCTCTTCTTTCCTGAATGTCAATGCCCCTTTCTCATTGGGGTTGCTGGTCTTACTGATGTGGCCAGTCTGACTACCCCCCCCCCACTTTTGTCAACAATTATACATATCGCTGTTAATAAACTGATTATGCTCAGAGTATGTACCTCACTTTACCTTTATTGTATTTGTCACACATGGCATAATAAATCCTTATTAAATGCTTACTAATGATGACCATGACCACAACCATGACCATGACTGATTTGTCTCCTAGTGGGGCATTGTCAGTTCTCCTCACTGAAGATCTTTAAGCAAAGGCTGGATGGCTACTTCTTTGGGATTGTGTAAAGCAGATCCTAATTTAGGTATGGGGCAAGTTAGATGGCAGCTGAGCTCGCCGACAACTCTGAAATTCTGTGATTCTTCGGAGTTTTTTTTTTTTCTTTTCAAGGGATAGGAAACCTGTGACCATATAAAGGCAAAGGGAATTGGAACTGGTGAAAGAGAGAATGTGGCCCCTATTGTGTCATTGTCTTATGGTAGTATTTAAAGGTTTTGATGGCAATCATTACAACTTAGGCATCTTGATATTCCCCAAAGTGGGTAACCTCCTTGCATATTGGAATTTCAATTAATATTTATTGATTGGGGGAAATCCTATATGTGATCTCATCTGGGACATCTCCTTCCCAACCTACAAATGGTATAAAAAATTCAGATTGGAGTTAGAGGGATGATCTGAAAAAACAAGATAAATGTGACAAGTCTAAGTGTCTCTCCCTGACATCTTTGACACTTGTGGTGCTGCCTCTGCCACAGATTTCCTGTAGTCTGTTATCTATGAGACATCTTCTGCCAGGAAAAACCACTAATAATTGCCTTCTCTAATTTAGTCAATTTGCTTTAGCTCAATCAATTCAAGGCCAACCTGATTGGTGTCTATAAAGAGTGGAGTTATTCTTCTAATTATAGGATTTTAGAGCTGGAAGAAACCTGAGGTCATCTAATAGACAAATCTTCATTTTGCAGATAGGAAACTGAAGCCCAGAGAAGTGATTTGCCTATAACCACACAAGTAGGTGTTTGCAGAGTTAGAATTAGAAAATTAGAAACAGTCTTCTGTCTCCTCCTGTCCTTTAACTCTGTCCCTATCTCTCTCTTCTTTGTTTCCCTTTTTCTCTGTTCCTGTCTCTGTATCTGGGCCTCTCTGTTTCTCTCTTTTCTCTGTCCTGATTTTTGTCTTTATCCATCTCTTTTTCTCTGTCTCTCCCTTTCTCTTTAGCGAAGTAATTCAGACAGAACATCTGCAGTTAGTAGTCATAGAATAGACTTCATGGATACTCATTGACAAAGAGAATATTGGCTCCACTTTTGCCTGTTTTAGACGCATTGATTAAAATACGTTGGCGTCTGGTTTTCATTTTAACGCTTTCTCCAAGCTTTATCTTCCCTGGGCGTCAGCTGCCTAATTAGTCATCTCCAAATGTTTTTAGAGTATACAAGGGAAATTAATCTACCCTGTAATCCTTTTCATTCTCATCACTGGCCTACACATTTCCAGACTGGCCACAAATCAATAATGTGGGGTAGGCTGATACTGATCAGCATTTCAAGGACTCTCTCAGGTTGATTAACTCTCTGATCAGCTGGTAAGTTCATCTGTTCAGCTATCTAAAGCTCAGCATGTTTTATCTCCTCTCTCTAGGGGCTCTTCATTGATTCAGTAACTTCAGTATTTTACAATTTCTATTTGATATATTCATTCTTGCCAGTGAAGAGAGGCTACGTCCTGTTAGCTTCAGAAGGTCCATTAGACACAATGGCTCATGTTGAAATGATTGAAACATGGGGGGACAGCACAGTTCAGGATTTAAACTCAAAAGGATATGAATGGAATGAAGTGACTCATCCACTTTGAATCATAAAGGCCCTCAGTCAATTGGTGATTGACTTAATCTCTGATACTTCTCAATTAGAGCAGTCCGTTCACCCAAGAGGAAGAGGGCTAAACTGAGGCAACCAGACCAACAGTGGAAATCCATGAGATCAGGACCAGACTACAAAAGAATTCACTCGACCACAGGTTTGGCATAAGTGAGACTTACCAAACTTTGTTTTTCTGTTAACCATGGAATAGTTTTATAGCCTGATTTTTAAAAAATATATATTATCTATAATGACAAGGCTATGCAAAAAAAAAATCACTGGATCAAGATGACTAAGTACTATCTGCTCAATTCATTGCAGTTCATTTTCATAGAGATGCTAGTTGGGCTACAGAAGAGATGGTCTTGTTTTATTCATTGCATCAACAACTCTTAGAGAACCATATTTTATAACAGTTTGTGGTCTTACATTCTCAAAGAAAAGATAGAGCTTCAGTCTAACTAAAAATATTGATTTACTCAGACTCTCATTTTACCTAAGGCAAAACAACAAACTCCTGCTTAAGGTGTATGTTTCATGCTTCCATTAAAACTACTTAGTGTCTATCTCAGGAATCAACTACTTCAGAATTCTTTCCTGTAGGAAACCAAGGAAAAAATGTAGATGTTAGCAATACTGATTTCCAGTTATACCATAGCAAGCATTAGAATCATAATTAGCACAAGATAAATGGAACTTTGTCCCAGAAAAACAATATCCAAGAGAAAAGGGGGAGTCTGTATACTCCCTTCCTATGCCAGTTCTCTATCTAAACCTTGCCTCATAGTTTTCCACTGGGCAAGGTTGGCACCTCTCTGGGCAACTATGCCCAAGGATTCTCAAAGGGACAGGATACTTATTTTTCAGGGGTAACTGTACCCCTACTTGAACTGCCCCTTGCACTATTGCTCCCACCCAATCCTCATCCCTCCTTTAAATTCTCTTGTCCCATGTGACAAATTTCTTGGTTGCTGTTATTGTAAGTGTAAAAATCACTTATGAATGTTTCCTAGAATTATTTTTTTAGGGAAATTTTTTTCTATAATTATTCCCTAAATTCCCTAGAATTAAATTTAATGAGGGTTAGATCTGCATATAAGAGATTCAAGCTAGAAATTCAGCTCCTTTTTTTGTTCCCAGCCACCCATAATGAATTTCAATGAACAACATAGTGGAAACCTGAATTTATATAATTTACATAAGTTGCTTTATTGGTCTATATAATTCCCGTTATCAGCCATGAAGAACAAGCATGAAGTTAAGTAGAATTATCCTTTCTCTTGCAAAATGCAGGCTTTTATATTCACTAAAACTCATCCTTCCTCCTATTCTCAGATACTCAAAGACATCATTCATGTCACCCCTCTGGAGATGTGACTCAAGCACTGGTCCAGGATGCCCTGTCTCTCTTGCTGCTTACTGTAACAATAATATCGTTGACATAGTCTTGTCCAAGTTTTGAAGACCAGCCTCATCTGTCATTCTGGTCTTACTGAATTTGCAATAGTCATTTGCTCTGTTATTGGCCTTCCTGTGACCTTCCAGGTGCCTCCTTTTGGGGATGACCTCTATCCTTTCTGCTCCTATATTTCCTATATATATAAAGATAAATGCTTGAGGAAAACAGTGAGCCTCTGTTTTCCTATACAATGTCACAAGAATTAGAGGACTTGTTTCTAGGGGCTTATATGCTAGAGCCATCTCAGATCAAGGGTTGCTGATTAAATTTCCAGTGTGAGCACTTACAGCTCAGAAATCAGCAAATAGTATAAATCAAGGCTTGATGTGTTTTTTGAAGTTTTACAGTTTATTTGTTGTTATTCTTTGATTTTTTTGTTGATTTCTTGATGTTTTATTAATGATCTAGACTTAAGAAAGTGATGGAGAAAATATTTATATTGCAGATTAAATTTAAAAGTGTGACAAATGAAATTTCTGAGAGACATACTTACTGGTAATTAATATTCATCTTATTATGACTAGCAAATAATTAATAAAATTAAGTCAGTGGCACTCTTGGAAACCAAAGACAAACTTCCGGGGCTGCTGAGAATTTAAAAACCCTTGGAAGAGTGGATGTTCCCAAAATGTAGAAATCTATTGGTTAACAACTAATGAAAAAATGAATATGATAATGAGAGGTGAGCTGGTGAGCTGATTTTAATGAGGGGCTTTGGAACGTGATTTTGATTATGTCACTCATTCATCTGTAGCCAGATTACTCTCTCCTAGGACAATCTAGACAAAAAGATTTACCTCTATCCAAGCCACTTATCTCCCAACTGAGTGGGGTCACCCCCAGGATTGAAGAGAATGTTAACCCAATCTCATTATCAGCCCTGTCCTTTAGTGGCTTCTTTGACCTAGTAGAGAATGAGGAAATAGAAAGGGAACAAAAACCTGGATTCCCTGGTATTAATTGTTTATTAATAGAAGAGGAAAATAATAATTTCTCTCAAAAGTGTGACCTGGTGTTTGAAGGAGCCAGTTACACATTTACAAATACATGCCTGGTTATTTCTAAAACTACAGAGACCTATACTAGGAATAGGTCAGCCGCTCCTGTCTCTATGCTCGTCATTTTCAACCCTTTAACAACCACAACACCATTCATTTTATAGATGAGGGGGGAAAATGACATTGGGGAAGAGACTTTACCAAGCTTATAAATTCATTACTGGTAGAGTCAGAAATGAATCCAAGCAGTCTGTTTTTCCTGTTTTTTGTTTTTTTTTTTACCCATCCACATAGCAATCTGGTGTCTCTTTGCTTCCACAATTCATTAATCCTATCTTAATCTTGACATTATTGTCCCTATTGTAGCTTAAATATGTTAACCCAAAAGCTATATCCTTGAAACTTCTCTTTTTTTACTATAACTCTTATCTATTTGGTCAACTGATAACATTATTATTAACAATAACTAGACTTTATAATGTGTTAATAATATTTCCCAATTACATATAAAATAATTTTTGACATTTGTTTTTTTTAATTTTGAGTTCCAGATTATCTCCATCCATCTCTTCCTTCTTCTCTGGTATGGCAAGCAATTATACATATACAGTCATGCAAAGCATATTTCCATTATGTAATCCCTTAAGGTTTACAAAACACTTTACAAATTAGCACAAATTATCCCCAATTTACAGTTGAGGAAACCAAGGCAGACAGAGGTTAAGTTACTTACCCAAGGTCACACAGATAGTGAATGTCTGAGGTAATATTTAAACTCAGGTCTACTGTAACTCCAAACTCAGTCCTCTAGCCATTAAACCCTCTCTCTCACTGTCCCTACTTCAGTTCTTGTTTATAGTTCTTTTGAAGGAAACTAGCAGCTTCTAAGACTAAGAAGTGAAGACGATGTACATTTCAAGCCATTTACAAGTCCATTTCAAACATTTACAAGTCTGTAAAAAGCTCAGTTGAAGGTGGAGTATAATGTATGGGGAACCACATAAAGACCAGTTTGGCTGGATTGTCGACTGTGTGAATGGGGATTGTAATGGGTTTGAAAGGGAGGATTATCACTATTACATACAATGGATTGAATAATAAAATCATTGATTTAGAATCAGAGTGAAACTTAGCGGTCTTCTAGTCCAACTCCTTTAGTTTATAAATGGGGAAACTGAGGCCCCAAAGAGGTTAAATGATTTTTCCAAGATCACAGAGGTGACAAATGGCAGAGCCAGGATGTGAACTCAGGCTCTTTGACTCCAAATTCAACATTCTTTTTCGCCATATCATACTGAGCCAAACTATGAGGGACTTTGAATGCTACACAGAAGAGATGGTGTTTGATTCTAGTGGAAATAAAGAGTAACAGGGATTTACTGAGCAGGGGAGTAGCATAGTTATATCCATGCTTTAGGAATATCACTTTGGTAGCTGTGTCAAGGGTGGATTGGAAACTTGAAGCAAGGAGGATGGCTGGTGCATCAATTAGCATCTGGTTCACAAGGTGCTAAAAAAAGAAAAGATACACAAAAATCTTCACCTAGAGAGAAGATGCCAGCACATTGTTAGATACCCACCCCCACCCCCTTCAGGATTTGTGGGAAAACTTGGACAAGAATCACATCCAATGATAAGATGGCAATGGGAGGGTTCTAGTCTACCCTACTGGCAGTGAGCTAATGAAATTATGTATCTACTAAACCAATTAGGTACTGCATTACCCAGAGACCAATGGTTGTTTGCACTGATTTCTCAGGTAAGCATTACAAATGAAATGTGTATGACATATCAGGGTGCTGCTATGTATTTGACCTAGAATAGATAATACTATATCCTTACTTTTTATAGCGTAGTAGCTGAACTTTCAGTGGTGTCTGAAAACATACTTGCCATGTAAAACTAGGTCAGGATAAACAACTAAGCCGCATAGCACTGATTGAAGAGAAGGATTTGGCCTTTAGCAGCCCAGGATGACTTAGTCCTCATACCAGCTGTACAGTATTAATGACGTTAAGGGTTCTCTGGGACATACACAAATATCCTACAATTAATATTAAGACAGTCTTGTTTGTTTGTCTGTTTTGCAAAGATATGTAGAATAATTCAGACAATAATTCAGTAGCTCCCTCATAGGCGGTGGAAGAAGACTGGGTCAGCATTTTCAGTCAGCATCCCACATACGTATCACCCTATGTACCTGATGCCTCCAAAAAGTACACTGTGTCATATATGATTATTATCAGTGGACATAACTAGCAAGACATAGGTTGTTTACACTGAGTGACCCGGGTTCTTTGGTGCTGAGGTATATTATGTCCTTCAGTTGGAGGTTCAGAAAGTCTCAGAAAGTGCCATAGATTCAGGATGCTCCCAACAGTAAAGGTGAAAAGGATATTTAGATAAGGAGCAATGGGACAGCTATACTTTCTTAACCAAATATGGGATAGGAGGTCACAAAAGATAAAAACAGATTATTTTAATTAAATGAAATTAATTTTTTTTAACTTTAATCAATATAGCTAAAGGAAATTGTCAATTGGGGAAAATATTCACATCACATATCTCTGATAAAGGGTCAATAAATAAGAAATATAGGGAACTGACAAAATAAATATTAGCCCAGAAATCATTCCACAAAAGATGAGTGGTCAAAATATATAGACAAACAATTCTAAAAGAAAATTGCAAACTCTAACAGCTATATGAAAAACTGATACAAACCAAACATAAGATTATTAAATGATTAATAATAAACATAAGTTACAAGAATTTATTTTACCAGCAAGTCAACAAAGATGACAAATTTGGAAATAGTTGATACAACATACAGCAATATACGAACACTTGATACAAACACTAATATACTGTTCATTTAAAAGAAACTATTGTTTATTTTTAAAATTCTTTTTTAATTGATTCTCAATTAATTAATTAATTAAAAATTAATTAATTTTTAAATTTATATATAGTGTGTGTATACATATATGTGTATGTGTGCATGTGTGTACATATATATATATATATATTCATTCTTCTTTGAACCAATTCCAATGAGAGTGATGTTTAAATGTTGCCCTATTTTCCCCTCCATTGTAAAAGTTCTTCCTTGTATTCCTGCTTTGTATGAGATAAGTTTACCTATTGTTCCTCTCCCTTTTCTCCTTCTCCCAGTGCATTCCTTTTTCTCACCTCTTCATTTTTTTTAGATGATCCCAATATAATCAACTCATACTCATGCCTTCTGTTTATGCAGAATTTCTCTAACTGCCCTAATAATGATAAAGTTCTTAGAAGTTACATGTATCATCTTCTCATACAGGCCTATGCTCTGGTCTTTACTAAGGAAGGCCACTGCTCCTCAGCATCCACAACTGCTAGCATCACTCTTGGCCCCAGAACAATGACCAGGTACCCTGTTCTCTTTTAGCCAGAAATGCAAGTGCTCCTCTGTGCCTTAGAACTATACTAGAGCCCCTGTAACCTTGCGCCTGTAAATGGTCCCCTATAATGTATTTCTAACCAGTTGTCAGAACTTGCCATCTTTGTCCTGAGAGCTCCTGAAGCTGCTGCTACAAATATTACAACCATCTCTAAGGCTTGCACCTAGTGTTTCTGCTTTATGTACTCTAGACCAACACTCACTTTAGTGTCAGAAATCTCTCCAAGCCAACCTCCAAAGTTGTCTTAGGTTGGAAAAATGTCTCACTCTGACCTTTTGCTGGCTCTGCCAGAATTTTATTTGAGGCATAGTTTTGAAGTTTTTTTTTTCCTAGGGGAATGGTGGGAGAGTTTGGTTGGGCTGTACCTCTGCCATCTGGACTCTGCCCTACACTAATACCCTGTTGATGGAGCCATGAATTGTTCTTGCCATTCTGTAAAGCAATTTGGAATTATGCTCAGAAAGGGAGAGGAGAGACTAAAATATTGTTTCTCTTTGACCTAAAGATTCCCCTTCTAGGTTTGTACTCCAAGAAAGTCAAGGTTGAAGGAAAAAATTCTATATGAACCAAAATATCCTTAAAAGTATTTTTCATGGTCATAAAATGCTAGAATTAAAATAGGTACTCATTATTTGGGGAATAGCTAAACAAATTAATGTAATATTACTGTGACATAAGAAATAATGAAAATGAAAATATGTTTAAGATGGGAAGATATATGTGAACTGATACAGACAGAAGTAAGCAGGACTAGGAAAACAATATTTTCAGTAACTACAAAGATATAAATGAAAAGAACAGTAAAATGAAGCTAATCTAAGAATTAATAAAATGAAGGTATATCCTGCGTCGTTATGCCAATTAATACTGGCCCCAGAGAAGAGATGAGGAAATGTATCCCTTTACTTTCATTGGAAAGGTTGGGGCATTATGGGTGTAGAATATTGCATATACTTTCAGATATGATCTTTGTGTGGTTAGTTTTCTTTATTTTTATTCTGTTACAAGGGATAGCACTCTGGAAATGTATTTGAAAAAAATGTGATGTCAAAAGGCATCAATAAAAAAATTGTTTGAAAGAAAAAATGAGAAATTATGAAACTTTATGAGTAAGAGCACTGGACTGATTCCAAAGGAAATGAAACCTATCAGGGCGAAAAACATCCTAAGGCAATCAGGTGACAAAATATAACAAATTATGAGTTCATCAGGAATCATTTTAACCAAATCCTGGTCGCAGCGTCATGCAAAAGCAAAAGATTTCTAAAAATTAATTTGTATAATGTGAAATGAACTAAATCTATTGTATCATATTTAGATTGAGAAGTCTGGCAGAGTATAATCATATTTTTTGAATGAGGCGCCATGTTGTCTCAGGTAGTTTCACTATTGGATCAAAATATGTCCATAATTTTAAACAAAAGAATTTGGGTCCTTATTTGTGCCATCTTACTTATTCTCCCTACTTCTAGATTTTCCTCTTTCCAATCCATCCTCCACAAACCTGCCAAATTCCTAAAATCCAGGTCTGGCCATAACAGTCTTCTGCTCAAAAATCAGTGGCTCCTTATTATATTGAACATAAAATGCAAATACCTTTATTTGCCATTTAAATTCGTTGACAATTTGGCTCAAAATTGATTTTGCAGAACCGTCCCTCACGAATTCAGCTGAAGTGGCCATTTACTATTTGTTATGTTTGTCCTTGTTCAGTAGTTTCAGTCATGTCTGACTCTTCATGACCCCATTTGGAGTTTTCTTGACAAAGATACCGGAGTGATTTGCCATATCTTTCTTTCATTCTTTATGTACAGTATCCATTTCTCAGACTCCATGTCTTTGCATATGCAATCTCCCATGACTAGAATGCTGTCCCTCCTCATTTCTGATTCTTGAATTCTGTAGGTACCTTCAAAACTTAGCTCAAGTGCCATCTCAAACATGCCTTTCCTTATTTCATTCATACATGTTGTTAGATAGAATTACTTACCATCAATTCTGTATGTACAGAGTATTTTATATTGGGAGGGGGGAGATAAGCATTTATATCATACCTACTATGTGCCAGGCACTGTAAATCTAAAATTCAATATGCTTACTCTGATTGATTTGAATTACAAATTGAATTGGATATCTAAATAACCCAAGAAAGGTTTACCATATCCCTTTCCAGTGGGATTTTTCCATTTCACTAGACTCTATCATTAAGATGAGGTCTGCCTACCTTAAATGATATATAATTCAGTTTTCAGGTATTCTATAACACAGTTATCAGTATTAAATTGAATCCACAGTTTCTATTCTCATTTCAAACTATATATTCTTTCCCATTATTCTAATAACTGAATTCTTTCTAGGGCATATCAATTTTTCCCCTGGGCAGTCATTATCTCATTTGTCAAAAACTCATAATGCTGAATGGAATAAATTCAATAGAGGAAAACCACATGCCAACAACACTGAAGTCACTCTATTGTGTATATAGCCAAAGTACAATCACTCCTTATTTTAGACCTCACAGAATGTGCTATGTTGGGGTATCATTAGTTATTTAGACATTTGATCAGAGAAACATCAACCACTAATTTCTATGACTTCATAATGAATGTGTGATTAGCTCTAACCAAAGCTTTAGGGAAAATGAAACTATTTTGCCTGTTGACAGGAATGTTTCCATTGACAGGAATATTTCCACTATTTTTCTAGACAATTTTTCCCCTTTTGAGGGGTATATCACTTCTCACTTTGAGTCATGAAAAATTAGGTGAGAAAATGCTGGGAGTCTGAGAATATGAGTTTGTCAAATAATGTTCTGCAGTCATGATTTTCATCTCTTTCTACTTCTGAGGAACATCTCAGACCCTTAAAGTGGTTCATTTTTTGTTTATTTAAAACTGACGCCAAGGCTCAGGAAGACAGATTCTTCAGGTTTGAAATCAGCTCATACATTCCTGATGTGCATGAAAAATATTTGAATTAATGGTATTCATTGGTTCATTCCTGGTATTATAAAAAACTACTCACATCTCTTCCTTCAGGGTGAAATGATATTGTGTGAAGTTACTGCTCTTTCACAACAGTCTGGAGTGCTATTTGTTCGCTCCTTGATTCCATGTTCTACTCTCAAAAATCCAGGCTTTTATTCAGACCTTTGAACAGACCCAGAATGCACTCAGTTATATTCATCTATTTCAATCTTTCTCTCCCTTCATCCTACCGATGAAAGGCAATGACCAATGTGAATTTCCTTGTTATCATGCTATAAAATATGCAGAATATTAAGAATTTGTGTAATTATATAAAATATTATGTAGAAGGCTTTTAACACTGAAAATTGATTCCATGTCATTCTACTCGACCCCTATTTTTAGGCTTTCTGAAAGTTATACTATTGATTTATTAATATAAAAAGACAGTGGAGAAAATGTTAAGTTCTAATGGCTATTAGAAAGTTGTGAATGTTTTCTAATTAGAAATTTGTGCCTTAATGGCACTCCTGGCTCATAAAACAAAAACTTATGATGATTTTCAGAAAATGTGCCCTGATTCCTAATCCAGAGTCAGATTACATTTTTAGCCTGAAAGCTTATACAGACAGACTACCCTCCATGAAAAAGATTTATAAGTGTACCAACCTCTTTGGGAACAACATGTCTTCCGAGTCTTATTTTCTGCAGAAATATTTAGTTAAGTTGGGATTGTAGGATGGCAGGTATATAATTTAAAAATTAAAAGTAACAAAAATGTTTATAGAAATGCGAAAGTAAGGCCTCTTTGGTTAGTGATATCTGCCAAGCAATAGTAGAGTGCCACAAGCGAATTGCTTCCTTCCTTGAAAATGAAAAAGAACAGATATTGTAGTAGATTAAATAGCATAAAAAGTCTACATAAACACAGGCGATTCCTCAATATTTTGCATTTACAGCAGAATTATCCATTGTACCCAAGAGACATAAGTAGGTCTACACTGAACTCTGAAGAATGAAAAAATTAGAGATAAAGAGGCTCATTTTAAGGGAAATGCTGATAGCCCAGACAGTTGGGTCAATTTTAGGTGCTTAGTGAGAATTGGACCAGAGATGAGAGGCATCATGGTGTAAATGTAACACCACTAGTTATGGGGTGAGAGTTCCTCAGTTTGTGTGACTTTCAGAAAAGTACAATTCTCTGGACTTCAATTTTCTAATTTATAAATTGAAGTTTGGACAAAGAGTTCTCCAGAGTCAATTCCAGCTCTATATCTTAAGATTCTGCAACTGTGAGGCCTTAGTACATTAACAATATATGAAACAAGAATTCCCAATATTTGCACAATCTACAAGCTAGATTGTTTCAAGTGATGAAATGTCTGTAAATCAAATAGTAAAATATTGTTATTATGTGGTCATCTTTAAATGGTTCACTAACCCAAAGAACAGATCTAGAAGGAGATTTAATATGTATATGAAGTAGTTGAGTACATTAATGACATGTAGACTAAATGTCCAAAACGAAGTTACATGTGCATATATGAGGTTTTCTAACCTGGGAGTTGAAATAGAACTAGAAATTTTTTCAGTAAAACCAAGAAAACAGATATTGATTTTTCATGTCCCCAAAGTGATAATATATAATTTGTTGTTGTGTGCATTTGTTTCAGTCTCATCTGACTCTTTCTGAAGCCATTTGGGCTTTTCTTAGCACTCCATTCACTGTGCCACCTGGCTGACCATTCTGATGACATATGATAGCTTGAGTTAAATAGTCAAATTTAAATTAGTTATTTACATTAAACAATTTAAAGTAAAAGGACAGAAAGAACTATCCATATTATTTAATCTGACTTCCTCATTTTATCATTGATGAAACTGAAATCTTAAGAGAATAAGACTTACCCAAAGTCACATACGGCCAGGCTTTTAATTCAGATCTTCTGATTCTAGATGCATTGCCCTTTACAGTACATTATACTTCCTCTATAATTAGAAAATTTATAGGCAAGGATCAGCTCCATGACCTTAAGAGAGGTTCACAGAAATTGGACTATTATTTATTTCATAATTTTAGATACAGTCATCCAGATTTCTTGTATCAATCAATCAGCAAAGCAATTTTTAAGCTCCTGCTATGTGGCATCACTGTTCTAGGCAATGGAGACAGAAAGACAAAAATGAATGTAAACATTCTCTTCCTTTGAGAAGCTTACATTCTATCAGAAATGAAAAAAATGTTTATCAACAAGTATATGTAAAATATGAACTAAACAGTAAGTAAACATATGAGGGAAGGCATTAGCAGCTAGGAGTGTCAGGAAAGCCAGAATATCTGGAAGGTAGCACTTCAGCAGGGTTTCAAAGGAAATCAATATTTTACATTATAAATATATTACATTATGTTGTTATATTATATCACATTGTATCATATCATATTATATATAATTAATGTAGCCTAAAATTACATTAGTTTTATTATTATTTAAGCAGACCCTTAACACCCCTTGTTAACTTGTATTAAATGTATTGCCCATTGAAACTTTCAGATCACTTTCCTACAAATTGCTAACAAAAAAAAATCCAGTCATGGTTTTTCATCATCAGTTTCCATCCTAATCATCAGTACTATTAAAAAACACTTATTAATCACTCACTTTTTCTCAGGAAAGCACCAGAGAAGGTAAGACAGTCCCTGATCTGAAGGAGATCACAGTCGATTCAAGGAGATAATAGCAAACAGCTATGTAGAAATGTTAAATATGCAAGATAAATTAAAGAGTTAACCAACAGAAGGAAGCCATTAAGACGAAGCAGACTGAGAAAAGCTCCCTGAAGAAGGTAGAATGTTAACTGGGACTTGGAGGAAGTCAGAGAAGCCAGGAGGCAGAGATGAGGAAGGACACTAGGCGTGGAGCACATAGTAAAAATGCTCAGTCTCTTCTGAAAGAGACAGAAAGTAGACCAGATTCATTAGAGGACAGACAATATGTATAAGGAAGATGTAAGAAAACTGGAAATAGGAGGTTTGACCAAGATAAAGGAGAAGCAAGGAAAAAAAGGCAAGTTCTCCCTCATAGCTCTTCTACAAAGATCTAGGAAATATACCAGAATGATTCCTAATTGGAAAATCCAAGGGAAAAAGCTTTCTAGGCCAAATGAGCATAGAGACACAGTTTAAAGGGTCTGTGGACATAGGGTCTGGTCAGGAATGCACCTGACAAAGAATTTCAGTGACTGAAAAAAATAAAGTTGTTCCCAAGAGTAAGAAAAGGTCCTTGATCCATAAGGGGCACTGTTTCTTTGTTCAGAGTGTGGGAACAGGTGCCACCTGGCAGCTCTGTCACTCCCTACTTTATTTCAGGTCACAGATCTAGGGCAGATGGAGGAGAAAACCCATATCTAGGAGTGGTGTTGGAGTGTGAGATGTCTCCTGCCGTAGGCTGAGTATTGAGCTAGAAACAAATTCACAAGCAAACAGTAGCTATGTAGCTCTGATCTCAGGAGCATCCAGCCCAAGTTGAAGCGTGCAACGGAATAAATAGGGCAGGATTACAAGGCCAAATAGGAGCCTGCAATTCTGTCATCTGAATTTGCAGAACTTTCCAGCTAGCTGATCATGGCTGAGTCCAGCAAAGGTCTACTGGAAAATTCCAACTAGGAGCAAGACAACCAGAGTGTTACACAGTCTCAAACACAGGTCAAAAATTTGCAGAACTCATACCCTGGAAAGTAGTGACCAGATACTGCCCTGGATCAGATCACTTTAGGAGCACAAAAAGCATGCAGTTTCCCAGCCTGAGGTATCCATGAGGTCCTGGGATAACACAACATTCAGTAGCCACCCAAAGCAGCAGTAAGACATAAGAGGATACAGCTCAGTTTAGACATTCCTTCCAGAAGTGCACAGAGACCAGCCTTAATATAAAGTCCAAAAATAATCTGGAAAAAGGAGCAAGCAAAAAAAGAATTATATCATAAAGAGCTATTATGGGAACAGTTATTCTGCAGGCATAAACCCAGGAAAAGAGAATGACTCTGAAACATCTACAAACTAAACTTCAAAGAAAAACAGAGCTTGTACATAAATACAACCAGAATTCCTGAAGAGATGAAGCAGGAGTTTTGTTTTTATTTTTTAAGAGCTAAAATATTTTTTAAAATTTTAATGTTCTCATTGATGTCTTATTTTATACATCATCATGTTTTGTATTACCTCCTCCTCCCTGTCTCAAAGAGCTATCTGATGTACTGTAACAAATAAAATCTTTAAGAACCAAAGAGGAAAAAGCATACACAATTAATAAAATTGATGAACAACTCTGAAAACGTGGACAGTGTACAACATTTACGGGCCTCCCACCTCCACAAAGGGGTGAGATGAGTACGTCCTATCATATCTCTTATTTTAAGTCAGGCTTAATCTCTATAACTTTGTACATTCATTTCTCTTTTTCATATGTGTGGATTTCTTTTTGTGTGCATTTTTGTAGTTATTGTGCATAATGTTTTCTTGGCTCGGATCATTTCATTCTGCGTTATTTCATATAGATTTCTTTGCATCTCTCTATTCCCCCATTGTTGTACATCAATTTTATTTCAAATTATTTTCTAACACAAAAAGTACTACTATAAACATTTTTTGCTGCATGTAGGGACTGTCTTCCTATCGATGGCCTCTTTGAGGCTTAAGGTCGCCCTTGCTATATAGACTATTTCCTGTTGATTGCCTTTTTCTACAATGTTTTACTGTTTCACAGCTCCATCAGCAATTTTCTAATGATGATAGTGTGCTTATCATCCCATAATTCTTGATATTTTTATCATGTTTACCAATGTTCAAGATGTAAAGATGATTTGAATGTCTTTTATTATTAATGATTCAGAACATTCCTTCATTTAGTTGTTAATAGTTTGTAATTCTTTTGAGAGCTGTTTGTTCATGTCCTTTGACCACTTATCTATTAGAGAACACATATTTACACATTGTGTGTGTGTATTGCTTATATATCTTAGATAACAAACCTTTATCAGAGAAATTTGATGCATATTTTTTTCCCATTTGATTTCTTCCCTTCTTATCCTAGATGCATCAAGTTTGATTGTACAGAAGCTTTTCAGTTTCATGTAATCAACATATATTTTTGTTTTTTATAATCTTTATTTCTTGCTTGGTTAAGGACATATTTCCAACTTGTAGATATGAGAGATACATGATCAGCTTCTCTTCTGGTATTTTAATAGTATGATCTTTAATTGCAAGGTCATATAGAATATATTGTAGAATATGGTGTAAGTGGTGTCAAACTCAAATAGAAACAGATCCCTGTGGGATATATATTAATGTAGAAAAACACAAAAGAACATTATTTATGTTGTATTTTATTTTTATTACTTTGGTCAGCATTTTCTAATACATTTTAACGTGGTTCTGACAGGCACTCGGAAGTTTTGCAGTAAGCAAATTTGACTTCTCATATAAATTATTAATCAATACCGAATTTTTCCAGTTTTCGTCTACCAAATAAGGAGATTTTTCCTCAATAATTTGTTTTCTACTTTGTCAAACTCTGAAGTTCTGATTCATGTTTGCCTAATCTATTCCATTGCTTATTCTATTTTTTAAAATAATACCAATTGGCTTTGATGACCACTGCATTACAGTCTAGTTTGCAGCCTGGAAATACTTTCCACCCTTTGTCACTACTTATTTTCATAATTTCACGTGATATTCTAGATTGTTTGTTTTTTCCAAATGAGCTTTGTTATTATTTTATCAAGCTCTGTAAAATATCCTCTTGGTAATTTGATTGGTATAGCATTAAAAGCGTAAATTGATTTTAGGAGTATTGTCATTTTTATTATATTGGCATATCCTATCCATGAGCACTGAATATTCCCCAGTTATTTAACCTATTATTATATTCTTAGGGAGTGTTTTGCAATATAAACCTTTTGCATTTCTTTCTTTCCCTCGTAGGCAGCGTCAGGCCAAGAGACCTCTGAAGAGAACATGATAGAATGATATCCCTCTCCAATATTTCCTAGGAGGAGCAGGGCAGGCTAAGAGATATATAGAGAGAGCACAACGGAAGGGCATCTCTCTCCATTCCCTGCAGGCTTACCCATTCCCTATTTTGTACTCATTTTGGATGCTTGTTCTAACATAAGTGGTAGGACTACAGAAGTAATAATGGTACATTATTGCTGTACATTATTACCCGTACATTACACATTACTAATAAGAAATAACATGTGTGTGTGTATATATATGTGCATATATATAAATGAAGTAATAAAATTTGTCATCTGATCTGATTTACTAACCAATCATTATGATAAAATGCCCTAAAGAAAATATCCCATAAACTTTGAATGCAGGAGTTCTAGAGAAAGATCTTCTCATTAACCCATAGCTTATAAGCCATCTGAATAGTGAAAGCAGCCCTCTCCAGAGAGCCCTGTAGAGAAAGTCAATCAACAGAGGAATAACCCACACAGAAATGCTCCCTGAATAGTTATCCCACTGGGGAATTTGGGGTTAATATAAAATTTCACACTTGGTTTAAAATAAATGAGCATAGATTAATGGATCTAAAGTTGGAAGAGAACTTTTATTGAAGTCATTTTACATGTGAGGAAACTGAGATCCAGGGAGATTAAGTGATTTGTTCCAGGTGACACAAGTAGGAAGTAGCAGAGCCAAGATTCTAATTTGAGTCCTTATGTGTATATAAAATAAAAGTGTGTATAAAATAAGCACTTAAGTGTATAAAATAAGACACAATTCTCACCATCCTTCCTAGCCCTTATTTCATGCCATTCCTTTGTCCTGCCCTAAAATCCTATTCTTGTTTCTTTTGTGTTATTACAATTACAATTTAAATTTTTAATTTAAATTTAAAAAAATAAAAGTAACAAACCCACATTTCATAGATAGGATATTAAATTTATCCAAGCCCTTCACTTTAGAAATGAGTCAATTTAGGCCCAGAAAGATTGTAAGTGACTTGCACAGGGCCACACAAGTAAGACATACAGGAGCCAGGATTTATTCAGTTCCTGTGAGTTTAAATTCGATAGTTTTTTTTTACCTGTCCTACTATGCTTTCCAAGACATGCATTTTTAGGATGGGGAGATGACACGCTGAAAAGGCAATGTGATACAGTGGATAGAATGCTAGACAGATTGGGGGAGAAGACCTGGGTTTAAATGTGCCACAGATATGTCCTAGTTGTGTGACTCTGGGTAAGATATTTACTCAGTTTCCTAATCTTTAAAATTGGATTGGTTATAACATTTAATAGCCCCAACTTCACTTCCAGCCTAAAACTATGATTCTGTCTTCTTAGGAAGCACAACTATGAGGCAATGGATAGAGTGCCAGGCCTGGGAAGCCCTGAGTTCAAATTCAGTTTCATCCTTTTTGCATTTTTACCTGCATTGTTATTTCCTGTGGATCTCAAGTAAATACCTGAAAGCATCTAAGTATCTTTTACACTTCTGAAACATTGTAAATCAGTCAGAACCTTCTTTTAAATAGAAATTTTACCCACTATAGGTAACTAGATTTTGGAGATGCAATTAACTGTCATTTCTTTACATTTATTAGAAAAACACAGTATGAATTATGTTACTGAATTTATGATATCACTCCCCAAAGCCCTACCCTTATGCTTCATTGAGGCATAGAAATGACTCTCTGCTCTTAAAGGTTATACCAGCTGTTGTGGTCTCAGTTGTGGCCGATTCTAATAGGCTATAAGATTTTTGAAATGAGTCTGATGACACATTGTCTTCAAGGTGTAGCTGAGAGAGTATTAGATCCAAATTCAAAGAATGGTGGTTTAAATCTGTACTTACTACTACCTGTATGACCTTAGGCTAGTAGTGGTAATTTCAGTTTTTTAAATGAAAAAGGTTAATTAATTTCTCTTATTCATTTTTAATACCTGGATTTAGTGGGAAATGTCTTTCTAAATAAGTGCTTCTGTGAGAAACCAACATTCAACTAGTAAGGGAAAGGGAGAAAAACACTAGGTATGAAACTTATATATCCAAATGTGATTTATTGAAAGCTGTCCGGAAATTCATGACTAGAGGCCATTACGATAGAGGAGACTTTGTCAGTCACGTTCATCTCTTCATGTCCCATTTGGGTTTTCTTGGCAAAGATATTGTAGTGCTTTGTCATTTCCTTCTCCAGCTCATTTTACAGGTTGAGGAATTGATGAAGAGTTAAATGCCTTGCCCAGTGTCACAAGCTAGTAAGTGAAGTTAGACTTGAACTCAGAGTTTCCGAACTCTAGGCTCATCATTGTATCCATTGAGCCACCTAGCTGCTCCTATATAAAAGAAAAGCAGTTCACCAAACATGACAGGCTTCTCAACTTTCCTCTTTCGTACAAAAAGGTCTCATTAATGCCATGCCAATTTCCCTCATTCTCCAAAGTTCTTGGGAAGTCATTTGTGAGGAACCAAGGTAGTTCATATCCAGAACTCTAAGGTGACTGGGGCTGTCCTAGAACCTTTGAAATCATATGACACCTATTCATAAACCCAGTTCCAAAGGGGCTGATTCATTTGCAGATGAAAGAAGAGTCACCAGGAACTAAGGATCTTAGGATATGTAGCCCAGTGTATTAAAAAAAAAAAAAAGGCTCCCTACCCTGGGCAGTGTACAGCTTTGACAGACTGGGCAGAATCATACAAGCCATAGGAAGCTTTTGAACTGGATTGGGTGAGAGGAGGAGAGACAAAGATAGGGCAAATGATCTATGATCAAGGGAAAAGCCATGACATTGCTATGGTGATCAGGACTGCGGGTTTAGCATAGAAGACTAGATTTATTCTCCCCTTTGTAGGACATAGATTGCTGAGACGTCTTGAAGAAGCTCCAGAAAGATTTTCTCTCTTCAAGCATCCACCGTCATTCCACTTCCTTATCAGGTGTTCCTATAGGATTCATTTCCTCACATTTCCGTAAGTTGTATTTTATCCTGTTTTTGGCTTTCTCTTTACTAAGTGTTGGCAGGTGAGCATGTCACGCATTGTCAAGAAGTCCAGCATGCATTCACAGGAATATGTGTGGGTAATGACTTGTTTACATTATACTATATGGTGACATGGCATAATGTTGTATGATCAAAATTTCAATGCAGGGAAAAAACCCATAAATTTACAATAAATTATTAAATTTATGATGTATTATTTTTAAAAATATATATTTTTTGAATTGACAATTTAAAAAACCACTAAAGGGTTAAAAAAAAGTAGAGGGGGGCACTGAATATTTTTTTTTTTTTTGAAAAGGGAATGGTAGACAAAATAAGTTTGGGAATCTCTGACCTAAAGCAAGTTTGCTTTAAAAACAGATGCCTGGGGTTAGGCAATTTGTGTTGCCCATCCCAAGCCTCAAGAGAGAAAGAAGTTAAGAAGGAGAGGGATATGCACAGAGGGAAATCTCCACTTAAGTTGTTGCTTTAGTCATTTTTCAGTCCTGTCCAATTACTTATGACCCCATTGGGGGTTTTCTTGGTAAAGATACTGGAGTAGTTTGTCATTTCCTTCTCTAGATCATTTTGCAGATGAAGAAATTGGGGCAGACAGGGTTAAGTGACTTGCCTGGGGTCACACAGCTAGTAAGTATCTCAGGCCAGATTTGAACTTTAAAAAGCTGTGTCTTCCTAACTCCAAGCCTGGTACTCTATCCACTAAACCATCTAGTTCCACCCAAAGCCAACTACATATGATCATGGTCTGGGAGTGTTCATGTTTCCCTTCCCAGAAAGGAGGAGGGAATAGGGAGATGAGACTACTAGCCAACTGTCTTTGTTCTCCATAGCCCCACCTGTGAATTACATAGGTTTGGGAACTTCAGAAAAATCTTTGTTTTTGATCAAAAGATCAAAAAAGAAGCACAGAAAGAGTCTGACATTTCATGGCTAGCTTCAGGCTTGTCCCCATAGAGATAGAAGACTGCCCTTCATGGTTTTGGCTAGATTCTCAGAAACTTTCCTTTGCAAGGTGATCCTGAACTTTAAGAACAAAGATACCCAATTTACTCAAGGCCCAGATCATGATTTAACTCTTCACTCTCCTGAGTCAGCCTCCAGCTGCTAAAAACATGCTCTCTAGGCACGGTGATCAGTTTAACGTTCACTTAGAGCTCTTTATTCAGTCAGCACTTCATTTAATGGGGTATCTTTCATCTTTGAAATGGGCTGGCAGGCAATTACCCAGGGATAGCATAGGCCCTAATCCTACTAAGGCTGGGATTAGTGATAATTTGCTGGTAAAGAGAGTACTCACTGCTGAAATCTTTTGAAGTCAGAAAGTAAATTATAGCTATTTCTATAAGCACAATGTGTATTTATTGCTAAGATTCTTAAATGCCACAAGCTTCTTAACATGGACCTAACTTCTGAATGCCACTGGTTTGTCTTTCCCACCCCCTTGGACTTTTTTCTTTTTTTTCTGGCCCGATTTCTTTCCTCCTTTGGATGCATGTATAGTTTACACTAACAAGAAGCAACTGAGCCTCTGTGCTCTAAGCCCTGCCTATGGGAGCTGATTATACTCTGAAGGTTCTGCCAAATAGACACTCTCTAGATATTCAGTTCTGCCTCTAATGAAGGGAGGAGGGGAAGGAAAGGGTAAAGAACTGGAGAGGTTAGGTATCCTTCTGAGAGCTGTCTGATGCATCTTATTGCTAAGGCAATCAGTCCCTTTGTCTGGGTAGGTTGAGAAAAACAGATTGGTGGCTTGATGGTTTGCATCATGAAGTAGTTGAGAAAAATGACTAATAAAAACACTTTACTTATAAGGACATTTTAATGGGGCTATACAAAGTGGAGGGTAATGGGATGCAGACCACTTTTCCTTAGAGAAAAATATATGCATCTGAGCAATATGCAGTTACTGGTTATGTATTCGTTCCAAATGTATTACTTTTTGTCCTCTGCTGAAGTTGGAACTGGAGAGGAAAAATGGGGACTTTGTCCCAGAGCAGGAAATTTAGAGGGAGCCAACAATCTCTGCACTCCTTTGCCTTCCTTTAAAACTCTAGCATTCAGCACAGTATCTGACACAGAGTTGGTTGAAACCAATGAAAATTCTGACAGAGTTTCTGGGTAATTAATAATCAATTTATTAATTAAGCTAGCTGGGAAGCAATAAACTGGTGATCCAAAGTTTCTCTCAGCAACCAAAGACCCCCCTCCCCGACAAATAAAAATCATCTTTGGTTGGTGGACATGTTATAAACTTATTTTTATCTTATTTTTAATTTGTGGAATAAAATAAGCATTTCTATAGCATAATATAAAAAAAGAAATGTTTGGGGGGAGGAGCCAAGATGGCAGAGTAGAAAGATTCACATATGCTAGCTCCGAACCCACAACCTATAAATTTCCTGTAAAAGGAACTCCCCATAAATTCTGGAGCAGTGGAAGCTGTGCAGCAAAGCAGTGGAGGAGATTTCCGTTCCAGAGAGCCCTGAAAAACCGGCACCGAGAGAACCAGATCCGAGTAGGCTTCAGGGACCGAATCTCTGGTGGCCACGAAGTTCCCTCCACCCACAGGCGAGGGTCAGTGAGAGAGACTTCTGGGCTGGCCAAGAGGGGAGTGGGGTGTCTCCATAACTCAGGCCCCTTCAGGAGGCAGCGGCAGAGGCAGTGCAGCCAGGAGCTCCCAGAGTAGGCAGGACCTCAGATCCAATACTAAAGGTCTCTGTATAACCCCCCTGAGGGAACTGAGCCTGGGCTGCAGCCTTGCCCCTACCTGAGAACCTGAATTTAATCTTACCCTGAATAGCAGCCCTGCCCGCCACTGAAAGCCCTGAGGCTGGGAAGCAGCATTTGAATCTCAGACCCCAAGCACTAGCTGGGAAGATCTAGGCAGGGGTGGAGAGGAATCTCAGAAGTCAAGTAACTGGCTGGGAAAATGCCTAGAAAAGGGAAGAAAAATAAGACCATAGAAAACTACATTCTTGGGGGATAGATGTTCCTGCCTTTCATTTCTGATGACAAGGAACAATTCTTACCATCAGGGAAAGACGTGGAGGGCAGGGCCTCAGCACCCCAGACACCCCAGGGGGATGTCGGGTGGGCTCAGGCCTTGGAAGAGGTCAAAAAGGATGTTGAAAAGCAAGTTAGACAGGTGGAGGAAAAACTGGGAAGAGAAATGAGAGAGATGCAAGAAAAGTATGAAAAACGGGTCAATACCTTGGTTAAGGAGACCCAAAAAAATGCTGAAGAAAATAACACCTTGAAGAATAGGCTCACTCAATTGGCAAAAGAGGTTCAAAAAGCCAATGAAGAGAAGAATGCTTCAAAAGCAGAATTAGCCAAATGGAAAAAGAGGTTCAAAAGCTCACTGAATTTAATAGTTCTCTCAAAATTAGAATGAAACAGATGGAGTCTAATGACTTTGCGAGAAACCAAGAAATCACCAAACAAAACGAAAAGAATGAAAAAATGGAAGAGAATGTGAAATATCTCATGGGAAAAACAACTGACCTGGAAAATAGATCCAGGAGAGACAATTTAAAAATTATGGGACTACCTGAAAGCCATGATCAAAAAAAGAGCCTAGACATCATCTTCCATGAAATTGTCAAGGAAAACTGCACTGACATTCTAGAACCAGAGGGCAAAATAAGTATTGAAAGAATCCATCGATCACCACCTGAAAGAGATCCAAAAAGAGAAACTCCTAGGAACATTGTGGCCAAATTCCAGAATTCCCAGGTCAAGGAGAAAATCTTGCAAGCAGCTAAAAAGAAACAATTCCAGTATTGTGGAAATACAATCAGGATAACACAAGATCTAGCAGCTTCTACATTAAGGGATCGAAGGGCGTGGAATAGGATATTCCAGAAGTCAAAGGAACTAGGACTCAAACCAAGAATCACCTACCCAGCTATATAATACTTATATTATACTATATGCTAATTATACTATATACTAATACTTTATTGAGTATAATACTTCAAGGGAAAATATGGTCTTTCAATGAAACAGAGGACTTTCAATCATTCTTGATGAAAAGACCAGAGTTGAAAAGAAAATTTGACTTTCAAACACAAGAATGAGAAGAAGCATGAAAAAGTAAACAGCAAAGAGAAGTCTTAAGGGTCTTACCAGAAGTGAACTGTTTACATTCCTACATGGAAAGACAATATTTGTAACTCTTAAAACTTTTCAGTATCTGGGTAGTTGGTGGGACCACACACACACACATACACACATGCATGCACACACAGAGACAGAGAGCACAAAGTGAATTGAATGGGATGGGACCATATCTTAAAAGAAATTAAGGTAAATGGTGAGAGAGAATGTCGTGGGAGGAGAGAGGGTGAAATGGAATGGGGTAAATTATCTATCATTCAAGAGGCAAGCAGGAGACTTTTTAGTGGAGGAAAAGAGACGGGAGCTGAGAAAAAAACATGAAGTTTACTCTCATCACATTCAACTAAAGGAAGGAATAAAATGCACCCTCATTTTGGTATGAAAACCTATCTCACAATACAGGAAAGTGGAGGAGAAGGAGATAAGCAGGGTGGGGGGGATAATGGAAGGGAGGGCAATGGGAGGAGGGAGCAATTTGAAGTCAACACTCAGGGAGGAACAGGATCAAAAGACAGAATAGAAACAATGGGGGGCAGGATAGAGTTGGTCTTACACAACACGATTATTATCCAAGTCATTTGGAAAACTACACAGATATGGCATATGTTGAATTGCCCGCCTTCCCAAAGGGAACAGGTAGGGAGGGAGGGATGGGGAGAATTTGGAACTCAAAGTTTTAGGAACAACTGTTGAGTATTGTTCTTGCTACTAGGAAATAAGAAATACATTTAATGGGGAATAGAGAAAGTCATCTGGCCCTACAGGACAAAAGAGAAAATAGGGACAAGAGAAGGGAGGGATGATAGAAGAGAGGGCAGATTGGTGATAGGGGAAATTAGAATGCTCGGGTTATTGGGGTGGGGAGAGGGGATAAATGGGAAGAAAATTTGGAACCCAAAATTTTGTGAAAATGAATGTAAAAAGTTAAATAAATAAATTTATATTAAAAAAAGAAATGTTTGCATATGAAATTGCAAACTTATTATATATAACTTATTATTCCTTTTAAATATATAATAAAGTTATTTATATTTCTTTTTTTTACATTTTAGCATGGGTAGGGAGCAGATAGTATCTAGGTCTGGCTTGGCTTCAGTTTTCACTCTACATCTTTCTCATGAGTTTCCTCAGGTAAAAGGGGAGAAATGACAGAGTCTATCCAGTAACTAGGTGGTATAGAAGATAGCTAGGTAGCACAGTGGTTAGGGAACTAGGCTTCATATCAGGAATACTCATCTTTGTGAATTCAAATCTGACCTGAGACACTTACTATGTCTTGCCCTGTGTGACCCTGGGCAAGTCACTTAACTCTGTTCACTTCATTTCCTCATCTGTGAAATGAGCTTGAGAAGGAGATGACAAACCACTCCTTATCTTTGCCAGGAAAACCCCCAATGGGATCATGGGACATGGCTGAAATGGTGAAACAGCAAGACATCTAGTAGGGTTTGACCTCTCATCATATCTAGTAGTAAGAAGAATCCCACCCCTGGTTTGGCAAGCCAAACCTCTCCGTAAGTGGTAGCCCAGGATCCCAAATATGGAAGAAGTATAGGGAGAAGAATATGCAGGCCCTTGGTGGCTCACATGCCACCTTACAACTTACTGTGGCAAGGCCATGTGCCTGCTCTCCTTAGAATTTAGGTCCAAAGTGGACTGAGGGGCCCCTTCTTACTCAGCTGCTCATGCTGAGTTATGATACCAGAGGCCAGTGTTCTAAAAAAGCTGGAACCCTTTTTGAGCCTTGGTTATGTCTCAAGAAGTCCAGGTTTCAATATCATGGATGAATAGCCTGGGCCAGAAGTCTAGCCCCTGTTTTAGAGCTAACTCTAGATCTCTATTTCTTCATTTCTAAAATCGGGATTTGGGACAAAGTAGTGTCTAAGTTCCCTTCCAGCTCACACAATGGATGTGTCTATGAGATCTGGGCTCCATGGAGATTGTTTTCAATTTACCCATCAATTGAATGAGGTAAATTGATCTTCCTCTCTGATTTTGGGCAAGTCCTTTACATTTTCTTTTTTTGAAATAACTTATTTGTCTACAGTTTTCTACAATCACTTCCATATCTCTTAAATTTCCCCCCGCTCCCTCCCCAAGAGAGTGTGCAATCTTGTATAGGTTCTATACATCCATTCTTATTAAATACATTTTCACCTTACTCATGTTGCATGACAAAACATAACACAAGAGAAAATAGTCTGCTTCATTCTGCAATCCAATTCCATATTTCTTTCTCTGGATGGGGAAGCATTTTGCCTCAAGAGTCCATTGGGAATTTTTTAGGTCCTTACATTGCTGTGAAGGGCTAAGTCTACCAGAAAAATTCCTCACACACCATGGTTGTTGCTGTGTACAAAGTTCTCCAGGTTCTTCTCTTTTTACTCAGCATCAGTTCCTTTACATTTTCTAGGATCTAAATTTTCTCTTCTATGTAATGAAGCAATTAGACCACTCAGTCCATCTTGGTACAATCGATAGAACATTTAATTTTGAATTAGAAGACATGAGCTCAAATCAGAGCTCTACTTCCTACTCCTGTCACTCTGAAGGTTTTATTTCCTCATGTATAAAATGAGGAGGTTGGATTATAATGTTTCTAAGGTATCTTCCATCTCCAAGATTCTGTCATGGTAGTTTCAACATATATGTAGGAGGGGAAAGCATGGTTTCAACCGTTTTTTCAGCCCTTCCCCAAAAATATCTATGCATTTGCCATAGGAAGTGCCTCTCCACACACCCCCTGCCACCCTGCACCTGGATTAGTAATCAGGCTACTTGGGTATCAAGAGTGAAGAAACAACTAACTTTGGCACAGAGAACAAATAGATGTTCTTCCTTGGCCTGCCCTCTGCCTCTCTCCTACACAGTGGTTTATGCCCATTATCTTGCCAGTGTCCTTGCCATTGCCCCTGCTTTTGGAGACAGGACCTCAGTTACCATGATTGTCATCCCTGAGGATCTTAATCCACTAATTTTTGGAAATCCCACCTTTGGGTTGAACAGCCATGATTGCTGAGGTGGTGAGTACAAACTCCTATAGGCTACTGTATCTAAACAGTCCCTGATCTAAAAAACATCACATCTCATCCAGATGGCCCCCTTTTGCTGTGGACACAGAATCAAATAAATAATCAAATTAAAAATATGTTATTTCTAAAAGGAAATGGATCAATTCACCAACATTGTCAATTCTCAGGACAAAAGTCCCTGTCCACCACTCCCACATATAGGCTAATTTTCTCTGTTAAAATGCAAGCTTCTTGAGGGTTGGCACTTTTCTATTTGTATCCCAAGCTCTTAGTAAAGTACCTGGCACACAGTAAGCAGTTAATAAATGCTTTTTTACTCACTCTCTCTCTCTCTCTCTCTCTCTCTCTCTCTCTCTCTCTCTCTTTCACACACACACACACATACACATATGCATACACAGAGAATATGTTAACATATTTGCTATGTAGATAGACAACATATTCACATTTTCACATATTCATATTATAAACTTATTCATGTATTTTTGTATTTCACAAAGTATCCCCATCTCTTTAAAATAGATACAAAAGAGAAAAATAACAAAGCAATTCATATTCATGTACCACTTTATAGTTGCAAAGCATTTTGCCCATATTGTCTCATTTATGGAATATATTTATTCTGCTGAAACAAAGAAAAAAAATTTGTAGATACAGTTGAAAAGGCAGGAAAATGACTAAGTGGCTCAGGAGGCATTTCTGAATGTTATATCTAAACCATTTCGCAGGAACAGAAAAGAACACTAGGGTACAGCCAAAGGAAAGAGGAAACAATTATCCAATGAGTTTGGGGCCATTAAGTCAGGCAAAAGCCTATCATACCAAATAAAAGACACAAACAAAATCCAACCACAATTTCAGTCGAAAAAAAAATTACAGATTAACATGAACCAAATTTGCCAGAAAATCCAGTCAACTTCTCCTTGTTTGCTGTTCTCATTAGAATATGAGATCCATGACAGCAAAGATTGTTTCATTTTTCTATTGGTATTCTCAGTATGTCACAGTACTATTTGGTTTGCACATTGTAAGTGCTTAATAAATGAGGTTTTTTTTATTCATTCCTTCACCATGTAATTAACTCCTCTCTCTCTAACAGATAAAACAAGGGACACAAATTCTTTAAATTGAAAGATTCTGTTAAATGTAAGTTACTGGACATAGCCACGGAGAGCAAGGCTATGAAAATAACCTAGGAATTAACTCCCTGATATATTTCTTGGTGAAATAAGAGAGAAGATCTCCAAAGTAAAATATTTGATGTGAATATCTCAAATTCTGATCTGAGCCCAAACCTTAGCTAAGATCTCTGGTACTTTTTTCTTTCTTCCTCCTCCATTAATTTAAAAGTGTTGGGTTTTGTTGGGGGTTTTTTCAGTTTTCTTAAAAAATTCCCCCAAATAAACTCTAGATCTTAACTTTTCAGAATTGTTAACCATCTAAGACAAATTGATGCATATGTAGACTTCCCAACTGATTAAAATACACATGCTTTTCTTCCTGAGAAGCAGCTATTTATTAAGATATTTCCACTCCTGTAATTGGTTGTCACGTCTTATCTGGGGATTTGCAGAACACAGTCCAAAATGGTTTTGATACGCATCCTATATAATCAATCCTCCTGCTCTTCAAAGGAAAGCCTCCTATGATTTATTCCAGCCATCAGAGAAATTTGAAAGAAGGCCTCTAGTTTAAAAACAAAAGTTTAAATGTTTCCCTTGAATGGATATCCATATTTTTCCCCCAATAGGCAAGTGCAGCTCAACAGAAATCCATTTTTCAGGACAAAAAGACAAAAAAAAAAGAAGAAAAGTAAAACATAGTACACCATGATTCAGAGGCAAACTGCAGAGTATACAGCTAGGAAATCTAGTGTACTCAAAGACTCCAATTATTAGCTAATGGAAATTTTTTTAAGCAATATGACTAATAGCATTTTAGCCAAATTTCTTCTTCCATCACACACAGATCCCCATTTCCTTAAGTCTTTTTCAATTTAGCCACAAAAGTGAAACATTCAGAAGATTCCAGAAGATGTGGCATCACTAGAATATTGTGTGTGTGTGTGTGTGTGTGTGTGTGTGTGTGTGTGTGTGTGTGTGAACAAAATCCTGGAAGAGAGTAGATTCCTATGGCTTGGGGAATGGCCAGACAAATGTCAGCTAATGGAAGTCATGGAATATGATCACACTCTAAGACATGACAAATATGAAAAATTTAAAGAAGCGTGGGGAACTTATATGAACTGATGCAAAGTGAAGTAAGCAGGAGAAGGAAAAGAATCTACACCAGGGCTACAATAAAAGAAAACAATGCTTTTGGCTCCTGGCCTTACTTATGACTCTCTGGACTTCTCTACATCCTCAACATTAGCCTTGTTGTGCAGTAGGTATGCCCTTCCCATCTCCAGCTTTTCAGCTGTTCTTTATATATTGGCTTCCTTCATTCAAATGCAAGCTTTTTGTGAGGAGAGACTGTCTTGAGTTTGAATTCTCTACTGCTTAGCTTAGGGCCTGGTGTGTAGTAAGTGATTAATAAATATTCACTCTCTTTAACTATGTAAATTTATTGATCTGTATCTTATCAGCCTGTTTTCTCTCTTTTTCTCTATATAATTAAAGTGAAAAAGCTTGAACCTAGAGAAAAATGGATAAAATCTACCCTCTTGTCTTCATTGCAGAGATGGGAGAACATGAGTGTGGAATATTATTTTTAGTGTTAGACATGTTTGTCATGTTGGTTTCGCTGAATTGTCTTTTTTTTCTCTTTCTCCTTTATCCTTTCTTACAATAAATGACTTTCTGGTAAGGGGAGATATATTACAAAATCAACAGGGAGTAATAACAAAATACATAACTAAAATATGCTTTTTTTTTTCAAGAAGTTGGGAAAATAGTTGTTGTCTTGGGGAACTAAGAATGACCTGGTTGTCCCATTGAAAACTGGATCTTTTGCTAATAAAAACAAATCTAGCTTCTCAAAACCAAGTATATATGCAATTTAACAGCTCTTATTCTTTGATATCATTGAAGCCCATTATGGAAGGAAGAGATGGGACAATCAATCCTTATTCATTCAGCAAGCATTTATTAAGCACTAGCTATGTTCTAGATGTTATGCTAAGAGTTAGATATATAAAGACAAAAAAAAGTTCCTGCCCTCAAGGAATTTATATTTTAATGGAGGACAGACAACAAAAATAAACACATAAGAAAATATATATACAAAGTAGGTACAAATTAATTGGGGGTGAAGCTAGTGAATAGAGCACGGTGCCTAGAGTCAGGAAGACATGAGTTCAAATCTGACCTCAGATACTTACTAGCAGGGTGATCCTGGGCAAATCCCTTCACCCTGTTTGCCTCAGTTTCCTTATCTGTCAAATGAACTGGAGAAGGAAATAGGAAGCCAGTTCAGTGTCTTTGCCAAGAAAATTCCAAATGGAGTCACAAAGAGTTGGACATGACTGAAATGACTGAATGATACTACTACCTTTGGGTTTGACCTCATTTAGGAGATAGGATAAAAAGATCTAAGGATTCTATGAGACAGAGAAAAGGAGAGAATGCATTCTAGGCATGGGGGACAGTCCATTCAGTCATGGAAACAAGAATAGGTGGCATGGAAGAGAAGCAGTAAGTAGGTTAGCTAGGCTGAAATGGAGAGTATGTCAAAGGGATATACTCATTCTGAAAGGGCAGGTTAGAGACCAGCTACGGAGGTCTTTGAACGCCAAAGAAGTTTGTATTTTAACCTAATGGCAATAAAGAATAACTGAAGCTTCTCACCCTAGTGAGATATAGCATAAGAATCTCCTCTATTAGACCAAGTTTCCTGCACCCCCAAAATTCAACAAGCTGGAGGACAAGATTAATGAATACAGAATCAGGCATTCATCTCAGTAGAATCCAGTTAGTTTCACTTAGTTTCATATTCATAGACTTCTCATGCCATATGTCATAAAAGGCACCTGTAACAGCAAGGACCTTGACATACACAGAAGGGCCTGCTGTACAGGTTCTTAGATCTACTTTTCTAAAAGGAAAGCAACTTTTGAGGGGTCAACAATCACTTTAATCAAGGACATATATCATTCACTTAGTTCAGGGGTGAAAGTCAGCACCCCAAACTTCAGAGAAAATACAGAGAAATAATAATCAACAAAAAGGGTTTCCAATTGTCTGACCATAAGCAATACATACATCACAGATCAACGGACAGATCCAATTATCTGACCATTGCATACATACATAGTTATCAGAGAGAGAAGTATCAACATCTGAGTTTTTCCAGGGGAAGAGGGGGGCTCCTTAGCAGCTGCCCAGAATCTCATCTGGCCAAACAAATACTTCCAATGAGTAAACCCCATAGCAAAGCCTCATCTAGAGTATTTATACACTTTTCAGAGCTGGAGGGCAGGACCCTCTGACCCACTGCCTCAATAGAAATTAACAAAAGGTACTTGAGGCCTATTAATGGGGAAGATCTAATCAACATTACAGCACCAGATAACAGTCAACACCAACACGTGCCAATCTATGTTTATTTATAAGGAGAAAATAACATTCAAAGCACAAGTGCTACTGTGAAGCAGCATGGTCAATGGAAGGAAAATAAATGAATTTGTGATCATAGGTTTTGTGGTTTTTGTAGAAGTTGTGTCCAACTCTGTGGGGTTTTCTTGGCAAAAGATGCTATAGTGATTTTCCTATTTCCTTCTCCTGCTCTTTTTTATTGATGAGGAAACAGAGGCAAACAGGGTTAAACGACTTATTGAGGATCACATGGCTAGTAAGTATCTGAGGCTGGTGTTTTTTTTAAATATAAATTTATTTATTTAACCTTTTACATTCATCTTCTTTTATTTATTTATTTATTTATTTAACTTTTTACATTCATTTTCATAAAGTTTTGGGTTCCAAATTTTCTCCCCTTTTATCCCTTCTCCCCACCCCAATACCCCAAGCAATCTAATTTTCCCTATCTCCAATCTGCCCTCTCTTCTGTCATCCCTCCCTTCTCTTGTCTCCATCTTCTCTTTTCTCCCGTAGGGCCAGATGACTTTCTATTCCTCATTAACTGTATGTCTTCTTTCCTAATAGCAACAGCAATACTAAACAGTTGTTCCTAAAACTATAAGTTCCAAATTCCCCCCATCCCTCCCTCCCCACCCATTCCCTTTGGGAAGGCAGGCAACTCAATATAGGCCATATCTGTGTAATTTTGCAAATGTCTTCCCTGATAGTCATGTTGTGTAAGACTAACTGAATTATCCTCTATCCTACCCTGCCCCTCATTGTTTCTCTTCTGTCTTTTGATCCTGTCCCTCCCCAAGTGTTGACTTCAAATTGCTCCCTCCTCCCTTTGCCCTCCCTTCCATCGTCCCCCCCCCTTGCTTATCTCCTCCCCCACTTTCCTATACTGTAAGATAGGTTTTCATACCAAAATGAGTGTGCATTTTATTCCTTCCTTTAGTCAAATGTGATGAGGGTAAACTTCTTGTTTTTTTTCTCAGCTCTCTTCTTTTTCCCTCCACTAAGAAGTCTCCTGCTTGCCTCTTAAATGACATATAATTACCCCATTCCATTTCACCCTCTTTCCTCCCCCTACCTTTCTCTCTCACCATTTACCTTAATTTCTTTTAAGATATGGTCCCATCCTATTCAATTCACTCTGTGCTCTCTGTCTCTGTATGTGCGTGCATGTGTGTGTGTGCGTGCACGTGTGTACATGTGTGTGTGTGTGTGTATGTGTGATCCCACCAACTACCCAGATACTGAAAAGTTTTAAGAGTTACAAATATTGTCTTTCCATGTAGGAATGTAAACAGTTCACATTTGGTAAGTCCCTTCTGACTTCTCTTTGCTGTTTACTTTTTCATGCTTCTTCTCATTCTTGTGTTTGAAAGTCAAATTTTCTTTTCAGCTCTGGTCTTTTCATCAAGAATGATTGAAAGTCCTCTGTTTCATTGAAAGACCATATTTTCCCTTGAAGTATTATACTCAGTTTAGCTGGGTAGGTGATTCTTTGTTTGAGTCCTAGTTCCTTTGACTTCTGGAATATCCTATTCCACGCCCTTCAATCCCTTAATGTAGAAGCTGCTAGATCTTGGGTTATCCTGATTTTATTTCCACAATACTGGAATTGTTTCTTTCTAGCTGCTTGCAAAATTTTCTCCTTGACCTGGGAATTCTGGAATTTGGCCACAATGTTCCTAGGAGTTTCTCTTTTTGGATCTCTTTCAGGTGGTGATCGACGGATTCCTTCAATACTTATTTTGCCCTCTGGTTGTAGAATGTCAGGGCAGTTTTCCTTGATAATTTCATGGAAGATGATGTCTAGGCTCTTTTTTTGATCATGGCTTTCAGGTAGTCCCATAATTTTTAAATTGTCTCTTCTGGATCTATTTTCCAGGTCAGCTGTTTTTCCCATGAGATATTTCACATTCTCTTCCATTTTTTTCATTCTTTTGGTTTTGTTTTATGATTTCTTGGTTTCTCATAAAGTCTTTAGCCTCCATCTGTTCCATTCTAATTTTGAGAGAACTATTTTCTTCAGTGAGCGTTTGAACATCTTTTTCCATTTGGCTAATTCTGCTTTTGAAAGCATTCTTCTCCTCATTGGCTTTTTGAACCTCTTTTGCCAATTGAGTGAGCCTATTTTTCAAGGTGTTATTTTCTTCAGCATTTTTTGGGGTCTCTTTTAGCAAGGTATTGACCTGCTTTTCATGCTTTCCTTGCATCTCTCTCATTTCTCTTCCCAGTTTTTCCTCCACCTGTCTAACTTGATTTTCAAAATCCTTTTTGAGCTCTTCCATGGCCTGAGCCCACTGGACATCCACCTCGAATGTCTGGGATACAGAGGCCCCAACCTCCATGTCTTTCCCTGATGGTAAGAATTTTCCTTGTCATCAGAAATGAAAGGCAGGAACATCTATCCCCCAAGAATGTAGTTTTCTATGGTCTTATTTTTCTTCCCTTTTCTGGGCATTTTCCCAGCCAATTACTTGACTTCTGAGATTCCTCTCCACCCCTGCCTAGATCTGCCCAGCTAGTGCTTGGAGTCTGAGATTGAAATGCTGCTCCTCAGCCTCGGGGCTTTCCGGGGCAGGAGCAGCTGCTATTCAATGTGAGCTTAAGTTCTGGTGCTCAGGTGGGGGCAGGGGCACCTCCCAGGCTCAGTTCCCTCAGCGGGTTTATGCAGAGATCTTGGGTAATGGCCCTGAGTTCCTGTCTGCTCCGGGAGTTCTGGGCCACCACTGCCTCTGCTGCTGCCTCTGCCACTGCTTCCTGAGGGGGCCCAAGTCACAGAGACACCCCGCTCCCCTCTCAACCAGCCAAGAAGGCTCTCTCATTGACCTGTAGCACCTGTGGGTGGAGGGACCTTCATGGCCACCAGAAGTTCCGTCCCTAAAGCCTGCTCAAATCTCGCTATCCGGAGTGCGAGGGACCCCTGGGGACGGCTTTCCAGGGCTCTCTGGAATGGAAATCTCTTCCACTGTGCTTCTGTGTGGCTTGCACCACTCCAGAATTTGTGGGTAGTTCTGTTTACAGGAAATTTATGGGCTGTGGGTTCGGAGCTAGCATACGTGAGTCTTTCTACTCTGCATCTTGGCTCCTCCCCCACTGAGGCTGGTTTTGAACTCAGGAAGATGAGTCTTCCTGACTCCAGGCCCAATGCTATCCACTGTTCCATCTAGCTGCCCCTGTAATCATAGGACATGAGTTCAGATCTTGACTCTTTCACTTCCAACTTGTATGATCATGGTGAAATCATTCCAAGTTCCTAGCCTCCACTACCTCAGTTTCAAAGAGAAAGAGGTTTAGGCCAAATGGTCTCTAAGGCCCTGTCCACCTCTAAATCTGCGAAATGATCCCTATATAATGTCATCTTCATGTCAAAGAGCAGTACATTCTGGGGTTGGGGAGGGGATAGAGAGTATGTCAAATCAGTAGATCAAATCTTTTTTTTTTTTTTTTTTTTATAAAGTCTGACCAGGCTACAAGTTAGCATCTTACACCAAATGACTAAGAAAAAAAAATCCACATTAAACTGTCAGGCAAGAACTCTCCATGGTTTTTATGAATTACTATGATTCATCCAGAGGAAGTATCTGTGCAAGCATCATTTCTACAAACTCTCAGGAGTTCCTGATGGATTATACATTGCTACGTTAGAAAAGGAACAATGACTCATCATCATATTGTCCAAGATTTGATCAAAAGCCTAAGTTAAAAGTATTTACAAATTTTGACATATTACTAAATGCTTTATGTTTTTTTACTTCTTGTTATTCAGTCATGTCTGACTCTTGGTGACCCCATTTGGAATTTTCTTGGCAAGGACACTGAAGTGGATTTGCCATTTACTTCTCTAGCTCATTTTACAGAAGAGGAAACTGAGGCAAGTAGGGTTAAGTGACTTGCCCAGGGGGCATAACTAATAAGTGTCTGAGGCCAAATTTGAACTCAAGCCTTCCTGATTCCAGGCCCAACACTCCATCCACTGGGACACCTACTACATGATTATGCAACAAGTTGAGTTTATGAAGGTCAGTATGGCATGGTGGAGAGAAAGCTGCCATTGGAGTCCACGTTTAAGTCTTGCTTCTGACATATTCTAGCTACATGACCCTGGGGAACTCACTTAACCTCTGATTGCCTCAGGCCACTTTCTAAGACTATAAGTCATAGCCTGAATTTCCAATTTTCATTGGTGGAAGGAGACTCCATAAAATCATATCTGGACCTTTCTCCCTTCCCTCTCCCAGCTCCAAAATAGTTATGCTAAAGAAATTTGGTTTTCTGAATATAAAAATATGAATGTCCTTTACATTTCCCAAGTTTACAGAATGAGTTAGCCAAATTTATAAAATAAAATTTCTCTAACAAAACAATGCTGGGATGATACTCATTATGACTCTGTCTTGTGCCAACATGCTTGATTTACAATCTCAGAGCTGGGAGAGACCATGCAAATCATCTCACTTAGCCCATTCCTAAGTGGGGACATCCCCAAGTAGAGGTCATACAGTCTCCAGTTAAAGATCTCCACGAATGAATCTTTATTACTCTCTTTGTATCCTCAGCACTTAGCTTGATGCCTGGAACATCATAGGTACTCAATAAATGCTAGCTGACTGATTGACCCCACTTTTGGACAGATTAACTCTGGGAAGGTCCCTCACCACCAAATGTGCCTTTCAGTAGATTTCATCACTTCTTCCCTAAATGCTGTCCTCTGGGGCCATGCCCAAGTCTAATCATTCCTAGACATAGCAGCCTTTATTTAAACACAAGTATTGTGCCTTTCCCCACCTTTCCTCTAAAATAAACAAACACGGATTACCCTCCCCTGTGTTGTACTACAGTTTGTCAATGCCCTAATTAAATTAGGACAGCCCAAATTGAACATTATACTGCACATGTGGTCTAACAGAGGAAAGTAAAGTGGGTTCTCACCTCCTTTTTCTAGACCTGATTCTTTCATCAGTGCAGCTTACCATCACATTAGCTCTTTGATCTTTCACTATTGATTCACATTAAATTTTCAATCTACTAAATTCTCTTTAATTTTTCACATGTCTAGCTTTATTTCACTCTTTATGTGAGACTGGTACAATATTCTACGACTTGTACAGTTGAATATCCATAACTGTTTAGAGAACCACAATTCTTCCAGTTTCCCAGGCCCAGGCATGACTCCTCCCTATCCCCCCGAACCCCATACATCCAATCAGTCACCAAGTATTGTCAGTGATAACCCCATAGAACCTCTTGTTTCCACCTTCTAACTAGTACACACATCACCAGCCTAACCCAAGTCCTCATCACATCGCTCCTCTCCAATTCATCATTCACATAGCTGCCAGAGCAAAGTTCCTAAAGCACAGGTCTGCTCATGTCAGTATCCTGCTCAATAAACTCCAGTGGCTTCCTTTTACCTCTAGAACCAAACAGAACTTCTGCTGAGCATTTGAAAACCTTCACAAACTGGCTCCAACCCACCCTGTATACATAATAGTGAAGTAGCATATATTATCTGTCATTCCTGGTCACACTCTACACTCCATCCAACTGGTCTTCATACTGATCCTTATACAAAACATCCCATCTTCTGCATAGGACCAGATCTAGACTTTGTATGTTTCTGCCTCTATTTCTGCTGCTGCTGCTGCTGAGGAGGAGGAGGAGGAGGACCAGGATCGGGATCAAATCAGGATGTTGATGATTAGAAGAGTCTGAAACCTACAATATGGAATCTCCTTCCCTCCAAACACATGGCACAGTTTTAGATTCCCCTTTAATCCACTCAGGTTTTTTTTCTTTGTTTTCCTCTTGAAATATTTCTCCTTTTTTAAGAAATAATTTATGCTTTTGGATAAACTATAGAATAAAGAAGCATCTCTCCAGTCCTTTTACCTCCTACCCTTACAAGGAAACCAAAGTGTATTCTACATAAAAATAGGAACTTGCTCTGAATCCCAGATGAGAAAACTCCCTCTACTCAATCATGTCAGCACTTTCTCTGTAATTCAGAGTCTTAGAGAGTTGCCTGAAGTGCTGAGAAGTGACTTATCCAAACTCACACAAACAGCATGTGTCAACAGGTGGAACCAGAACTGAGGTCTTCTTGGTTTTAAGGCCAAGCTCCCTATCTACTGTGCTCAGTTGGCTCTCTATACACATGCAATGGAGGTCTCCACATGTACAGACCCCATCAATTTGCCTTAATAGTGTCTCCACATGGAATATTCTAGGGAACAGATGGTGTATCTTCACAAGGAAGATGCTAGGAAGTTGTTTCCAGGAGAATCATACAAGGCAAGTATCTTGGAGAACTTGGAGTGAAATTAAATAGTTCTGGTTGACTAATCATATAGTGAATTAGTGGTATTCAAAAAGGCCTGTCATTTTTAGCAAGTGCATAATGGGTAGTGTTGGGCCTAAACAGGAAGACCTGAGTTCAAATTCAGCCTCAGATATTTGCTAGCTGTGTGATGCTGGGCAAGTCACTTAACTTCTATTTACCTCAGTTTCCTCATCTGTAAAATAAGTATAATAATGGCACCTACTTCCTGGGGTTATTGAGAGGCTCAAATGTGAAAATAATTGTAAAGTGCTTAGCATAGTACCTGGCACACAGTAAGCAATATATATATATATATTAGCTATTATTACCATTTATTTCGTTGTCTTCAGCAATTCTCTGGTGGCATAATAGCATTGACTAAGAGACTGTGTCATAAAGGATAGGGATTTCTTCCCTCCCCACTAAAGCTGTAAGAGAAATGGAACTGGATCCTTTGCCTCTTTGTTCATTCTTTTTCATTCTAGGTGCATGGAATAGAGTGTCCAACATTTATAAGGTTGTGAAGTCTAGAGAGTGAGCAATGGGTATCTGGGAATAGGCATCTGGTCTGGTTTCATAACCAATCACTCATTGATACCCTGAGGAGCAAGAAATGATTTTTGGGAGTGATCATTAGGGCTGGAGCTGAGTGAAAAAAATCATCTAGCAGTCATCCCACATCTGGACATACAGTGGGAGGGATCAGTGTTATGTAGAAACAGTGCTAAGTTTTAAACCTATTCCTGGACAGGCCAAAGTTGTATAGAAGCATACTCTTGAGGACTCAGGAGGAAATGTTTATATATTCTTACTATATCTTTGAAGTAAATATATTTTTATAAAATTCAATTGATGTTAAGTTGATAAATCGAACTGAAGTACTAGTCACTGGCCTCTAACAAATGGGGACACACATTTAGTGTCAGCTAGATCCAATAGCTGAGAAGAGAGGCATCCATATATCCCTAAGGATAACCTGAGTCAGAGATGTAGCAGACCTGGCCCTAGAGAGCAGAGCCAGAGCATGCTTATTACAACTACAGGTTGACTCTTAAAGAGACATAAGTTTTCCCCCACTCCCTTTTTATTGAAATTAGTTCTTCAGTAAGAAAATATCCTCTTGTTTTGTTTGATTTTGATTTTTTTTTTTCAAAACCTGTGGTTTCATTTGTAAATGGAATTCTAGGTGAGAAAGCCTTAGCACTGCAGGTGAACAATTAATTCTTCTATATATTATAGTTTTAGGGAATTTCCTGGGGCACTCAAAAGATAAATAACTTTTTCTACTCACATAGCCAGTATGTGTCAGAAGTAGTTCTTGAATCCAGATCTTTCCAATGCCACAACAAATGGCACAACTTGTTACCTCTAATTCTCGCATTGATAGGAGAATCCTTTGGGGAAGAGAAAATAATTATACCCAACATTTGTATAGGGCAGTTAGATAGTGCAGTAGATAGAGTGTCAGGCTTGAAGTTAGGAAAGATTCATCTTCCTGAGGTAAATTTGCTTAACCCTGTTTGCTTCAGTTTCCTCATCTGTAAAGTGAGCTGCGGAAGGAAAGGGTAAGCCACTCTAGTATCTTTACCAAGAAAATTTCAAATGGGGTCACAAAGAGTCAAATAGAACTGAAACAGCTAAGGAACAAAAATAAATTTGTATAATACTCTAATGTTTTCAAAGCGCTTACCTCCCAATAGCTCTGTGAGATAGACAGTAGAAGTGTTATCACTCCAATTTTGTACATAAAGAAACAGAGGCCCAAAGAGGGAAAGTGACAAAGCAAGTTAGTGGCAGAGCAGTGACTCCAGCCCATGTCTCCCCACTGAAAGTTCAGGGTTCTTTGTACTCATAATTGCTGAACATGAAACTATTCTCTTTCAAGTGATATCAAATTTTAAAGATTTGCTTTTCTTCAGTCAATTGTTTTTATTTTCAAGTTCTCAGAAATTAGAATATTTATTGAAAACAATTTCATGAAAACAATTCATGGTAATAAGTCTTTTTAATTTTTTTAAATTTTTTCCAACTACATGTAAAGACAAGGGTAGTTTGACTTTTGTATCCATTAATTTCATTGGAGCCTTCTCATCCCAAGAGGTAGGTCAAAAAAGTCTAATCATCTCCACTTGACAAATAGTAAAACCTGAGTCTCATATCTGGTACATGAATATGGGAATAAAATCAGATGTGTTTAAATCTTAGTTTGCATTTACTTTAATTCTAGTACAGTTTTTGGAATGTAGTAAATATCTAAACAGGCTTGCTGATTCATTCAGGTCTTCCCCCTAGCCTGTCTCCACACAATTACAATCCTGCTATCACAATATTTAGTTTAGCTTTGGCATACTATGACTGAAAGGTTAGATACTACAGTGTGTTGGCAAAAGGTAAAACATAGCTAGCAGCAATGGGCAACCCCATTAGTCAGAAGACCTAGGTCATAGTCCAAATTCTGCCCCTAACTTGCTTTGTGACCTTGGACAAGTCATTTCCCCAGGTTCCTCATCTATGAGATGTGAGCAATGGAACAGAGGACCAGAAAGGTCCCTGTCAGGTTCAGTACTTTAGGAGATGACTTAGCACAGTTGGATTACAAAGTAGCTTACTGTCTGTGTTGCCACACTCCAGTCTATTGTTCCTTAGGCCCTATTTTCTAGGACATAGTGACTATTGTCAAAATAAACAAACTCCCTAAGTTCGTTCTTTAACCCTTACGCTGTCCATGGTACTAGCCAGCACTAACTTTTGCCTGCTTGCTCCACTTTGTGTTTAAGAAGCAGCCAGCAAGTTATTTTAAGTATTTCTAAAAGCAGACTACTTGATAGCATCATTCTATTTTCAATTATTATGCCATATGCCCATCATAAGAATACTGAAGCAAAAAAAAAGATACAGAAAAATGAGAGCATGACTTTATTTTGTCACATGTTTCAGGAATCTCAAAACAAATTTAATTAATGGATACTTTTTAGTACTTATATCAATCTTCAAATAAGTTTTGTCCGTTAAAATATTTTCCTAGCAAGGCCTATTACACTCCTAATGTTTTTCTAGAGAAAGTAAAGAAGCAGCTTAGAAAAGAAAACATATATATATATATATAAAACTAGGGATGGGGGAGAGTGAAAATGCTCCCTTAGTATCTATTTGCAGGGGCTTTTGTTCTAGAAATTATTTTTAGTGTTAGTAAATTATGCTAATTGAAGCAACGAGGCAGAAAAGGAGTATATTTGGAATTGAAAGACTGTTCCTTATGAAATGTTTATACAAGCCTTACAGATTCTCCCAATGCATATTTAAAATTAGATGCATACTTTAAAAAGTTGTAGCTATTTTCCCTGGTAAAGCCAGGCTGCAGCCTAGACTAGACTGATTCAGTGAAAAGTTTCAAATCAGTCCACCCATGCACTTTTACTGTTGGTGCTGTTGGGGAGATATGAGAAGTTCTAGACTCATTTTAGCACTAAGGAACTTTACAAACCCCATATTTTTATGATTTTTTCCTTTCTTTTCATAAAAAATAAATTACAGGTCATTGAAGGGCAATGAAACAATTCAGGGCTAGTATAAGTAAAAGAGAGTATGTTACCACTTAAGACTCAAGGGTGAGAATCATATAAAAGCTAAGCATTCAAGGCAAGTACAATTATGATCCTTCTTCTATAGAAAGGGAAACTAAGGCAGATGGTAGTTAAATGATTGTTGTCCTTTCTCAAAGAGGACCAAAATGACATTATTATGCTAAAGTCAAGTGTCATTGTGTCCAATATGGCTGATCAGACCAATATGAGCTCAGAATGCTCTACCACAGGTTGGGCACAAAATAGTCTGCATGAATATTTGGGATGGATACTCTAAATTTCGGCATCTTGCATTTCCTCTGAGCTGTTTCAATTCTGCTTTACTCATGGGGCACAGCACCTTCTCTGATGGGGGCACACCATGCTGAACAGTCCTGTGCCAGTGTCTCCCACATCACAAAATTAATTCCAAAGTTCTTGAGAGAGACCTTGAGAGTGTCCTTGTATTGCTTCTTCTACCACTGATCACTCACCCTATGCGAGTTCTCCATAAAATAGTCTTTTTTGGCAAGCATATATTTTACATTTGAACAATGTGGCCAGCCCATCAGAGTTGCACTCTCTGAAGCAGTTTTAATGCTTGGCAGTTTAGTTTGAGTAAGAACTTCAGTGTCTGGTACGTTATCCTGCCAGGTGATCTTCAGAATCTTCCTAAGATAATTTAAATAGAAGTAATTCAGCTTCCTGGCATGGTGCTGGTACACTGTCTATGTTTTGCAGGCATACAACGATGAGGTCAGTACAACAGCTCTGTAGACCTTCATCTTGGTAGTCAGTCTATACCTCTTCTCTCCCGTACTTTCCTTCAGAGCCTCCCAAAGACTGAGCTGGCTCAAGACCACATAACTCATAAAACAGAATTTGAACTCAGGCCTCCCTCTCTACATATTCAGCACTCAGTGTCACCTATCTGTCTCTTTATTAAAATGGTGACTGTAAAATATTATGACGTAGAGAAAAACCTCTGAATTACTGGGTAGATCCCCTAAAGAGCATCCTTTGTGGACAAAAGTATTATAGAATAAGAAATGGATTGGTCATAACCCACCCTAACAGAGTAAGTATCACTGGGCTCTTGATTCATAGGTCCTTGCATATCACATTTCTTTAACAAGATTGCTGTACAGTTGAGCTCTAAGATGTAGGCATTTTTTCCCCAGTGAGTTAAAGAAACACATTGCAAAGATCCTTTATTTCAGTGGTGTAGTAAGATACTCCCTTCACCAAAGTAGATTGCAATACCTCTGTGCTCTGTTCTTTATACCAAGATTCTTCCACAAGGTCATCTTAGGAGAAATTTAAAATTTGATATATCTTATTTAACAAAACTTGTTCTACCTCCCCCAAAACTGATTCCCCTCTAAACTTCCCTGTTTCCCAAGAGGGAGCCACGATTCTTCCAGTTATCCAAGGTTTGTGACCTTACTGTCATGTTTGACTCTATCCTCTCCCTCACACCTCACATTCAACCCATTTCCACCAATTCTGTCTCCATAACACTCCTCAAAACCCAAGTCTTCTCTTCTTTCACAAGATTACTCTCTCCAGTTCAGACCCTCATTACCTCTTGCCTGGACTATTGCCTCACAATTAGTCTTCCTGTTTTCAGCATTTCCTCTCTACAATCCAACAGCCACACAACTATTAAATTGATAATCATAGTGCAAAATTAATACTATGTGTCTCCTCTGTTCAATAAGCTCCAATAGTTCCTTATCATATATGGAAGGAGGGAAGAAGGAACGACTTATTGAGTGCTTACTATGTGCCAGGTACTATGCTAAGTGCTTTACAAGTATCTCATTTGATTTTCTCAACTGCTCTGGGAAGTGCTATTACTATTTCCATTTTGCAGTTGAAGAAGCTAAGGCAGCTTTTATGCATGGAAACATAGATTTAGAGACCTCAGAGACCTGTTCAATTTCCTTAAATATACATGAAGAAACTGAGGTCCAAAGGGTCTGTAACATGACCCAGGTCACACAGTTACTAAGCATTGACTACATTGAGTGAAATTAAGAGTTTTTAAAAGGGGAATAATGGAAATAATGCAGCTACCTGGGATAGTGGATAGAGAATCAAGCCTGGAGTCAGGACAATCTGAGTTCAAATCTGACTTCAGAAACTTATTAGCTTTGTTACCTTGGCCAAATCATTTAACTTCTATTTGCTTCAGTTGTTCATGTATAAAATGGGGACATGCTAGAGGAGGAAAGCACCAACTACTTCACTATCTTTGCCAAGAAAATCCCAATGGACAAGTCCTTGGGGTCACATATAGTCAGACATGAATGAGTCAACAATAATGAAAATATATCTGAAAGAGCAGACTACAGCAATAGTGTCAAATTCAAGGAGAAATGAAGGCCACCAAACCATACATAAGGATTCCTTCAGGTCTTTATAGACTAGAAAAGGACACATTAACATTATCTATGTTTTATTGTATTTAATTCGGTTTGCTCAATATTTCCCAATTACATGTTAATCTGATTTGGTCAACATGTTGGAATGTTGAAGCATACCTATGGTCCATGGGCCTTGTACTTGAGACCTCTGAGCTAGCTTAAGAATGTGAAGCCTCTCACATTCTAAAGAGAGACTTCTCTCTTTTGTTCTGTAGTCAGTGTTTAGTAACTATGTGACCTGGGTCATGTTAAAGACCCTTTGGTGGTCATTTTTCTACCATTTGATCTTTTTACAGGTTCCCAATATAAAGAACTCTTTTCTCCTCACCTCTAACCCTAGGTTTCTCCAAGGCTTATCTCAGAATCACTTTCTACAGAAAGTCTTTCTTGATCTCCCCAGTTGTTGGTGTTTTCTTTTTCCTTAACTTTTATTGTGCTTCCTTATCTGTGTAAAGTTCTATGTCTCAAAAGAATCAAGGATCCTTGAGGTCTAGAACTGTTTTTTCCATTTTTATTTGTGTAGAGGGTTTATCAATTCAGCATAATCAATTTGATGAAATTTAAGGAATGAGACTATTTGTTGGAAATTGACATTACTTTACAAAGGAATGTGAGGGGTTGGCTCTCTAGCAATCCAAATTCATTTCCTTCTTCTAGGGAATCAGACCTGTTAGTTCTTAGTTCCTGGGTAGAAAGTAGAAGTCACTGGAGAGGAGAAAAGGTTTGTATTCATGGATTATGGGCTCCCACCATTCTATGGGATTAAATAAGGCAGCTTCAAATATGATATGCACCTATGAGGGAGCTGGAGACCTTATACCTATATTTGTACAAACCTAAACACAATCTATATGCTGTGTTGTTTGGTTGGTTGTTGTCCTTTGTTCTCAGAGAAGACCAAAATGAAACCACCATGATAAGGTCAAGTTTCAATGTTCCCAACTGTGACTGATCAGACCAATATGAACTTGGACTGTTCTACCACAAATTGGGCACAGATAGTCCATGAGAACAATTGGGGTGGTTACTCCAAATTTGTGCATCCTATGTTTCCTTTGTCCTGTTTCAATTCTGCTTTGCTCGTAGAGCACAGCACCCTTTCTGATGTGGGCATGCTACACTAAGAAGTCCTGTGTCAGTGTCTCCCATATTGCACAATCAAATCCAAAGTTCTTGAGAGAAACCTTGAGAGTATTCTTGTATCTCTTCTTCTGACCACTATTGATCACTTGCCCCATGTGAGTTCTCCATAAAATCGTCTTTTTGGCAAGCATACGTTTTGCATTCTAACAATGTGGCCAGTCCATTGGAGCTGTGCTCTCTGAAGCATAGTTTGAATGTTTGGCAGTTTAGTTCAAGTGAGGACCTCAGTGTCTGGTACCTGATCCTGCCTTATGATCTTCAGAATCTTCCTAAGACAGTTCAAATGGAAGTGATTCAGTTTCCTGGCATGGTGCAGGTAGACTGTCCATGTTTCACAGGCATACAACAATGAGGTCAGCACAGTGGCTCTGTAGATCTTTGGTTTGGTAGTCAGTCTAATACTTCTTTTCTCTCAACCTTTTCTTCAGTGCCTCCCAAACACTGAGCTAGCTCTGGCAATGAGTGAATCAACCTCATTGTCCGTGTGTACATCCCTGGAAAGTATGCTACTAAGGTAAGTGAACTTATCCACAGAGTTCAAAACTTCTCCATTTGTTGTAACTGATGGTTCCACATATGAATGGTATGGTGGGTGGCTGAGGAGCACCTGTGTTTTCTTCGTGTTAATTATTAGGCCAAAATTAACACAGGCAGCAGAGAATTGATCCATACTTTGTTGCATCTCAGCTTCAGAGGCTGCATTGAGTACACAATCATCTGCAAACAGAAAATTGTGCACCAACACTCCCTCTACTTTGGTCCTGGGTTGTAGCCTTTTCAAATCAAAGAATTTACCATCAGTATGCTATATTCATCCTCAATGAAAACACTTGACAACATGGCTGAAAACATAATGCTAAAAAGTATAGGAGCAAGCACACAGTCCTGTTTTACTCCATTAGTGACTAGGAAGGCAGGAAAGCATTGTCCACTATCTAGAACTTGGGCAAATGTGGCATCATGAAATTGACGTACAATACTGATGAACTTCTCTGGGCAACCAAATTTTAACATAATTTTTCATAAGCCTTCAGGAATAACAGTGTCAAAGGTCTTGGTCAGATCTACAAATGTTGTGTACAGACCTCTGTTCTGCTCTTGGCATTTCTCCCAGAGTTGTTGGGCAGAAAACACCATATTCACTGTTCCTTGGTCTTTCTGAAGTCACACTGGCTCTCAAGTAGATGACCATCTTCCAGGCGAAGGATCAGTCTATTAAGGAGGACTCTAGCAAGAATCTTTCCAGTGATGACCAAAAGAGAGACACCACCCCCCAGTTTCCAAGAGATGCCTAATTGCAAAAAAAAACAAAATATGATTGGAATATAAAAAAAACCCTTAAGAATGAAACTAGTCTATATATGCCCACCATAAATGTTTGAATTCCCCTTTAGAAAGGGAAAGACATTGAGATTGCTACTACCAGCTCTTCACATTCCACTGAATTCTACTTTTCACCCCCAGGACCTAATATAGACTTCAATTCTTACAGTCATGCCCAAAAATATTTGCACTTGCCTCATAAGAGAAATGAATCTGGGGCTTCCCATCTGACTTGTATCAATTAAACAATGCATAGTATTGCAGAGAGCAAAGTCCAGATTTTGCTTCTGCATCTCAGGGCTAAATCTCTTGTTGTTAGAGTACCTACTTCACAGGGCTGTTGTGAAGATGAAGTGAGATAATAGATGTAAAGTGCTATATAAATGTCAGCTATTTTGGTTTTCCTTTTCATTTTATATTTCACTCAGCATTTTTTAAAACATGAGAAAAAAACACAGATGGAGCTTAGTCTGGTAGTTGAAATAGAATAGTCATTATATGCATTTGATGTGATTTGTAACTTAAATTCTTAATTTGTGTAACTGTAGTATGGGAGTACTGTTGGCTTATGAAATTCTTTGAAACCCTCAAATTAAGTTGACTACCATAAACAAAACTACAAAGTCTTGGTTTGATTTTCCAAATTTATTATATGAATCAAATTTCCTTCTGATTTCAAAACCCTAAACAATCACTCCATTTAATTTTCTTTTCTGCAAGCCAAGATGATGGAGTAAGTAGTAATTCATTGTAGCTCTCCCATATTCACCTGCTATCAACCATAAAATAGTCCCCCAGAACAAATCTTGGAACAACTGAGGCAGCCTAAAGACTAGGTGTAATGGTCTTTTAGCCCAAGAGACTTGGAGGATTGGCAAGAAAGGACTCTCTCACTCAAATAAAAGGGGAGCACATTCCAGAATGGGAAGCATCCTAGCAAGTCAGTAGCAAGCCACCCCTTAGCAAACCAGCAGGAGATCCTGAGATGCAGGGTGGTGAAGCAGACAAATACCAACTCCAGGAACAACACATCTCCCCTCCACCCCCACTGTTCCTTTGAATAGCCAGGGAAACTGGCAGATTCCAACTCAAAGAACCACCAAGTCCTTCAGCACAGCCCAGGGCCATGTGCTTCAGTGTAACACTCAGGAGACACAGAAAGACGTCACTAGACCTCAGAACCACTATTAGGATCCCAACTGAGCATCAGGTAAGCTACCAGACCCCTGCAGCCTCCAACAGTGCCAGCCACCCCCACTTTACCTCCTCAACACAGTACCAGACACAAGGGTCTCCTATGGGCCTCAGGAAAACATCCGCACAGCACCAGGTAAATAGCTAGGGCCTGTAGCATTGGCACAAGAGGCCCGAGACAGGGCTCCTTCCATCCTGGGAGCAGAAATCAAATTTAAAAGAAAGGAAAAAGACCAAAAAAGATGAGCAAAGAACAACAAAAAGAATCTGACCCTACAAAGTTATTATGCTGTCAGGGAAGACCAGCACACAAACAACCCAGAGAAAAGTGGGCAGTGGTCTCAAGCCCTATACCAGCAAGGACCCTGGCATACACAGAGGACTGCTGCGCAGGGTCTTAGATCTGCTTCTCTAAAAGGAAAGCAGCTTTGGAGGGGTCAGCAATCTACTTTAATCAAGCACATGTATCATTCACTTAGCTCAGGGGAGAAAGGCAGCACCCTGAACTTCAGAGAAAATACAAACAAATTACAAGCAGAAATCACAAACAGGAAGACCAACAGACAGGGCTTCCAACTGTCTGACCACAGACAATACACACATCGTTACTGGAGAGAGAAGCACCAACATATATATAAATGTGTGTGTGTGTGTGTGTGTGTGTGTGTGTGCGCGCGCATATAGATGCATGTGTGTGTATATATATGTATATATATACATACACACACTATAGTGTATATATGTGTGTATATATGTGTGCACATATACATATATATGTATATACACAAACACGTGCACACACACACACACACACACACTTTTCAGAGCCGGTGGGCAAAAACCTGTACACAGAAAGAGCAATATTGTATGATGATTCACAATGAATAACTTTGTTCAAAAGGTCCTTTTCCTTTTTTTTTTTTTATCTCTTTGTAATATAGACCTAATAGTGGTATTGCTTGGTCAAAGGGTATGTGTGGTTTTATAGCCCTTTGTGCATAATTCCAAATTGCTGTCTAGGAAAGCTGAATCAGTATACAACCTCACCAATTAGAGTTTTAATTTTCCCACATCCCCTCCAGCATTTGTCATTTTCCTCTTAACAATAATTCTAAATAATAATAGTTGATTCATTTTAATATATAAATCTTCACTAAAATATCACTCTGATGTACTTAATAATCCTTTTTTATTCATTCAATCATTTATTCGTTATCAGATGGGATCATTAAGAGAGTTGTCAGAATTTATGGTATCAGGAGGAGTGAATAAAACATACATAATGATCATAGCATTTAAGTAGGGAATATGTATAGCAAGAGTACACATGTAGAGATGTACTCATTTCTCTGACAGGATGGTAATGTTATTAAGGGCCTACTATGCCCTAACACTGTGCAAAACACTAGCCCAGCCTTCTCTTTTCTCTACTCTCTCTTCTCACATACTTTCTGCTGTGCATTGCTGTCTATTTCTAGCTTCTGGGCTTCATCTAGTGGAAGTCACCAGGTGGCTATCTCATCTCCAGTCTTCTGAAGTATGGTTATTAGAAAGCCTTTATCTGATGAAGGTTAAATTAGAGCTCCTCAGTCTTAGAAAGTAGCTAAAAGCCATCACACCCAGATAACAAAAACCAGGCAGAGTGCTCCCAGGCTAAAATTAATTCCTGTCTGAGGTAAAGTCCTTTGTTCTGCAAGTGTTTGACTTAGTGTAAGAAATTCCTAAACTCATCTCTAATTTAGCAAGGAAATTAATCTGATTTTGAACAAAAGGTAACTGAAAGAGGCCAGATCGTTGCTTCTATTTTATCACATCACCTGCTCTATAAGCCTACCAATACTATGAATATCTGCTGGCAGTAAAAACCCTTAACTTTTTTGCTATATTTTGGCCAACAACAACAATAGAATTGTCTCCCTATATGTAGCTTTGGTCTGGCATCCCAGTGCAACCCTGAAAAAATTGAATTTTAAAAATTCAATAAAATTATTTGAAATGTGATAGCATTTAATAGCAAAAGGTTCCTAACCTCTCACCTCCCCTTTTAATTTCCAGTCTTTTTCATGAAAAGTATGAAGGAGCTCAAGTAAAATTTCTGTTTGTAACATATACAGACATGATATCTTTAGTATCTTATAATTAAAGATCTGATTTTGTTAGTTCATCTGTGGAAATGTGTAAGTATCATTAACTGCTAAACAGAATACTACGATTAGTCTTCCCAGCTTGAATCTATTTTTTAATAAATCTAAAAGCATCTCATGCAAACAGCCAAACAGGATGTATAGTCTCCATAGAAACCAGAGCTGATATTATTCAGAAGGAATAAACCACTCTGGACTGGGTTCCCCACAGGGACCCTCATTTGCAACAAGTTTCTTGAATAAGCTGATGTGTATGTGAATTCTACCACCTGATGCTAGGTATCATTAGCCATGCCTAACAGAGGGTTCCTCTGCATCTGGTCTCCATTGGGGGGGAAAAGGAAAGGGAATAATTCTGTGTCTACATAGAACATTTTAGATTTTTTTAATTGAAATGTAAATGTAAAATTCATTACAAACTGATTTCCTAAGAAGGAGTTGTTCCCTGCTCACTTCTATACTAAAAGGTAGCACAGCAGGTATACTTCATTGTACAGGGAAAAAAAAGATTTCCAGAAAATTGGTTATAAAGCAGTTTTCTGTAAGTTGAACTGTTTCACATTGGCTTTTATTACAAGATAGTAGTTATTCTTTTGTGAGAAAGGAGGAAAGGTACTGAGTCTAAATTCAGTTCCATCCAATTAGTTCTTATTAGTACAAAAACATAAACAAAATAATTCTCGTCTTCAAGGAGCTTACATTCTACTAAAGAAAAACAATATGCCCACAGATTAGCAAATAAAAGTTAACGCAAAATAATTTTTGGAGGGGGCAAGAGGAATGGAGTGGGAGGCCCAGGATACAACAGAGGTGATAGGAATCAGAAAAAGCCTTCTGCAGGGAAACATGTGAACTGAGCCTTGAAGGGAAATAAGTATTCTAAGACATAACAAAAGCCTGCTTTAAGAATGAAGGAAAACCTTTTTCAAATTATGTTTTGAAAAAAATAAAGGTCATTTTCAGATAAAAAAAATCATAGGTTATCACCAATTATAATTATCACACTGTAGAGAAACCATACTGTAGAGGATTTCCCACTCTAGACTTCAGACCCTTCCATGAATTTAAAGCCGGAATTGAAAGATAACCTATATTTGTGACTTGGATCTTTATTTTTCACATATCTTTCTACTTTTATCTTAAACTAAAATTCCAAACAAAACAAACTTTTAGCTGTATCTTTAAAAAAAAAAGAATTTATGTTTTTTTTGTTTGAGACCTGTTATTTCTTTTTGGAGTCTCCCAATTTGGAATCTTCTTTCCCTAATATGGACTAGTAGCTCATCTATATTACATGAAATTATAACTGTAAGGCATTAGCATATACCTGGCATATAGTAGGTGTTTAATAAATGCTTATTCCCTTCTCCCTTGCCTTCCTGGTAACTTTAATCTTTAGTTCCCTGGGTACTAAGAATGTAAGTGTACCCAGGGTTACACAGCCAGTATGTGTCAGAGACAGGACTGGAAAACAGTTATCTGTGACTGCAAAGTCAACTTTCTATTCACAAGGCCTCTATGTGTTCTCTAATCCTCTGTTTTTATCCTAAACTAAATGTTCCTTTTAATTCAGTTCAATTCACCATTTATTAAGAAACTATTATGTGATACAAGGACACTCTCAAGGTCTCTCTCAAGAACTCTGGATTTGACTGTGAAACATGGGAGACACTGCACAGGACTGCTCAGCATGGCGTGCCCACATCAGAAACGATGCTGTGTTGTATGAGCAAAGCAGAATTGAAACAGCACAAAATAAACATAGGATGTTCAAATTTTGAGTATCCGTCCCAAAAATTCATACGGACTATCTATGCCCAGCCTGTGGCAAAGCATTCCGAGCTCATATTGGTCTGATCAGCCACAGTCACACACTGAAACTTCACTTTATCATGGTGATATCATTTTGGTCCTCTTCAAAAAGGAAGGATAATAACCAACCAACCAACCATTATGTACCAGACAATATACTGAGACAAGGATAAAAATAAAAAAAAAAAAATAAAAGACAGTCCTGTCCTCAAGGAGTTTACAATCCAATGGAAGAAGACAATTCACAAAAAAAAGTCAAAAAGAAGCGGGGAGGGTACTCCACGAAGGGGTGTGGTATTCCATGGAAAAGAAACCAAGCAAAGCTCATGGTAGAAAATGGAGAGTAAAAACAACAAAACAGTAGCTGCATTTGCAATTTTTAGACATCTTTTTTAAAAAGGGCTATTTTAATATTTCATTTACTTGTGAGAAGATTCTAATTTTCCCCTTGTTAGGTAGGTTTCACATTTTTTCTACATCATGATGAGGATCTTTTTATTAATAATAATGATAGCTACCATGTGTCACACCTTAAAGTTTGCCAAGTACTTCACAAATATTGTCTCATTTGGTCACCACCATAACCATCTTAGATTGGTACTATTTTTATCCCATTCCTAAAGTTAAGAAAACTGAACCTAAGAGGGTAAGTAACTTGCCCAGGGTTACCTTGGTAATAAGTTTATGGGGAAAGATTTTAATTCAGTCCTTTCTATTCCCAAGTCCATTATTCTGTCCACTTTGTCATCTACTTGCCTAAAGCATTAAGTTGCATGAGAAGATTTTGTCTGTGCGATTTCCATGTGAATTTTCTCTTAAGTTGTTACTGAAAATGGGGCACCATTACTCTGAGAAACAGAAAAGTACTATCCTTCATATACAAATATAAAACCCTCATCCAGGGCACAAGTTTTGAGTTGTCTTTCTTGTGGTTCAGATGGATTTGGCTGAATCCATCCAATTGACTTTTAGATTGAGAAATAAACTCTTGTAGACATTTGGGCTTTCTCCAGTAAGCCTTCAACATTTTAAATAGCACAACTGGCACTGAACTATTAGATATTCCCCATGACTCTGCACATGATTAAAGCCAATGACCCAATGGCATACTACCAACCTCTCAGAGTCACCTAGGCTATATTCAAGAAACTCAACAACAGATTTGAAGCCTCAGTTTCTCCTTTCTTCCCCATACCCCAGGTCTAGTCCCAGGACTCAAGTAAATCAATTTTGTGAAAGTAGTCTTCATAACTACCTCACTGAATACTGAAGTATTTGTTGCCCAAGCATTGCAAAAGGGATAGGGTAGCTTTAAGAGACCCTTGGAATCATCATCTCAGGAGGTCACTTAGGCCTGGTTTGCTCTGCTTTGTTGGCCTCTGACTCCTTTGAGGAAGTCTCGATATTCAGAAAAATAGAGAAAATGCAGGAGAGAATCAGTCCTAGTCCTATTTCTTCTCTGATCAGACTTCTCTGCTCCCTCCAGATGCTCTAAGCCCCAAAATAAACCCTCCTTGGGCTGACCTAGATACACAATCTTCACATGAGGTTTTTAAAATGTAACTGATAAGATTTGGTGGATCTACAACAGTGGTGTCAACTCAAATAGAAACTGGGGTCACTAACTGGTACATAAGAACTCATATTGACAGCTTTAAAATACTATACTATTCATATTCTATTGGTTTTTTTTTTCATTTTATTAACTATTCCTCAAATACATTTTAATTTAGTTTGGACCACACAACAAAATTGCTGGGTAACACGCAATGTGTTTGACATCTCTGCTCCACATATTTTTTTTCTAATTTTTAATCCCATATATTAAAGACTAAATGATTAATGAAAGAAACCTGTGACTATCCTTTTCCTCTAGGAGCTTACAATACAGTTTAATGACTATCTTCCTGAGTTTTATGTCCTCAAGGAGCTTCCAGTACAGTTGAGAAGACTATACCTGCAGACATTAAAAAATTAGTGGACAATTAAAAACATAATGGAGTTAAGTACCAAAATGTTTATATACAATAAATGGCATAGCCAATAAGTGCTAAAAAAAAAAAAAATCCTCTTCCTTAGAAAAATCTTTATAAAAGAGCATTACCTTGGGTTCCAAAAATAGGTGAGATTTGAAATAAGTGAGTATGTATAGGGAGGGGGAAGAGTTGAAGAAAAAAATGGGGACATTATAAGATGATGAGCAGTGATGAAGCAGTGATAAGTGGGCATAGGATGTCTTTAGAGGAAAATTAAGTGGATTGACTAGGTCTCAGGATACTCAGTTGTGTCATAAGAGATAAGGTTGGATAGAAAAGAGAAGGCCACATTGCAGAGGACTTTGAATGCCTAAAGAAGTCAACATAGTTCTATAAACAATGAAGAACCTTGGTGCAGTAATACTATGTACCAGTGTGAAAGCAAGCACCCTGACATACACAGGGGTTCTTGCTATCACATGTTCTTTGATCTGATTTTCTCAAAACAAAGGCAACTTTTGAGGCACTTTAATTAAGCACATGTATCTTTTACTTAGTTCAGGGGAAAAAGTCAGCACCCTGAACTTCAGAGAAAATACAGAAAATCGAAATCAATAGACAGGCGTCCAAATGTCTGACATACATCACAGATAGACAGATCTAACTGTCTGACCATACATACATAGTTACCAGAGAGGGAAGCACCAACATTTGGATTTTCAAAGCCAGGGAGGCTCCTTAGCATCTTCCCAGAGTCTCATCTGACCAAACAAAACACTTCCAGTCAGTAAGCCCTAAAGTAAAACCTCACTCTCAGCATATTTACATATTTTTTAGAGCTAGATGACCATCAAAACCTTTCAGTACACCATTAACAAAAAGTGTGAGCCTTGCTCCAACTCCTCCCTAATCAAGCTCCCCTTAATGGGCAGACCCATTAATGGATGGGGAAGATCTTTAGACACATTAAAATAATTAACAATACAAATACATATACTGTTTCTAATTAAAGAAACTTTTGTTTCTGTACTTTATTCCTAGTAAAGATTCTTAGTTGATAAACGCAAGATTCAGAGATATTTGATTGTACTAAAACAAAAACAGCAAAAAATCCTACTTTGCTTGCCATCACAACCAGTGTTTCCCTAATACATCTCCTTTCTTGTCCCTCCCCACTCCCACAAACCTGACATGGTCCTGGCCCTTCCTCCTTCCATCCACAGGAATTGGCTTTCCCTAAAAAAAGACAAAACTAACTCCATAGGTGATTGGCTCCACCTTCTCCATGTAGATTCCTGAACATAAGATGTAGATGAGAACATAAAAAATTACTGTCTGAACCAAGTCTAAAGACTTGGTAGATTTCTGAAGAACATGCAAATCATCATGTCCTTCCATATTCTACCCAGATGATCAGATGATGTCCTTCCATATGAAGACAAGGAGGTTGGAGGTGAAGCCACATCCAGAAAAGTTAAATTGTCACTCTATCTCTGTTGCATATCTTTGCTGTATTAAAGTAATACTTCTTTTGTTAATATTAAATGACTGACTTATTTCATCCTAACCTTGAACCTAAACTAAGAATGCTGGTGTTAGAATCACCTCTTAAATGACATAAGTTTTTCATTTTAGGCAAAAAGCAACATGACCAAAGCTATATACTTTGGGGAGATCACCTTTTCTAACATGGCTCTCAAAGTCACTCCTGCACTCAAGTCTATTCTACTAAGTGGTCAGAAGTTTAAAGACCAAAAGTAATTTAGACCATACTAAAACAAAAAGGTTCAATGTGCAGGGTCATAAGGAAGGTCCTTTTATGGGAAAGAGACTTCATGGTTGGAGTTCATATGATGCAGGAAGGCTTCTCTGGAATAAACAGAATGAAGGTAATTGAAAATGTATGCAGACAATGGTATAAAGTAAATGTGATGACAAAATGAAATAGAAATATGGAAAAAATAATACAAGATATGACCACTATGAACTCTAGGTCTGGAGAGTAAGATATGATCCATAAAAATAAAAATTGAAGATAGGAGTTATTACTTATGAATATATTTTGGAAAATGAGCTAGCAACTTTTCTAGAAACAGATTTAAGCTCATATCTATTAATAGATTCCAGTTGTATGATAGACTTAAACATTTTAAAATGAAATATAAAAATAAAAGAAAATAGAATAATGTATCTGTCTCCATTGTGAAGAGTGGATGATTTTTCCCTAGTAAACAAATGGAAGGAATTGTTTCTAAAATAGATTTTTTGAGGGGGTTGGAGTTAAGATGGCAGAATAGAAGCAGAGACTTGCTAAAGCTCTACCCCTAAGCTCAGCCAAATTCCTGTAAAATAATGGTTCTAAACAAATTCTGGAGCTACAGAAACCACAAAATGATGGAGTGAAGCAAATTTCCAGCCCAAGACAGCCTGAAAGATTAACAGGAAGTGTCTATCCCACAGCACTAGGAGCAGAGCCCAGTATAGTGTGGCACAAGCCTACACAGATGGATGTGAACAGGCCTTGGGGACTGAATCTCTGGAACCTGTAGAAGTTTCCATATTCCACAATCCCAAATGCTGAGAATAAATTGAAATGTCAGTGGAAAAAACCTGTGATATCTGTGTGAGATAGCTGAGTGGCCTAGCCCCAGCCCCAGGGTAGCAGCTTCAGAAGGGGCAGAGACAGGGTCTGTTTCTGGAGGTCTAGGTCTACAGATATTGAGGGGATCATGTGACTGACAGTACACCCTCTCTACCTGCACTGGAAGCAGAGAACTACCTTGACAAAGAGCTAAAAAGTAAAGTAAATGACTGGGGAAATGAACAAAACCAGACAAAGGATCATACTATAGAACTTATTTTGGTGACAAGGAACACCCAAATATACAAACAGAAGAAGACAAAGCTCCTACATCCAAAGACTCCAAGAAAAATATGAATTGGTCTCGGGCCATGGAAGAGCTCAAAAAAGATTTTGAAAATCAAATAAGAGAAGTAGAGTCAAAATTGAGAATAGAAGTGAAAGTGATGCAAGAAAAATCATGAAAAATTAGTCAACAACTTACTAAAGGTGACTCAAAAATTACTGAAGAAAATAACACCTTAAAAATAGACTAACCCAAATGGCAAAAGAGACCCAAAAAGCCAATGAGGAGAAGAATGTCTTAGAAAGCAGAATTGTCCAGATGGAAAAGGAAATCCAAAAGCTCACTAAAGAAAATAGTTCCCTAAAGATTAGAATGGAGCAGATAGAAGCCAGTGACTATGAAATATCAAGAAATTAGAAAACAAAACTAAAGGAATTAAAAAATAACAAACAATGTGAAATATCTCATTGGAAAAACAACTAACCTGGAAAACAGATCCAGGAGAGACAATTTAAAAATTATTGGACTCCTTGAATGCCATGATAAAAAAAGAGCCTAGACATCATCTTTCAAGAAATTAGCAAGGAAAACTGCCCTGATATTCTATAATAATAAGATAAAAATGGATATTGAAAGACTGTACTAATCACCTCCTGAAAGAGATCCCAAAAAGAAAACTCCTAGGAATATTGTAACCACATTCCAGAGCTCACAGGTCAAAGAGAAAATATTATAAGCAGCCAGAAAGAAACAACTTGAGTACTGTGAAAACACAATCAGGACAACACAAGATCTAACAGTTTCTACATTAAGGGATGTTCCAGAGGTCAAAGGAACTAGGATTAAAATCAAGAATCACTTACCCAGCAAAACTGAGTATAATACTTCAGGGGGAAAAATTAGTCATTCAGTGAAATAGAGGACTTTCAAGCATTCTTGATGAAAAGACCAAAGTTGAATAGAAAATCTGATTTTCAAACACAAGAATCAAGAGAGGCATGAAAAGGTAAACAGGAAAGAGAAATCATAAGGGACTTATTAAAGTTGAACTGCTTACATTCCTATATGGAAAGATCATATTTGTAACTTGAGACTTTTCTTAGTATTAGGGTAGTTGGAGGGATTATATACATATAGACAAAGGGCACAGGGTGAGTTGAATAAGAAGGGATAATATCTAAAAAAATAAAATTAATGGGTAAGAGAGGAATATATTGGGAGAAGGAGAAAGGGAGAAATAGAATGGGGTAAATTTCTCCCACATAAAAGAAGCAAGAAAAAGCTTTTCTATGGGGAAATAAGGGGGTGATGAGAGAAAGAGTGAACCTTACTCTCATTGGATTTGACTTAAGAAGGGAATAACATGAACAGTCAATTTGGTATGAAAATCCATCTTACACTACAGGAAAGTAGGGGGGAAGGAGATAAGTGGGAGGGATAATAGGAGGGAGGGAAAATGGGAGGAGAGGATAATTAGAAGTAAACACTTTTTGAGGAGGGATAGGGTCAAAAGAGAGAATAGAATAAATGAGGGGCAGGATAGAATGGAGGGAAATATAGTTAGTCTTTCACATCATGACTGTTATGGAAGTGTTTTGCATGACAACACATGCATAACCTATATGGAATTGCTTGCCTTCTCAGGCAATGGAGTATAGAAATCTGTCTTGCCCTACAAGAAAACAGAGGGAAAGGGAATGAGAGAAGGGTTGTTGTGTTTGTCCTTTGCTCTCAAAGAGGACATGACATCAGGATGATGACATGACTTGCAATTGGCTTTGATTTGAATGAGGGATGACTGCGCAAGGTCACCAGTCTCACTTTCTCCTCCAGTGCCATCTGGAAAAGATGGTTGAAGATGACCAGGATGCAATGTGAGATCATTGCAATTTTAGGCTAAGGTCTTATCACATTCTCACTTTGAGTGAGATACACCAGTTCAATGAATAGGTCACTTTAAGTAGTTACTTAAGAAGGCCCCTTTAAAAAAGAAAAACAAATCAAAATGAGAGGGGAAGACCCTCAGGGTTCCTGGGTAAAAGAGAAATAGTTACTATTTAGTATTTCCATTCACTCTGTGGTAGGTGAGCAGGAACCTGTTGTCCAATCTATGAGCTCCAGAATGAATTGGATATAAAGTCTTTGAGCAAGAAATCTAGCCAGTAAATCCAAAGGAAAAAAGGCAGCTTTTGACCATGGAAGTGTACCTTCCTCTGGGTACAGCAGCCAGGATAGAGGGGAAGGGAGAGGAGGAGAAGGAAATGTAAGTAAAGGAAGGGGAGGAATTTGGAATAATCAGAATGTACAATGTCTTGGGGTGAGCAGAGGCAAGAGATGGGGAGAAAATTTGAAACTCAAAATCTTGCGAAAGTGAATGTTGGAAAACTAAAAATAAATTAATTTTTTAAAAAAAGATTTTGTTGACCATATTAAAATAAAAAAAATGTCACAACACAACAAATACAAATCAAATTAGAAGAAAAATCAGAATAGATTGTAAAAAATATTTATAAGTATTACAGATAGAATCTTGACAACTAGAATGAATTAGAAACTGTAAAATAATTGTAGTCTACTCCTAATCCACAAAGGTCAAAGAATACAACAATACAATTTTTTGTTAAAGTAATAGTTTTTTCTTTTACATGACATTTCTTTCCTAATATGTCTCCTCTACTTTCAGCCCCCAAACCATCTCTTATGACAAGGGGGAAAAAAAAAGATGGATGAAAAATGGTTGGTAAAACCATCCAATACAGTAACTGAGCATGACAGTGAATACATTGTTTCACATCCGTAGTTCCCCACTCCTACAAAGAAGGAACAGAAGTATATTTTCTCATCTCTTCTGTGAAATCTAGCTTGGTCATCCTAAATGCAGAGGGTTCAGTTTTGCTTATTTTGTTGTTCGCTCGGTATTTGTAAAAGCAAGCACCCAGACACATCCAGGATGACCTGCTATCACAGGTTCTTTGATCTGCTTTTCTAAAAGGAAAGGCAACTTTTGAAGGGTCAATAATCACTTTAATCAAGCGCATCTATCATTCACTTAGTTCAGGGGAAAAAGTCAGCACCCTGAACTTGAGAGAAAATACAAAGAAATCAAGAGACAGGGCTTTCAGCTGTCTGAGTATAAGCAATATACACATCACAGATTAACATTCAGATACAGCTGTGTGACCATACATACAGAGTTACCAGTGAGAGAAGCACCAACATGGGTTTTCAAAGGTGGTGGGCTCCTTAGTAGCTGCCCAGAGTCTCATCTGGCCAAACACTTTCAATGAGTAAGCCCTGAAGTAAAACCTCTCCTCAGAGTATCTATGCATTTTTAAGAGCCAAGGGGCATCATAACCCTTGAGAATCAGTGCCTCATTAGAAAATTAACAAAAGATTTTGGCCTCCCCTAATCAAGCTTCCTTTAATGGACAGGCCATCAATGGATAGAAACAGATGATCCTTAATTCATTAGCATTACAATATTCCTGGGTGGAAACACTACCTCAGACTTCCCTGACACCATGAGTTGGATGCACAAACCAAGCCCAAGAAGCAAGCTGAGTCAGAAACCTTTCTTCTCATTTGTCGTGATTGGTAGTGCTCCTCCCACCCAGAGGTAACCTTCCTAGGCTCATTGCCAGTCCTAGTGACACTGAATATTCCACACTACCTTCAGGCTACACTTCAGAATCTTTACCATGACCCAGAAACCTCTTCATTCCAAAAACTGACTCCAGTCTGGAATTCAAACATTAAAAGTACCTTCTGTCACTGAGGCCTCTCCATCTGATTGCATGACTCACAAAGAACCTTCATTTAACAAGATCACCCATAGAAGAATTAAAATGAATGGGAGAAATCATGAGAAAATACAAAACATAGCATAACACAAGAGAAAATATTCTGTTTCATTCTACTTTCCAGTTTCATGGTTCTTTCTCAGGATGTGGATGGCATTTTGCCTCAAGAGTAATTGGGAATGTTTTGGGTCTTTGTATTTCTGTGAAGGGCTAAGTCTACCAGAAAAATTCCTCTCACACTGTGGTTGTTACTGTGCATAAAGTTCTCCTGGTTCTGCTCCTTTCATTCAGCATCACATCATATACATCTTTCCAGGACTCTCTGAAGTCTTCCTGGTCATCACTTTTTATAGCACAATAGTATTCCATTACATTCATGTATCACAACTTCTTCAGCCATTCCCCAATTGATGAGCATCCCCTTGATTTCCAGGTTTTGGCTACCACAAAGAGAGCTGCTATAAATATTTTTGTACATGTGGGACCCTTTTTCATTTTTATGATCTCTTGGATATGCACATTTTTGTAGCCCTTTGGGCATAGTTCCAAATTGCTCTCCAGAATGGTTGGATTAGCTCACAGCTTCATCAACAATGAATTAGTGTTCCAACTCTCCCACATCCTCTCCAACATTTATCATCTTCCTGTTTTGTCATGTTAATCAATCTGATAGGTGTGATGTGGTACCCCAGAATTGTTCTGATTTGTATCACTCTAATCAATAGTGATTTAGAGCATTTTCCCATATGACTATAGATAGCTTTAATTTCTTCCTGTGAAAACTGCCTGTTCATCAACTTTGACCATTTATCAGTTGAGGAATGACTTGTATTCTTGTACATATGACTCAGTTCTTTGTATATTTTAAAAATGAGGCCTTTATCACAGACACTAGTTGCAAAAATTCTTCCCCAGTTTTCTGCTTCCCTCCTAATATTGGTTGCATTGGGTTTGTTTGTGCAAAAACTTTTCAATTTAATGTAATCAAAATTATCCATTTTGCACTTCATAATGTTCTCTATCTTTTGCTTGGTTGTAAACTTCTCCATTCTCCATAAATCTGACAAATACACTATTCCTTGCTCTCCTAATTTGCTGATAGTATCGTTCTTTATACCTGGATCATGTATCCATTTGGACTTTATTCTTGTGTAGTCAGGCATTGGTCTATGTTATGCCTGTGTTATGTTTTGTTTTGCTTTGTTTTTTCTCATCATCTCTCCCATTCATTTTAATTCTTCTATGCAATATGACTAATATGAAAGTGTTTTAATAAGAATGTATATGTAGAACTCATTTAAGATTGCTTGCTATCTCAAGGAGGGAGGGGGAGAAAATCTAAGACTTATGGAAGTGATTGTAGAAAACTGAAAACAAATAAATTAATAATTTAAAAATAAACAAACTAAGAGGGCTTAAGTCACCTTCATAAAGAGAGTAGACTCCAAGAAAAAGAAAGAGCACCCAGGCCAGCTATGTCTTCATTCCTCTCCAGAATGGACTCTGGACTTTCTCTACTAATATTCTCATATCAGCACCTTCAAACCCTCACCCTCACTTTCCAATTTCCTTTTACGTGTTGTTTTCTCCCATTAGAATGTAATGGGAGCTCCTTGAGAGCTGAGACTGTCTTTCTCTCTACTTTGTATTTCTAGATCTAGTGCAATACACAAGTGCTTAATAAATGCTTGTTGATTGACAAAGAATAAGCCACCTTGGTCCCCAAACCCCACTGCTTCATCTCTCAAACCTGTCCATGTCAACCCTATCTTTTCAATGTCCTATGCCAGTCCCATCATTTTCACCATGTCCTTGGAATTACTGCTCTGAATTTACCACTTTGTTATCATTTTACACCTCTTCCAGTCACATTCTTTCCATCTTCTTGCAAATAGAGACCTTTCCCAGATGATGTTGAATCCAATACTGGTTTAATCTTTTCTGACTTGACATACTGTTCTTAGAATGAGTACAAATCTCTGTTCACCACAGCCACTTCCAGATTCTCTCTCTGCCTCCAAAAACTCAGAAACCTCTCCTCCTTTGAGGTTTACTCTATCAACATTTATTACCAAATCCAGACCCTAATGGATGTTATCTAACAACCACCTTCAAACCCAGACCATTTCCTCCACTTTCTCAAGGAATTCAGTATCTTAGAAGCTTATACTCCATGAGGAGTACAGACACTCAAGAAAGCATAAATAAGCAAAAAGGTCATGAATCAAAGAATAAAAGTTAAGAATAGACAGAGAGGAAAGATAATGAAGGGAGTGAGAGGAAGAAATCTTTTGTAGAAAAAGGCACAGAAAATGATGTAAGTTGAAGAAGAGAGGAAGGGAAATTTTACTTGAATGCTAAATGGGGAAAAAATAACTAGATAAAGATATACAAGAAAAAGGAACGAATAAAAAAATCTCAAAACTAGGGAAAGAAATAACAAATGAGTAGTGGTTTAAGAAGAGAGTTCATAGGAATTGGGTTACCTTAATATATACACATATTAAGATATAGATATATACAGGTTATTATATATAATTTATAATAACTGAAGAGGCATTGTACTGAGTTTACAGAGGAAGGGGGGAGACTAATTTAGAAAAATATATGATATTAGAGACAAATGGACAAAATATAAACTTAACTCATAACTTCAAATGTAAATGGATTAATTAATCTAATAAAATGAACATGTGACAGATTGGATAAGAAAAAGAACGCCATAATCTATTGCTTATAGAATCACATTTAAAATATAAATTATATATAGAATAAAAATTAGAGGCTAGGAAAAAAAACACTATGTATCAGGTGAATTTTAAAAAGCAGGAGTAAAAACCATGCTATCACACAAAGCAAAAAAAAATATTTTTACTCCCTTTTTTTGCACACTATAGCCTATCTAGAGTGGTCTATACTACTCATTATTCTTCATACATGATGCTTTTTCCATCTACATGCCTTTGAACTGACTATCCCCCTAGCCTGAAATGTACTCCACTCCAACATTGTTAATTGAATCATCCATTGACTGATTCTTTTTACATTATTGTTATCATTGTATATATTATTTTCTTGGTTTGGCTTACTTAATTTTGCATCTACTCATATAAGTTTCTTATGCCTATATATATATATATATATATATATATATATATATATATATATTCTTCAAACACATCATTTCTAACTATGAAATATTTTGTCACATCCATGTACCACAATTTCTTTATTTCCCAGTTGATGAGCATCAATTCTTTCCTGTTCTTTGTTATTATCAAAAAAGAAAAATGGTACTGCTTATGTTTTGGTAGAATTTTAATATATCTTTGTATCTTTAACCTTTTATCTTTTTATCTTTAATCTTTAAAGTGACACTCTAGCCACTTGATATAATGCCAAATTGCTTTACAGAATTATTAGACCAATCTAAGAATCCAATAGCATATTAGTGTGAATATATTTCTCTGACACTGACCATTCCCAATTTTTCTCATCTTTACCATATTTTCAGAGTTGTTTTAATTGCCATATCTTAGTGACCCTGGATCAGGGCTAATAGTTTTCAGGTCTTTTGAGTACCCTTTGTTCATATCTTTTGATCATTTGTGGAGAATGGCTTTTCTTTTTCAAATATGCATACTAATTCCCTAAGTATGTTAGATATTACAAGAAATAATTGATGGCAAGACTTTTTTCCCAGTTGAAAGCTTCCTTACCTCCCCTAAATGCATTAATTTTGTTCATGCAAAAATGTTTCAATGTTATTGTAATGTAATGGAAACTACCTATTTTATCTTCTATGAATATCTTTATGCCTTGCTTTGTAAAGAATTTTTCCCCTACCCCTATCCATAGCTATGAAAATTATCTGATCTGATTCTCTTCTGAATTTGTGACTTTTCATATTCAAATTACATCTACATTTTTAACTTAGTGTAATATATAGAGTGAATTTAAACCTAACTTCTACAAAACTATTGTCCAGTCTTTCCAGCAGATCTTGTCTAAAGGGAAATTCTCCCCCAAATAATTTATTAGAGACAATTTTCAAAAGAGGTAAAAAGATGTTGCTAATAATCACTTGAAAAATTATCAACCTCACTAATAATCAAAGAGATGCAAATTAAAACAATCTTGAGGTAACATTCTAAAGGGGATTCAAAGGCAGTATCTGGAGAATTGTAGCCTTTTGTGTACAGCATGAGGATTGTCCTATCGCTGGTTGGTTGTTATCCTTTCTTCTTGAAAAGGACCAAAATGACCTCACTATGTTACACTCAAGCTACAATGTGTCCCACTGTGGCTGATCAGACCAGTATCAGCTCAGAATGTTCTACCATAGCTTGGGCACAAATAGTCCATGTGAACATTTGGGGTGGATTCTCTCAATTTGCATATCTCATGTTTCTTTTGAGCTACTTCCATTCTGCTTTGCTCATGGAGCACAGTATCTTCTCTGATGAGGGCATGCCATGCTGTGTCCTATGCCAGTGTCCCCCATGTTATGAATCAGCTTCAAAATTCTTAAGAGACCTAGGCCCAAGCTGACAGACATGACTCCATGTTTGACCATTGATTGACTGGAAAGTTCCTATGTAATTGTTTTAGCCAGTTCATCCAGTCCAGATGCACAAGACTCTCTTAAAAATAATCAGTTTAGGAAACTGTTCTAATCACTGTGCCCTTGTGGTCAGTAAGGGGGAAGACTGAAGACTGGCTGCTTACTGATTGTTAAGGTCCTCCTCCCACTGTCCCTGTGAATGTGCTCAGCAATAATTATCAGATAAGGATGGAAACCCAGTTGAGAAACTGGGATACATATTCCACTGTATGCCACTGTTATTGCCCATGGGACTAAAGGGCTGAGAAGACACACGCTTGCATATCTATAAATAAAAAATTGCCTCACTTTTGATGACTGAGAACTTGAGTTCCTTCTTGTTATCTTACCTACAATCTTCCTAGAAGAATTCATTTGTTTGAACATAAATAGCTAATAAATAAAACAAATACAATTGGCTATACTGATGTTTGGTAGTAAGTTTATAATAATAAATTTCTTTAAAAAGAAATCTTTTTTTGTTATCCACCTCCAGATAGAGAACCGATAGACTCAGAGTACAGATGGAAGCATATTTTGTTCCTTTTTCTTTTTCTTTTTTGGAACATGGTTAATGTGGAAATATATTTTGTATGACTGTATATTTATAATGGGATTTGTATTTCTTGCCTTCTCAGAGGATGGGGGATGTGGGGCAGAGAGAATCTGGAACTGAAAATAAAATAAAAATTAAATTTTTAAAAAATATATTTTTTAAAAATTTTAAATTAAAATAAAATAATCTAGTAAGTGAGACCAGGTCATAGACCAGGAGAAAGACTATTTGATGAGGGTATCAAGTTTTCTTGGTAGGTAGAGAGGTTCAGAGTAGAACCAGATGAGTTATCAGACTTGATGAAAATATCACATAAGACTCAACTCCCTCAACTCTGATTCTATATTCACCCAGCAGCCTTGTGCTCTTAATTCTATCTCCCAAGTGTGTTTACCAGTTGGAAGAAAATGAGGTCACCAGCTGATATGTATTCTAGTCTGCTTAGCGGGTGTGGTTCTTATTGTAAATTAATAAATTGGCATTCAGATTTATCAATCAGTCTCTCATAAGTTTCATTACTGGTATGTAAATCCTCCAGAGTCTAACACCAAGATGAAATTGATTTTTTTGGCTACACTGAATTGAATGATCATGATGATGATGATGATGACAGCAATAATGCTTTACCTTTAGAGGTGTCTTACAGTTACAAGGCAATTCCACCAGCATTATTTCATTTGATCTTTTCAACAGGTCCATACAGCATCCATTTCTGGTATTATCATTCTTATTTTATGCTTCAATACTTTCAATAGACCTGTGATTTCATCTCTCCACTAATACAGATCACAGCATATGAGGAAACTAAAAGTCATGAACTGTTTTGAGTGGCTGAGCAGGTCATCTGGGACCCAAGAACACATCTTGTGATTCCAAGTCTAGTGCTCGTCCCAAGACACCAGACTGCCCCTCATGAAAGGACTCTGGACCAGACTCTTAAGATTCAATATACACAGGCTGTCCTCTTAACAACACTAGTGCAGCCAGTATGCCTGGAAGCCTAGTTATTTTTGCTATGGAAGAGCAAATTGGAAGCACAATAGCTAAATTGGAAGAAAAGTAACCAATTCCCACTGATTCCAAACTTAGCATCACAGAATTGGAAGAGATCTTAGAATTTGTTCACCAATCCCCTTGTTTAACAGAAGAAGAAACAGGGGCCATGAGAGGTGGTATAACTTGAAGTCATAGGATCACTGACCTGGGGCTGGAAGCTGGAGCTGGAAATTTAGAATAGGAGTAAAATTGAGAGCAATCCCTCACACCTGAGATCCCACAGATAGGCAAGAAACTTCCCCCCTTTACTGATGGACCTCTGTTTCCTCTAACTCCAAGGAATCTAAACATAATAGCATCACAGATTTATTTGGGACCTGGAAGAGATCTTAGACATCACCAAATGCAACCTCATTCATTTTACAGATGAGAAAACTGAAACCCAAGGAGACTCATTTACTTGATGAAGGTCCATTAAATTATGTGGTAGGGCCAAAATTCAAACCTATGTCCCAAGACTCCAAATCCAGTGTTCTTTCCACAGTACCACCTGCCTTCTTTCAAATGCTAATAGTATTAATGAGGACCCTAGCAAGAGGAAAGAATTCAGGGTTCCCTCAGATTAAGAGAACTGACCTTTGGTGGGCCAGCACTCCCCAATGACCTGTTGACTCATCTAATTTACCTATTACCCTAGAAAGTGCCTCATTCAGACACATGGTGAGAGTTTACATCTCTTGGTCATCCAGTATTTCAGCTTGCTGACCCCTGCCTTATTGTCTACCCTGTGACCAGCTTTTGACCTTAGACATCCCATGACTCCATCACTGCTGTCTTCAGTTTCACCTCATTGCTTTGACTTCCTGTGATGCTGGCCTCTTTCTCCCACTAGTTAAGTATTTACAGGTCTTTCAGAATTAGGCATGGCCAACATGCCTCTGGATTATTTGATAATTTCTACTCCTCCTCCTAGCTCACAGAGCTCCTGTTCTCCTTATAAAATCTCCTTAGCTGTATGTGGGAAACTTGAATACCTCCAGTTATATTTCCCACTCTTAGTAGTATTTAATATGAGACCGTTAGATAGTGCAGTAGAGTGAGTGTTGGACCAGGAATTAGAAAGTTCTGAGTTCTTATCTTGACTCAGACACATAATAGCTCTCTGTGCCTCAGTTTTCTAATCAGTAAAATGCAAATAATAATGATACCTACTTCCCAGAATTGTTGTAAGTTCAAATGAGAGAGAATATCTATAAAGTGTTTTGCAACTCTTGAATACCATAATATTATAATATTGCATACTATATAATATTATATTATATAAACAAATGCTATGGTTATTATTAATATTTTTATAATAAAATTAATAAAATATTTTTTTCCTCATTCTCTCAGTTCTACTGCTGGGTATGTGTCTCTCCTTCATGCAGCACTTCCCCACAAGTTACGGGAGATTCAGAGTAGTACTTGTGCTCCTTTGCCCATTGCTTACCATTTCCCACCTTCCTTGGTGGTGGATGAATCAGGCTATGCTGTGGGAAAATAATTTATTGTGTTCTTTGGAAAACTTCATAAATTATTATATACTTTGAATCTAGTTTTATTTGAACAGAGACTGTTTAAGTCCAAACTTCGGTGATTCTCAAGGAATGCCAGAGATTATTACAAAGATTCTTTTAGGTCCACCAAAAAAGATTTGTATTTTGGGGTCCAATCAAGCTTGTGTTTTGGGTACCCCAATAACTTTTTTTTTATACTTACTTGCTGACATATATCTAATTGCCCTTTTTCGGAAACTAATATGGCCAACCAGTCACTTGTCCTTATGCCAATGTTCAAGCTCTACATAATATAAACCTCACAGAAAATTAGGGAGAGGGAGCCGCACCCTTTTCTGACTCACTCTTCTCAGTAAAAAATGTTCCTTCTAAAATTTTTTCAGGTTTGAATGTTATCCCTACAGACCATGAAAGTCACCCAGGGCCCCTCTGGGACCACGGTGAGATCCGTGAAAGGAGAAAAGAGAGGCAGACCAATTTCTTCCTAGGAGATATAGATGTAGTAGAAGAATTTAAAGAAAATGGCCTCAGCCATGGGAGGAGATTCTTGTCAAGTTCAACACAGTGGGGATCTATTAGGATAGTTTTGGGCTAATCTTTATCTTTTGACTTGAGCTGTATCCAGAAAGCAGCAATGCTGTCTAGTATCTGCAATGGCATGAGACTTCGCTCAGCTAAGCATTTGTTCAGTGTTTTCTGTATCAGAAAGAAGAGACAGTTTCTAACGATCTTCCAGAAGTGCCAAATTATCAGTGACACACTGCCCCCACAGAGAACAGGCATGTGTACAAAGGTTAAACATTTGGTCTTTGAGCAAAGTCAATGGGAGATTAACAGAGCAGAAGCAATTTAGGGACAAACCCATGTGTTTTTAATAGAAACAATGAAATGAAAACCAACCTCATCCCATGCCAGACATAGAGTTTGCTGTTCAAATTCATAGCAGTGAACTTTTAAGAAAATCAGGGGTGCTTCTGTGCATCATAAAAGCATTAGTTAAAGGCAGCCCACCCTCAGTGAAGTGAATGATTGACAGAAACATTCAATAGGGAGGAAGGCCTAATTTAATGACTCTTGGAGGTAGGTTTCCATGCTGGTAGAAACTAAACTGAGCTGAGAGTAAGTTCTACTTGCCAATTACTTTGTCAGAACCTTATTATTTGAAGAAAAGAAACAGGAAAATCATAAAAGAAAAAAAAGGGAGCCTAAATAATTACATGGATATGAAACAAATCACAAATGTTCAACCAAATTTCTGAGTGCCATTTCTCTAATTTTTTGGTCAAGAGTGTTAGAATAAATATTCTATGTAATTCATATTTATAAAATAGCCCACAAGTAGACTATCTGAAGAAATATACCTCTCACCCCCCAAAATAAGAGCTCAACTTTCCACATTAATTGTGGTTGACTATTAGAAATGGGAGAGAGATATGGGAAAGAATTCAAAATATTCAGGGTTAGGTCCTAAGAACTGAGAGGCAATATGAAATATGAAAGGTACTGGGAAGCAGAGGACCTGGATTAAATTAATGTGTGACCTTGGCAAACCACTTACTCTCTTTGGGTTTGTTTCCTCATTTATAAAATTAAGAGGTTGAACTAAATAAAAACATTGTTCACTGCCTTAGTAAGACCATATCTGGAGTGCTATGTTTAGTTCTCAGTGCCAACTTTTGGAAAGGACATGGATAAGCTAGGTGAAGCAGTGGGTCAGAAAGACCTAAGTTCAAATCTGGCCTCAGACACAATCCACTATATGACCCTGGACAAGTCATGTAACATCTATCAGTCTCAGTTTCCCCATCTATAAAATGGAGGTAATAATAGCACCTACCTTCCAGCGTTGTTGTGAAAATAAAATCATATAATACTTATAAAGCTCTTTGCAAACCTTAAAGCACTATATACATGTTATCACCATCATCATTATTGTTACCTGCTATAAAATATGGAAGGACAACCAGAATAGAAAGCCTTAAGCTCATGCCATAAAAGGATTGACTGAAGAAACTGGAAATATTTAGCTCTGAATAGAAAAGTTTTGAAGAGTAAGAGCCCAATTATACACACATATGTATACACATATACATATATAATAAATGTATATGCATACATAAACATTCATATATATATACATGTGCATGTATATGTGTGTATATAAATATATTTATATAAAGTTTATGGATTGAAAAGCACTTTATAAATATAATCTCACTGGATCCTCACAAGTCTGGGAGTACTATTATTATTCCCATTTTACAGATGAGGAAACTTCAGGGAAACAAAGATCAAGTGACTTTCCCAAGGTCATATAGCCAGTAAGCACTTGAGGCTAGATTTGATCTCCATCTTTCTGATTCCATTTCCTATATTTTATCCCCTTCATTTCCTAGCTGCCCCTAATCCATTGTTAACTGCAAACTGAAGGTTGTCTTGAAATCTCAAAAAATAAGAATTTTAAAATGTACTTACATTTTACATTACTGGAGTTTTTCCAGTGGAAGCTATAGGACTATGTGCTAATTATGTTGTGCAGTGGCAGGTTGAACTAAGTAGCCTCTGAGATCCTTTCTTCTTCTAAGATTCTATGACTGAATGGTCCCTTCACCTTTAAGATTCTTAGAACTTCCAAGTCATCTTACAGTGATCCTGGCCTGAGGAAACAGGTTCACACTTGGCAACTTCACATTAAATTGATCTGCAAATTTAATAATGGCTCACATGGCTCTTTATTACTTTGTAATGGGAAATTAAACCAGAATACTTATATCTCATGTACAGAGAAACCCTTCTGGGCAGACAAATTAATTATCTTTGGATTGCTTAGTGATTATAGAGTCAGAGAAGAGAGAGTTGGTTCATATGAAAGGTAGAGACATTGAATGACCCTTAGTTTCACTCTCTGCTATATTAAGTTTTCTGTCACACTAAAATATGTTGCTGTTTAGTCATTTCAGTTATGTCCAGCTCTTTGTGATCCCATTTGGGGTTTTCTTGGCAGAGATACTGGAGTGGTTTGCCCTTTCCTTCTCCAGCTGATTTACAGATGACAAAACTGAGGCAAACAGGTTTAATGACTTGCCCAAGGTCACATAGCCAATAAATATGTGAGGCCAGATTTGAACTCAGATCTTCATGACTCCAAGCCAGGACCTCTATCCACTGCACCACGTAGCTGCCCCAGAATATATATGTCCCTAAGACAAACTATTATTTTTCCTTTGATAACAAGCTTATCTTAAAATTCTTAGTTTTGGGGATTTCAGGGTGACCTTCAATTTGTATTAGAATTCAAAGAAAAAGCACCAGATTTAAAGTTAAGAAAGAGTTGGGTTTGAATTCCACCTCTGATAATAACTTTTTTTATGTGACTGTGGCCAAGTCCCCCTTACTTACTCTCAGTTTTCTCATTTACAAAATGGGTTAGCAATACCTTAATTACCCACTTCACAGGTTCATTATGAGAATCACATAACTAACCAATAGAAAGTACCTTGTAAATTTTGTTATACCAGGTAAATATCATTTATTTTTATTTTTTTAATTTTTTATTCTCAACAATTTTATGAATAAATTGGATTCAGAGTCAGGTAATGTAGGTTCAGACTGTGGCTTTTCCACCCAACTACTTATTTGATTTTGGGCAGTATACTCAGAGGCCCATTTCCCAATTGTTAAATGAGGGATGTGGGCTCTAAGATCTCTTCCAGTTCTGATTTATGATCCTCAAAATTCATTTAAATCATTTTCAGCCCATTCTTGTTTGGTATAGTAGACATTCACTTCTGACATGGCATATAGGTTCCTACACCTTTCCCTATCTTACTTTTTTCCTTGTTTCTTTGTCCATTTGAAATATTACACTTTTCATCACTCATAGAACATTCCCAACATGTGTGAAATTACTTCTTTGAACACATCACTGCTCTGCTCAGTAATCTTCCATATTCTGTTGTCTATAAGTCAAGGTCCAAATTCAACTTGGCATTGAAGGTCCTTCTAAGCTTTGCCTCAACATACCTGTCTCCCACATGGACCTTCCATTCCAACCAAAAGAATTCATTCAAGAACCAGAGGAACATTGCACACAGTTACAGCAACACTGCTGTGGTCAACTATGATAGATTAGCTCTTCTCAGCAATACAAGGATCTAAGACAATTCCAAAAGACTCATGATGGAAAATGCCATCCACACCCAGAGAAAGAGCTTTAGAGTCTGAATGAAGATGGAAGCATACTATTTGCTCTCTTTTGCTATTTTGTTTTGTCTTTTCTTTCTTGTGGTTCCTCCCATTGGTTCTAATTCATCTTTACGTCATTACTAATGTGAAAATACGCTTAATATGAATGTATTATTGAAGCCTATATCAGATTATACACCATCTTGGGGAAAGGAATGGAGTAAGAGGGGAAGAAAATTTAAAACTCAAAATCTTATGGAAGTGAAAGGTGAAAACTAAAAATTAATTATTTATTTTTTTAAAAATATATGATGATCCAAGACAATTCCAAAAGACTCGTGATGGAATATTTTATCCATATCCAGAGAAAGAACTATAGAGTCTGAATGCAGATCAAAGCATACTATTTTCACTTTTTTGTTTCAATTTTTTTCTCTTTACTTCTGCTTCTTCTTTCAAAATATGACTAATGTTGACATGTTTAATATGATTGAACATGTATATCAGATTGCTTGCCATCTTGGGGAAGGAGAAAAGGGAGAAAAAATTGGAATTCAAAATCTTATAAAAATAGATATTGAAAACTATCTTTACATGTAATTGGAAAAAAATTAAATAGTATTTACAAAAAAATCAAAACAAAGTAATTCACTTAATTCTACTTACTTGCTTTAAATAATATTTCCATTGTGTGAACTTTTTCTCATAATAATAATGATAATTTGGCAGCTCATTTTTATTCAATAAGTTTTCATAAATTACCTGCTATATGCTTGGCATTGTGCTTGGTAAAAGGGATACAAAAGCACAATTAAAAAATAACCCTGCTCAATAAGGAGCTGACATTCAACTGGGAAAAGTAGCTATTATGATTAAGTAGGTTAAAAAGGTCTGAATGAAGGGTTGGGACTAAGGATGGATCAAATAGAGTGAGTTGGGAATATCTGATATTACATTCATAGAACACAGAACTAAGGACAGATCAAGTAAAGTGAGTTGGGAATATCTGAGGAGTGAAAAGACGGAAAGAAATGGGAGGAGGAGGATTCTCACAAGAGGTAGTGCCTCAGTTGAATCTCAAAGAAAAATAAGGCATGGTGGAAATGGAACTATGGAAGAAATCATAACTCATATTTTTATAACTTTTTAAGGTTTTAAAGAGTTCTTTCTTCTTAACAGTCCTGTGGGGCAAATCATACAAGTAGTATTATCTTTAGCCTGCCCATCATTCAGGGCACAAGCCCAGCATTATTCCATCCAAACCATGTTGCTCAAGACCCAGCTCAGAATACAGCAATGAAAATAGTTCTGGATTTGGAGTGAGAAGGCCTGGGTTTGAAACCTAGTTCTGCTATCTGTGTGATCTTTTAACAAATCCCTAACTTTCTTTGAACCTCATTTCCTAATCTATAAAATTCAACATCTACCCTAAACAAGAGTATTCTATTCTGAACTCCTTTAGCCTACCTCATTAATTTGGTAATTTTTAATAAAGACTATAACAATTCACATTGCGATAGCATTTGCAGGTAAATAAACTGGTTTCCTTACTAAGATCCTATAAGATAAGCAGTGCAAATGTTGTTATACCCATTTTATAGATGAGGAAACTGACATATCCTCAAAAATCAATTAATAAGGCTTAACATCAGTACTCAAACCAAAGGATTCTTATTTCTAGTCTAGTGCTCTGTTCCAAGCTGTTTTGTGATCTTTGTTCTGTTTATCTCCTGCTTTATAATACCTTCTTTGTTAAGTCCTTGAACTGTTATTGACATATTATGTTACTTAATTTTTTTTTTAATGTTTAGATCTTGTCTGTACAAGTAGAATCTAAACTCATTTTGAAGACAGGACATGATGGCAAATCATCCTTCCTGGTGTAGCCTATAATGCCTAACACAGAGCATGCATGTAATGAATATTTGTTGATTCAATTTTCTGAAGTCTTGAAATATCGAACTATTTATCATGCAGCAAGGATACTATGTTTTTATAAGAGAATAAAAATAGCAAACCATATTCTGAGTTCCTAATAAATATTTTAAGCATGAATAAATACACAACATAGTTAGTGTATTTCTCTATGTAAGAATCCAATGGAGGAGTCAGAAACCTATCAAGTGAAACCTTATTTCTATAAAGAAAATTTCAAATTCAGTCTCCAAGCTTTTAAACAACAAATCAGGTGATTCCCAGAGGGTTACATGGAGAGAGAAGCTGTATGGGAACAAAACAGGATAAGGGTTCATTTAGGATGATGTTAAATTAATGTTTCCCGTAAGGGCTTTTGGAGTCATCTTTGGTTCACATGATAAATTTCCCTAAATCAGTAGAAAAAAGCAAGAGTTCTGTTATTGCCAAAAAAAAAAAAAAAAAAAAAAACCCAAGGAGTGTGTTTCAGATTTCATTTTCCACTCAGAGAGAACACATTATTTTTTCACTGTTGATTTTTAAAAATAAATGCCCTAAGTAAGAGTTTCTTCTAATCATAGATATTTCATCTGTTTCCTGATGCTAATTTAAATTATAATCAAATTAATAAGTTAGAAGAATGATTGAAGTGGGGGAGGTATGGTGTGGGAATAATCTTAATGAATTCAACTGGGTTGTCTCAGTGCAATATAGAGGATGAAATCAGAAAATTAAAAACAGGAGAGCTAGTATTTCTCCACTTCAGACAATAGATTCAATGAGAAAAAAGCTAGACACTTTCTACTTTTTCAGGCCATATTTTTCAACTCCTGAAGTGGGTTAAAGGATACTTGATTTAAACACAAAGGAGTGACTAGCTAATGCAATGGTCAAGAAAATCAGAGGTCTATTGGTTGACAAAATGTTGATGTCTTTTTATACATATGTCTAGTTGTTTTTGTTCAGTCACTTCGGTAGTGTCCAACTCTTTGTGACCCCATTTGGGATTTTCTTTGCAAAGATACAGGAATGGTTTGCCATTTCCTTCTCCAGCTTATTTTACAGATGAAGACACTGAGGCAAACAGGTTAAGTGACTGACCCAGGGTCATCCAGCTAGTGTCTGAGGCCACATTTGAACTCAAGAATATGAGTCTTCCTGACTCCAGGCCCTGTGCTGGTGTGTGTATGTGTGTGTATGTATGTGTACATATAGAGAGAGACAGTATGTATACGCACATACACATAACATATAACACATATACACATCCACTCATGTGTGTACTTCTATATCTATGTAGATACACATGCTTGCAAGCATGAGTGCACACATGTGTGAGAGAGTATGTGGGGCAGGTAGGCAGCACACTGGATATATAAATATATATGCAGGTATGTATATGTATATATGTATACACATATATGGCAGAAATTAAGAAAAATCTTCTATAGAAGGTAAGATTTGAAATGACTCTTGAAGGAAGCCATGTTGATGTTGGATACCCACATCCACTCCTGCTAGGACTTATAGGAGAACTTGGACAAGAATCACATCTAACAGTAAGAAGGCATGGGAGGGTTCTGGTCCACACCACTGGGAGGGAGCTTATGAAATCATCAATCTACCAAACTATTGGTATACCAGAGTACTCTGTGAATTACCCAGAGTTCAATGCTTGTTTACACTGACTTCTCAGGTAAGCATTAGAAGTGAAATATATAGGACATATCAGAGGGCTGCCATGTATTTGACATAGAGTAGATATTACCATACTTTAACATTTTCTAGCACAGTAGCTGAAGCTTTTATGGCATCTGAAAAGATACTTGCCATGTAAAACTAGGTCTGTTTGTTGTGGTGGCTTTTTTTGCCATAACTATCAAATGACTATTAGTGACTCCACTGTCCTTGATGGTGAAAAGGGTTGATATAAAAACTTTCACAGACCTTTTTCATCTTCCACAGCTTATTGCTCCAATTAGGTGCAAATTAACTGGACCAGAGTTAGTGGATATACAATATACTGTACCATTTCAACCTCGTCTGCCTGTTATAGGGACATTCATAGGTTATTTTTCAGTTAAGATATTTTCCCAGATTCTCCAATGAGGAATAAACCATAAGGGGAAAAAAAACAACTTTCATTGTGTGGACAGAGAAGAACAAAACTGGCCAGGATTTTGTAAACATTTAAAATTCTAGAGATTCCAGTCACAATATTAATAGCAAGTCTCATAGGCCGCCTATTCTCCATTGAATGTTCTTTCCCAAAAGTGTTGCACAAATGCTTCAGTAGAGTAGACTCAAGTAGTATCTGGAAAGAGTTCAATGTCAGATTGAAAGATGGTTTACCATGGAGTATCTCAGCTACTGTTGGGCAACTTCTCCCAGACTCAATTTCCTTATCAGAAATATAAGGGTCCCTTATAGCTCTAAATCCTATTGTAATACAGATGACTTGTCCCGGGTTATATGGTAAATTAGTAACAGAACCAACTCTAGAAACAAGGCCTAATTCTCAGTCTAGTATTCTTCCTACAATGCAACACTCTCTTGTCTCTAAATAAGTTCTCAGATCAAATATGCAACTTGAATAATACTGGTCTCTTTATTTTCCAACATTTAACAAATTGAGGCCCTAGAATTTTCAAAGTATTCTTTAAATTTTTAAGGGACAATTATTGATGAGAAGGGATTGATAACGACAAATCTGAAAAGAATTTGGTAGTAGATAATTTCTCTGATTTATAATTCAGTTGTCAGGAACATTAAAACACAGTTTGTTTTGCACAGTCTGCTTTTAAATCACTGTCAAGGTCCATCAGTCAGCTTGGGACAAGCTGTTCTAAAGTTATACAGATTGAGAAAATTTCATTTCCGATCAATGACTAACTAGAGTTAAATGTAATCCATTCAAGAAAGTCTTGGTTAGCATTGGTGGCAAGTCTATTTTGAAGGATACCATTATATATGGAAAAAAGACGTATTTTGACAGGGATTTTTAATTTTTAAGATCAAGCATCGTGAAAAGAAAATTTCCCACTGAGAATCAGATGTCAAAAGTTAGTTTTAATCTTCTTGGAAGATTTTTTGGAAGGGTTGTAAGAAGAAAGTTTCATAAATAGTTTTTGATGTGATGAAACAACTTCAAAGTCACACTTAGCAGCCAAACTGTTAATATTTATGACATGATAAAAATCAGTTTGAGTCTTGGGCTTGGCTTCAGAATCTATACCATCAAAAGAATCATTTGAATAGCAAAAAATCTTAATGTCATACCACTTAAAATAGACTGTAACTAGCTTTTTAATTCCATTGAACAAGCATTTCTTGGATGTCCTATGGGTCTAGCACTGTACTACTATCTCAAAAGTCCCTGTAGAGGGATATAAAAGCAGGATCTGATTCAATCTCTACCTTCGAGGAACATGCAATTTAGCTTGGTGCCAAAACTTTTATACTAGAGGTAGTTAAATTTAATATATGTGTGTATATGTATGTATATACATATACATACCTAATACATATATGCATATGTATATAGTGGGAGTGTGGGTACATATAGACCTTGTGTCCAAATGTGTAATTTGCCAGAACACTTCAGGCAGTCCAGACAGGGAGATATCAGGGTGGTTTTCCATTAAGATTAAGAACTGGACCTGTGATTTCTCTTGTATAGGGAAATCCCTGGTGAGGGAGGGAACTCCTCTGCCAAGGCAGGCTGATGGTTCTCTACAACTTTTATTCTTCATGAGTATTTTAGAACACTGAGGAGCTAAGAGCATCGTCCAGGATGATATAGCCAATACTTGTCAGGTGCAGGACTTGAAGCCACATTTTCCTATCTCCATGGTCAGCTTGATCTCTGCCATGATGCCTCTGGCTGATCCATTATGATATAATGGATTTTATTTTGGCATCTGAAAAGATGAAATGAAAGAAAAACTGTTGGATTTGAAGCCAGAAGACCTCAGTTTTGCCATTTTCTGGTTGAGTGACCAAGCATAATTCATTTCCTTTATCTGAAATGTCAGTTTACTTTTTCATAAAATGAGAAGTTTGAACTAGATTAAGTTTTTAATTTTATTATTCCAAAGTAATTAAAATGTGTTATTTCAAGACTGTTTTTTGTCAGAACAGTGGCATATGTATTCACAATTTGTTCTATATTGTTATGGAGCTTTCTTCTTTTTGGGAGGTGAGGGAGACAGCAAACAGTTTGCTTTGTTTCTCTGTTTTACATAATTGGTGACCCTGTTTTTATAATTTAGCTCAAGATAGATTTGAACAGTTACTGAAACTAGAGCAGTAAATCATTTATTAACTCATAGGTGAGGATCTACTGCTAGTTTATAATCTTGGCGATATGATTATGGCTTGTTGGCATAATTAATCCATTCTAGCCAAGCTAGTACATTTTCCAATTACATATATAGTGCTATAGACTCATTAGGTCTCATAGCTCATCTGTTCCTACCATTAAGCTAATTTTCCTTTATTACATATCAGTGTTCACCTTTAGCTATAGTCACCCTTTCCTGGATCACCACTCATACTTCCATCTTACCAGTGTATTTCTTTCTTCAGTTAACACTGGAAAATGTTCACTTACTTGATTTACTTTCACATGATACAGGAAAATATCATGTAGCTCTTTCTGTTTATTATATCCTGATCAGCTTTTTGTTGTGTTTTTTATAGGAATTACTACTATTAATAAAAATCATAGGATTAATATAAATATAACACAGTTTCAGTGGTACTGATAAACACCTCAAGCAACATTCCCTATCAGATTGCCTCATGGAGGAAAATCTATAAAATACTGAATTTTAAGCCCTAACAAAGTTTTCTCCTAGATGTTTTGAGGCAGACAAGTTTTTCCGAAGTAGCTTTCAGTGGATCACTAAGAAATGTCAATTTTATAATCCTTTCTACTTTTTTTCTTTACCCAAGCCAATTTAAATTCAAATCTTGAACCTGGTATGACAGCAACATTAATTTGCTCTGCTTCCTTAAGCCTCCTCATTTAAATGGATCACCAAAAAAATATATTCTCTCAGTCTTCAAGAACATAGAACAAATAAATAGAATTCTCTAGAGGGAAGGGTGGAGGAAGAGAGGGAGGAAGGAGAGAAAGAAGGAAGGGGGATAAGGAGAAGGGGGAAGAGAGAGATGGGAAGGAGAGGAAGAGAGAGAGGCGAGAGGAAGAAAGAAAGGAGGAAAAGAGAGGGAGTTCTTTGGTTAATTAATTTTTCATGTCAAACAAGATGCTGAGGCAAGATTGATGAGTCAACTTCCAGGATAATAGGTGGAAAGAGCCTTTTACTTGAGAGTGAGATGCCCTATTCTCAGAGTGAGAACTTCCCTGGCTGCCTTAAGGGTAATTGAAACTTCTTTTGAAGGTCATTAAGGGATTTAATATCTCTGCTTGGCACTATGCATATGAGAGTAGAAGGGAAAAAGTTAAAATGTCAACATATTGTGAACAGCCCCAACGATGTATCCCTGGATCCAACTACAGAAACAGTTCCATTGATAAGTCACAGGCTGGGCTACTTGATCCCATAGCTTACATGGTCTGCAGCTAATAATGATCTCAAAGCTACTTATGGTCAGTCACTCCATTACAAAGAGCATCTGGAAGCTCTGGTGGTTGGCATTGTTGAAGGGGGAAGAAATAAAGACATCATTTCTGAGGGCAGCTAATAGAACCGATTACTGCGGGCATCAATAGTTGGACCTCTCTGATCTAAATGCCTCTACCAAAAATGGCAACAAAGTGTATGACCCATTGTCAAATTAGCCAATAAATAAGGCATTTGTGGATCGGTTAGTCTAAAGCTGCATCTTGGAGCTTTTTTTTCCCCATGTGAATCAATATTTGGACATTTTTAAATAGATACATTATTGATGGGATATTTTTTCCCAGATATGTAGCCTCTTCCTCTGCCTCAACTGGCATACTTAGTACATTAGAGAGAGAGATGAGAAAGATGACCCATTTGGGAAATGAGCTGAAGACAAATACCCTGCAAATGAAGTGCAAAAATGGGATTTACCTGGACTCTTCTCCATTCATGCTCAATCAGCACAAGAGTACATCAGGATCTTTGCTTTCAAGAGCCAGAGGTTTGGACACCAGCTTATCAGCCAGAAAATATCCACTGCTCTGGGTCAGATGGCAATAAATTAAGTCATCTAAAAATGTCATCTTCAGTGATGCTTATCTAAAATATGCTTTGGTCCATAAAATTCTCATTAAATTAATCTCAGCTGTCAGAGAAAGAGGCTTGATATGCAAAGAAGTCAGTGCCCTTCCTTCAGATGTAGGTTCATTTGGAGAAGCCTAGTTACCATACACTCAATTACAATGTATAAGAATAAAAACACTTTTTAAAACTTCTTAAAGCAGTAAGACATTAATTATCCACTTGTAAAAAGCCAGAGACTTTTTTTTAATAACAGCTCCTCAATTTCCTGCTTAAACAGATGTCAGTGCCCTGGGTAACTCATTATTTTTAACCCCTGTTGCAGCATTTGTCCATTTCATTTCAGATGTAATTTGAGGACACCGGCAGCAGCACTCACTTCTGAGGGGAAAATGTCACCCGAATGTCATTTCTTATCAACAACAACAGCCTCTTCAGCAAAATTAAGCTTTGTTCCATGTCAGTGAACACAGTGACCATTGACCCAACACTGAAGCAGTTCAATCTATCCTATTAAGATTTTATTTCAAGAAGTATCATAAACAGTGTGAAATAGAATTCACGCATGGAAGTGTTTTGTAAATATTCCTATGACAATTGTTTCTCAAATTGAATTTCACTCCCAGAGATCTGAGAATCTATACAGAACTTGATCCTTTGAAGTAAGATGAATAAAATACTAGCATTACCGGGATAGATGGGGGTAAGGTCTTCAATAATTAGCCCAATCCATCCTCTGCACAGCCTAGAAAGCAATTTTTCTAAAGCAGAGTTCTCATTATGTCACTACTTCATCCCCTGTTCAACAAACCCCAGTGGCTTCCTGTTGCTTGGAGGATCACTCATCTGTCTGACATTCAAACTATTTCATTAGCTAGAAAATCTTCAAACTACTTTCCAGGCACAATGGCCCGCTAATGTATCCTTCTACATAGAGGATGTTCCATCTTCTACCAATCTCCGTTCCCCATGCATGGAATACATTTCTTTCTCACCTTCACCTCTTGAAATATATGGTTCCCTTGGAGACTCAGCTTAAGTATTACTTCTTCATGAAGCCTTTCCTCACACCTCTTCCTGCTAGTGTACTCCAATCCAAAGCTACTCTGTATTTATTCATTTCAAAATATATTTTGTACATGCTGATAGGTGTACATGTTATTTTCCTTCCTGTTGTTCAGGCATTTTGCAATTGTGTCTGACTCTTCCTGACTCCTTTTGGGGTGTTTTCCTGGCAGAAATACTAGAGCAGTTTGCCATTTACTTCTCCCAGATTATTTTACAATTGAAGAAACTGAGACAAACAAGGTTAAGTGACTTGCCTAGGGTCACACAGCTGGTATGTAGCCATTTTTGAACTCATGAAGATGGATCTTCTTGACTTCAGGTCTACTACTCTATTTATTGCACTACCTAACTGCCCTACTGTCTCCCTCATTGGAATGTAAACACCTTGAAGACAGTATTATGGTAGAAATATCTCCTTCTTGAATTCGTGTAGTAGGTAACTACTGCTGATATATATGTGTGTGTGTATATATATATATATGTACATATATACATACACATATAAATACAGAAATTATAGATGTAAATTATATATAAAATTATAGATATAAAAACCTAAATTTGATTATGCTTAAGCACAGGTCCAGGTCTATAAATAAATGAATAAACAAGCAAACACATTTGAACAAAAATTCTAATAAGGATTCTTTATTTTTAGTTTTCAACATTCACTTCCATAAACTTTTGAGTTTGTAATTTTCTCCCCTCTTTCCTCTCTCCCTCCCCAAGACAGTGCAATCTGATATAGGCTCTACATGTACATTCATACTAAACAGATTTTCATATCATGTTGCAAACAAGTATGAGAATCAATGAAATGAACCGCAAGAAAGAAGAAACAAAATAACAAAAGAAAAAAAGAAAGCAAATAGTATGCCTTGATCTGCATTCAGACTCCATAGTCTTTTCCCTGAATGTGGATAGCACTTTACATGATGAGTCTTCAAGCTGTCTTAGATCTTTGTATTTCTGAGAAGAGCCAAGTGTATGGAAGTTAATCAGTTTAACAAAGTAACAATGTGTCTGTTACTGTGTACAAAGTTCTCCTGGTTCTGCTCACTTCACTCAGCATCAGTTCATATAAGACTTTCCAGGTTTTTCTGAAATTCACTGGCTCATCATTTCTTATTTCAATAGTATTCCATTATATTTATATATCACAATTTGTTCAACCATTCCCCAATGGGTAGGCATCCTCTCAATTTCCAATTCTTTGCCCCACAAAAAGAGGTGCTATAAATATTTTTGTACATGTGCATCCTTTTCCCATTTTTATGATCTCTTTGGGATATAGATCTAGAAATGATTGTTGGTTGTGTTTGTCCTTCATTCTCAAAGAGAACCATGATATCATGATTATGACATGACTTGCAGTTGACTTTGATTTGAGTGAGGGAGGACTGTGCAAGGTCAACTAACCTCACTTTCTTCTCCTGAGCCATCTGGATCCAGTGGCCTGATATTCATCAGCATGACTGGCAATGGCCCAGGATGAAATGTGAGAGAGACCCTGGTCCTTTCAGGCTAAGGTCTTATCACATTCTCATTTTGAGTGAGATACACCCATTCAATGAATAGCCTTCTTTAAGTTACTCAAGAGATGGCCCCTTTAACCAAAAAAAACAAAACAAAACAAAAACAAACTGGAAGGGCTCCTGGGTGAAAGAGAAACAATTACTATTTAGTTATTACATTCACTCTGTGCAAGGTGAGTGGGGACTTGTTGACAAGTCTATGAGCTCCAGAGTGCATTGGATTTAAGGCTTGATCTTTGGGCAAGAAATGTAGCCAGTAAAACCAAAGGGAAAAAGGCAACTTTTGGTCAGGCAGAGTACCTTCTACTGGGTAGAACACAAGAAGAGGTATTGCTGTGTCAAAGAGTATGCACACTTTTATAGCCCTTTGGGTATAGTTCCAAATTGCTCTCCAGAATGATTAGATCAGTTCACAACTCCATCAACAATGTATTAATGTTCCAGTTTTCCTGCATCTCTCCTACACTTATCATTTTCCTGTTTTACCATCTGGCATGTGTGATGTGGTACCTTATAACTGTTTTGATTTGCATTTCTCTAATCAATAGTCATTCAGAGAATTTTTTCATATGACTATAGATAGTTTTAATTTCTTCATCTGAAAACTGCCTGTTTATATCCTTTGACAATTTATTAATTGGAGTCCTTGTTAGGATTCTAACAAGACCTCTAACAGACAAAACTAAGAGTAACAAAGAAATTATTGTTTTATATATTGCAATATTGTATTCCTCTTGCTCCATAGAAGTTAAAGAAAACACAGATTCATTATTCCATGCTTCCTTCAATGTCATGAAAGTTTAACAAATTTAGGTAAGAAGAATCATAATCTCTTGCATCCCCTAAGGAAACAAACCTAGTTAAATAGACTATAGGTAAACTAAGTCAGGTTACAGATTATACTTCATTTAGAAGGTTCATAATGGGCTGGTTGAGGGGGAGAGTCACATCATCAAATAACCAAGAAAACAGAGTGAGGGAAAAGCAGAATCACTGTGAAGTACTCAAACTTCTCTGTGATTTCAATCTGAGGAATGTCAGTCTTCCCTTAACATTATTAAAATATGAGTCAGGTTTTAATCAGTTGAGCTTAATATTAACCAAAGATTAATCAATGAATCAAAAGTTGCAGAAGGGATGGTCTTGAGATCTGAATAATAAAATACAAAAATCAATAAAAGGAAATAAAACATTCCCATAAAAGTAGGGACTATTTCCCCCTTTTTTTTTAATCCCCAATGCTTAGCACAGTGCCTGGCATATAATGAGTGCTTAGTACATGCTTGTTGACTTACTTGAACTGATTTAGAGGGATTGAGCACACATTCTCAATATTTCCTTTAGTCTGGCATACAGGATTTCACCTGAGAAACAGTTGGCCAAAAAGAAAAGAAGAAAAGGAAGGAAGGAAGGAAGGAAGGAAGGAAGGAAGGAAGGAAGGAAGGAAGGAAGGAAGGAAGGAAGGAAGGAAGGAAGGAAGGAAGGAAGGAAGGAAGGAAGGAAGGAAGGAAATAAAAGAAAAAGTTGTGCCATTCACTTAATGGGATGGAAAGGTAATCACTACATAACATGTTATATCAGTGTCCACTAAATATCAAGAGGATGTGAGGAAGATACCAAGTACGCTGAGCAGAATCCCTATGGCAGATTCATAGCGAGATATAAGGAAGAGTCACCCAGGATGGGCAGACATATATAAGTGGCAATCTGCATTGTTGGAAGGAGTGCCCATATCGATAAGATCACTGATCCATTAGAAAATTCAAGCATTTGCTTTCCGGTTCATTTTTTAAAGCAAAAATGGTTGGTCTTACTTGTTTTTATCTTGAAAAAAATAAGTGACCGTGTCTATATTTTGAAATATTGTCTACATTTTGAAGTGGAAAAGAAGTATTTCTCCATAGCTGAATTATAGAATAAAAGGAGCCCTTGGAGATGAGGACGCTGAGTCTGAGAGAGGTAAAGTGACCTCCTATAGGTCACACTGTTGGTATATGGAAGAGCTGTTTCCAACCCAGATTGGTTGATCCAAAATTGTGGTTTTTTTCCACTATATCATGCAATTATGGTTTGGGTTTTTTGTGGGGGAGAGTGGAAAGTTTAAGTCTGACAAGTTATGTATCTTGGCAGTTGTTATATGGCTCACCTTGTAGATGCAAAATAATTACTTAACACTAGCTACACCATTTGTCACTGAAATTTTTCCTATATGTTCCCAAGTGTAATTGTATATTCAATGATTCTTCTGGCTTCAAGGTATGATGGAACAATGGATGTGATGGGGTGCTTGGGTGCCTGTGCTTGAACCCCAACTCTAAAATCACATTTTTTCTCTCCAGCCTCAAAACACTATCCCAAGCAGTTTCTACCCAGCCCAAAGACACAGCCTGTTTCTGATCTTGCTTCCTGATACAGTTGCCAGCTGCACTTACAGAATTTATTAGTTTAAACCAGCTGTGTGCTGGCTGAATTGGCTGCATACTGGGTCATAAAGATATTTACCACTCACTGACCAATCAAATGTATCCTAGACTTAGACACATGTATACTCCCTTATGTTTATCTTGTCTAAAAAGACATTGAGGGGAGAAGCTGCGGTATTTCTCAGTCAGCCCTGACCATTAGCTGAGTTAGTGAAGTTTCAGACCTAAAGCCACAACTCATTGTACCCCGTTTCCTTAGGTTATTTCCCAATGAACTCTGGGCAAAATACCTGCGCAGTAGACACTAAAAGTGTATATTCCTTTAAGAATTGACTACTCCTTAACCTTTCCCTAATCCCATCCTGAATCACCTAGTTAGACTATTTGGCACGTTTTTACTATACAATATCCTATTTGTACCTCTCCCAGGTTGTAGGTTCCCTAAGAACTCTTGCCCGCTGAAAAGTGTAATAAATCTTCACTTGACTTCAAGAATGCTTGAGTTTGTGAATTCTTTCAGGATGGCCTACCCAGGAACTTGGGGTTCCTATACCAATACCAACCCTTGTCAGAAGGAACATCAGGAGAAGTTCTATGCTGAGGACTTTTACTCCTGCTAAGGATGGTTGATGCAACCAATTCAATTCAGTTCTGTTCAGTAGCTTGCCATACAAGGCACTAAGCCAGGTGCTAGGGATTCAAAGGCAAAAACAAAAGAATCCTTTGCTCTCAAAGGGTTTATATTCTACCAGAAAAACAACATGTACACAAATAAGAGAATAAAAATACATAATAAATACAGAATTGTTTCAGGGGTGGGAGGGAGGTAAAACCACAAACAAGTGGAAAGACTCACAGACTTAACACAATAGGTAGTGGAACATGCGTGGAGTCTTGCAGGGAGCTAGATTCCCAGAAATGGAGGTGGGAAGGAGATCATTCCAGGTCAGAGTTGCCTGGTTAGCACAGCATAAGAGCTTTACTCTGGCCTCCAGCAGTTCTCTTGACTGGGGAATTGAACCCTTCCTCCTCAAGTCCTGCTAAGGCTTCAGTTAATAATGCCTTCCAATCTTCCTTCCAGTGTTTAGCTTCTTTATAAACCCTGTCCTTAGGGAAATCAGCCGATCGCCTTAATGAGCAGGGTTCATCCAGAGTGTGTTGACCAGATGGTGCCTCTGATGCAAAAGCTCCTCACCCTATGATTTTCTAGGTCAAAGACTGTGTTTCTGAATTAAAAGGGATTCATTGTATATTTTTTAAAGACTTCTCAAGAAAATCACCATTATTATTAATTAAATGAGCATTAATGTTGTGTAGTTACAATAATAATTGTGCGCACATACTTTCATTTCATTAATATTATTATGTAAAATAATGCATACTATATACAGTTACAGAATCATGATTATATTATAATAATATAGCATAGATATAATGGGAGCCAATATCCATCCCTCAATGTCTAGAACAGCTTTCTGTGATTAATGAAAATTAATTGTAAGCCTTAAAGTGCCATGGAAATGTGACTGATTGTAAATATTATTATCAGTACTGATAAGATAGTGATAGGGACTGGACCTAGTATGGGGAATTTGCAGATTAGGAAATTCTGTCTACCAATGTAGACTGGTGCCTGATCTACAACTTAATTAGCTTTAAAGAGTTGACTAGGATGCTGAGAGTTAAGTGACTTGTCTAGTGTCACCTGTTATGGCCACCTACCAAGTGCTTCTGACAGTGTGTGTCAGACACAGGACTTAAACTCATGTTTTCTTGGCTTGGAGACTGACTCCTTATTTACTATGGCTCATTACCCCTCATACAATTAATATGCTAGTTTATTGTAGCTCATATTTATACCTTGTTAATGATAATAATAAAGTATGCTATTTTTCATCATTAAAGGTTTTTCCTAATTAGAAAGCTGGCTCCCATTCTTTATCTTATCCCCACTGTATATAGTTGTTTTTCTTTTTATATTACCATGGAAAATAAAGACAGGATGATCTGCTGTCAAATTCAAAACAGAACAACTAAGAAAGTTCTAAAAGAACTGAAAATCCCAAAAAATGACATCTCCTTCATGCCATCATTTGTCACTTCTATAGTAAAGCATCCCATTCTGAGGTTTTATTAAAACTAAGCTACAATGAGATTACTTCTATCCCCAAGGATGCTGGATTCTCCCAGACATACAGAAATTCCATATAGAGAAAGCTTATATGTGGTTGGGGCTTAGGTTTCCCTCAAAGTGGATAAACAGACTCACCATTCTCACACTTGGTCACCGAGCATTATTTTTTCCTCCATCACAGAAAAGACAGAAGATATAAAGAATTCATTGGAGGTTGCGAACAAACACAGAAATATAAACTATCTAAATATTTCCGTAGACTTCCCATAGAAGGTGAAGCCATATTCAAACTGCTTAACCAATTGAAAAATAAAAGCTATCATTATATATAACAGGTATCAATAAGAGCTCTATCTAATAAGATCAGAGGTAAATTAATGATGTCCCTTGTCACCATTACTATTTGCTAGATAGGTTAGCTATGGCAATAAAAAGAAATATAAATTGAGAGAATAAGCATGGGCAAGGAACAAACAAAATGGTCATTATTAGTGGCTAATATGGTCAACTTGAGGAACCCAAAGAGGCAACTAAAATTAACCGAATCTAATGCAAAGTTTCAGGATTTAAAATAAATCAACATAAATCATTAGCATTTTTGTGTATTGCCAAAAACTCAGCAGGAAGAGATAGAAAGAGAAGTTCCATTTAAAATAACCACGGAATGTTTTAAATGAATCTATCTACCAAGATAAACACAGAAACTATGTGACTAAAACTAAAAAACACACTTTGCATTAATGCAGACAGACGAAAAAAATTGGAAAAATATTCATTTTTGGCAAAACCAATATAATAAAAGTGACAACACTACCTAAACTAAGTTACTAATTTAGAGCCATACAAATCAAAATTACACACGATTATCTAACAGAGCTAGAAAAAAAGTAATGAAATTCATCCGAAGGAACAAAAGATAAAAATCTCCAGAGAAAGAAGTGGAGGGGGGGGAGGAGCAAGAAAAAGGAGGCATAACAGTGCCACATCTCAGATTACACTGCAAAGCACTAATCATCAAAGCAGTTTGGTCCTTGTTAAAGAGAGGTCTCTCAGTGGGACAGACTAGTATACAACATACACAAACGACACTGGCCAAGTGACTCATGGCTCTGTGATAAAGGTCTGTTAAGGCCCAGCTTTCTTGGACTGTTATGAATTGATTTTACTCCTTCCACTTCATGAAAAAGTTGTCCTTTTTATCTCCTGGAGTCCAGGTGGGGGAAGGGAGAGGAATTGTCTTCTACCCTCTGCCTCTTGCTACCCTCCTATCAGGAACTTCACGCAGAAGGAGAAAAGGAATAAGTCATTTCATAGTATGTCACAAGGAGGGCCCTCCAACAAAGGCGCATTCTTTTTTGACCTCTTATTTTATTTTATTTTACTTTAACATATACATACACACACACACACACACACACACACACACACACACACATATATATATATATATATATATATATATATATATATATATATAATTTCTCCCTTGATTACGTTAAAACAATTTTAACATGTTTTTAAAGTTCTGAGTTCCAAATTCTATCCCTACCTCCCTGAGGTGGTGAACAATTAGATATGGTTTGTACATGCACAATCATGTTAAACATTTCCATATTAGTTATTTTGTACAAGAAGACACAAATAAGAAAGAGACACAGAAAGAGAAAAGAAGAGAAAGATAGCATGCTTCAGTTTGTATTCAGACAGTATCAGCTCTTTCTGTGGAGGCAGATAGCATGCTTCATTGTGACTCCTTTGGGATTATCTTGGATCAAGGGTGGGGGAACCTTCATCCTTGAGGCCATATGTGGCTCTCTAGGTCCTCAAGTGCTCCTCTTTGATGCAATCCAATCTTCACAGTCAAAGGGCCACACGTGAGGACTTAGAGGTCCATATGTGGTCTCAAGGATGAAGGTTCCCCACCCCTATCTTGGGTCATTGCATTGCTGAGAATAGCAAAGTCATTCACAGTTCTTCCTTATACAATGTTGCTGTTACTGTGTACCATGTTCTCCTGGTTCTGCTCACTTCACTTTGCATTAATTCATGTAAGTCTTTTCATTTTTTTCTGAAATCATCCTGCTTGTCATTTCTTATAGTACAATAATATTCTATCACAATCATGTACCACAGCTTAACAAGGGCCCATTCTGTTTAGCTTCAGTCAACCAGTCATCAATAGGCAGCACCAACCTCTGAAGCCTAAATTAGTAGTGTCAGTATACAAGCCCACCAGCACTGAACACACCCTTCAGGTGCCTGAAGCAAGGTCTGTCAACTCAGCTGGGATGGAGGAGGCAGGGAGGGAGGCGAAGGGGAAGGTGGGAGGGAAAGAGAGTCATCAGATTGATCAGGGACTCCCATGTTACACTTTCATGTTACATTCAGCGAAAGAAAATTTTGGCTACAACTGCAGAAACTATTTAAACTGATGGGCTAGGAAGATTTCTGTTCACCCTTTGTCAAAGTTAAAAAAAATAGGAAGTAATGGTTAATATGTACATGTATCATATGTGCCATAATACTTTTGAAATCACTCCCTCTGGTTCTAATGAAATTAACTCCCACCAAGAGTCTTGGACAAACAAAAGATTATTGTTTAAGGAAATGTTTTGAAATGGAATTTTTTAACTATCACTCCAAGTTAAATTATAAGAATTTTGGGTACTAGATTCTCTAGTATTTTAATTACTGCCTTTAACATATAATTTTACTTTTTCTTCCTCGTAAAGATAATTAAGCCATCCACTTTAGTATATAGTAAAATTTTCTGTGTGTAATGTATAATTATGTTCATAAATAATACTAGTAAATTATTAATACAAGCAAATTTGAAAAATCAAACAAATTGTTTTAAGAGGCTTAATGTTTTAAAAAAGGAGTAGCATTTTAACAAGATTTTTTCCCCCATTTTAATTATAGTCAAAATTTTTAGGTTACTTCAGTTGTTCAGCAAATTCTATGTTAAAAAAATAATTGGAAGTATGGCCTTTTAACCTGAGGACTGCGAATATTTAAAGCATATTTTAGTAACTATATTTCAATATAATTGGTTTCCTTTATAATATTACATATTTTATATTATGCATTTAAAAAATATTGTTCCATAAAGAAATCTGTCTATAAACTTCACCAGATAGACCCCAAAAAGATCAGCGGCTCAAACAATGTTAAGAATTGATGGAGGAAGAAGAAAAAGCATTTATTAGTAATCTATATATTCCAGGAATGTACTGTATTATATCATCTGAAGCTCATAATAACCCTAGGAAGTAGGTGCTATTATTTATCCACATTTTACCACTGAGGAAACTGAGACAAACAGATTACGTGACTCTCAGAATAATATACCTAGAAAACATTTGAGGTCAGGTTTGAACTCTTTTCTTCCTGACTCCAAGCCTAATGGTGTATCCACTGTACCTCCTAGCTTTCTAATTTAAAGTACTTTAGGTTCTAACCTAAAATCCAAGGTTGGACATTGATTATGTCCTTCTGGACAAGGAGCAGCATGGTTATGTGGAGCAAGTGAAGGATTTAAATTCTGAGGACTTAGATTCAACTGGATTTTGCTACTTTTCATATAACATTAGAAAATTCACTTAATTTCCATAGGTCTCATTTATCTGACTCCTAGAGTAAGGAGTTTAAGAAGTATTTCTTTTATGTGTGTATTAAGATGTAGCCTTTAAGATTCAAGCTTGAGTATTAATTTTATTTATCTAAACAAACGGTGGACTGATGGATCCTTGGAATCAGAGGATCTGTGTTCAAATCTTGCCACTGACAATTAATTTCCCCTAATCTTGGGCAAGTCACTTATGCTTACTGAGCTTCACTTCCCTTATCCATAAAATAAGGAAGTAGATGGTCTCAAATGTCTCTGTTAGTTTTAAATCTATGATCCAATCTAGAATCCTGTGAAATATGTGGTTTCTAAGGTCCCTATAGGTTCACAAACCTAAATGTTCCTTATTGCTTAGGCAAAATCTTATGAAGGCATTTGGTATGCAAATTAGTTTCAATAAATGGCAATTTTTAAAAATACAAAAAGGGGATAAATCTTTTTCATATAAGAAAAAATAATCTGGGTTTTCCCCCATATAAGATCCAAAGTTTGTTTCTACATCTATTAACTATCAAACAAGATACCACCGGATATGTAAAAATAAAAATTATATATAATATATTATATAATGCTATAATCTTATATATGATATGATATAATATTATATAATATAAAATATGACATATAAAATATGTCATTGGCATTGGACATTGGACATAAATATAAAATATTTATATATTATATAATATATCATATTATATATTATCTCTGACATATCATATATTATATTATACATTATAATATATAAATTATCTATAATTATATAAGCACATGTGTACATAACATATTCAAATATATGTGTATATAGACATACATGTATGCGCACATGCATACATACAGTGAGAGGCAATTTGATGTACCTGACAGAGATCTGATCTCAAAGCTAGGAGGTCCAGATTTCAACTTCTGTATGTCTCGAGCCACATTGTGGCTATGTAAACCTGATCAAGTCACTTAACCTTAACCCAAAATCCATCTCCCCTAGCTGTTCGTTTCTCCCCTCTGGGACTGGCTTCCACCACCTCTATATATATCTTATAAGTATACAGTTATTTACATTACCTGCTCTCTCAGAATATGGGCTCCTTTAATACTAGTACTAGATTTTTGTCTTTATCTTTATAATGGAGTCTTTGGAGCATGCTCAGATCACCTAAGATGGAGACTGCTTCCCAGTATCTCCCACAATATGGATGGGTATAGCATTCTTTGACTGGCTACATGGCCAGAACAGACTGCATTTTTTAAAATTTTCTAGAATAAAGTTTTCAGAAGAAATCAAAGCTAACAATAGTCATATGAAAAAGTGTTCTAAATTGCTAATACTTACAGAAACACAAACTAAAAAGCATCTCTGAGGACCATCTCACACCTATCATATTGGCTAACATGAGAGAAAGGGAAAATGACGAATAATGGAGGGGATGGGGAAAAATAGGCACACTGATGCACCATTGGTGGTGTTGTGATTTGATCCAGTCATTCTGGAGAACCATTTGGAACTAGACCCAAATGGCTTTGACACTGTGCTTATCTTTTGACCCAGCAATGAGAGAAAAGAACCTCTATGTTCAAAATTTTTTTATAGCAGCTTATTTTGTGGTAGTAAAGAATTGGAGATTGAAAGTAGAAGATTGGGAAATTTTGTGGTAGCAAAAAATTAGAATTCCCCATCAAATGGGAAATGGTTGAATAAGTTGTAGCATATGATTGTGATGGAATACTATTGTGCTAAAAGAAATGACAAGGGGGAATGCTTTCAGAAAAACTTTTGGAAGACATATGAACTGATACAGAGGAAGTAAGCAAAAGTAGGAGAGCATTGTATACAGTAACAACAATATTGTAATGATGATCAACTGTGAAACAGTTATTTTGATTTATTCAATGATCCATGACAATTCAAAAGGACTCATGATGAAAAATGTTATCTCTCTCCAGAGAGAGAACTAATGAACTCTGAATGCAGACTGAAGTATGTTTTTTACCTTCTTTATTTTTCTTGCTTTTTTTATAGTATGGCTAATGTAGAAATATTTTTTACATGAATTCACATATGTAATGGGTATATGTTGCTTCCTTTTTTGATGGGTGCGGAAAAGGTTGGAGGGAATTTGGAACTTAAAATTTAAAAAAAGAATGCTTAAAAAAACCTGCCAAATGGAAACTGACTCTCTCTGTGTCTCTGTCTTTGTGTCTCTGTCTCTGTCTCTCTCTCTCTGTCTCTCTCTCCCCTCCCCCTTGTATCATTTATTTATTGATGCTATTTATAATTAATTAATTTGTCCTACAACTGCTCAAGTCATAGTTCTTTGTCTCTGAACTTAGCTCAGAATTCAGCTGACCTGTAATGGGTTGTTTAAATATCCTGCTCTCCTATGATCTATTCTTGCCCCAAGGAATTTAACCGATCTTGAAGAATGCATGTGAACACAAGGGAGTTTGGGCCTAATAGCTTCACTCCATCAGGGTACCTTTCAAGGATGTCTGCTTTGCTAACCAAAAGTCTGGGCTACTATCTTGTACCTGCATTCAAATAATGAGCACTTTTTGGTCTCATGAGAGAAGTGGGGTCATTGCTAGCTCCCATTACCAAACCTCCAACCAATCATGTTGTTCCCTGTACCTCAGCATTGTAACCAATTGTGTGGCCCTCAATCCCATGATGTCACCTACTCTGTTCTACTCTTTGCTCTGTGTTCCCCAAAACCTATAAAAGGGAAGCCGTCCTTTCGCTCAGGGTCTTCGGCGTAAATGGAGACAATCCATTGACCCTTTTATTAATAGCATGCCCTTGCTAATAAATGTTATCTTGTGCAAAGATTTGCTTCAGTTTACCTTTTTGTTAAATTTCAATCATTATACCTCCAACAGTAAAGAGCACAACCTACCCACAATTCTCATCCTGTGCAATCTTTGTTCATGTTCTTCTATGAATAGAGAGTGGTGGAGAGTCCAACCCAGTGTGGTAGGGATCTTCCTCTAGGTCAGGGAATCTTAATCTTTTTTGTATCATGGACCTCTTTGGCAATCTGAAGCCTATATATTCTTTATCAGAATCATGTTTCTGGCCCACATTTATAATTGAATAAAAATATGAAGTTTCAGTTAGATGTTGGTGAAATTAAATACAAAATTTTTCCCATTCAAGTTCGTGGATTCCATGAAATCTTTCTTTAGATCCCAGATTAGAAACCTTTCTTTTGGATCTCTTAACATTGCATATATTAGAGTGCATTGGAATGTTATATGATGTCCTTCATACTTCCTACTTACAACATAGCTGTTCCATCACCTTATAATTTAAAAAGTATTTTATAATTTGACAGAGAAGGGGTGCTGAGAAGTGGGCCTGTAATTTTATCTTGTGGGCAACTAGTTTAACATATAATCATCCACAGTTGTCTTTAGGCAGAGTATTTAAGAGACTTGCTCGTAATCACTCAGTCAGTCATGGGTCAGCCTAAAGCTTGGTCCACATGCCACTAAGTGGGCATATCCATTAGCCCTTCCTCTTCCATTTAGGGTCAATGGGATGTTTCCTCAGGTTATGCAAGCACATCTGGTCTAAGTATTTTAAATATATATATATATATATATATATATATATATATGTATGTGTATATGAATGTATGTAAATGTATATGTGTATGTGTATGTACGTGTATACATGTATGCAGTCGGTGTTAAGTCAGAAGTAGAATGTGAATTGAGATATTCCTATGTCTAATGCCAGTCCTTTTCCATTGTATTAGGCTGCCTCCCTCCTTTATAATGAACAAAACACTTTCTTCACAACAACCCTATGAAGAAAGTACTATTATCTTCAGGTTAGAAGTGAAGGAAAATGAGGCTAAGTGGCTTCCCCAAGGCTATACAGCTACTGAAGGTCAGAACAAGGACACACATTCAGGGCTTCTGAAACAAAGGTCACAGTCCTTCTAACATAACTCACTCTCATTTTTCCAGCAACCTTAGTCAATCACATGGCAGATCTGTAGAGGGAAAAGATATGAGGAATCGACACAACACGGTACTTTGCATCTGTATGTGAAGGTCTGCAAGGCACAATGGTTATTAAAATATAGGAAATCGATGCTACTGACTCCTCAGTATATATGTAACTTATTGCTTTTACCCTATAGAGCACTTGGGTTCTGGGCTCCTGAGTAAGACTATTGATTTTGATTAATCTTAGTAACTGGCAGCATGCTTTAGCATATTATATAAATGTAACCAAAGGCATCTGTGTACAATGGTGAAAACTGTCCTGTTGCCTAGTGACCATGATCCAAGATAAAGTGAAAATTAAATGTGATGAACTCAGGGAGTTCTGAGGAGTGAGCAGTGGACCTGGAGGTAGCACTTGATAATTCTTTATTAGATAGATATATTGAGTTGGTTCTGATTCTAAACTACAGAACAGAAATAGCTATTCTCTAATATTCATCCTTTTTCAATATTAAAAAATGTCCATAATTTCATCAGAGTGGTACTCCTTTTCACTAACATCCCTCCATGACTTAACGAATAGATTTCATGCGCTATCAGTCTTAGGATGTAGAGCTGAAAGGGACGGCATAGTGATAGAACCACTTCTTTTGTACATACTAAGGCTGAGAAAGGTAAGGAGATTTACACAAAGCCAGACCAATAGTGAAGGGCAGCTAGGTGGTGTAGGGGATGGAGAGTAGTTACAAGGATCTGAGTTCAAATCCAGTCTAAGATACTTACTAGTTGTGTGACTCTGGACAAGTCACTTAATCCTGTTTGCCTCAGTTTTCTCATCTGTAAAAATGAACTAGAGAAGGAAATTGGCAAACCACTGCAGTATCTTTGCCAAGAAAACCCCAAATGGGATCAGAAACAGTTAGATGAAACTGAAATGACTCAAAAACAATAAGACCAATAGTAAATAGATATAAAAAGTTGCAATTTGAACCCGTCATCTGACTCCAGAGTTAATACCTGTTTTACTACCAGGGTGTCTTAAATTCTTGTGTCATAGACACTTTTATCAATTATGTGAAGCTGATGCACCCCTTCTCAGAATAACATTTTTAAATGTATAAAATAAAACACATAGGATTACAAAGGAAATCAAAGATTAGTGAAAATAAAGCCATAATGTTTTGACCATCCAATTTCATAGTCCTCTTGATTTCTAGCCAGGATTTTTTAGAGACTCTCTAGACCCCAAGTTATAAACCCTTGCACTACACCATACTATATTTTTTGCTGTGCTTGGATCCTGCTCCCTGCCAAAAAAAATTAAAAAAACAAAAATCTATCACCTGAGGCTCAAATCTCTGATGTAAGTTCCTCTAGACTTAGCTAGACTGGTCCCAAGGTGATTAAAATATAGTTTGTTTATACTAAATTTATATAGTTATAAATTTATATTGGTAAAAGTTATATAGCTATTTCATACTTATACTCAATATACATAGTTTATACTAAGAACCCTTAGAATAATAATAGTAATTTTCTCTTGTTGAATTGTTTCTGTCCTGTCTGACATTTTATGACCTCATTTGGAGCTTTCTTGTCAAAGATACTAAAGTAGTTTGTCATTTTCTCCTCCAGCTCATTTTACAGATGAGGCACTAAGGCAAACAAGGTTAAATGACTCACTCAGGGTCACACAGCTAATATATGTATGAGATCAGATTTGAACTCAAGAAGATGAGTCTTCCTGATTCCAAGCCCACTGCTCTATCCACTTTGCCACCTAGCCATCAACATTTATATAATACTTTAAACTTTACAAAGCACTTTATAAATATTACACATTTGATCCTCATAAGAACCTTGGGAGGTACATGTTTTTCACTGTTCCCTTTTTCATAGATAAGGAAACTAAGGCAAGTAGAGGTTAAGTGACTTGCCCAGAATTAGTTACACAGGTAACAAGTGCTTGAGACTACATTTAAATTCAGGTTTTCCTAAGTCTAGCCCCCTATCCACCACCTATCTCCCTACAGCTTAGTCTCAGCAATCAGGTTTCTGGAATGGTCGCCATGGTGAAACAATGAACTTGGATTGTGGTAGAGGGATCCATTCATTTTCCAATTCAACCAACATTTATTAGGAGGCTAATAATTCGGCGTGGTGTCAGGTACTAAAAAATATACCAGCAAAACAAAACAATCCTGGTCCTCAAGGGTCCACCATTCCATTTATTGGAACTCTTTACAGTATTCTTAACAATATTAAAATTTTTAATATATAATATTTAATTTCCCCCAAATACATATTTGTATTTGGGGGAACTAAACAACTAAATTTTAATGTTTGTTATCTTTTAAGTTTTGAATTCCAAATGCTATCCCTCCCCTCCCTTCTTCCCCTCCTTTCCTACCCCCCTCTCTGAGACAGTAAGCAATCTGATATGTAATAAATGTGAAATCATAAAATATTTCCATTAATCATTTTGTGCAAAAAGAACTAGAAGGAAGGAAGGAACGAAGGAAGGAAGGGAGGAAGGAGAACTAAAGATAGCATGATTTGATCTTATTCAGACAACATCACTTCTTTCTCTTGAGGCGGAAAGCATTTTTCATCATGAGTCATCATATTGTTGAGAATAGCTAAATCATTCACAGTTGTCCATCATACAATATGACTGTTACTGTGCACAATATTCTCCTGGATCTGCTGACTTCACTTTGTATAAGTTCATGTAAGTCCTCCCATGTTTTTTGAAATCATCCTTTTAGTCATTTCTTACAGCACAACATTACAATCATCCACCACAACTTTTCCAGCCATTCCTCAATTGATGGGCATCCCCTCATTTTCCAATTTTTAACTACCACATTAATAACTATTAATATATAATAATGTATTAATATCTTAAAATAAATAATATATAACAATATAATATCTAATAATAACAAACTACCACAAAAAGAGCTGGTATAAATATTGTAGAAATAGGTTCTTTCCCCATTTTTTATCTCTTTGGGAGACAGATCTCGTAATGGTATTGCTTGGATTAAAGGATATGCACAGTTTTACAGTCCTCTGAGAATGATTAAATACTTTTAAAAATGGAAGACAATAAATTGCCTATAAAAGGCCAACAATGCTTAAAGGATTTTTTGTTTGACGTCATATTCCACCTTATAATATTACCAACATATGGACACAATAACTGCTTCTTTGAATAACATATTCCTGTAACCAACAGTATTTATCCCCAAACATTCATCTAGTTGCTGAATTTATTTACAAGTTAAATGTACTCCTGGAAAGAGAGTTTTTATTTGTATCACGTTAGTTACTCTAGTGACAAAAGTTCCTGGAAGAAATGATGTTTTTTAAGTTTCCTGCATATAATCTGCAAGATATTTTGGTGAAGTGACACTGTTTGTTTTGTTTTCTTGATGTAACCAAGTGGGACAGTGGATAGAGCCCTGGACCTGAAGTCAGAAAGACCTGAATTGAAATCTGTCCTCAGACTACCTGTGTGTCTCCTGGGTAAGTCACTTAAACTCTGCCTCTCTCAATTTCTTCAACTATAAAATGAGGACTACATTTCCTATGACATTAAATTGTAACAAAAGTAACACTTTGCACTGGTAAAGGATGATTTTCCCCAAGAGAAATATACCAGTGAAATCATGGGCTCAGTCAAACTAGATACATACATATATACACACACATGTGTGCATGCAAATAGACATCTATACATACGTATGCTCGTATATACATCAGCATATGTATGTATATGTATATCTGTGTGTATATATTTGTATGTGTGTGTGTATATATATATATATTATATATATATATATATATATATATTCAGATATATTCCTCCCCTATATGGAAGAAAAAGTATTTATTAAGTGTTCACCATATATCAAACATCATTCCGGGTTCCAGGAATACACATACAAAAATGAGACAGTCCCTAACCTCAAAAACCTCGCACTCTGGCATCTCTGAGACTTTTCTTGAAACAAAGATCAAAGAAGAAAAAAGACAATTCACCAAAATTAGTTACTACATCTACCTGGTCTGAGAGCATATGCAATATTTCACATTCATAGTCCTCTACCTCTACAAGTAATAGAGACGGGCACACTTTGGATAAATAGTTCTTAAAAGTTCATGTAAATGATTCAGATAAAATCCTTTTGTTCAAAAACCTATGTGTCTTGTCAGCCAGCTTCTTTTTATGGACAGTCTATTCTTCCATGGCTTCAATAGGCTACTAAATAAGGCAAGACCATGAAGAGAACAAGAAAGAAATTTAAAATAAAATAGATTATGCCCAAAAGGCTATAAAACTGTGCATACCCTTTGACTCAGCAATAACACTAACTAGGTCTGTATCCCAAAGGTATAAAAATGGGGGGGGGGGTGGAAGGACCCACATGTATAAAAATATTTATAACTACTCTTTTTGTAGTGGCTAAGAACAGGAAATTACAGGGATGTCCATCAATTGGGGAATGACTGAACAAGTTGTGGTATACGAATATAAGGGGACACTATTGTGCTATGAGAAGCGATAAGCAGACAGATTTCAGAAAAACCTGGAAAGATTTACATGAACTGATGCTGAGTGAAATGAGCAGAACCAGGAGAACATTGTTCATAGTAACAGCAACACTGTATGATGATCAAGTATGAGAGACTTACCTCTTCTCAGCAATACAACAATCCAAGACAATTCCAAAAGACCCATGATGGAAAACGCTATCCACATCCAGAGACAAAATTATGGAGTTTGAATGCAGATCAAAGAATACTATCTTCACCTTTTATGCTTTTTCTTTCTCATGGCTTTTCTCTTTTGTTCTGATTCTTCTTTCATAACATGACTAATGTGGGAAAATGACTAATATGATCTTACATGCATAACTTATGTCAGATTGCTTGATGTCTTAGGGAGGGGAGAAATGAGAGAAGGGTGTGAGAAAAGCTCAGAACTCAAAATCTTATAAAAGTGAATGTTGAAAACTATTTTTACATGTAATTGGAAAAAATACTAATAGTGGAAAAAACAAACTAGATCGAAAAGAAATTAGGAGATTTGAAGGGAAAAGTTCAGGAATAAGCCATCCTTCAGAACCAGTGACGAGCTGCCATCTATAATGCAGGAACAGAAATCCTGTTTACCCCTGTCATATCAACTTCTTTTTTCCAGTATAAAAAGGACGGGTAGCAGAGAAGCAAAGGTGCCAATCAATAGAGGAGAGGAGAGAAGTGTTTCCTAAAGGTGGGGAAAGAATGGCCGTAGAGGAAGAAAATCATTTCAAACAAGGTTGAATGAGATCCAGAGTAGGGGATGACCTTCAAGGAAAAAAAGCCTTATAAAGAGATGCAGTTTCTTTGACAGGAAATCATATTAAACTGTGTTGTTCTCTTGTATTTGATATTTAAGCTGCAGAAGTAAGCAACAGATGTGTTTACACTTGTGTTGTTTGCAACTAAATCATCCAGTTTGGGTATTATTTTAGACTAAAAATCCTAAATGGAGTTTTTTACACCCACCACCAAGCTACAGGATTCCATCATTTCACAGAAACTTACCCAGGTTCGACCTTGTATTGTCTTTCCCTAGGTAAAAAGCAACTTTTCCCAAGGCGGGAAATGCATTCTATTTGAATCTTTAATATATCTCAGGGGACATGGTGCTGAATGTCAGACATATTCAATCTAAGTTGATCATTTCTCCTCTAATATGAAGGCACTCTAGAATGGATCCCTGCTTTTACAATAAATAGCTCTCTCATTACACTAAGGAGGGCAAAGAAAACAGTTCCAGTTTCTTAATATGAATAATCTAATTAATAATTTAATATAATAATTGTTAATAATTAAAATTAATGATTATTAAATTAATAGTTTAATTAACAATTAAATAAAAATGATTCACATTTGCATGGCACTTTAAGGTTTACAAAATGCTTTCCTCATAATAACTATGTGAAGCAGGAAATAGTACAGATAAAGAAATGGAGAGGTGAAGTGATTTCTTGCTCATATCATGAAGGATATGGTCATAGTAGTAATCATAGCCAGCACTCAGAGAAGGAGCTATAATATTAACCACATTTTAGCTGAAGAGGTTCCCTAGCCCCAAGTTTTCTAGGTTTGGAATTATACCATGCTATTCCTCCTAATAGTAAGTACAAGACCCCTGATCCTTATAAGAAATTCCAAAAAAGAATCTTAGATAAACTATTCTTCAGGGATGAATCTGAATAGTTAGGCATTAAATTCATCTTAACATTTGCATGATGTTTCCCTTATCAACTCTCTCATTTCTTCCTCCTTTTTTTAATAGGCCAATCTGATACGTGCATAGCCCTTCAAAGTTTGTAACAATGCATAACTTCTATATACATGGAATATACAATCTCATCTGAGCCTTACAACAAACTCACAATGTAGGTAGTATGTATATAGATTAGATAGATACAGTATACTATATATAGTGTCTGTATATATATATATATATATAATATGATATACATACACACATATATACAAACATATAGTCCCCACTTTATAGATAAATGACATAAAGTTCAACGAGTTTAAAGAGTTTCACCATGGTTACATAGCTATTAAGCATCAGAAGAGGGACTTGCTTCATGGTCTAGCACTCTGACCTCCAAACTATATCATCTCACATACTTTAATTCAAAGCAAAACAACATAAAGTGGACTTAAACTACTAAATTAACCTAGTACTTGGTTATTAAGCCACCTTATTTGCAAAACAGAATACCTCCCCCTCCCCCACAAAAAGAAGCCTGCCAAAACTTCAATGTTTGACAGATAACCAATGAAACAAATGAAATTAACATAATTACTTATTGGTTCAAAACTTTTATTACCAAAAAAAAAAAGTTGAAGCCATAAGATGAACTAGAATCAGGGGTGGGGAGCCCATAGTAATTTACTAAATAGTGCAATGGCAATCCTTTTGCTTTTTAAGTGTTATTGCTTCATGGAATCAGGTCCTGAATCGGTAGAAGACAATTACGTACTAGTAGGAGGAAAGGTAGTATGTACAAACAAATGTAGCCCAAGGGAAACTGAGAAGGAGCAAGGACTTCATAACCGGGGAGATGGGACCCACTGTGAACCTTGGAGTAAGTAAGGGTTCTGGCAGTGAGGATGGTTTGTGTAAATGCATGTAGAACACAGACTAAGCATTAAGTTGAATGAAGAGCTACCAATCCATTGTGTCTGAAATATAGATCCTGTAAAGGGGAGCAGAATGAAATAAAGTTGTAAACATGGGCAGAAATTGGATTTTTGAGGGGCTTAAATGACAAACTAAAGAGTTTTTATTGAATCCTATCGGGAAAAGGGAGTGGCTGAAAAGTTTGAGCAGAGAAGTAGCGTGTTTAGACTTGAACCTTAGGAAAATTGATTGGTAGCTGAATATTTTGAAGAGGCAAGAAATGTGGAAGCATTGTTAAAAGAATTATGGAGACTGGGGTGGTGGCTCTGTGAGTAAAGAGGACAAATAAGAAAGATGCTGTGGAGGTAGGATCAACAAGAATTAACAAGAGATAAGATATGGGGGAAAAGGGAGAGGGGAGAATGACTCTAAGGTTACAAGCCCAGGAACTAAGACAATAAAGGCATAGGGATATAATATTGACACTAATTTTTGCATTTTTCTTTTTTTCTTCTTTTTTAATAAATTAATTTATTTTTAGTTTTAAACATTCACTCCTTAACATTTTCTTCCCCGCCTTCCTTTTCGCTCTCTTCTGCTAGATAGAATGCAATCTGATATAGCTTCTACATATATTCAAATTAAACATATTTCCATATTAATCATGCTGTAAAGAAGAATTAGAACCAATGAGAAGAACCATGAAAAAGAAGAAACAAAATAAAAAGACAACAACCAAAAAAAAGAGAGAGCAAATAGTATGTTTCCATCTGAGTTTAGACTCCAAAGTTCTTTCCCTGAATGTGGATAGCATTTTCCATCATGAGTCTTTTGGAGTTGTCTTAGATCCTTACATTGCTGAGAAGAGCTAAGTCTATTAAACCGAATCATTGCACAATGTTGCCGTTACTGTGTACAATGTTCTGCTGCTTCTGCTCACTTCACTCAGCATCAGTTCATATAAGTCTTTCCAAGTTTTTTTCTGAAGTCTGCCTGCTCATCATTTCTTATAGCACAATAGTATTCCATTACATTCATATGCCACAAGTTGTTCAACCATTCCCTAATTGATGGGCATCCCCTCAATTTCCAATTTTTTGCCACCACAAAAAGAGCTACTATATATATTTTTGTACATGTGGGTCCTTTTCCCTTCATGCTATTTTTTAGGATGCCTTTAAATAATACAAATTATCTAACTGATTTTAGAGAGTATTCATAGCTGATTTAAACCTAATTAGCTATTTTTCTAGCACCTACTTTTCAAACAGCTCTTTTTCACCAATTAAGAGGCAAAAATAAAACTATTAAGATGAATATTTCAGAGAGATCTGCTTTTTCTTCCACAAGAAAGGTTTGATTGTTTGGAATTTTCCCAACAAATGAAACCATTTAGTACGTTTTTAGGTTCTGACTATCAAATCCAATAAAGATTTCTTAAATACTAAGAAGTCAGCTCAACCCTAAGGATGCAATGATAAAAAAGAGATAAAAAAGTATGTATACATACTTATTATGTATATACACTTACATATGAACACCTATATACACACATATACATATGTACGTATGTATATGTATTTGCAACAATAAAAAGGAAGCAGTTTCTGCCAAGGATGAGGAGGTTACATTCTGATCAGAGTAAAAAATGGTAAAATAAGTCTGCATTCCACAAACAACAGAAAATATGCACACAATAGATATATTGACTATGTAGACATAAGAAAACGACAAATATAATATGTGTACATATATGTGTATGTACATACATGTATACATTTACAATACATTAAAATTATAGGTCCCTTCTTTGATACAGATTCATCTTTCTCTAAATTCTTAGTCTGAGACATCATAGTGACATGAATGTGATTCTGTTTTCTTGGAAGATACCCCAGGGGAGTACAAGCTCAGGCACCTGCTACCCAGTGGTATACTGGTAAAGGCATAACAATTAGATCTCTGGGGGGAAGGGATAGGAATGTCCACAGACATACTTTTAGGTATTATTAACATTTTTTCCATTGTTTTCTCATATCTATACAGTCAACAAAATAATAAGTCAATATTTGTAGCTTTTGCTGATTTCCTAGGTATAAATGCTCACACAGAACAAAACAAATGGCTCTTGCCAGTCAGTTCGAGCTGGCTGTAGCACACCCCTGCTCCTATCAGACTTGAAAGGCTTGGAAAAGGGCCCAGCAGCATACTGTGTGTCTGTCTTCTGAGGACTGATCTAGATCAGTTTAGGGAAGTTCATCGCAATTTAGGACACCTAATTGGGCTGGGGGGGCAGGTGTGTCACAGTAATTCATAGAGACTCTCTAAAGCTAATGGTCCCTTTTCCCCTTTCCGCTCCCCTTACCTTCTCCTCTCCTCTTTTCTCCTCTTCTTTTCCTTTCTTTCCTTTTCTCTCCTCTCCTCTCATGTCCTTTTCTTTGCTCTACACTTCTCTCTTTTTCTCTTCTCCCCTCTGTTTACCTCTCCTCTTCTCTCCTCTCCTGTATAAGAATTTCAGAAAAGGATCTAACAAAGTCAAATGGAATAAGAAAACTGAAGCCAAAGTTCAAATTACTTAGGGATCACTTGTCCTTCCACACGGATGTATATCCACATTATTTTACATCTGATTAAAGGGCTTCCATTTCACATTTCCCAACTTTTATGTCCAAACCTTTATTTTTGTTCTAGTCTCCAGGGCTGAGCATACAGTTGGCACTTAATAGATGCTTGTTGATTGATTTATTAGTTCAGCAGAAATAAATTTCAAGAATATCAGAGTATAATAAATTTCCAGTTTTTTAAGATACTCCAATAACATATGCAGACCAACAGAGATCCCTGAAGATAAACCATTTTAATGGTTGTTATTTTCATCCTCATGTTGATTTCCACTCTTCTGCTTACATTTAATTATTTTCTCTGCACACCTACTCAGGAGGTTTTATATTGAAATAGCAATACCTCTGAGCTCAGTTATTTCATTTTTTATTAAATTCTTCAGATAGCTGGATTATTGATAGAATCCAGTTATTCATGAAGTCTAGGATGCTAAGATGGTATATGTTTTCGTTATCATGTCAGTTTAACAAAGCCTTTAGAAGCAAAATTAGAGGTTACCTAGTGCAAAGATTCCTAACCTGAAGTCCATGAACTTTTAAAAAATATTTTACTATTTCCATCATTCGTGCCCTTCATAATTCTATGTACTTCATTTCATACATTTTAAAGCACTATTCTGACAAGGGGTTCATCGGTCTCATCAGATGGCCAAAGGGAGTCATAACACAAAAAAAGGTTAGGAACTCCTAACTATTCCAACTTCCCATACTTTATTCATAAGGAAACAGCCCTGGAGAAGTGTATTTGAAAGAATATTGTGTTTGGAATCAGAGGACTTGTTTTCAAATACTAATACTGACAGTAACTATGTGACCTTGGGCAAGCCACTTAATCTGAGTTTTCTCCTTTTTAAGAAGGGAGGATTTGACAGGTAACCACTAAAGTCCCTTCTAGTTCTAATCTCTGATTCTAGAACATGATTTATCCCAGATTACTGACAATATACACAGCAAACCCTAATCCTCACATTTCAAATTCAGGATTATTTTTCCCATGGCATCCTGTCTCCCTGTGGTCATGATGGCACCGAAGCTATTTTCCTTCCACTCCTAGAGACAATCTATTGTCCTCGTTTTTTCATCTATTTCATCAATAGATGGTCTTTATCTTTTTCATCACATTGTTCATAATTAATGAGTGCCTCTTCATTGACTTTTTGGTAATATACAGGTCAGAAATTACATCTGATGAAAATAATTTCAGTATCAAGAGTCAGGTTTATATTAGGCAGGGTCTGCTTTTATCCTGCTATATTTTGTTCTTTTATTTGAGCAGTCAAATCAGGATATTTAAACATGAAACAACTATGAATGAAATTATAATAGCTCACATTTGCATAGCTTTTCACAGATTACAAATTATTTCTTCAGAACAACCTGGAGGCATAAAAGTAGAGGACTTGCTGTGTTTATCTGAAGGTAATACAGCTGAGGCTAGAAAAAGTAAGTTATTTGATCACCATCCTATTAGAAAAATGAGCACTAGGATTCTGAACTAGGGTATTTGAAACAAAGACCAATCTTTCTTCCACTGATAGACATTGGGGTTGTTTGGGGATTTTTTTTTGCTCAAGTTGACACTTTCAAAATGATAAGGACAATAAAATAGAATGCTTTAAGCTATACTGGGTGCAAGAACATGGACGGGATGAGGAATAGGAATCTACTTTAAGGAGCATGGAATAAGAATAATGAACCTTAGTGATAAGGTACAATTACTCAACTCCTATTTCACTTCTGTTTTTGTGTGTCTCTCTGTGTTCCTACAAAAGGAGAATGATCTCCAGACTGGAAAGAATATAGCAAAAAAAAAGCAAGAAATTGTTATATAAGCTCATTTGAGACTATAGAATGGGAATCTATTACCTTCAATAAGTTTAAGACAGATTCACTATATCCTAGGTTGCCCAAAGGACTTGCAGACATAAGAGCTTAAGCCAATGTCATTGATTCTGAAAAATTAGAGAATGGGAGTGGCTGACAATGACTGTCACTGGAAGGCTACAATGTTAATGGGCTTGATGTGAACACCACGTCATCTTCAGACAACAGCATCTGCAGGACCTCTGTCTATAGAGAATCATTCCTCCCTTTAGATTTTGTCCTGTACATCCCCAATGAGAGCAGCAAATACTTTGATATGGACACATCTCTCTGTTTAGGACTTAAATATTATTCATAATCAGAAGGTCTTCAAGCAAAGCTATCTTTATTACAATCACTTCACACAAGATAATCTGTGTTCATAACCTGACAGAAACTCATCTCAACTTCATTCAGTTCAATTCAAGGCAAGCAAATTACTAACCAAATACAAGACCCACAGAGCATGCTATTGGCTAAATCTACTGACTGTTGTTGAAAAATATTTTGAAGTTAAAAACAAGAGGGAAGGGAATGATGGCAAATTAACAACAAAGCAAAAGTCTGCTCTTGGATAAGGAGGAAGTCAAAGATAAAGGAACTAACATAGTATTTGATAAACCTGCAAAAATTACTGGATGAAGCATTTTATTTGACAAGCACTCCTGGAAATTCAGAAAGAAGTTTGAAAAGAAACTAGGTTTAGATTAGTAACTTTCACCTATAGCATAATAACCTTCCAACAGATAATGCAACTTAAATATAAATGGTTGCATATTTTTAATTGAGAATACAGAGATATACTTTATACAACTAGAGCAATTTTGTTTTATAAAGTTTGCCATACAAAACAGGGAATGGTTATAAATATATATGTGTATACATATACAAAAAAAGAGTCATTCTTAATAGATATATAATTAAAAGTTTCTTAAAATTCTTGAAAGAAGAAATCCAAAATTTCAACAGTGATATGAAATAATAATTCCAATCACCAATTAAAAGAATTGGGTTTTTTGTTTTTTTTTGGGGGGGGGGGTTACCTGAAGTTCGTAAGTTTGGCAAATACAATAAAAGAAAAAATTATAAATACCATAGAGGTTGTGATGACACAGGTATACATATGAACTATTGGTAAAGCTATGAATTAGCCCAAACATTTTGGAAAATTGTTTGGAATTATTCTAGAAAAGTCACCAAACTGTTTATACTTTTTAACTCAGAAATTACCATGGATGGTGCAGTAGATTGAGTACTAGGCCTGAAGTCAGGAAAACTCCTCTTCCTGAAAACTCCTCTTTCTGAATTCAAAGCCAGTCTGGGCAAGTCACTCAACCCTCTTTGCCTCAGTTAATCATCTATAAAATAAGCTGGAGAAGAAAATGGCAAACTACTCCAGTATCTTTGCCAAGAAAATCCCAAATGGGGTTATAAAGAGTCAGACATAATCAAAACAACTGAACAACAAATATACTTCATAGAGGGGGAAGGGAAGGGAAGGGAAGGGAAGGGAAGGGAAGGGAAGGGAAGGGAAGGGAAGGGAAGGGAAGGGAAGGGAAGGGAAGGGAAGGGAAGGGAAGGGAAGGGAAGGGGAAAAAGAGATGTTCTCAGCATTTAAATCTGTCTTTTTAGCTATCCTAATGGAATATTTGTCCTCAGGAAATAGTGAGCTCCCTGTCACTTGAGGTCTTTGAATAGAAACTGGATAATTGCTTGTCAGGAGTATGGTAGAAAGGATTCATGTCCAAGAGGATGAAATAAATGAAGTCTAAAATTCCTTCTAAGTCTAGGATTCTATTATTCCATGAAATAAACAAATGACTTTCAATATATGGTGTAAACAGAAACAAAAATAATAAAAAATGTCAATCATTCTTCATTCCTGCTAACATTAGCCTGACTTTGGTCATTAGCCAAGGTATACACTCATATGTGTGTATACACATATATACATAAATAGATAGATGTATGTATATATATTTATATGTATGTATGTATGTATGTATACACACATACACACACATAAATAAAGATTAATTCTCCTCCAGGGTCTATAAATCTTTCTAGTGGGCAAAACTCTTATACAATTATGCAAGGGCACCATAAATGGGAGTGTCATCTTTAAAATGATGGCCAGGGGAGACTATAAACAAAAGGTATTTTTCCGATATCATGTCACGTTTACAAACTTAAGCTCATAAAAACTAGTTTAACCAGCATAAGGACATGACATAACTTTGCAAAATCAACACTTCTAAATTAATAACTTTTTTTGCAAGCATGCTATTATTTTGATTGCTCTGCTGAAAACTGTGATTCATTCTCAGCACAGCACTGCACGACTTGTGCTTTGTATGGACCATGTTCTCAGATTGTCATTTTCTTATGTCAGGAAACACATGCGCAAGATTGCTTAATTATCCTCCCTAAATAAATAAATGAAACACTACAACATTGTCTCTCTTCATTTGTGAAATTAGTACTGTGATAATAAGTGAAATCAGCAACATCTGGGGAAACATCAAAATACAAACAATAAGAAGCAATTCCAATGCTAGGAAAAATAGCCAAAGCATGACAAGAACAGGATGAGCCAGAGCTTCAGTCTTGTATGCAGTCAGGATTTAAATCTATCACTATCTCTTCCATATCATGTGGGTTAAGGTTTTGGCACCACCACTCCACCCTGCAATCTGGAACATCCATGTAAAATTCATAGGGTAGACCCGTCACCTTCATTACCCCTTTGGAAATCATATAAGGACTTACCCTTTTCTCATATAATGCTGGTATCTACTGGTTTTTAAAATAATAATAAGGATCCTGAATTTCTGAGTTTCTAAACTTATCTGTTTCATCTGTGGGTCTTCATGTGTTGTGGGCAGCTTCTACAAAACTCCCATTTAATTTCTTATGATGACCCATGAGAATCACCATGGAGAAAGTCATGATGTGGAGGGGATAACCATGTACAGCAGGCATGTTCAAGCTCATCACAGAAGGGGTGGTAACAAGGGCCTGGGCTGAGCCATGGATTACTGAATGTTTACTTTTTATGAATGCAGATAGTAAAACTAATACTTAGGTTTTGATTTTATGAGAAGGTAAGTCACATGTGTTACAATAATACTAACTCATTTTAAGGTTTACAAAGTTCAGTGAAACTTCAGTTTTCAAGTCTAGCCTAAGGCAAACAAAGTGTCTTGTCCCATCTCTGCTCAACAGCTGGCTTTCCCATCCTACTTGGTAAACAACTTTTACATTTTAATTCAGTTTTGCAAATGGTTTCAAAGTAAACTACCAATTTCCACAGATATAAATTCCATTCTGAAAATAATAGATGGCAATGCTATTGCAAGACTCTCCTCCCTGTATCTCTACTCAATAATTATATTATCCCCTGTCAGTTGGTCATGCCTGACTCTTCATAAGTTCATTGGGGATTTTCTTGGCAAAGATACTGGTGTGGTTTGCCATTTCCTTCTCTAGCTCATTTTGCAGATGGTAGAACAGAAGTAAACATGGATTAAACAAGGTAAACACTTATTTGCCCATGGCCCCACAGCTAGTTAAGTATCTGAGGCCACATTTGAACTCAGGTCTTCCTGACTCCAGATCTGGCACTCTAGCCATCATACTACCTAGCTGCCCATATTCTCCCAGCTGTAAATACCAACAAATAATATCATGCCAACAAATAACATCAGAGAAAGCATAAGCTTCAACTGAAATCTATATTGGTGAATGAGTGTTACTTTTCAAATTATCGTTTTGCCTTATTTTACCCAATATTTAAACATAGAATCAAAGCATGAATTCTAATCTTAATCCCATCACCAAGTGATTTTTAAAATTTCTTTTTTATTATGAATTCATAGCCATAAACAAATGGGAATATTTTAGCATATGAAGAAGAAAAAAAGAATTTTATATGAAAACTTGAACTTCTAGTAGGTACAATTTTTAAGTAGGTGTCAAATTTCACAAAGTAGCAACAAAAATGGTACATTTATTTGTGTCTCATTCTAGACATCTTTTCATTTTCTTATGATATTTTTAAATATTTTATTGATTTTTTCCTTGCATCTCTATCACTACCTATCAACACAAAACCCAATATAGAAGCATTTCCTTATAATGACTAGAAAAAGACAGGCAAAACAAATAGCACAATGACAATATACATCCCCTTTGCACTTCTACTCCATTACCTTTTTACCAAGAATCAGGAAACATGTTTTATTAAGAGTCTTCTGAAGTCACGATTGGTAACTGTTGGTCAGAGTTCTAAATTCTTTCAAAGTTGTTTTCTTTATATCATATTACTTAAATTGTCCTCAGTCCTGCCCATTTCATTCGGTGTCATTTCCTATAATTCTTCCTCAGTTTCTCCAAATTCTTCAAATTTGTCAACTCTTACAGTTGTGTTGTATACAGTTGTGTTGTATACAGTTGTGTATACCACAACTTTTTCATCTATTTCCCACACCAACTGATTTTTAAAGTAACTTGAATTCATGATATTTTGTGACTTCAACAAAAAAGAAAGCAATATATTTAAATGACTATTAGATGAATTGTCAGTGTGTTGAACTGAACATAGAGACTTGTCCTCCAAAAAGTGATCTAATAAGTGATTGCATTTAGTGAGGAGGGGGAAAAAAGCTCTTTTCTGAAATCAAAAAAAAATAATTTTTATTCTTCTTTGAGAAAAAAAATTGGAGAGGCCTTACTAAATTCAGTTCTTCTTAATTTTCAGCAATATAAGTATATATTCCAGTACTCCAAAGTCCATGGTTTTATTTGTTGTAAGTATCTCATGACTTAGATGGTTTATGAACAACAAAAAGTCATTACTTGGTGGCTCACTTTCTGGTGAATAGCCTCTCTTAGTTTAGCTAAGCTGGTCTCCAGTTAAAGACACATAATGTATTGCTAAGTCCTTACTCATTGTCATAACAGTAGGACTTATCAATATTTGCCATCTGTTTGCACAGCCTTTAATAATTTAAGTTCACTTTACCAAAATGAGGTATCACAGTAAGACTTCAGCGAAGATCTATAAGAACTCAGAATAATATCTAGGAATAGATACCTAAATTCATTTTTCCTACTTAAAAATATTCAGTAAATAAAAGCATAAAGTTATATGAATGATGGAGAAACAAATATTTCAGGTTGACATGTTAATGGACTTGGAAGTTTTTTTTTTATTTGTTGGACAAATGAAACTATTCACACAATAATTCATTTTGTCCACAAACATTTATTAAGTACTCACCATGTATAATATAGCTTTCCTTAAAAAGAATGCTCTGAAAATAATTTGAAGTGCAATGAAACCCCAGGCAGAAAGAATTTGGAATGTGAATAGTTTACATATTTAAAATATGTTTGCAGTAAAGATGATATAGCTCTTGCAAATGATCCCTTCTTTCTACTTGTACAGAAGTACAAGGTTTAAACCTTAGTTTAGACCACTTCTCACCTTTATTAGTGCAGCAGCCTACCAATCAATCTCCCTGCATCATCTTTCATCATTCTCATTCATCTTACAAAATGTTGTCAAACTAATTTTCCTTACATGTAAATTTCACCATGTCACTCTACTACTCAACAAATTCCCATGACTTCCTATTGTCTGTAGAATGAAATATAAATTTCTCTCTTCAGCTTTAAAAGCTGAACACAACCTGGTCTCAATATAACTTTGCAGCTTCATTGGATATTATTTCTCCTTTCTCATTCTACAAACCAGCCAATCTGGTTTTCCATCCTTTCTTCATCTATCTTCATGCCTTTACCCTAGGCATATCACATACCTACAATACATTGCCTATTTAGTTCCATATCATAGAATTCATTTCTTTAAACTCAAGCTCAAGCACCATTTTCTCCATGAAACCTTTCCTAAACTCTCAACTGCCTAAGTCATTTAACTATTTTGTGACTATTTGTATTGATTCACCTTATTTTTATGCTGTATATATTTATATTTGTATTATTACATATATATATGTATATGTATATTTGTCTCCCTCATTGGCCGTCATGCTCTTTGTGGGCAGGTATTCATTCTTTTTATTTGCATTTCCAATGCCTGCCACAGAACTTGACACACAGTAGGCACATAACCAATACTTGTAGGTTGATTTAGAGCTAGAAGGCATCTTAGATGCCATCTAGTCTAGCTCCCTCATTTTACAGGTAAGGAAACTGAGACCCAGTGAAGCTATGAGATTTGTCCAAGGTTATATAAGTTGTAAATGGCAAAGCTTGACTTCAAACCAAGACTTCTGACCCCAAACCTGGCATTTTCTCCATCACAATGTCTCAACATCATTAGTTTAAATAGTTTTAATTTTTTTTTAAAGGCAAACTATCAAGAATGAGGACTGTTTACCAAGAATTAAGGAAACACATTAAGCAGTACAGTGCCTGTCACATAGTAGGCACTTAATAAATGTTTGTTGACTGATTAAATGGATTAATAGATTAAATAGGCTGACTAAATAGATTACATAGGTAATTAAATAAATCAAATAGAGTAAATAGACTGATTAAATAGACTAAATAGATCAAACAGATAATTAAATAGACTGATTAAATAGTGTCGCTGAGAATAGCGGTTCAAAGAGCATTTGATTTCTCTTTTCAGAGCAGTGAATAAAAATGGACCTTGAACCTGAGAGGACCTTAGGGATCAACAAATACAAATCTCCTCATTCTAGAGAGAAGGAAATTGAGGATCAGAGAATTTAATCATCTGGTCAAGGTCACACAAGTAGTAAGAAGCTTAGATGGATTTCATGACTAGGGATTCATATTCCAAAAGCATTGTGATTTCTACATTGCTGCAAAGATCAGAACATAAAGTTCTCTTGAAATAAATTGCCCACAGTCTTCTATATTCATGAATAGATGAATTCATAAATGTTAATTCTTTTTGGAATAAATCTCTTTAAATATACTACCCTTAAATTAAACTTAGAGTCATGTTGATCTCTAAATTTCTCAAGTACATCTATTTTCCTATAAATTAGAATTTTTCATGAATTCAATGCCAACAAAAAAGTGTTGTGCATTCAAATGAGCTCATATGTGTTCTTTTATCAGACAACAAGAACTCCCTAATCCAGTACTTTTCACTCTTTGCTTTAGCTGACAGAGCAATGAAAATAAAATTCACTCTTTAACCACAGTCGCTATGTCACCCCAGGTATCTGGTAACATCTTTTTCTATTCTTCTTATCAGAATCCTGTGGTCTTATTGTTGCCTCACTCTCTATATTCCTGTTTCATATGTGTTTTAGCTCTATGAACCACTTCAAAATATTTTTGGAAGTGGATTACAAATAACAAGTATTATTGAAAATATTATAAATGTCACTCCCCTTTTAGACAAATGCCCTGTTGGGAGAAGTGCTCCTCTGAAACAATCAGACAAAAACAAATTAAAAAAAAAAGCAGTGCCAAACAAATTAGTATGATGGAACATCATTTCAGGAAAAAAATTAAATGCTTCAATGTGAACATTTCAGATCAACACCTTTTTTTGAAGCTGCAAAATGTTTGATTAATAAAATGATATCATCTGAATAATTTTTATCTTTATGTAAAAATTTAATTGCAAACTTTAACAATTAATTTTTATTCTCTACTCAAAGTTAGGTAAACCTAACTATTAAATAAGAAAGAAGTCAAAGAGATAAATAGAATATTAGAAAAATTAGATATGATAGATATGAAGGGGAATAGACAGAGTATGCCTTTTTCTCAGCTTTATATGGCACCTTCACAAAAAAAATTGACCATGTATTGGGGCATAAAAACTTCACAACCGGATGCAGAAAAGTAGAAATATTAAGTGTGCCATTTTCAGACCATAAAGCAATAAAAATTACATTTAATAAAGGGTCATGAAAGCATAGATTAAACACTAATCAGAAACCAAATAATTTAATTTTAAAGAATGGATCTAAGAACAAAAGATAGAAACAATCAATAATTTCATTAAAGAGAATGACAACAATGAGACAACATTGCAAAATTTGTGTTACACAGCCAAAGCAGTACTTAGAGGAAAATTTATATCTTTAAATACATACATTAATAAAAGAGAGAAAGACCAGATCAATGAACTGGGAATTCAACTTAAAAAAACCCTGAAAAAAGAACAATTTTATATTCCCAATTAAATAACCAAATCCTGAAAATTAAAAAAAGAAATTAATAAAAATTGAAAGTAAAAAAAACCCATGGAGCTAATAAATAAAAGTAGGAGCTTGTTTTATGTTAAAAAAAATAAGCTATTGGTTAATTTGATTTCTAAAAAGAAAGAAAAACAAATTGCTAGTCTCATAAATTAAAAAGGTGAATGCTTCTTCAATGAAGAATCAAAGCAATTATTAAAAGTTATTTTGCCCAATTATACATCAGTAAAACTGACAACTTAAGGATAACAGATAAATATTTACAAAAATATAAACTGCCCAGACCATATTAACAGAAAAGGAGGTAGAATATTTAAATAACCATATCTTAGAAAAGAAATTGAATAAGTCATTAATGAGTTCCCTAAGAAAAATTCCCCAGGACCAGTTGGATTCATATGTAAATTCTACCAAACAGTTAATCCCAACACTAAATGAACTATTTGAAAAAATAGATAAAAGGAGACCCACCAAATAGCTTTTATGACACAAATATGGTTTTGATACCTAAACTAGGAAGAATAGAAACAGGAAAAACTCTAAACCAATTTCCTTAATGCATATCGATGTAAAAATCTAAAATAAAATACTAGCAAGGAAATTATGGCAATATATTGCAAGGATGATGTACTGTGAGCAGGTAGGAGTAATATCCACAATGGAAGGCTGGTTCGAAATTATCAGCATAATTGACCATTTCAATAATGATGACAGCAAAAATCACATGATTATCTCAATAGATACAGGAAAAGTTTTTGACAAAATACACCACCTATCCATATTAGAAACAATAGAAAGTACAAGAATCAATGGATCCTTTCTTAAAATGATAAGTAGTATTTATCTAAAACCATCAACAAACATTGTCTATAATGGGAATGAAAGTGAGGCCTTACCAATAAGATCACGAGTGAAACAAATATGTCCATTATCACCACTATTGCTAAATATTGTACCAGAAATGCTAGCTATAGCAATAAGACAAGAAAAAGAAATTGAAGGAATAAAAATGGGCAGCAAGGGGGAAAAAAACATCTTTCTTTGCAGATGATATGATGGCTTATTTACAGAATCCTAGAGAATCAACTAAAAAACTAGTTCAAACAATTAACAACTTCAGCAAAGGTGTAGGATATAAAATAAAACCACATAAAACACTGGCACTTCTATATATTATCAAAAAAAAAAAGCAACTCAGGAGGAAGAGCTAAAAAGAAAAAGTCCATTTAAAATAATTGTCGACAATATAAAATGCTTAAGAGTCTACCTCCCAAGACAATATATAAACACACTTATAAAGCACTTTTCACATAAACAAAAATTTAAATAGTTGGAGAAATCAATTGTTCGTAAGTAGGCTGAGCCAATATAATAATGACAATTCTACCTAAATTAATTTGCTTATTCAGTGCCATACCAAACTACCAAAAAAAAATATTTTACAGAGTGAGAAAAAATTATTACAAAATTCATTTAGAAGAACAAAAGGTCAAGAATATCAAGGGAATTAATAAAAAAAAAATGTGAAGGAAGGTGGCCTAACTGTACTAGATCTAAAACTGTATTATAAAATAGTAATCATAAAAACAATTTGATAATGGCTAAGAAATATAGCGGGGAATCAGTGGAGTAGAGTAGACGCAGTAGTCAATGACCATAGTAATCTAATATTTGATAAACCCGAAGACCCAAGCTTTTGGAACAAGAATTCATTATCTGACAAAAACTGCTGGAAAATCTGGAAAACAGTATGGCAGAAATTATGTATAGACCAATATTTTATGCTGTATATCAAGATAAGGTCAAAACGGGTACATGAATTAGACATAAAAGGTGATACCACAAACAAATTAGGAGAGCAATGAATAGTTTACCTGTTAGCTCTATGGAGAAAGGAAGAACTTATAACCAAGAGATTTTTTTTACAAAAAGTAAAATGGATAATTTTGATTATGTTAAATTAAATAGCATTTGCACAAACAAAACCAATGCAACCAAGATTAGAAGGAAAGCAGAAAGCTGGCAAACAATTTTTACAGTAGGTGTAAAAAGCTTCTTTTTTTCAAATATATAGAGAACTGATTCAAATCAATAAGAATGCGAATCATTCCCCAATTGAAAAATGGTCAAAATTAATGAACAGGCAGTTTTTGGATGAAGAAAGCAAATTTATCTATAGTTGTATGAAAAAATGCTCTATATCATTATTGATTAGAGAAATACAAATTAAAACAACTTTGAGGTAACACCACAACACCTATGAGATTGGTTAAAATGACACAAAAGGAAAATGATAGATATTGGAGGGGATGTGGGAAAATTGGGACATTGATGACCTGTTGGTGGAGTTGTGAACTAATCTAACCATTCTGGGAGCAATTTGGAACCATGCTCAAAGAGTTATCAAACTGTGCATACCCTTTAATTCAACAACACCACTACTGAGTCTGTATCCCAAAGAGATTTTTCTTACAAAAGGGAAAAGGACCTATTTGTAAAAAAATACTTATAATACTTCTTTTTTGGTGATGAAGAATTGGAAATTGAGGGGATGACCATCAATAAGGGAATGGTTGAACAAACTATGGTATATGGTTGTGATGGAACACTAATGTGTTATAAGAAGTGATGAATAACTCCTTTTCTTTTGTTGTTTTGTTTCCTCTTTTCCATGGTTCCTCCCATTAGTTCTAATTCTTCTTTATATCATGACTAATATGAAAATATGTTTAATGAGTGGATAAGTAGAGCCTATATCAGACTGCATGCTATCTTGGAGAAGTGGAAGGAGGAGAAAATTTGAAACTCAAAATCTTATGGAAGTGAATGTTGAAAACTAAAAGTAAATTAGTTAAAAATAAAAAAAAAGAAATAATAAGCAGAATGGTTTCAGAAAAACCTGGGAAGATTTATATCAACTCATACCAAGTGAAGTGAGCAGAACCAGAACATTGTACAATATGGCAACAGCAATATGGTAAAGATGATTAACTGTAAAAGACTTACCTACTCTGATCACGATGAGGATTCAAGAAAATTTCAAAGGACCCATGATGGAAAATGATAATCAGCTCCAGAGAGAGTATTGATCAATTCTGAATGCAGGTTGAAGCAAACTTTTTTAAAATTTCTTTATCTATATTGTTTTATATTATTTGATCTCTTTTGCAATGTGGATAATATGGAAATGTGTTTTACATGACCTCACATTTATAACTGAAATCAAATCTCTTCCCTTCTGAAGGAAGAGGGAGAGAACTTGAAATTCAACATTTTAAAAAAATGATTGTTAAATTTTTTTCATATAATTGAGAAATATTTAAATAAAATAATTTAAAAGAAAATAATGAATTTTTAATATTTTATTATATCTTTATTATACATAATAAAGATATATTAAATATTTATTTTATTTATTATAATAGACTTGACAATTCTAAGTCTGAAGTTTTTTTAATTAATCTATTCTTCAAAGGTCAAAATTCTGATTTCTCATCTGAAAATGACTTCAATGCTTTTCCACGTATGATTTTTTTTCCTCTCTTCAGTAAAGAATGAGAGTGTCAACTGTATTTCTAGGCTGGTAATATCTCATTAGTATGTCAAATTCTTCAGTTGAGTCAGAAAGTTAAACTTTGGGAAAATGACTGCCCCAAATATTCTACTTCTTTCTAAGGGTGCCCTGCCTATAGTATTTGGCAAGCTTTGTCGTTCTGATGTTTTTAATAATACACTCTACTCAAACACATTTACCCTCGACTAGTGAAAGGAATTTCCAGCCATCAAAGGCACCAGGCACAGCTGGGTGTAACCTCCCTAGCAACAGGTTTCTAATATGACTTCTTTTTTTCATTTTGTGCAATTCATGCCTCTTAAAGTGCTCTGTGACATTTGGGAACCATGTGGCTGTCTGACTGCGCACCATATGACCAACACCATGTGCTGACAGATGAGAATAGCAGTTATTATGGACTAAAGCATACTGAATCTCTGTTAAACCTTTTGGGTATGGTGTACATGACATCTTCACTTGACAGCTTAAGTGTGGAAAATAACTAGAGTAATTTTGGATCTTATTGAAAGATTACAATATGCTTCATCGTACTCAAAACAAGGGGAAAAATCCTATTACTAATGAAATAGAAGACTTAAAATGAATACATAGATATAAAATGTGAATCAAAAGGTGATAGATCTATGGCTGCAAGGGACTTCAATGGTCATCTCTTCTACTTCCCTCATTTTACAAATAAAGAAATCAATGTCCAGTAAGGTTAAGTGACACGGTGGTCAAAGAGATGATGACGGAGCAGGGATTTAAGCTGAGGTTCTCCAACTTGAAATCTAGGACTCATTCAAGTATACTACACCACTGTTTATCAAAAAGCACAGTATAAAATTTGAAGTTTGAAGAGTTACATAACATTTACAGAATGTAAACCCCTCAAGGATAGGGACTGATCTCTCTCTCTCTCTCTCTCTCTCTCTCTCTCTCTCTCTCTCTCTCTCTCTCTCTCTCTCTCTCTCTCTCTCTCTCTTTCTCTCTCTCTCTCTCTCTCTCATAATACCCTCTACTCAAACACATTCACCTTTGACTAGTGAAAGGAATTTCCAGCCAGCAAAGGCACCAGGCACAACTAGGTGTAACCTCTGGCTCTGTGTCTGTGTGTGTGTGTATCTCTCTCTCAGTCTCTCTATGTCTCTTCCTGTCTCTGTCTCTCCGTGTGTCTCTGTGTCTGGCTCTCTGACTCTCTCTGCCTCTCTCTGCCTCTGTCTGCCTCTGTCTCTCTGTCTCTGTCTGTCTCTCTGTCTCTCTGTGTCTCTCTCTCTCTCTCTCTCTCTCTCTCTCTCTCTCTCTCTCTCTCTCTCTCTCTCTCTCTCTCTCTCTCTCTCTCTCTCTCTCTCTCTCTCTCTCCCCCTTTGAATTCTCAGTGCCTATCATAGTGCTTTGTAAGTAGTAGGTTAATCAGTTAAAAAGCACGTATTCATGGTTTACCATGCCTCAAGCTCTGTAAATGAGAACACTTAGTCTCAAAGGGAAGGAGCTAGCAGCTTGGTGAGGAGTAGAACAGAATGGTGTAAAATAGCCTGTTGTAGCAGGTGGAGTTTGAACTTAATTTTGAAGGAATCCAGATTAGCCAGCCAACTCTAGCAGGTGTAGGTGAAGACAGAGAGCATTCCAAACAGAGGAGACACTCAATTAAAAGGCACAGAATCAGGAGATGTTGTGTGGGAGAAAGCCTGAAACGGCAAGTATTACTAGATGGTAAAATATATGGAGGAGGGTAAACCATGAGACAACTCTAAAAGTAGGAAGGAGCCAGCTTGTGAAGGGCTTTAAAAACTGAATAGAGAATTTTATATTTGATTCTGAAGGTAATAGAGAGCCACCGGAATTTATTGAGAAGGGGAGCGAAATGGTCAGATCTGCACTTTAGAATGATAGCTTTGATGTCTAAATAGAAAATGGATTGGAGAGGGAAGAGACTAGGCAGAAGACCAATCAGAAGCCTACTGCCACAGTCCAAACTTGAGATGATGAAACTCTACACCAGGAGCTTAATAAATGCTCTTTGAATTCAAATCGTATCCCTATCTGAACTTCTAATGACCCCACAGCTTATGAATTCAGTCTCCTTTTTAACATTTATGCAGCCTGTTTCCTTTTAGCTTTGCTCTTAAACCAAACTCAATATGTGTCTGTGCGTATTTTTTTCCCTCATTCCTTCTCTGAACACTATAGAGTGGTTTAATGAGTATAACTCATTAACAACCTCTTGAAGTTTTCCTTTTTAAATATTGGATTTCTCTGATTTTTTTTCAGCATAGTTGTGTCAGCCAAAGTCAAATTAAAAGCTTTTCTTTCTAGAATATGAGGTTTAAAAGCAACGTGAGCAGGTTCTACTCAAATTCTCAAAAATATGGACTTGAATATGCTCCCATCTGAATGTGCTTCAATCAGTTACCTTAGATTAGTGTTTCCAGAATTACCCTTTCTTCTATTTGAAATCATGATCTGTTTTCAGAAACTCTTCAACTTGTAACTAGAGCAAAGAGCAACATAAGAAAGAGACAAGATTTAAATGCTGATGATAGGAGGCCAGGAACAGGAAACCTTTAAAGTCATTTCTGTTGAACATGGAAACAAGCAAAGTACTATTGACCCTGGGTAGAATTTATACCTTGCCTCTCAAAAGATTGAAGAGCCTAAGATTGTTTCGCTATTTCATTAAAAAAATGTTTTTCATGTATTATAGTCATAAGAGGATTTAAAGAAATCAGTCTGTATACCATTTAACAAATTTTATCCAATTCAGAGAGATGATCTTAGGGTCTTATAAGACAATAGTCCTAGCACATTGAAGCTTTTACAACATCACTATTAGAAAGAGTGGTTTTGGGGGCAGAACAAAGATGGCGGAATAGAAGCAGGGTCCTGGTAGTGCTCCCCCTCCAAACCCCTCAAAAACCTGTAAAAAATGACCCTAAACAAATTCTAGAGCAGCAGAAGTCACATAATAACAGACTGAAGCAAATTTCCAGCCCCAGGCCATCTGAAAGGTCGACAGGAAGGGTCAATTGCACCAGGCTGGGAGCAGACACACAGTTCGGGTGGGTCATACTGGCATGGATGGAGCTGGAGCAGGCCTAAGGGGACTGAGACGCTGGTGGTGGCTGCAGTTTCCAAACTTCTCAACCCACAAAGACAGCTTCAAAGGTCAGTGGGAAGGGTCTGAGAGGGGAGTGTGTCCTGACCCCACCCCTAGCACTAAGGAGGCAGTAAGCACTGCTGAAGCAGAGGTCACTTCTGGAGCCCTACACTTAACAGAGAGCTCAAAAGGCAAGTGACTGATGGGGAAAATGAGCAAATGGAGGAAAAAGAAGCAGACTATAGATTTTTTTCAGTGAAGATGTATTATCTTACATCTTTGGTGACAAGGCATATCCAAACATGCAACCCAGAAGAACACAACAAAGTCAAAGATCCTGCATCCAAAGCCTCCAAGAAAAATATGAATTGATCTCAGACCATGGAAGAGCTCAAAAAGAGTTTGAAAATCAAGTAAGAGAGGTAGAGGAAAAATTGGGAAAAGAGAGTGATGCAAGAAAATCATGAAAAACATGTCAACAGCTTGCTAAAGGAAACCAAAAAAAATGATGAAGAAACTAACAGCTTTAAAATTAGACTAATCCAAATGGCAAAAGGTCCAAGAAGTCAATAAGGAAAAGAATGCCTTAAAAAGCAGAGTGGGCCAAATGGAAACAAAGGTCCAAAAGCTCACTTGGGGAAATAATTCCTACAAAAGTTAGAATGGAGCAAATGAAAGCTAATGACTTTATGAGAAATCAAGAAATTATAAAACAAAACCAAAAGAATGAAAAAATAGAAGACAATGTGAAGCATCTCATTGGAAAAACAACTGATCTGGAAAATGAATCCAAGAGAGATAATTTTTAAAATATTGGACTACCTGAAAGCCATGATCAAAAAAAGATCCTACACATCATCTTTCTAGAAATTATCAAGGAAAACTTCCCTGATATTTTAGAACCAGGGAGTAAAATAGAAATGGAAAGAATCCAACAATCACCTACTGAAAGAGATTCCAAAAGGGAAACTCGTAGGCAGCTGAATTCCAGAGTTCCCAGGTCAAGGAAAAAATATTACAAGCAGCCAGAAAGAAACAATTCAAGTATTGTAGATACTTGGGATAACACAGGATTTAGTAGCTTCTGCACTAAGGGATTGGAATATAATATTCCAGAGCTCAAAGGAAATAGGATTGAAACTAAGAATCACCTACCCAGGAAAAATGAGTATAATACTTCTGGGGGAAAATGGAACTTCAATGAAACAGAGGACTTCCAAGTATTCTAGTTGCGAAGACCAGAGTTGAATAGAAAACTTGACTTTCAAATACAAAAATCAAGAGAAGCATGGAAAGGTAAATAGGAAAGAGAAACCATAAGAGACTTATTGAAGGTGAACTGTTTACATTCCTACTTGGAAAGATGATATTTTTTAACTCATGAGATCTTTATCAATATTAGGGTAGTTGAAGGGAATATGTGTGTATGTGCATGTATATATGTATATAGAGACAGAGGGTACAGGGTGAACTGAATATGAAGAGATGATATCTAAAAAAGCAAATTAGATGTTGAGAGGAATATACTAGAAGAAAGAGAGAGGTAGAATGTGGTAAATCATCTCACATAAAAGAGGCAAGAAAGAGCTTTTACAATGGAGCAGAAGAAGGGGAAATAAGAGTTAATAAGTGAGCCTTCTTTTCATCAGATTTGGCTTCAAGAGGAAGTAACATTACACATTCAATTGGGTATGGAAGTTTATCTTACTTGGAGGAAAAGGTAATTATAATACACACTGTCCTGGGGTGGGGCGATGGGAGAGATGGGGAGAAAATTTGAAATTCAAAATTTTGTGGGAGTGAATGTTGAAAACTGAAAATAATTTTTTTTTTTTAAAAAACAGTGGTCTCTAAGAGACCAAAGGGTGGCTTCCTGTTTATCAGGTTGAATCAGGACCCATTTATTTCAAAGTTGATACTCCCATGAAGGAAAAAAAAAACAACTACATTGGACTTCAGAGATGGCAGAGTTCAAGATTTACAAGTATTGTCAGATTTTTGGAGGAGAAGTTGAGAGTATGCATGGATCCTAGAATGTGATCTGACTGAACCTGAAGCTGTAGGTAGGGTCCCAGGTCTTCAGGGGATTTTCTCTGACCCTCTCTTTTCTCTCTGATTGACGAGTACAGCAGAAGCTTGCTGCATCTGAAAGTCAGAAAAGCAGAAGATTTGGGGTTCTCTTCTCTCTGTCTCTTTTCCTCTGTAGTTGAGGAAAAAAGTAGAGGCTTTGCTCCTCCCTCTCTCTACACCACCAGCAATAGAATAATCCTTGTTTGCCCCACCCACCTAAGGGAACTGTGCAGTATATCCCATCAGGCTTAGGACAGGTATCAATAGGTCTCCCTGACAACCTCTTTTCAGAAATGTCAGGGAACCTTTGCATTTTTAGGAATATTGTTAACCTTCTATTCACTTCATAAAAATCATTTTTTATTGATTTTTTCTGTTTGTACTGAGGTATGAATTTCCATTACTAGTACATGTACTTCATAGATCTCCATTTTTACCGTGTTTGTATGTTTGTCATTGAGGTAGGAATTTCCACCATAGAGTATGAGTCTGATTTCTCTGACTGAATACCTACTTCAGGAGCAAAATCACTTCTTTAAATTAAAGTCAGTTTCCAGATGTTTTTTTTTACCAGTTTCTAAAGAGCCCTGAGAACATGAACAAAGTCTATGTGGCCACTTCAGTAATCACTTAATCCATTAATTAATAAGCATCTATTAAGCACTTACTTTGTGCCAGCACTGGGTTAGGCCCTTGAATTCTTGAATTCTTTTGGGAGAGAAAACAATTCGTGTGTGTGTGTGTGTGTGTGTGTGTGTGTGTGTGTCTCACACACACACGTATATATATAATATACATATATATACATACACAGCATGGATATAAAGTTGATACATATGTAACTTTGGGAGGGAGGGGACTAGGAGCTAAGGAGCATGGGAAAAACTTCATTCAGAAGATATTGCTGTAGCTGCATGTTAAGGAAAGAGATTTTGTTATGCAGAAGTAAAGAGAGAGTTATTGTGTCATTTCAGTTCATGTCTGAACCCCATCTGGGGTTTTCTTGGCAAAGAATTAGAGTGGTTTGCCATTTCCTTCCTTCCGCCAAAGGAGTACCTTCTAGGTCAGGATGACTGGCTCCAGAGGACAGATTGAGGCTGAAGACTTGACACAGCCCTGCCTCACTCACTTTCAAGTCAAGACATCACCTTTCTGATGGCCCTGGTCCTCTTTGAGAATGAAATACAAGCAACCACAACAGAAACAAACTTTCTGGATATGTGGAATGGTCAGTGCTAAAGTATAGACAGGGAACAGACTTAATAGTGGTATTGCTGGTTCCAAGCTTATACATAGTTATAAACTGGGTATACAATGTAGTCTATCACTGTGTGTACAGCTAGGCCAGGGATGGGGAACCTATAAACTCGAGTCCACATATGGCCATCTGGTTCCTCAAGTACAGCCTTTTGACTGAATCCAAACTTCACGGAACAAATCCACTTAATAAAAGGATTTTTTCTATAAATGACTGGGCTAGACTGCTTGAGGAGGATTTATGCAAAGACATGGATGGGGATCACACAGGTTAAGAAGGTATGGATGGAATATGATCTACAATCAATGGAGTAGCCATTTTTATGGGATCACAGACCTATATTAATTTAGTGAGGCTCCAATGTCTATTTCGTGTCAAATGTAGGTGGGATGAGGGGAAGTGGCACAGAAAACATCATACACAGCAGCGCATTTCTCACCTCCATCCTTTTGCATTAGCTGTCTTCTCCACCTGGAATTCTCACTTCTGCATCTTAAAATCCCTAGCTACCTTTAAAAATCAGCTTATGTATCATCTACTACATGAAGTCTTTCCTGATTGACCCTCCCTTTGGTGCCTCCCCTCCCATCACTTTGTATTTATTTTATATATGCCTATATAAGTACATATGTGCAATAGAACATCTTTGTATCCCTGGCCTGGTTTGCAGTAGGTGCTTATTGAATGTTGATTTATTGATTGGACAGTACTATTTACAGAAAACCTCATTATTGAGATGACTGGAGATCTTTGTTGTCAAGATTCCCCATCTCTCTTTATGTTAAGGAATTTGATGCTTTTAAGAACAGAAAAAAAAGAAGTTACTACATCTTGCTTCCCTGGCGCAGCTCATCACAACCAGTACACAGGTGCTCCAAGACAGGCTACTACTGCTGTAGTCAATAGCCCCAGGTCTCACTGATTTGATTGAAGCAAAGTGCAGAGAGTCATATTTATACATACTGAATGATAATCATATTAATGACCATGTGCTTTGCATTAAAACAGCAGGACTCACATCTGTTCTCACAGAAGCACAAATTCAAGGCATCAGCAGTAAAGCCCTACCTACAGTCAGAAAATAAACAGACCACAGCACATCAGAGCAGCCTATGTAGTTACCCAGAATCAGGGCAGGCAGACAGCTGCTGGGCTCATTAATACCACTATTGCTGTACAGAGAGGAAACATAGCACCCAGGGAATTGGGCTGGACTCAGGTCAGGAAGGTGGAGTTCAAATCTTGGCTCTCACACTTGCAAGTTGGATGACCCTAGTCAAACTAGTGAAAAATTCCTTGATTCTCAGCTTCGTCATCTTTAAAGTGAGAATGATATTCACAATACTGACCTCACAGGCTTTTTTTGAGGAAAGTATGTGTTATTCTCATGACATGCACCTAGTGTGCATTCACTACATTATATTTAATATTGCAGCCATTTCCCAGTCAGTCAATAAGCATTTATGAAGTGCCTACTATATGCTAGGCACTAAGCTAAGCTCTGAAGATACAAAGAAAGCAAAAGACAGTCCATGCCCCCAATCTCATGGGGGAGGCAACAAATAAATAATGAACCAACAAGTCATGTACAGGATAAATAGAAAATAATCAACAGAGGGAAGGTACTGGAATTCAGAGAGGTTGGGAAAGGTTTTCTGTAGAAAATTGGATTTTTGGTTGGGAATGAAAAGAAACCTTCAACCTCCTCCTAATGACTAGAGTATAAGCTCCTTGAGGGCAGGGAACATATCTTGTTTCGTCTTTGTATCTCCTCTGGCACTTAGCAGGTGGTCCATAAACTTTGTTGAACTGGGCAGCTCACATTCACTTTTTGCACCTCATTTTCCTCATCTATAAAATTAAAGAATAGGACTATTGATTTCTAAGGTCCCTTTCAGTTCTAAATCTTATGTCTACAAACAGATGAGCATGATGAGACAGACAAAAATAATAGCCAAAAGATCAATTGGCTTTCACTACTGCATGTCATGATGTCTGACTAATCCAAACCAGAGACAAAGGACCATCTAGGATAAATCCTGGAAATGCATTTAAAGTGTTTCAAGTTTAACCCTCTCCTTCCATGTTATTAAAGCTCAGCTGCTGCCTACTACAGTAGCCAAGGCTTTATCATCTACAGCTTCTACTCAGAATTTATATCTGAGGAGTTAAACCCAATCTCTTCCTAGCACCAATAAGTATTTATGGTCTGCTAGGTGCCAGGAACTGTGTTGTTTGTCTTAACTCAGCCTGTCTTACTGAAGGTCTGAAATGCACACCAAAAGACAGAAGGGCTAGTAGGTAAATAGAACCAAAAGAGTAATTTATACAACTAGAACATCAAAAAGGAAAATAAATTTGAAAGACTTAAGAACTCTTATTGGTTAAATAATCAATAAGACAGCTGATAAGCTAGCTGATGAAGTATATGTCTCACTTCTTGGCAAAGAGATGACAGAGTAGAGCTCTAGAATGAGAAATACATTTTCAGGCACAACCAACCTATGGACGTGTTTTGCTTGGCTGAATCTCTATCTCTATCTCTCTCTCTCTCTCTCTCTCTCTCTCTCTCTCTCTCTCTCTCTCTCTCTCTATATATATATATATATATATATATATATATATATATATATACACATCTATCAATAAGGAAAGACTTTAGTGTTGAGAAATAGGAAGCTGGGAGTTGGGGGCAATGATAGTGAAGCCAAAAAGAGTGCAATGAAATATTTAAAAATATACAGAAGAAAGTGAAAGGTAGTCTCAAAGGAGACATAGACAAGTAATTTTTTCTGACCGCAATGTATTGCTTACAAGTTATGCAAAGACTACTTGTATCATATAAATGTTTAAGTATTCCAAAAATTGAAACATTATTTGGCAAATTGTGGAGCACAAGAAGAATATGTAATGGAAAATCCTTTAATAACTTGTTCTCTCACGTACCAAAGATGAACAAAGTTCCAGCTGATCAGTTTCTAAAACCAAATATCCATCTTTTAATTCTACAGAATAAGAGGGTCTACTTTTATTACTCAATTCAATTCAACCTTTGCTGAGTGTCCCCCCACACACACATATGTATATACATATATGGCATATTACACAAGTACACATGGCCATGATTCTTAGATTTTCCATTAATATCATCCCCAACTCTATTTAGTTTCATTAATATTCCCCATAAATCATACTTTTTTTCAGTAAGACAGCATGCCAAAAGTGAACTCATAATAACTCTCAACCCTCACAAAATGACAGTTGTGCCTCGGGAATTTATCATAAGATCATAGATTTTGAGCAAAAAGAGACCTTAAAAGCATTGAATCCAACACTTTCACTTTACAGATAAAGAAACTGAAGCAGAAAGAAGTTAAGTGACTTGTCCAGGGTCACACAGCTAGCAAGTGTTAAAGGCAGAATTATAAGTCTGGTCTTCCAGACTCCAAGACCAGTGTTCAGTCCAGTATACCACCTAGTAACCCTGGTTCTATTTCTGCTTTATCTATTTCTCTTTAGTTATTTGTGTCTTTGTTTTTTTCTATGCCCCCCCACTTACTGAAAACTACATTGTATCTAGCATAATGTCTAGCACATACAAGATGATTAATAAAAGTGTATTGATTGATTGTAACCTCACTGGGGACAAGGAGTATGTTGTACTTTATCTGTGAGGCAGCATGATGTAACAAAGATCCTTCAAAAGCATAATGTTTCAATTCTCTGTCTCAGTTTCTTCTTCTATAAAATGAAAATGATAATACTTGCACAACTTCCCAGGTTCATGAGTACTTTGTAAACCTCAAAGTCCTAAACTCATGTGTGCCTTGATTGTCAGGCTTTGTCTTCTAGACCAGGCTTCTATATGTAGTAGATACACATCATAACATTACTGAACAGAGCCTGTGGATGCCTCCTAAACATTGCAGCATTGTTTCTTTGGGCTGGGCTAATGAGAAGAATATTTAGAGTCATTCAGCTAGATAACTAAGCAGAAAGTGAGTGGTAAAATGAAGGAGAGTCATTCAAAGTAAGAATGCTACAAAAAATACCAAAAGACCACCCTGGAGTTGGAGTTGAGTTAGAAGATGTGCTGTCAATTATAAGAGAGCACAATTCTTCAGGGAAGAGGAAGGAAGGAAGGAAGGAAGGAAGGAAGGAAGGAAGGAAGGAAGGAAGGAAGGAAGGAAGGAAGGAAGGAGGAAGGAAGGAAGGAAGGAAGGAAGGAAGGAAGGAAGGAAAGAGAAAGAAGTAGAGCATAGGGAGAAATGGAAAGAAAATCAAGATCAGATGAAGGAAAATCGAAAGATGTAGCAGTGGGATGCTGCTATATTTTTAATGAAGGCTCTCCTTTAAAAAAATGTAGGTATGATGCACTTCTAAGTTAAATCTACATGATTCTTTTCTTCATCACTTCCTTAACTCTACACATCCAACGAGATGATAAATCAAGCCTGATTTGCTGATTTCTGAAGTATTAGGGTTCACAGTGAAAATTTAACAATCTCTCCTACCTTTATATATTGTTCCCACGCTCCATTTAGAGTCTCTGAAGCTGGTGAGGACAAGCAGGGGACCCTTCTTCATTGCATCAAACTGTTTTATCAATACTAAAATGGGAAGTAGGGGGTGGGCCTTTTGGAATTTTACTTTTATGCTTCTTTTTCCAACAGTATTCATGAATCTGTAAAATGAGCTAATAGCCCTTGCCCTGACCACAGGACCACAGAAAGAATCAAATATTATTACGTTTGGAACCATTATATAAATGCTGAAGCAATAAAAAAAATGTAAACTAATAAGAAAATAGTGTAAGGCTAGAATGGGTCACTGGACCTTGAGAAAATAAAGCACATTAATTCTAATAGGAAAGTGGCAAAGAGGAAAAGAAAGAATTCTCAGTGGCTATGTAAATATGGCAAGAGCTTGAGCATTACCTTCTCTGGTTTCTAGCAAAATCACGTTAAACAGACAGGTCAAACGTTCGCCATTGTCTTCCATTGAAGTAGTTGACCACAGTAAGAACCAAAATGCTTATCAAGCTGTTCCCACCACTGAACACATTTGGGGAAATCTAAATTCAGTCTGAGTGGTTAGTATATGTTGTGATGTAACTTTTGCAGCGATGGTGATGTCACAGCTTGAAGCCTGGTTTTTAAAACACTAACCTTTAGATTGTCTCCATAGGATGGCAGGTGTCTTGGTTAATTATGGCAGGTTATCTATCTGCTCAATTAAACTAGAATATTGTTGAGTCAAAGAACCATCTAATTAGATGATGTAATAAATCAGATACAACTAATTCAGCTGTTCTCAGCGCCATAGCACTTTTTTTTTTTTAAGGTCACTGCTAAGATGTAGGCAATTAGCAGCTTGTCTCCCTGAAGCAGTGGGCTGTCCAGGCTAAATTATACCTTGGTGGGAGAAGTAATTTAGTTCCAGCTTTCAATGTTGCTATTATAAACAGCATAGCTGCTATCTTCTATCTTGGTCTACATTTTTTTTTTCATAACCTAGTTCTTTGGCTCAATAAAAATCTGTCTTTTGGATCATTTACTTCAGCTAAGCATTGAACATGGAAATACAGTATATCTTCAATAAATCTTAGCGACAAGGATTGTGGAGATGTTCACTGCAAGTAGATTTTCCTCTAAGGCAAAGGTTCTTAACCTAATGCCAAGATCTTTTTTTTCCTAATATTTTGATAACCATTTCATTCTAATGAGTTTGCTTTATGAGCCTATGTATTTTATTTTATTCACTTAAAAACAATATTCTAAGAAGAGATTTATAGATTTTATCAGACTACCAAAGAGGGCCTTGAAACAAATTAAGAACTCTGTTCTAAAGGTTTTGGAGGAATCTTGGTAGGAGTGTATTATTAGGGGTTTCAGGAATTCTCTTTGCATATTTTATTTAATCAATGTGATCCAATTACCCATACAATCTTTTGTCTTAAATAAGGGCAACTTTATGACCACAGGGTATAACAAAAATGCATTAACTCTAGAAGCAGAAGGTCTGGGTTCAAATCCTCCCTCTGACTCATTCTGTTTGGATAGGTTCAATCCAGTCATTTTTTCTTGGGTGCCTTAGTTACCCAATCTGCAAAATGAGGAAGTTGGATCAACTGCTACTATCCTGCCCTGAGAATTACAGAAGCTTATTGTTGGAGGGAGCATGAGAGATCACCAAGTCACACTCCTCCCCCAAGTTAGGCATTCACTCTGTAAAAATCCTCTGATACAGTCATCTAATATCTTCTTGGAAACCTCCAGTGATAGAGAAATCAATACCTTATAAAATAAGTCTTCCTTCTTGTAACTTCAAAACAAATCAATAACATTTATTAATTACTTATTGTGCTTAACACATTGTATTTAATAAATGCTTTATGACTGACTTCTAGGTGCTGGAAGAGAGAAAATTTTGATAAGACATGCCCTCTGCCTTCATAGGCCATAAATATGGAAGGTGCTTTAGAGATTGTTGAGGCTAAGCCCTTTATTTTAACTGATGTAATTAAGGCCCAGAGAGATTGAATGACTTTCTTAGCATGACACAGATAATAAATGCTTATCAATGGTAGGATTCAAACCCAGGTCTTACTGATTCTGAGTAGAGCATCCTATCCATCATATTATATTGGCTTCTCATGAAATATATAGAGAATGTAATACATAAATAATAATTTAATCAATCAATAAACATTATTAAATGCCTACGATGTCCCAGGCACTGTAGAAGCCATGGGATGCAAATAAAGGCTAAAGCAGTTCCTAACCTCCAGGAGCTCTTATTCTAATCAGGAAGATGACACATTAATAATTAGGTACATAGTGGGGAGGAGTCAAGATGGCAGAGTAGAAAGACTCATGTGTGCTAGCTCCGAATCCACAGCCCATAAATTTCCTGTAAAGAGAACTCCCCACAAATTCTGGAGCAGAGCAAGCATGCACCAACGCAGTGGAAGAGATTTTCATTGCAGAGAGCCCTGGAGAGCGGTCCCCAGGGGTCCGTCGTGCTCCAGAAAGTGGAGCCCACTCCTGTGATGCCCTGGCCACGGCCCCAGAGGAGCAGATCCGAGCAGGCTTCAGGGACAGAATCTCTGGCAGCTGCGAAGGTCCCTCCACCCACAGACGCTCCAGGTCAGTGAGAGAGACGTCTGAGCTGGCCAAGAGGGGAGGGGGGTGTCTCCGTGACTCGGGCCCCCTCACGAGGAAGTGGCGGAGGGAGCGGCAGAGGCAGCAGCAGTGGCCCGGGACACCCCGAGCAGCCACAGGAGCTCCATTACCGAAAGGTCTCTGCATAAAGCCCCTGAGGGAACTGAGCCTGGGAGGTGGCCCTGCCCCCACCTGAGCACCAGAACTTAAGCTCACATTGAATAGCAGCCGGGCCTGCCACTGAAAGCCCTGAGGCTGGGGAGCAGCATTTGAATCTCAGACCCCAAGCACTGGCTGGGCAGATCTACATGGGGGTGGAGAGGAATCTCAGAAGTAAAGTAACTGGCTGGGAAAATGCCCAGAAAAAGGAAGCAAAATAAGACCATAGAGAGCTACTTTATTGGGGAAGAGATGTTCCTTCCTCCCTTCATTTCTGATGAAGAAGTACAATGCTTGCCATCAAGGAAGGACGTGGAGGTCAGGGCCTCTCCATCCCAGATATCCGAGGTGGATGTCCAGTGGGTTCAGGCCATGGAAGAGCTCAAAAAGGATTTTGAAAAGCAAGTTAGACAGGTGGAGGAAAAACTGGGAAGAGAAATGAGAGAGATGCAAGAAAAGCATGAAAAACAGGTCAATACCTTGGTAAAGGAGACCCAAAAAAATGTTGAAGAAAATAACACCTTGAAAAATAGGCTCACTCAATTGGCAAAAGAGGTTCAAAAAGCCAATGAGGAGAAGAATGCTTTCAAAAGCAGAATTAGCCAAATGGAAAAGGAGGTTCAAAAGCTCACTGAAGATAATAGTTCTCTCAAAATTAGAATGGAACAGATGGAGTCTAATGACTTTCTGAGAAACCAAGAAATCATAAAACAAAACCAAAAGAATGAAAAAATGGAAGAGAATGTGAAATATCTCATTGGAAAAACAACTGACCTGGAAAATAGATCCAGGAGAGACAATTTAAAAATTATGGGACTACCTGAAAGCCATGATCAAAAAAAGAGCCTAGACATCATCTTTCATGAAATTATCAAGGAAAACTGCCCTGAGATTCTAGAACCGGAGGGCAAAATAAGTATTGAAGGAATCCATCGATCACCGCCTGAAAGAGATCCAAAAAGAGAAACTCCTAGGAACATTGTGGCCAAATTCCAGAATTCCCAGGTCAAGGAGAAAATCTTGCAAGCAGCTAGAAAGAAACAATTCCAGTATTGTGGAAATAAAATCAGGATAACCAAGATCTAGCAGCTTCTACATTAAGGGATCAAAGGGTGTGGAATAGGATATTCCAGAAGTCAAAGGAACTAGGACTCAAACCAAGAATCACCTACCCAGCAAAACTGAGTATAATACTTCAGGGGAAAAACTGGTCTTTCAATGAAACAGAGGACTTTCAAGCATTCTTAATGAAAAGACCAGAGCTGAAAAGAAAATTTGACTTTCAGACACAAGGAGAAGAAGCATGAAAAAGTAAACAGCAAAGAGAAGTCATAAGGGACTTACCAAAGGTGAACTGTTTACATTCCTACATGGAAAGACAATATTTGTAACTCTTAAAACTTTTCAGTATCTGGGTAGTTGGTGGGACCACACACACACGTACACACACACACACACACACACACACATGTACACGTGTGCATGCACACACACATACACACATGCATGCACACACAGAGACAACCCAAAATTTTGTGAAAATGAATGTAAAAAGTTAAATAAATAAATTTATATTTAAAAAAAATACTTAGGTACATAGAAGAAATATACAAAAAATAGATGGGAGAGGTAATCTCAGAATGGTGAACATTGCCATCTGGAAGACCAAGAAGGGTCTTCAGTCAAAGGAACATTTGAGCTGAGTCTGGAAGGCCAGGGAGACCTGAAGTGTAAGGTTTCTAGGAGGTGGCGGTGAGGAAGGAGGCCATTTCAGGAAGGGGTGGCCACCATTACAAAAGTTCAGAGAAGGGAGATTGTGTCTAAGTGTTGGGGTGCTTGGGTGCCTCTACATGGACCCCAATTCCAAAATCATATATCTCTCTAAAAATTGAATTTCTCCTTAGCTTCAAAACCCCATGTCAGGCAGTTTCTCCCCAGCCCAAGAATAACCAGCTCCAGCAAAAACCATTATCTCCCTTCCTGCTAGAGTAGCCAGTTGTACCTATAGAATTTATTAGTTTAAACCAGTTGTGTACTGGCTGAACTGGCTGTGTAATGGGTCATAATGACATTTACTACTCACTGACCAATCATATGTATCCTAGACTTAGATATACATATACTCCCTTACATTTATCTTGTCTAACAAGACGTTGATGAGAGTAGCCTAGTATTAGTCAGTAGACCATTAGTAGACTTAGTGACATTTCAGGCCTAAAACCACACCTCCATGTAGCCCCACCTTGGGTTATTTCCTGATGAACTCTGGGTAAAATATTTGCGCACTAGACACTAAAAGTGCATGTTCCTTTAAAAACTAACCACTCCTTAACCACTCCCTAATCTTACCCTGCATCACCTAGTCATGACACTTGGCACGTTATGCTATATAATATATGACATAAACTTTACCTGTACCTCATTCAAATCGCATATTCCTTAAGCACTCTTGCCCACTGAAAAGTATAATAAATCTTTACCGCCTTGATCTCAAGAATGCTTGAGCCCCCAAATTCTTTTTAGAGACAGCCCACGCAGGGAACTCCAGTCTTGGGGTTTCTCTATCATTCTTCTATCTTCCTGAGCCCTCATCATAAGGAATACCAAGTATGCCAGTATAGTGACTTCATAATGTGTCATGAAGGAAGCAAAATGCAAGAGCACTCTAAATAGGAAGGGCCCAGCTTCTAGGAACCTGTAAATGCCAAATGAAGGACTTTGTAAATGATCTTGCCTATAATTTATGCACTATAGAGTACGTACTTGTATATGATAACTCCTGGCTTCAACATTTACCAACAGTGTGCCTCTGGTTTCTCAGGGATCTACTTAGCTCAGCAATTCTTAACCTTTTTTGTAGCATAGACCTATTGGCAGTCTGGTGAAATTTGTGAACCCTTTGTCAGAATAATATTTTTAAAAGAATGAAATAAGCCAAATAATTACAAAAGAAACCAATTGTATTAAAATACAGTTATAAAAATTCTTTTACAAGTTCACAACCTGAAGTTAAGAGTCTCTGCCCTACAATTTATCTACTAAGTCATAAACAATTCCAATATGCATCAGTTGGAAGGACTTTAAACACTGGGAGTTCTCTCCTTCTGAGGAAATTATATATCTTTTACTTATTTATATGAGAGGTACAAAGCATTATGTGAGATCCAAGGGGGTAAATGCTACTACCAACTTGGGGGAACCAGGAAGGGATCTTGGAGAAGTTGGTATTTGAATTAAGGTTTTACAACTGAAGATGGTGGGGAGGTTGGAGAGGGGTGATAAGAAATATAGGAAATAGTATCCCCCAAAAAAAGTATAGTGAAAGAAAACATAGGATATCTATGTAGGATCACATATATTTCAGTTCAGTTTGAACATAGAGTGTGTGTACAGAAATTTATGGATCAAAATGAGAATCAAGTAAACAATTTACAGTGATGCAATAATGTAAATCATATTAATAATGCAATAATGTAAAGGAACTTAGAAAAGCTTCAGAACTCCAACCAATGGATCAACCAGTTGACTTCAGAAGACTGAGAGGACAAAGAGTGACTCCCATGTCTTGGTAGAAATGGGATGGACTACAGGTACAGAAGAAAACAGGGATATTTCAGACTCCATCAATGTGTTGACTTGATTAGATTGACTATAATTATTTGTTACAAGGGATAGCTTATAATGGAAGAAGGATGGGATGGGAAAAAGAGGGAAGAAAGAAAGGAAGAAAATAAAGGAAGAAGGAAGAAAATCAGGAAAACATTTAAAATACATTTAAAACCATTAAACTTCATATTTAATATATAAAAGAAAATCAAAAAATACTTCAAAAAGGACATGAGACAATTTTGCTACTACCTTGTCAAATTCACTTTTAAAAAAATCAAATTATTTGTAACAGAAGTTCACATTCCATATGCAATTCTTTTTTATGTTTGTTATTAACTCCATAAATAAATCATTTGGGATTTTTTTTGGAGGCATTTGGGTTAAAGTGATTTGCCTAGGGTCATGCAGCTAATAAGTGTCTGAGGTCACGACTCCAGGATTGGTGCTCTATCTACTGTTCCAACTAGCTGCCCCTAATTTTTTTTCAAAGAAAATAAAAGATCCCATTTTTGGCATCTTGACTTTATATTGCAAAGAGTATAATCAGATAGATGTATCAAGCAGGCAGCTAGAAATGCAGGGCTAGGGTTCTGGAGAGGGTTTGGGGGCAGTCAATTAGCATTTATTAAGTACCTACTCTGTGCTAGGCATTGTGCTGAAGGCTGGGAATATTTTTTAAAGCTAATATTTTATGGCACGTTAAGGGTCTGCAAAGGGCTGCACATGTTACCTTACTGGGTCTTCACAGCAACCCTTCACCACAGTGATAGAGAGGTACTGTTATTATCTTCTTTTTACAGATAAAGACATTGAGGCAGAAGAGGCTAAAATGACTTCCCTAGATTAACATAGCTAATACGGGTCAGAGGGAGGATTTAAATATGTCTTTCTGTCTTGATACTATGTCCAACACATAACCACAGCACTACCTAGTTGTCCCCAACTGGAGGGGATGGAAATTTGAACATTATCGTGGAGAGGTGATAATGGAATTTATGTAAGAGCTAAATTCACCAAAAGGGAGAGAAGAGAAGGCCATGGACAAAATACTATAGACACTCACAGGTGGGGTAGGAAGAGAAGAAACCAATGAGACAAAAGCAATGGTTAGATATATAATTTGGAGGAAGAAGGAGGTGAGCTGGAAGTGTGGAGGTGCAATTGTAATCATCTAGGTAAATAGTAATAATATTTACAGTTAATTAGCGGCGATGGGAATAGAGGAGAGGGGAAGGATAAAAATGGTATTTCAAAGAGAGAAATAATGGAATTTGGTAACTGATTAGAGATGAGAAATGAGGACCAGATAATAACAGTTTTAATATGGTAGATGATAGATAGGTGGTGCCAGTGACAGAAATGGTAAAGTGGAGGAAAAGAACAGGATTTATGTGACGGATAAGATACTGGTCAAAGCAGACCAGGGTGACCTTGAAATGGGCAAGTTGATATGGTAACAAGCTAGCAATGCATGGACTGAGGTGAGCAGCGCCTTGAGGCAGAACAAATTCCTGAAGTCATGCTACAGGGAGTTAGTTGGTCAAGTACCCAGCAGGTACATGAGATTCTGTTGGTCGGTCCACTACTAATTATTTTGGTCTGGGTGGCATCTATCGATGGCAGATTTAAAGAAACATGATTAACCTGTCTTTAAATCTGGCAGTCTAGGAATGGAGAACTTTGTGGGGAACTGTTCTTCCCAGGGTTTTAGGTCTGACACAAATGTGAAATGCTCAAGAGGAGAGAAAATAGAATATTATATAGTGCTTACTATATTCCAGGCACTATGCTGAGCACTTTACAAATATCTCATTTGATTCTCATGACCCTGGGAGGTAGGTGTTGTTGTAATACCATTTTACAGTTGAGGGAATTGAGGCTGAGAGAAGGTTGAATGACTTCCCAAGGGTCACAAGTCTAGTAAGTACGTACCTACAGTCATATTTAACCAAGCCCAGAACCCTATTCACCGTAGCTTCCTCTTGAGTTACTCGAGTTAAGGAACTTGTCTTTCAACAAGCATCTTTGATATATCCCTTGTATAAGGATAATTACATTTCCCACTGAAGCATTCTGGCTTCTTAAATAATGAGCACATGAATAATTACTACAAAGGATCAAAGGGACCTTAAAGATTTTCCAGTTCAACGCTTTAATTCAACAGCTGAAGAATCTAAGGCTTCCTCAGAGAAGGGCAATGACATGCCCAGGACCACACATGGAGTCAGTAGCAGCATCAGGATTTGAATTCAGGTCCTCTGGGTCCTCTCTCAGTATTCTCTCCCTCTATAGCCTTGACCTCTATCGATGAGTAAATCTGAACTAGATTATAAACTTGGGACCGCTAAGGACATGTATTTTTCCACAATCCCCACAATGCCTTTTCACTCATTTATTCATTTAGCCAGCTGACTACATATAAGTCATTGTGGCTCAGTAACAAAAAATAAATCACACCATTTCTCTACCCCCAGGAGATGTATTTGGAAAGACAAGACTTACACACAGAGAAGCAGTGTCTCATAATAGAAAGAGAACAGACCTTGAATTCAGAAGCCCTAAGTTTGCTCCTGGCTCTTTCATATAATAGCTATGGGACATGCAGAAGTCTTTCTTTCTCTGAGACTCGGCATACTCATTTATACTGGGGTGACACAAATTCTTGACATACTTTTAAAAAGTTTTTCTTTTTTTCAAAATATTTTTAATCCTTTCCCTCTCAGAAGTCTAGTCTTTCCACATCTGAGTTTATGCTATGCGTTATAAACAGGGGCAATTTGTTCTCATATATTTTGGCTATTCTTTATTTTCATTTTTGTAATTGATTCCATCATTGCATGATATTGAAAAATTTAACAGTAACTTTATTTGGCAGATACTTGTTTGCTAGATGGTACAGTGGATACAGTGCCAGACTTGGAGTCAGGAAGATTCATTTTCCTGAATTCATATCTGGTCTCAGACACTTACTACCTGTGTGACCCTTGACAAGCCACTTAATCCTATTTGCCTCAGTTTCCTCATCTGTAAAATGAGCTGGAGAAGGAAATGGCAAGCCGCTACCACTTCTTTGCCAAGAAAACCCCAAATGGCAGTCACAAAGAATTGAACATGACTGAAAATAACAACTTAGATATAGAGCTCATTACAATTGTATTTTGAAAATATATTGTCACATGAAAATTAAATGACTCAGGTATTCATATCAAATCTTATTTTTTTTTAATCATCATTATGGCTCTGCCCCTGCCCAAGTACATGAGAATTTGATTTTTGTCTCTCTAAGGACTTTGATCCCCCTCCAGCATAGAGGCTACCAAAACATTTAAAAATGAACAGGCTTATTGAGACAACAAGAACACAGAAAAGGTAATATTCTGGTGTCTTCCTCTTTCCCCGCTACCCAAGGCAAGGCTCAGCATCATCCCTGCAAACTCACAATACAGCACTTGATGATAGCCCAGAACTCAGGGAGGATACTTGGGGACTTCAGTGAAGAGGCAGAGACTCCTTGGCATTTCTTTTGTATCCCACTAGAATCTCTGCAGCCCTAACCAATAGTAGCTGCTGCTGCTGCTCTTGTCGTTGTACTAGATACCCTGTGTCTCCCTTTTTTTCCTATAGCCTAACGTTTCCAGTGACATTCTCCTTTTGTAAATTCCCAATGGCCTCTTAGTTTTCAGGGCACCAAATAATTCATTCATTTTGGAAGCCTAGCAGCAAAATTGCTTGTCCTCTGGTTGGATCCTGGGCTCTTTCAGAGAATCTCTCCCCTGCACATGGGCCCCAGGAGCTGCTCAAGTGAGTTGCTCCGGTCCTTTTGTGTTTGACTTCTCCTTTGAAGAGGTGAACCATGTGCCATTAAAAGATGGTACCTAGCATGTACTGTAATCCCTGGAATTTTGAATCCACATGACTCTATGACTTCAACCCCAGTCAGTGTGAGAGCAAATGGCAACATTTTCTCCTCGTAGTCCCATTCTAGTGCCTGTGTTACCTTTCGTAAGCACAACAGATTCCAGCCATCTGGTTATCCTCCAACTCTTCCTCTGATGGTTTCCCATTTTCAGCTAGGATATAGCTAGATAAATAGACACACATAAATAAATCACACATATCAGGCAAATAACCATGTAACAATGATTTCAAAATTTTTGAATAATTATAGTATTTTGTTTTTAGCTTGAGAATCCCTTGATAAATGTTCTTCAAAACACTGATATCATATAGATAACAATTCATAGATGCACCAATGGAGCACTAAAAGTTTGTGAGTTGGGAAAAAGATTTTTCTGAAGGAATTTTTGAAGAGATTTTTTTCTTCTCAACTGAAATATCGTTAGGAAAACAGCTGAAAGCATAAATAGAGATCTTGGATAGCAGATTAAGGAACTGAGGACAACTTCTAACTGGTGAGTTTCAACAACTTTCTCGGTGTTAGAGTAGACAAAAGTAGCCAGGTCAGGAGTAAAGGAGTAAAACCCAGGACTTCTAATTCTCTAATCCATGTTCAATAAATGATAGGAAGTTTTCTTCAGAGATTCAGTTGGATTCAAATAACATGATAGACATGGTAGTACTATATAGAGGCTTACACACAGGATGCCCTGAATAAACTTGCAATACTAATAATGATGATGAATTTCCACAAGGTTACCCAAGGTAGGGCTATTTGCTTCAGAGTGAATTGCCTCAGTGCCATTCCCAGATTATGCTGATAAATTGGGAAAAGTATCTTGAAGTTATGCTCTGAAGGGTTTCTGCCTTCTCAGCTGAAAGCATTTATGTAATTGATGAGAAAGCACCCAAAGGCATAAAAAGAGATATCAGGTAGCAGAATAGAATAATTTAAGATGATTAGTAATGTAAGACAGCAGTGAGACTGCACTGCCTACCTATAAAATAAGTATATGTAAAATCAGCTCAAAGCTGTTACTGCATTTATGGTAGGAAATTATTTGATGTGGTCAAAGAATTAGCATATGCTGTAACCCAAAAAAGGGAGGATAAATTACTAAAATTCAGCTCTGCTTTCTTAATGTCAGTCCTAGATGTGTGCTTCTCAGGTTATCAACACCCTCCTCTTCTTGCATGGAAATGCTTGAGGTCAGCAAAAAATGTTTTCCATTTCTCTTTCCTTTTTACCAGCCTTTCCCCTTGTTTTCATGACCTCAAACAATAAGTAGTCTTCCATCTCCTCAGACAGATAAGGAAAACAGCCTGTAACACAGATGCGGAGTAGGAGCCAGATTTATTTCTCACCTTGTCCTGCTGTGGACATAATGACCAAAATGTAGCTGACATTCTGTCCTACGCTTCAATATGTAAAATGGAGAGTGTTAAGACTGAGGAAAGCCACTCTGCAGGTTTGTGTGACCTTGGAAAAGGTCCTTATTTCTGGGTTTTATTTTCCACAACTATAAAATAAAAAGATTGGACTAGAAGAACCCTAAGCATGTCCATTCTTCCCATTGATGATATATATGTATTCCTTGCAGAATGCACACCACAATAAGGGGGGAAATGGTTATAATTTAATGGACTTTTTCCCATTAAGTATCTCCCTTGAACTAACTGTGTTCTCTGGTTAACTAAAAAAATGTAGATGGCAACAGTGAAGGTTCATGAGCTATGGTTCTGAGTAAATAGGTGCCCAAATAATACCTTGAATCTAGGGTAGCTTTTCTATGGACCCTTAAGTAAGAAGATGTGCCTGCAGTTGTTATAGATGCTTGATAAAAGTTTGACTTGAATTGAAAACTAATCCTTCTAAAAATAGTTATTACATCTCCTTACCATCAACCCCTCCAAGTCTTCTCTTCTCCAAGCTAAACATATCCAGTTGTTTTGTTTGATTTTTTTCACCATTCCTCCTTCTATAACACAATTTGCTGACACTTCAATATCCAGGAACCTTCCTCGAGTTCCACACCAGTTTTCCAATATCCCTTCTAAAAAAATGATCCAGTTGTTAAGTGTATTTCTTTCCCTAGAAGACTTATAAAGTTTGTCCTATGTGTTCATATTATACTATTTTAATTTCCTTAAAAGAGAATGTGCAAAAGTCTAGGTAAACACCACTATGACTCTTCTTTGACACATCCAGTCACAGATTTTCAATTTTTCTGCTTTTTGCTATTTAGCAGTTCATGCAATTGCTCTGGAATTTAAAATAGATCTCAGACACCTGATTCTCCTATCGGTTTGAAAGCATACTAGAGGTGATGTAACCTCACTGATGTAGCTTGCTCTAGGAAAAATAATATTTCAGAAGGGCAAGGTTAGCTGCACATTCTCTGTAATGAACAGTTTATATGGAAACAGATGTTAGCCAGATATGAAAAACCAAAGAAGCTGTGAAGTTAATCTTCTAAAGATGAGAACAAACTTACTTTCCTCAGGCTTTATGTCACCCTGAATCTTTGTGGAAAACTCCACAAAAATATCACTGAGAGTCCCATGAGTGGCATGGAGGTTGGATACAACTGAAAAATTAGATTTTAGTTCCATGATGTTCTGACTTCAATAATTGACCCTTGGGATTTGGGCTTCAAATGTCCATTTTTGATCTAACCCTTCCTCCCCATCAACCCCATTTGAAGTTCCTGCATCAGAACTAGGGGCCAGAGGAGCAGTGGAAAAGAAATGACAAAACCTCTCTGATCTTCAGATAGGTTTCATGGGTCTACTCAAAACAAAGCACTTTTAGAATTAGAATGCATTCTTTTGAACATATGAACTGAATAATTTTCTGAGAAGGCCTTGGCTAAGTAGGCAAAGCACAAGAGATTACATCTAACGACTTAGATTTTGTCCTGGCCCCATTGCTGGATGAATGCCGAAGTCAATGATAACCCAGAGATGCAAACCTTTCATTCTTTAGGCTTCTTCATATGAAACATAGGGAAGTTTGGTATGATATCATATTTACAAAGGCCTTTCATCAGCTTTAAATAGAGGGCATGGCATAAATACAGCTTTTTTTTTTTCTTTTTCCCTAGTCAATGCAACATAAAATTAACTAGCAGTTGACCTAAGACAGCTGAGTCATTTTTTTACAATATATCTATTATGCAAATATCCTTAATTTGTTCTCATCATCCTCTTGTTTGGCAATTAGCCAGCATAGGGGATTTCAACGAAAACCAAGATTTAAGGCTCCTGCGGAGATGTGAGAGCTCTAATCCATCAGTCTGTATTTGAGACATACTCAGGAGTGCTTAAGGTGCTTCATGGTGCCCTTGTAGAGGCTGAGTCAGGCTTGTGACCCTGGGCATTGAACAGACTTCTGAATTTATGACACAGTCAAAGCCAGCCCTTGCTCTCTGCCCTCATTGAGAAGTGAGGAAGGAGAGGAAAATCTCTTCCCCTCTGATCCTTCCATTTTATTATCACTAAATGTAAAACAAAAAGGGAGGAATCTCCTTCTTCTGTACTCATCATTTGGGGTGTGGGGAGACAGGAAGGCATCAGTAGATAGCTGTGTGTAAAACCTGCTATGAGTATTCAGGGCTCTGAGTTCTACATTTACGTAGTAGTCTCAGGTAGAAAGACAAAAATGAAGGCAATTAATAGTAAAAGAAGTAGCAAAGATGTGGGTAGCAGAGTTGAGAATAGGGATTACCAAAGAGTAGATATCACTAACGTGAACTACTGCAGACCACATGCTCTTTGCAAATAGCTTTTTCTGTCTTTTGGTGAATTTAATTGAATTTGAAAACAGACAAAGGTTAGTTAAAGCAATGTACTTAAGATAAATGGTAAACCAATGCTAAGAATAAAAAGATATCTGCTCTTTAAAGAAGATAACTTTCTCCTGAATTTGAAAATAGACAAAAGTTAGTTAAAACAATATACTTAAGATAAATGGTAAATCAACACTAAGAATAAAAAGATATTTCCTCCTCTTTAAAGAAGGTAACTTTGTCCTCCAAAATGTTTTTATTTTGTCCTTTTTAAAACTACTTACTAAAACTTTTGGGAATATCAACTCAATGTCCTATAAATTTCCCTGAAGTATTAGCTGTTTCTAGTTGAATAAAAATATTAACTATCTAAAGGATACATTATTCAAAGTTATTATCCACTATGCCATATTTCCTCTATTTCTCCACAAATTCCTGCAACAAACTGGAATTTCATTTAGTTTTTCTCACAACTGACAAGTTTGAGTAATGAAAAAGAAAGAAGGCACTCTAAAATTGGAGGTAGCAGGATACACCTGAATCAGAAGGCAAAGGATTTGAGTTCAAATCTCAGAACTGTCACTTATGTAAGTTTAACTAAGTCATTTCACTTCCAAGAGGGCACAGTCTGCAAAATGAGACGACCTTTAAGATTCCTTCTAACTCTGATCCTATGATCCAAATGTACACTTAAGATACAAGCAAGTAGCATCCATTTTCAATCTTCCAGTTTATAAAGGCAGACTGCATACATTTTCTCTGCATTGTGTTATATAAGAAAATTGCTTGATGGAGCAAAGTCATTGTATAATATACTGTCTTCTCCATATTTCTAACTTAGTATTTTTTTAAAAGATTAAGGGGTCTCTTTGGTTTGGTCACCCTCATTTCTGACTGTCTCTTCCCCTAGTCAGTAAACTATCCCTTGTAAAAAAAAAAATTTTTTTTTAAAGAAATAAGGGCAAAAAGTGATTGAGAAAATGAAAAAATATATCAATAGAATCTGATAATGGATGCTATCTTCTATACATACTTTTTCTAAGAAGAGATGAAGGTGAATTTTCTTGACTCTTTTCCAGGGACAAGCTTCATGATCCTCAAAATCATAAGTATTGTTTCATCATTGTTGTTTCCAGTTATATCACTGGAATTTTATTCTATGTGTTTACATGATTCCTTTCATATTATCTTATTTCATTTGGGATCAGTTCACATAAATCTTCCTGTTCTTCTCTGATTTCTTCATGTTCATCATTTCTTACAGAAGAATAATATTCCACAATATTCATATACTAGTTTGCTTAATTATTCTCCAATAGATGGACATCTGCTTTGTTTCTGGCTCTTGGTTATCATTAGAGGTGTGTTTGAGCCTACACACACCCACGATGAACCTCTCCATTGCTTTCTGGTTGACCTAGAATTTTAACTATTCAAAAATATTGTCTTCCACATTTCTAAGCTATACCACAGACACAGAAGAATTTTGATTTTTAAATCAAAATTTGCCTTCCTTTCAGAAAGAACCATAGGGTCATGAAAGTTATTATACAGTTTCTCACACATGTAACCCATTCCTCTCTCTTCATCCTGTTGAATTTCCAGCCTTATTCATCTATAGCATCTATCCAAAATATATGCAGTGATGAACTAGCTATAGGTTGTCCATTCAACAGACCATCATAGTCTGTACAACAGGCATCTTTTATGCCCTTGATTTTTCCTGTGGAAAGAGTTAAAGTATTTTGTGTGACTATTGACTTCATTTAGGAGATTCTAAAATACTTAAGGATCTTTAATCAATATAATATCAGCTATAAAGAGGAGCCTCAGGAGGAGGCTCATCGATAGCACAAGTTCTTTACCCTTTTGGGGTCATGGAATGCTTTCACAGTCTGTTAAAGACTATGGACCTCTTCTCAAAATAATAATTTTAAATGCATCCAATAAAATTCATGGGATTAAAAAGAAAATATTAAATACAGTAATTAAAATATATTTTTAAAGCCCAAAATAAACCCTAAGTTAACAAGTCCTTTAAAGGAAATGCCCTTTTCTTATGGACTCTGTGCCAGAAAACCACTATAAAAAAGACAGAAACCTTTAATCGACCTGTATGTCCTTGTTTTATGCCTTGCTTCAAATTAATGATCAGAGAGATCCATCAAACTAAGTTATTTTTGTTATTACATCTTTAAGGAAACATATGATGTTGACATATGCATAAGAGATGACATGTCTTATTGGAAGAATGACTTCAACACAGCAATTTCTTCTACTAAATCATAGTTTTTCTTAACAGTTGTAAACACTGATTACAATGGAATCTTGTATTTTCTCAGTTAGTAGTAATGGAATCTACACCTTTAAGTCAACTGTATGACTAGAAATATATCTAATGTGATATAATTTGCAAAATCCTGGTTGTTTCCTTCTCTTGACTTCATGAAAGGACACCCTCAATGAGTGTTAGATTATTCTTGAAATGTCAAAATAAGGAAAGTAAGTATTTGAGATATGGTTCCTACTTAGCAATAATTGATAATACTAATAATTAACATTTATATAATTCTTTGCAAAGAATTCTAAACATATTATCTCATTTTATCTTCACAAAAACCCTGGAGGGTAGTTGTTACTGATATCCTCATTTTACAGTTGAGGAAATAAGCTAAGCAGAGTCCAATAACCCACTAAAGGTCACACAGTAAGTTGTGTCCAGTTCAGTGTTCAAACTTAGGTCTTCCTGACTCCTAATCCTATGATTTTCACAGCCACTCTGTGAGGTAGGTGTTCTTATTATCTCCATTTTACAAATAAATAAACCGAATGCCCTGCTGTCTTGGAAGTTCATCTACTATCAACCTCTTTATTTTCCCATCAAATCATTTGTTCATGAATGATTTCAAGGTCTATTGTTTATATCACATAGTTTCTAAATGCTATAGATAATATTTTGATGCAATGAATTCATGATTTCATAGGTATTATTTCCAGTGATATGGTCCTGAATCAATCTATGCATTTTCATCCTGAGTTCTCCCTGACCATAAATTCTTCACAGAGAAATTACTCAACACACTGGAAGACTTCATCTAGGTCCTTTAACATTTCTTGGTTACCAATTCAGTACTTCAGTGGTTCCGAGATAAAAGAGTACAGTAAATAGAGCACTTGATCTAGAATCAAAAAGACCTGAGTTCAAATCTGGCTTCAGACACTTAGTACCTTTGTGACCCTGAGGAAACCTCTTAACCCATTTGCTTCATTTTCCTCATCTGTAAAATGGCAATAATAATAGCACCTACCTGCCAAAGCTGTTGTGAAAATCAAAATAAAATTTGTAAAAAAAAAAAATGCCATTAACATGGCTCTGGATACATAGTATTCTCTTCTCTTTTATCTCTTCTCTCCATCCTTGACTTTTAATACCTGTGCAACCTATCACCAGTCATACTTAATGGGTAACTTCTGTTCCATATCTTTCATCCAAGACATCCTTTGTAATATGTTGCAAATCAAGGCAACAGACATTTATTAAGTACCTACTATGTGTCAGTCACTGTGCTAAGTGATGGGGATACAAAGTCTAATGATGCAACCTAACCATACCAGATATGCTCTCCTAGACATAGAGTGATGGTGTAATGTGGGAAGTTAAAACAACAGCAACATTGGAGATAGATCCTCATAGGGAAGGGTGACAGAGGAAGCCAAGAATATAAAAGGTAACAGCTTGCCTTTGCATAGCACTTCAGATTGGTAAAGCACTTTATATGTTGTCATTTCATCCTCATAACAACTCTGAGGCAGATACTGTTTATTATCCTTATTTTATTGAGAAAGAAATTGAGAACGGTAAAGTTGACAGCTTGCCCAGGGTTTCACAGGTAAAAGTATCAGGAACAGTATTTGCATTCAAGGTCTTTCCAGGTCCAGTCCAGGGCTCTACTCACAGCACCACATACTAACTGCTAAGAAGTTGCTTTGCAGATCTTTCATTCTTTTCTAATTCTGAAACAGAAACTGAACAATAAGCTCTATTCTTGGGGGCAGTAATCACAAATTCCTGGACTGCAGACAATAAAATGCTTCAAGGGAGTGACAGAGAATGAGTATTGATTCAGTCTTTTTCTGAGAGAATCCGGAACTTTCGGTAAGAGGAAGGCAATGAGCGTTTATTAAGCACTTTCTATGTGCCCCAGTGCTATTGTGCTAAGAAATTCCTTCCGCTTATCCACATAGGTAAGGATGGAATCTGAAATTCTTTTCTGGGACCCCTTTGAAAAAGGAGACATAGGTCATTCTCACAAAGGTATCACCACATAAGGGGTCTTGCTTTTTGGAATTTTAGCTACAGCTTGTTGTGATAGAATGTAGTAATTCTAAGAACTCTGAGGCTCAGGTTTGTTTTCCCATGAACAACTTTAATTAGAGGTTCTTGAGGTTTTTTTTGAGTCATGAATCCCTTTGGTAGTCTGGTGACACCTATGGACCCCAAATATACAAACAGTTCACTCTCAAAGAAAGAAACCCAGTTTATCAACAGCCGTGTGAAAAAAAATTCTCCAAATCACTAACAATTAGAAAAATGCAAATTAAACAACTCTGAAAATCTTTTCCATACCCATTGGCAAAGATAACAATAACAAAATGGCAAATGTTGGAGGGACTCAAGGAAATCATACATATTATTGATATATTTGTTGGTGGAGCTATAAATCAGTTCATACACACACACACACACACACATACACACACACACAAATATATATATATATATGTATTTGCATATGTAATGGTAAGGGAATTCGAAGATCTTCCCTGGACCTTAATAGCCCATATGATCTACTTTGAGCTCTGGCCCAGCCAACAGTTTGGGTCACATGGAATTGTTGATGGGAGGAGCTTGATGAATGGGTAGAGCAAGAAGAGTGGAGCTGAGAGAGAGGGAGGCAGAGCTGAGGGAGAGCAGGCAGAGCAGAGCAGAGCAGCTATCATGAGAGAGAGGGAGTGATTTTGTCTAAGGGAGCTTGTGTGTGGAGAGTCCTGATGGAGGGAAGGTTTGGGGATGGTAGTACTCCCTGCATTGATAATGTGTACAAATTTCTTGGTTACTATGATGGATTTGACATTCTGGTGTTTGAATAAATGTCTTGGTTTCATCTTTGAGGAAGAGAGTTTATATTTTGCAAATTTACCCTGGAAATACGTGTGCATATCCATAGTAGCTGCTGTGGGTATCACATTGATGCTACAATGTGTAACCTCAATAATATAAAAATGAACAATTCTTAAATACTTATGATCAACTAAATAATCAACCACAATTCCACAGGACTGATGAAGAAGAATTCTGCTTACCTTGTAACAGATAAGTGATAAACTAATATGTAGAACAGGAAATACCTTTTTTGGCTATGACTACAGGAATTTGTTTTGCTTGACTATGTTTATTAATTCTATATCTTTCTATCTTTTTTTTTCCACCAGAAGGAGGAAGGTGGTAGGAAAAATGAATGCCTGATAATTATTAGTTATATTGCCCTTTTTTCTTTCTTTTTAAATATGTGTTTCAAAGGATAGCTTACTGGGTAGGAGTAGGAAGATGGCTATATTGAAAATTAATATGATGTAAAACTAAAATAAATTTTTAAAAAACTAGGATTTTAACCCAGATCTTCCTATCTCCAAGTCCAATGATCATTCTGTTATGTTGTCTTGCTTCTCATGACAGTGAAACAATGACAGTGAAACAAGGGTCCATATTGCCTGAAGGTCAGGTGTGTTACACTTCACCCATCTCCCAGGATTCTCTGATACCCTTAAGGGAGTTTGGGAGTGTCTGGACCAGGGGTGAGGAATCTGCATTCTTGAGGCCACATATGGCCTTTTAGGTCCTTGAGTGTGGCCTTTTTACTGAATCCAAGTTTTACAGAACAAGTCCTTTTATCAAGGGGATTTGTTCTATGAAGTTTAGATTGAGACATGAATTTCCTCATGAAATCCCAATTATTCCAATTCCCACTGAATTTTCTTTCTTGATTTATATATTATTCAGATTTTTAAAATAAATTTAAATCCAATCAACAAACTTTTATTAATCACCTACTATGTGCAAGAAGCTGAGCCAGGCACTATGGATACAAAGAGAAAAAATGAAGTGGAACCTGTCCTCTAGCTCACAATTCACTAAGAGGATACAAATAAATAACCACAAAATAGAAACAAAACAATTTAAGAAAAGAGCAAAGGTGATAACTGGGAGGCTAAGAAAAGACTCACATGAGACAAAGCACTTGGTCAATGCTTTGAAGGATGCTTGGAATTTAATGAGGATGAGGTTAAGGTGGGGAGGGACACCATGAGGGCCTTTTGTGCAGAGGCAGAGGGAGGGAAATGTAATGTCATATAAGAAAACAGTAAGCCAGTTAAGAGGTCTGTTTGGCTGGAACAGAAAGTGAAACAAGGGGGTTAGGGGAAGGTGAAACATGAAATAACACTGGAAAGGTTGGTGGAAGCAGAATTGTAAAGGTTTTTAAATGGTAGCTTGAGGATTTTGTATTTTTTCCTAAAGGCAACAGGGAGCTATTAAAGTCTTTTGAGTGGGTGAGGAACATGTTCAAATCCTTATTTTAAGAATATCGATTTAGCAACTATATGGATGATGGATGAGAGGGGAAAGGGTCTGGAGGCAGGGATGCCAATTCAAAAGATATTACAACTAGCCAAATAAGAGACAATGGAATTAAGCTAAGATAGAGGTTGTATGAAAGGAGAGATGGGGGTGGAGGAGAAAATCTTATGGAGAGTAGGTTCAGTAAGAGGGCATCTGATTGATATGTGGGTTGAAGAACAGGAAAAGGCCCCAGCGTGTAAATCAGGGTCACTGAAATGACAGTGGGAGTAACAGTAGAAACAGTGAAATTTGGGATTTTTTCTTCCCTATTTTATTTTTATACTTACCTATTACGTATTATTATTAGGTGGTATTATTATATTACATGTAAAGAGACTTTTCAACATTTACTTTTGTAAGATTTTTGAATTCCAATCTTTTTTCTCCCTTCCTCCCTCCCTCCCTAAAACAGCATCAATCTGACATAGGCTATATATATACAATCATATTAAACATATTTCCACATTAGTCATGCTGTGAAAGAAGAATCAGAACAAAAGGGAAAAAACAGAAGAAAGAAAAAAAAGCAAAAACAAAAAAAAGAGAAAATAGTATGTTTTGATATGGTTCAGACTCCACAGTTCTTTCTCAGGGTGTGGGTGGCATTTTCCATCATGAGTCTTTTGAAATTGTCTTAGATCATTGTATTGATGAGAAGAGATAAGTCTACCAAAGTTAGTTACTGCATCATGTTGCTGTTACTGCGTATAATGTTCTCCTGGTTCTGGTCACTTTATTCAGCATCCCTTCATGTAAGTCCTTTCAGGTTTTTCTGAACTCCACCTGCTCATCATTTCTTAAAGGACAATAGGCATTACATATATGTACCACAACTTGTTCAATCAATTGATAGGCATCCCCTCAATTTCCAATTCTTTGCCACCACAAAAAGAGCTGCGATAAATGTTTTTGTACATGTGGGTTCTTTTCCCTTTTTATGAGCTCTAGTAGTGGTATTGCTGGATTAAAGGGTGTGCACAGTTTTAAAGTCCTTTAGGTATAGTTCCAAACTGGTCTCCAAAATGGTTCAATCAATTCACAACTCTACCAACAGTGCGTTAGTGTTCTAATAGAAATATTGAAATTTGAAGGATGAAAGGGTTTAGGAGAAAGTATAGGGAGATCTTTTTTGGACATGCTAAGTTTGAGAAACCTACAAGTAATCTGGGTAGAGGTTTTAGTAGGCAGTTGAGAGTGCAGGTGACAGAAGTTTAGAGGACAGAAAATGTATATCTGTGTGTATATGCATGTGTGTTTATGTGTATGTACATATATATGTGTGTGTGTGTGTGTGTATATATATATATATATATATGCATAGATCTGAAAATCTAATCCACGGTAACTGATAAGATTACCAAAGGAGAAACAGTATATATAGAAAAGGTCCCATATATACTTCATATTATAGCAAAAAACAAACAAAGAAAAGAAAAGAATCATCGGAAAGCTAACAAGAAGCCTAGAAAAGTAGCATCACAAAAGTCAAGGGAGGAAAGAATGCTTCAGGAGAAGGAAATTATCAACAGGGTCCAAAGCTACAGGGATGTCAGGAACATGAAGACTAAGAAATGGCCATTGACTTAGAGCTCTAGCTTGGGTTTAATGGGTCCATAAGGCAAAACAGTATTTGTTCATTTCTTTTGTGTGTCCTTTCAGTGGAATGCAGCATGAAGGACACTTTTCCCCTCCATTAAATCCCCTAGAGAGTAATAGATTTGTTGTCCTATAATTGGGTAGTCCTCTCTCCTGCAACCCTTTTATAAATAGCCCACCCCCAAAGCACTTTGCACATTTGAAATTATAGCTTAGACCAGCTATGTAGTGAAACCCTTGTGATAAAGCAAGCTCCCTAACGCTTCTTTCAAAATATTCCCTCTTTTCCCTTCCATGCCTTGAATTTCTTAAATACTTCATCTAGCAATGAAACATGCAGTTCTGCTAATAGATTACTAACTTTAGGGTAGAGCTATATTAGAGCAAATGTTATTTAGGGCACTTATAAAAGAGTTATGGACTTATAAAATGATGGATTTGTACAGGTAGGAGGAAATTACAAAGTAAAGCTGACATAAGCAACTAGTGTGTGAATTAAATGCAGCGATGAATGGGCCCTTTTTAGAATATTATGGAAATAACAGTTGACTTCTCCGTAGCATTAAGCTGTCACATTGGATCCTCACATCACTTCTCTGACATAGCTGACCAACCTTGTCATTCCCAGTTTGAAGGAAATTGACTATAAATTCCCAGTCAGTCTGTCAATCAGTCAGTAAGTATTTGTTAAGTTTGCTATGTGCCAGGCATTGGGCTAAGCCCTGGGGATACAAATAATGGCAAAAGAAGATCCCTATTCTCAAAGAAGTTCCAGTCTAACAAGGGAGACAATGCAGAAGCAAACACATGCAAAAAAGTCAAGATAAATTGGAGATCCTCAGTACAAGGAGGGCATTCATATTAAAGGGGATTGGGAAAGACTTGCAGAAGGTAGGATTTCTGCTGGGATTTAAAGGAAGTCAGAGAAGTCAGGAGACAGAAATGAAGAGGGAGAGAATTCCAGGAGTGGAGAACAGCATGGAGCTGAGAAATGGAGTGTCCCACTGGAGTGGGGAGTAGGGGCTAAAAAAAAGACTGGAAAGTTAGGAAGGGGTCAAGATAAGGGTGTTTTAAAAGTCAACTTTTTTTATTTGATCTAAAAGTGACAGGGAGCCACTGGAATTTATTGAATAGAGGGGTGACATGGTCAGACGTGCTTTAGGAGGATCACTTTGACAGCTGAGTAAATAAATGATGGATGGAGTGAGGAAAGACTTACAGCAGAGAGGTAAACCAGCAGACTATTGCAGTAGTGCAGAGATGAAGTGAGTTAGTGCAGGAGTTATTTCATGGAGTGTGTGAATATACATATAGACACATACATACACACATATACATACACATATGTGTATATAGGTATGTATATGTGTGAATATATAATTATTTCAATAGAATTTTTTCCTTATAATTCTATATGCATATATATTAGGCATTTACATAGAATATTCTGAGGAGTCTATAGGCTTAGTGAAACTATACTATGGTCCACATGGGGCCCATGACACAAAAAATGGTTAAGAATCTTCAATCTAGACCAATTAGGAAACTGAAACTCACAAATTACATAATGTACAGCCTAAGGTCACAACCTAGTAAGTGATAGTGCTGGCACATAAACCCTAGTCTTTTGACTTCTTAGTCATAAGATTCTCAGTAAAAGGTGTTTTCCACTACACTACAAACTTTCAGGTATTCTGATACGGTTGATTGCATTATGTTAGCATGAGTATATCACACAAAATGATGAGTGAGACCATTACTGTATACTCCTTTTGAGAATCTGCAATATTTTCTTGATTCTTTGTTAGACCTCCCAGGAAACACTGCATTCAACTTGAAGGACCACATTTCAAATTAAATACTTAAAATATTTTATAAGAAATTAATTTAGACAATAAAGTTCCAAAGAGGATACAATTAGAAGATTAATAGAATTAGAAATATTTGACTGAAAAATACTTCATATAGGTTTTGATTGGTTTATTACAAAACACTTAGGTAAGAGTTTAGATTAGTCAGGAATTAACTCCAAGCTTTGGTTTCAATTCAGAAAAGAATTATATCTTTTTTCAACATTCATTCAACCGACATTTATCAAATGCTTGTGATGTATTGGGTGTTTTATGAATACCAAGAAAGATGAAACACAATAATAAAAAAAAAATCATTTCTGTAAGGCAAAGCCATTTTTTCTATCCTATATTCCTTAGGTGCCTTTTTGCGGGGGGAAGGCAATCAGACAGGGTCATATAGCTAGTAAGTGTCTGAGACCAGATTTAAGCTCAAGTCCTCTTGACTCCAGGGCCAGTGCTTCATCCATTGTGCCACTGAGCTGCCCCTTATTGTTGCTAGCTTTTTGAAATGCCTTTTTAAGAACAGTATTTAACATTTTTCCTTATTAAATTTCATCTTACTAGATTTTCCCATCATTTTACTCTGTCAAGATAGCTTCCCATTCTAGTTCCAGAAAAAAGTGAAATCATAAAACATTCTTTAGCACCATCCTTATCCCTATTCTGGAAAACAATTTGGAATTACAGTGTTTTTTAAATCACTAAATTCTCCATATTTTTAGGCACAGAGATCACAATGTTAGGTTCATAAAATGAGGAAATTAAAAAAAAACTTGTCTGATTTTGATCTTGCAGAATTATTCCTCCGTATTTAAATTTGACTAATGAAAGAGTTAGACACAGTAATATATCTAAGGTCAGATCTCCAGATCTAAATCCTTTGGAAGTTACCATGTTTGCTATCTCCTACTCTGGAGCATCACTCCCATTCTCTGTGATTTCTCAAAGATCACCAAGTATGGCTTAGCAGACATAGCTGCAAATTCTTCCAGTACCCTGGAACGTAATCATTCTGTCCATGTTAACTTGAATTCACTGAAGGCAGATATCATTTTCCATGATAAAGAAAACAGAAATAATATAAAAATTCATTAGTTCCATCTTTCCTCTACCATGTCAGTCAGTCAGTAAACATTTACTACATACTTACTAAGTGCCAGGGCTTGTGCTAAGTGCTGGGCATACAAAGGGAAAAACATAGTCCATTCCCTCAAGGAGCTTATGGTCTAATGAGGAGACAGTATGCAGGGAACTATGTACAAATAAGCTCAGCACAGAATAAACTAGAGATAACCACATGGAAAGCACCAGAATGATGAAGGTCCAAGAAACAGACTTTAACAAGGAACTGAAGAAAATCAAGCAGGGGGGAGGTGGTTGAGATGGGAGAGCTTCATAGCCATGGGAGACTGCCAGAGAAAATGCTTGGAGTCAGGAAATGGAGATTTGGGGGCTGAAGGAGCAAGGAGGCCAGTGTCCTGGGATCACAGACAACGTATTTCTGGGAGAGGGTGTGTAATGTGTTAGAAGACGGGAAAGGTAGGAGGGGCCTAATACGGTTTCCTATTTGATCCTGAAGGCCATAGGGAATCACTAGAATGTTATCATCATCTCTAAAATTAAATAAAAATGCCTCTGTTTAACATTTAAAGTCATTCATCCCCTTGCCTCCCATCTGCCTTTCCAGCCTTTTATTTTACTACCTTTGACACTCTCTTTGGTCTAGGCAAACGGGCCTTTTTACTGTTCCTTTCATAAAATATTCATCACTCATCACTCCACCTTTAAACAGGTTATTCCCCATGCCTGGAATGTCCTCCCTTTTCATCTCCACCTCTCAGAATCCCTAGTTTCCTTCAAAGCCCAGCTCAAATATAGCCCTTAAATGAAATCTGTCCTTAACCTCTAGATCAGAGATGTAAAATCAGAGCCTGTGGACAATCTACAGCTGAGCTGGCAAAACTCCTGTGTTCTGTAGGAACCAGATTAAAATGTAATTGGGAAATGTTTTTAAAAATAAATAAAAATACAATTTTTGTCATTGCTCAGTCCTGTTCAACTCCTCGTGACCCTATTTGGACTTTTCTTGGCAAAGATACAGGAGTAGTTTGCCATTTTCTTCTCTAGTTCATTTAACAGATGAGAAAACTGAGGCAAAAATAGTGACTTGCCCAGAGTCACACAACTAGTAAATGCCAAGCCAGATTTGAACATCTTCAGGCAGATGTCTTCATGACTCACAGCCCAGCACTTTGCCCGTCGCACCCTAAAATGCAATATGATATAATGTTAATTTGTGGTTTTCCAAGTCGGACTGCAGCCTTCAAGCATGGTTTCTATGTGAGTTTGACACCTGCCCTAGATGCTAGTGCCTTCCTTCCAAACTTTGTATATATTTTATGTATTTTTATCTTGCCTATATTTACCTATATTTATATTACCTTGATAGTGTACTTTCCAGGGATGTACACATTGATAATGAGGTTGATGCACACATTGCCAGAGCTAGCTCAGTGTTGGGAAGGCTCTGAAGAAAAGGTTTGGGAGAGAAGAGGTATTAGACTGACTACCAGGGTCTACAGAGCCGTTGTGCTGACCTCATTGTTATATGCTTGAGAAACATAGATGGTCTACCAGCACCATGTCAGGAAACTGAATCACTTCCATTTGAACTGTCTTAGGAAGATTCTGAGGATGACCTGGAAGGATAAGGTACCAGAGACTGAAGTCCTTGCTCAGGCTGAACTGCCAAGTACTCAAACCATGCTTCAGACAGTGCAACTCTGATGGGCTGGCCACATTGTTCGAATTCAAAATGCATGCTTGCCAAAAAGACTTTTTTAGGAAGAACTCACATGAGGCAGGTGATCACATGGTGGTCAGAAGAAACGATACAAGGACACTCTTAAGGTCTCTCTCAAGAACTGTGGATTTGATTGTGTGAAATAGGAGACACTGGCACAGGACCACTCAGCATGGTATGCCCCCATCAGAAAGGGTGCTGTATGCTCTATCAGCAAAACAGAATTGAGACAGCACAAAGGAAACACAGGATGCTCAAATTTGGAGTATGCACCCCAAATATTCACATGGACTATCTGTGCCCAGCCTGTGGCAGAGCATGCCAAGCTAATATTGGTCTGATCAGCCACAGCTGGACACAGTGAAATTTCACTTTATCATGGTGATGTCATTTTGGTCCTCTTTGAGAACAAAGGACAACAACCAACCAGCCACCATATTTATATGTGTATATGTTGTCTCTCCCTAAAGGACGTACGCTCCTAAAGGCAGAGACTGTTTCATGTATCTTTGTATCTTTAGATCTTGGTACGGTGTCTGGAACATGGCAAATTCTTAAGAAATGCATGATTGCTTGTTTGATGATTAATAAATGATTGATCATTGATCACTGCCTGTCATACCAGCAGTCCCTTTCCTCTCTTGTTTCCCCCTATCTCTCACATAGCTAAAAATCCTGCCCCCACCTTGCTTGTTAGCTTGTCTTTAGCATTTATCAAAGGGCAGCTAGGGGACACAGTGGATAGAGTTCTGGGCCTGGAGTCAGGAAGACTCATCTTAGTGAGGTCACACTAGCTGTATGACTCTGGGCAAGTCATTTAACCCTGTGTGCCTTGGTTTCCATATCTGTAAAATGAGCTGGAGAAGGAAACGGAAGCCACTTTATTATCTTTGACAAGCAAACTCCAAATAGGGTCACAGAGAGTCAGACATGACCGAAACAAATCCATAACATCAAGCATTTATTGAAGGTTTTAGTGCATTCTGGTCTTAGGTCTTCCAGTGTTCTTGCAGAACGAGTCCATTCTTTTATATTCATTTCAGTTACTTTTTCTTCCTCCCATCTTTTGTATATTTTCTTTTAAAATATGATAATGTGCAGCTTCATTGATAGTGATTTCATTTTCTTCTTCAGTGAAGTAATTTTCAATTGCTTCATCAGAAATTCAGTTTTTATTTTCAAACAAATTCATTCTTGAAAACCTTCTATCCTCCAGCTGACATCACTTTGAAAGTCTCTGGCCAAAGGGATCTCAGCCATTTTTACTTGGAAATCTTTGAAATTCACTGTCCTAAATACTATGGTATATGTCAAATATGGCAAACTCCTTTATATCTATTAAAAACATGAAGTTATTAATGGTGTTTCTGCTTCAACAACCAGACTCTCCTCACTTGGTGAAATTTCAGAAAAACAGAGCAGGAGCTCTCATCACTTTCTGTACCTACTTTTTGAAAGATAAAGTTATGAATATTACTGCTCAACCATTCATTAACCACCGTACTGGCAGAACAGAGTGACCTCCATTAACAGTCTAAACCATTGATGTGTCCCATCTCTTTCAGATTTGCAATAGAGTTTAGTAATTTAGTATATTTCTTCCTTCTGGAAAAGATAAAATTAGTAACTGACAAGTATAACTAAAAGGAAGAATCAGTAAAGGGGAATGATATGAAAGGAGATCGGAAAGGTAAGTTGGAGCTAGAATCTGGAAGACTTAATGACAGGTAAGAGGTTTAGCTTTAATTTGATAGACCCATATGCCTAATTTCCTATAATAATAATATTCATAACTGTTCATACATAATAAATAATATTTATTACCTTTTTAAGGTTTTCAAAGCACTTTATAAATAAAATAAGTCAGGTGGCACAGACAGTAGAACTCTGGACCTGGAGTTAGGAAAACTTAAGTTCAAATCTAGCCTCAGACATTTACTAGCTATGTTGTCCTAGGCAAGTCACCGAGTCTCTGCCTGTAAAATGAGTCTAATAATAACACCTACCTCTCAGGATTGTCATGAGGACCAAATAAAATAATGTTTGAAAAGTACTAAGCAGAGTGCCTGGAAGATATTAGGTATTATATAAGCATTGTTTTTGCTCAGTTGTTTTCAGTTACGACCAACTCTTTGTGGTTTTCTTGGCAGAGTGGTTTGCCATTTCCTTCTCCTGCTCATTTTACAGATGAAGAAACTGAGGCACACAGGGTTAAGTCACTTGCCCCAGGTCACAAAACTAGTATCTGCTGTCAGATTTGAACTCAGGAAGATGAGTCTTTCTAACTCCGGGTCCAACATTTTATCCACTGCACCACTTAGCTGCCCTTACGTAAATGTGAGCTGTTATTAAATATTGCTTTGTCTGATCCTCTCAACAACCCTTGAAGGAAGTGCTATTATTATCTTTATTTCATAGATGAGGAATCTGTGAGAGATAGAGATTTTGACTGAGCATAAGTGTTGAGGCTAGATTTGAATTCAGGTCTTCTTAACTATAGGTCCAACACTCCATCTGCTGAACCACCTAGCTGTCTATATATAGCTTCCCCAGCTATATGAAAATTTTTGCAAGAATAATTAACATAAGCACCAAGGACATTCTTGATGAATGTATTAGAAAGGCGCAGGCACACTTTTACAAGTGATATTATTCAGCAGTGAATCACATCTTTAGATGATGAGGATAGAAAATGAAGCTATAATTTCACTGATAGAAAAAACTCCCTTGCGAGGACTCTTTGTCTAGAGTATGAGAGGATAAATGACTTGCCCAGTGTCATGTAAAAAATAAACATTAGTCTCTATCCACCACACTTTGCAGTTTCTCAAATCATACCTTTACCATCACATCATTGACATAAGGATGGAGAGAACGCAAGGTCTCTCACTGCTTTTACTAGTGTTGATTATACAACAACATTTGATTCTGGAAAGCAAAAAAGCCCACTTGAAAGGTTCTCCTGTAACAAAGTGTCTCCCATGGATACTTCAAAATTATTCAAGTTTCCTTGAAAAATGTAACAACACTTGGATGACTTAGTTCTTCTCAGCAATACAATTATCTAGAACAATTACAAAGGACTCATGATGGAAAATGCTATCCACATGCAGAGAAAGAACTGATGGGCTCTAAACTCAGATCAAAGCATACTATTTTCATTTTTATTTTTATGTGTTTTTTTCCTTTGGATCGGGTTCTTCTTTCACAACTATGCCTAATATAGAAATACAATCATATGAAATGATATATAACCTATATCAAATTGCTAACCATTTTAGGAAGAGTGCAGAGGAAATAGGGAGGGAAAGAAATTTAGAAGTCAAAGTTTTGTGAACACAAATGCTAAAAATTACCTTTACATATAATTGGAAAAAATGCTATTAAAGAAAAGAAAGATACAACAACACTTTATTTGACAACTTTTTGATCATTAACATCAAGAGAGACAAAACAAGCAGATGCACGCTAAACAAAGATGGATGCCACTGTCACCAAGGAGATCCAATGCAGAGCCCAAGGTGAAGGAATATTATTCTCTGCAAGTGTTAAGGTCCTCCAGATACACCTGTTTGTGAATAAAAGTATGCTATGGCATTCAAGCCCTGGAATATTGCAGGGCCTCCTATGTGAAAACATCATCATTCAAAAACCCCAACTATATATATATGGGGAAAATTAAATGAATGTGAAATAATTATTGTCCAGAGAGTGAAAGGCAGTCCAATGGACAGCCTAGAGCTTATTCATCAATATACTGTAGCAGTAAGCACCCCAGCGTACACAGGAGGGCCTGCTGCACAGGTCCTTAGATCTGTTTTTCTAAAAGAAAAGCAACTTTGGAGGGGTCAATAATCTATTTTAATTACATTCACCAGCGTAGAAAATGCAAGCAGAGAAATAAAGACCAACCGACAGGGCTTCTAACTGTCTGACCATAAGTAATACATATATCACAGATCAACAGACAGATCCAATGGTCTGACCATTACATACATAGTTACCAGAGAGAGAAGCACCAACACCTGGGTTTTCAAAGCAAGGGGAGAAGAGAGGGCACTGTACCCAGAGTCTCATCTGGCACATAAACCTTCTTCCAAAGAAGCCTCCAAAGCAATACTTCACCTCAGAATATATAGGCACTTTTCAGAACTAGAGGGCATCATAACCCTGGTGACCCAGTGCCTCACTAATTAATAAAAGATGTGAGTGTTCCTACAAAACAAGCCTGTCCTAATCAAAGTCCCCTTAATGGACTCCAGATGAGGTTTATTAATGGATGGGGAAGATATTTAACTCTAATTAACATTATATACACACACATATACATACATACTGCATATATATATGTATACACACACGCACTCACATATTGTATACAGTTTGAACAAACACTGCATCCACTCTCCTTATAGTTATATATTTAGGATAAATAAGATTTACATATAAACATGTAATACATTTATATATAAATATATGTATATATGTGCATGTGTATATGTATATATCTATATTTATCTCTATATAGAGATAGATAAGTAGATAGGTATCTTGTATGTACATAGTTGTTTATATGTCTTCCCCATTAAAATGTGAACTTCTTTAGGACAAGAGCTGTTTTTGCCACTTTTTTATGTCTCTAGCACTTAGCACAATACCAGGTACGTGTAAATCCTTATTAATGCTTGTTGACTGACTGAATGACTAAATCTAACAGGAGGAGAAGAGTGGAATATATTGCCTCTGGGAACAATAAAGTCTTTTAATGACTCCAATGCATCCCCTTAAAACAAAAGTCTATTGTTTTAATCCTAAGGTTCTTCCAGTGATGTTGTTGGGCTGAATGTTGAGGAAAACTGTAATCTTCAAAGAGAGACTGAGAATCACCTAAGGGCAATGGAGAAGTGCAATACATATAATAAGGGATTTAACTAGGGAAGTAGGTGCAGGAGAGAAAAGAAGGGGATGAACATGAGAAATATTACAAGGATAGACTGATAAGACTTAGTAACTGACTCCATGTCAATGGAACAAGGGCATGATGAATGAGAGAGAAAGGGCCAAAGACAGCAAAGTTTTTAAGCCTAGGAGACTGGAAAAATAGTGATGTCATTAACAGAAATAGCCTATCCTAGTAGATAATAGAAAAACAACCGTTCCGTATGAAGTTATCCTGCATTTCTTATCTTGTTTCTAATCAAAGACCCAGGCTGCATCTCCACACAACACCAATTCAATTGTTTTCATCGATTTGTTTGGGTGAGCCTGTTGTACCTGCACATTCATATTCACACTTAAACTGGAGAACATTCTCCTCAAGTACAAATGAACCTATAAAACCTTTAGGCACAGTGTAGTGCCTAGCTCACATGATCACCAAAATACATTTTATCTTTACCTTTTATTTAGTATTTTATTTTTCCACAACTGCATGTAAAGGCAGTTTTCAACTTTTGTTTTTAAAATTGACTTCCAAATTCCCTCCCTCCTTCCTCAGCTCCCTCACTGAGAAGGTAACCATTTTGATATGTTATACATGTATAGTCACATTAGTCACATTATAAAAGAAAACATGGTCCAAATTTTTCAAAAAGAAAGTTAAAAATTACATTTATATGTGCATTCAGACTCCATTAGTTCTTTCTCTACATGTGGATAGCATTTTTCATCATCAATCCTTCAGAGTTGTCTTGGATCACTGTATTGCTGGGAATAGCTAAGCCATTCACAATTGATCATCTTACCACACTGCTATTACTATGTTCAGTTTTCTACTGGTTGTACTCATTTCACTTTACATCAGTTTATGTAAGTCTTTCCAGCATCTTGCTCATCATTTCTTATACCATGATAGTATTTTATCACAACATGCTCAACCATTCCTCAATTGATGAGCATCCCCTCAATTTCCAATTCACCAAAACGTATTTTAGTCAATGATTTCACCATCAGAACTTTCATCACGTTTTTTAATATAAGTGCTATACAAAACAATTGAACAGGTATCAGTTTTTCCCTCTAGATACTTACAATTCCAAAACAGGTCAGGTTCTATAGTCATAGGATTATAGATTTAGAGGCAGGAGATATTCAAATTCTTCTGATTTTATAAATGAGGAAGAAACTTAGACTAAGACGAAATGCAATTTGCCTAAGGTCAAAACAAGGTTGGGAAATATTTGTACAACAGAGGAGAAAATGGTTGGCTAAAACTGATTTATGAAGTTTGTAGGGGGGAAGGGAAAAGAAAGGGAATAAGCCTTTATATAGCACAGCACCTACTATGTTCAAGGCACTGTGCTTTGTAAATAGTATCTCATTTAACCCTCACAACAACCCCAGGAGGTAGGTGCAATTATTATCTTCATGTTACAGTTGTAGAAACTGAGGCAAACAGACATTAAGTGAGTTGAGTTGCCCAGGATCATATAACTATTAAGTAGCATCAGTTACTGACTCTGAAAATGAAAAGTCAGAAGTAAATCACAATCACTAAGGGACCCCCCCGTTAGGCAAATTGCTAATATTTAAAGAATAATTTGACTCTGCCTTAATTTAAATTTGTCTCTAGCTAGCTCCTGACCTCTTTAGGATTGAGGCAAAATTTTCAGGTTACTGGGATACAGGAGGTAAAGAAATGAGCAGAACATGTTACAGCATCCGTTAAAAAGAAAGCAGACCTTTTCTTGTAATTTCCTTCGGTCCTTAGAAAGGTGAATAAAGTCTTTGACTTCAGCTTGAATTTATTGCTCCAAGATGTCAAACAAGGCTGATGGCTCTATTTAATCTCTCCCTTCTCTCCTCTTCTACTGCAGCTCAATCCTACTTTTTCTTTCTCTTTTGACTCGTTGTTCCTATGTCCTGATTCTTTCTGGCTTAGCTCTTGAGGTCTCCACTCCTTTAATTCCACCTCTCTCATCTCCAGTTTTCTCTCCTTCTCCCTCCCTCCTTCTTTGTCTCTTCCTTTTTCTCTTTCTTTAGTTCCATCTCTCTCTCTCTCTCTCCCTGTCTTCTCTCTTTTTCCATTTCTTTTCCTCATCCTTCTCCAGATACCTTAAAACTTCCCTGGATCAGGGAAACTCCAAGGAGAGCAATTCTACCTTCCAAGTCTGATCCCATTATAGCTCCCTTAGTTCCCAAACTGGGAATAAATAGAATTCTCAAGATCTTCTGTGACTTTATCCCTCTTATCAAGGCAGCCCATCTAAGCAGTGTCAGACTGACTGTTACGGTTGCAAGGAGCAGAGTTAAGATTCAAATTCAGATCTCTGATTCCAATTCCAACAGTCATTCTGTCCTATAATTGGTTCCTCCCCCGCCTACCCAAAAAGAAAACAAAATTCCCATAGCCTCCCGTAGGGAATCACAAGAAAGACAAGAGATAAAAGAACCACAATTCCAATCTTCATGAACATTGTCAAAATTTCTAAAAGATACAAAAAAAAACAAAAACAAAAAAAACAACCTTGAAAAGGATTGTTTCCCTCAGTGTGAGAAGCAGTACATTAGTTCAAATGCATAATTTCACATTCAAAGCACCTTAAATATGTTAGGCATTTGGTCCTCACAACAAACCTATGTGGGAAATAGTACCAGTACAGGTACCATTATTTTACAGATGAGGAAACTGAGGTTTGAAGAAAGTAAATAATTTAAGAAAGTTCACCTGTTCTTAAATAGTGGAGCTGGGCTTCATGAATTGCTGACTCTGAGTCTAGGGATTTTCCATTGCATATGTTCTCTCGCAGAAGGCTACATATTTTTTTCCCACTTTCAGCAAACTACATGATGAATGTACTTTACAATGAGTAATTAAAAGGTATGACCCTTGCAAGCTGCAGGTTTCTGTAGGTAAAGGTGATTATTACAGAACTAATTCCTTTCTGTCACTGAAAATCTCTAGAGCATGGTAACCTTTTGAGAGTTTGAGGCCCCTACAGATGAAAAACAAAAGTAGGTTTGCTACTTTCTTTGATTTTGCTTTAGTGGAAGAAATCTGCTCTTGGTTTTTATCAAGCCATTAAAATTCATCCCATGAGTATTAAAGTAATTAAGGAAAATAGTCTAGGGTGATTTCTGTGCCTGAGAGCACTGGAAAATAAGAGAGAATACATGAACTGAATTATTGTGGAATATTGGATAAATTACTAGTTACTGTCCAGATCAAGTACCTGTGAAAAGTCAGAAGGATTCTATTAGGTGGTATATGTTTTTAAAAAAATTGACGTTTTTATATATAAAAATATATGCATACATATATGTATTTTTTATAAAAAGCACCTTCATTTCTAAAAATATTTTTCCCTGCCCTGACCCAGTGAATCATCCCTTGTAATAAGGAAAGAGAAATGAAGAGGGGGAAAAAACATTTTCACAAAACCCCAGTCAACACATTGACCAAGTCTGGTTGTGTAGGCAGTATTCTGAAACCAAAGTCCCTTACTCTGTTAAGGGAAGGAGTTACGTTTTCTCAACATTTCTCTGGGTCAAGCTTGGTCATTATAAATAGAATCTGGTTTAAGAGGGATTTGGTTTACACTTGGCAAATTGGTAAACAATTGCTTTGTAGCTAGGGGAGAGCAGAAGTAAGTTGGTTTACAGACAACTCCCAAAGCACGAAGGAGGATCAGAAATTAAACATTAATAGATTTAGAGCTGAGAAGGACCTTCACAGTATTTCCAGGTCTTCTCACTCACCTCCTTCATTTTACATAAAAGAAAAATAAGACCCTGTGAGATTGAGTGATTTGCCTTAATGTCACATTAGTAAGGGACAGAGCTAACCTTGCCCACTTACCTTTAGATTCTAGCAAAGCTAAGAAAGGTCTATTAGTTCTTCTAGAAAATAGAAACTGTTTTAATGACTTGCAAGTACAAACTATTCTCCCTTTTCTGCCTAAAATAATTACTGGATGACAGAATCATATGATGTTAGAGATAATAAGGCCCTTAGAGATCATTTAGTCCCACCTTTTTTCTAACAGATGAGAGAACTGAGGTCCGCTGCGGGTGAGTGACTTGGCCAAGGTTGTCACATAGCCTGTTTGTAGCAGGCTAAGGATAAGAAGTGACAGTTGTACCAACTCTCAATCCAGATCTCTTGATCTATACTTTTCAGCATAGCCTGTTGTGAGTTGGCCTCCTCTGCTTGAGCAATAAAAAAGAGAGTTAGTTTAAGGCAGTCTGTTTACTTCTATTGGAGAGGCTAAAAAGCAACATTGTAAGAAAGAAACTAGAAAGAAAAGAGATTCGGAAATGGTGGGGTAATAAACATCAATAACGGAGAGTGAATAAAGAAATGATAGACCACTGGAACATATACAGCATAAATGAGAAGATCGTCTTAGAGTGTGATTCATAGTGTAACAAGAGCCATCTTTGGGCATGAGCAAAGCTTCTCTTGCTGGCTGCTTCTGGCCATGTGTGACTCAGTACCAAAGATCTAGTGGACCTTTGAGATGATGAGGCAATCCCCTTATTGGCTGCTGAGAAGGAAAACTTGACTCAGTGGAGTCTTTATATAAAGTGATCCCACTCTCAGTGTTTTTTTCCCTTCCAACGGTGGATCATTTCTAGACTATTACAAGCTATTTTGCAGGAGACATGAGGGAATGCCCTACTCCTTACTCTAGTTACCATATAGCCATGAAGATATGCCAGAAAAAGTACATATCCCATCTGAATGAGACTGAACCTGGGTTTAGGCTTCCTCTTTTCTGTTTGTTCCTTTATGATTTGGAATGAATGCTTACATAGCCTGAGATGGATATATTCAAAATAACAGAAACTTTAAAAGTCTAGAAATCTCATGTACTTTTGGCTTGTGCTATCTGGTAACACGGAGAGGAGTTCCCAGAAACTATGTAAGTGTTCTCAGAGAAGACAGCCACCAATGATGACCTCAGTTCTGGCCCATTTTAACAACAACATAGACCAAGAATTTATTGGACAGTGCAGAACACAGGTGAAGAGTAACAAGGCCTATGAAGCAACCCTGAAAACTGCTTTATATTTTGATGAAAATTTAAGTCTTGACCTCTGAAGACAACATTTCTGTAGTTTTTAGTTATATGAACCTGTTTTAAATCATCAGGTCAATGGGCTGGTAATCTTCTGTGTTATTCTTAATTTAAAATTTTGTTGATTTATTTCTACACAGCCTCAGTTCCCCTATATCCTTCTCTTCCCTCTCCCAGATAGTCATGAAAAAGGAGGGGGAAAAGGAAGAGGAAAAAAAGCACCCAAACCAATTAATTCATTACAAAATAATAATGTATGTATGTGGATATTGTACTTCTGAAAAGTGATTAGGGGAGCTGTCTTCTTATATCTCTTCTGTGGAGTTGACCTTGTTCTTTGTAATGTTTTGACATTCATTTCTGATTGTTTTGTGGTTATGGTTCTTTCCTTTTACAGCGTTGCTGTTGTATATATTGTTTGCTTGACTCTGCTTACTTCCCTTTGCACTAGTTCATGTAAGTCTTTCTCTGTTTCTCTCTATCTGTTATATTCACCATTTCTTACAGCATAGTAGTATTTTATTACTTTTATGTACCAAAGTTTGTTTAGTCTCTCTCCAATTAATGGATATCCACTTTGTTTCCAAATCTTTTGCTACCACAATATGCCATGCTAAAAATGGTTTGCTTTATTTGGGGCATTTCTTTTAAGCAATTACATCCTTGCTTTCTCAGCCTACCAGAGTCAAAGTGTATGGATGTTTTAGCCTTTTTGTTTGCATAATTCAAATACTTTTCAAAATGGAATACACTATTTTACAGGTCTACCAATAATGCAGTAGTGTGCTTATTTTTCCACAATGTCTGCTGTGTAAACTCTTCCTGTGTATTGTCATCTCTACCAGTTTCCTGTGTGTGAGGTGAAACCCCAAGGATGTTTTAATTTACTCAGTGATTTAGAGAATTTTTTCATATACTTGTTAATAGTGTGAAAAGTTTGCTAGCATGTTGAGGACTTTATCAAATATTATCTGGAAGAGTGAGCAACTTTGCTTTACTCCTATAATTACTGGGAAAACTTCTAGTGTATCTGCATTGCATATGATATTTGCCTTTAAGTTTAGATACTTTTATGATATTAAAAAGTATCCATCTGTACCTTTTGACATAGCTGAATATTGTATTTTGTCAAGGACTTTTTCTTCATATCATGAGATAATTATGTGGCTTTAGATGTTTTTATTTTGGATATCATTAATTATGCTTACTTTTTTCTTAATATTGAATGTTTTTTTTTCATCCTTGGTATGAATCCAACATGGCCATAATGAGTGATTTCTTGATTAAATTATCATCTGCCAGGATTTTATTTAAAATCTTTGAAATCATATCCATTATTATGTCTCTTTTGTGGTTAGGAAATAAATACATGTCCCATACCTTGGTCTTTTGACTCCACTGTGCCATGCTGCCTCAGAAATTACTTTGTGTTTATGTATCTGTGGATATGTTGTTTCCCCTAAATACAATGTAAGTTTCCTAAGGACAAAGGACGCTTCATTTTTTGTTTGCATATGTCTGGCACATGGCACAACGGCAACCACATAGTAAGATGTTAAATAAGTGCTTCTAAATAAATAAATACCTCAAAATAACTAATTCCACACATTCTTGAGAAGTATCATAACTTTACCTGCAGAACCCTAGGGTGGACCACATATTGTTTCTGCTCCTAAGGGGAGAGATATATCTATGTGGATGGTGACTTCCCACTACAGATCATAGATCTGGAGCTATAAAGGACTTTGAAAGTCACCTAGTCTAAACACTCATCTTACTAGTTGAGGGACTTTACACCCAGAGGGGTCAAGTGAGTTGCCCATGGTCAAATAAGTTTTGCAGATAAAAGAACTGAGGTTTAAAGAAGCCCAGCCATTTGAACTAAATTCCAACTAGTTAGTGAGGAGTTAGAAATAGAATTAAATCCTCCAAAGTTCCAGTGACATTACTCTATTGAGCTGTCTGCTCTGGAGTCATAGACCTCAGAAACCATCTAGTCAGATGCCCTCATTTTACAGATAGGAAAATTGAGGCCCAAGGAAGTTTGCTTAAGATATTGCAGAAACAGTATTCCTTGCACCCTACCACACTTCTTCCTTCATCAATTCCTACAATGGAGCCCTTAGGGCACTTTCTTTACTCTTCTATGAACCCCTCCTTGACTCCTCTGCCACCTCCTCTCCAAACATAGGAAACAACCTACAAGAGATCCCTTAGCAGAGCACTGTTCCCTGGGGTTATTATTCCAGAAAAAGAGCACAATGGTGTCTATTAAGAAGTTGGAGTATTTTTTCAAGTTTAAAGCAAATTAGTATCTGCATTGTGTCCTCAATCTGTGCCCAACAGTATACTTGTTGGTAGTTCCAGGGATGGAGTGTGCATTCAGACCAGTAGATTCAACAGTGAATACAATAGTAGAAAAGTAACAACAAAGTGTTTCAAAATAATATTTTTAAATGTATTTCCATGGGAGGAAAATAAGTAGAATTTTGCCCTGCCAAAGAAATAGAGAATTAGTCAGGGCTCTGACTGTATGATCCTGGGAGGATCTGGGGATCTGTTCAATAATGTCTTCCTCATGAGACTGCCATGGTAAGGAGAATTTAGGTAAAGCTCAGTCCTTAGAGTTGGCAGGACCTTCTTTTATAATGCAATATTCTAGCACAGTAAGCCAGACTTCAGGTGTGACTTGATTTACAATGACACTATTAGGACCCACCTAGCAACTTACTGAGATTGGGATCAAGGGACTGAGATAATTCTGGTAGACCTGGAGGGATCCTGATCAGCCCAGATGGCTTGGGGAGGAGCAGAATAAGGAAGAAGGGCAGAAGGAGACAGAGAGACAAAGACAGACAAAGAAGAATGGAAAAGGGACTTGAGACTTTAGTTCACAGTAAAAAGAAAAGTATTGAATTGTACTAGACCATGTACTTGGATAAACAGTTAATGATTTTGAATAGCTTCAACGTAGAAACTGATTAATTACTAGAAACTTCGGCCCAGTTCTGAGTTGTGTCACTTTAGGGGGAATAGAGAAAATTTTAAAGAGTGCTAATGAGAACCACAAAGATAAGTTATGCAAGGATGGAAAGGAAAGAGTCCAGAGATGCCAACAATTGCACTCCATGCCCTTTGATAAATATATATGGTACCTGTTACAGTAAGGCATTACTGTGTAGGTTCTGTGCTCAATACCTGCCTGCCTCATGACAGCATTAAAGAGTAGACTTACAAGTTGTACCTGTAAGAGATCAGGAGCATATCCATGAGCCTCCTTTAATCTCACGAAGAAAGAACCACAAAAACAAAAAAGAAAAAGAAAGAAAGAACCACTAAATTACCCAGATTTCTTCAGCACCAACCCAGGTTCATAACAGTCCTATGGCTTGCCCAGAGAAACCAAAAGTTCCTAAGGGTCCAGAGCTCTGTTAAGGACCCTCCCCTGCCAAACCAGATTAGCATCTTCCCTGCAATTACCTAGGGCATTCAGAGGTTAAGGGGCTCCTCCATGGTCACAGAACCATCCTAAAAGAGATTGAATTTAGGTTTTCCTGACTCTCCGATCAACTCTATAATAATAACAGCTAGCATTTAAATAGCACTTTAAGGTTTGCAAAGTGCTTCACAAACATTATCTCACTTTCATCCTCACAATAAGCCTAGGAGGTAGGTGAAATTACCATCTTCCTTTTACAGATGAGGAAACTGAAGCAGACAGTAGTTAAGTGATTTGCCCAGGGTCGCTCAGCTGGGAAGCATCTAAGGGCTGAATTTGAACTCAAATCTTCCTTATTCCAGGTCTAGCTGCCTATAATAGCTTAATTAAATGCACTTTAAATGTGTGATCTTTTTCCCAGTAACCAACAAGATGACACTTTATTGGAGGAATTGACCCATATTTGCAATAGCTAAGTAACAAAACACTGGCTGTGTAGCCATCCAAGAAAAACTGCAGAACTTTGAGCAGCTTATTTTACAAATGTCTACATTGTCAGTGCCTGACAAGTGTTAGAAAGTTTTAGGCAGTAACATTTTTCTTCTGTGGGTGCCACGAAACAGCTGCTCATTTAAATAGTAGGTAATTTAGAAGAATAATGTGTAGCTTTAATTAAACCCAGTCTGCTGGTTTACTGTTTTTGACTATTAACCACACTTTGTGTTATTAACATAATACTTAGAAATGTAATTGCCTTCAGCTTTGCTTTCTTCAGATGTAAGCCTGATGCCTTTCCTTCTGCCTCTATTATCTGGGCCTCCATCGTCTCCCTTCTCCATGACAGTCCCCACTTGTGCTACAACAAATTAAACAATACAAAATAAAAGCTGCAACTTGAAAGAGGAACTGTTCAATTCCGAATAATTTTCCAGAATATTAATAGCCTATGTGCATATCCATTGAAAATTCTAAATCCGGTAAAACTTGACTAAGAATTATTTGGAGATCAGTTTGAATTAATGAAGAGGCATCACATGTCTAAAGATACATGTTTATTTCTTTCAAGTGCGTAGAGTAACAGAAAAGAATGTCTGATGCTGCCAAGCAAAGGTCCAGCTGAGCCTTCTTTTACAAACATACTAACATCTCTTCTACTAGCACACAATCAGTTAATAAATAGACTTTACTAAAGTGACTTTAAGAGCTTTTTTAATAAACTGTTTGGGATCACTATTTAGGGCTGGAAAATATCATGGAGATCTTATAGTTCAGTTGCTTCACGCAGGTGAAGAAACTAAGGCTTGGAGAAATGACAGGAATTGCCCAGGGTTACCCAGTGATCTGGGATTCAAACACAGGTCTTCCCATTCCAAATCTGGTGTGTGCTAATTGCCCTTAAGTACATTAGACTGGCTCACTTTGCAATCTTACTTATCCTATTACTTTGTTTCGCTAATGATTTTTCTCATATTCATGAAAATTTAAACTTTAACCTAGCCCAAATCAGAATTTAAAATTCTGAATTAGCAAAGTAGAAATTTTTCTGCTCACAATACTATCACAAGTCACTATCAGTCATGCGGTTGCTCAGTATCACTAAAGGGGAAGACAATTAAATTAATTCCTCACTCTCATGTTATCTTGTTACTGTGGTTGATGTTAAATTGTTTTTTCAGATGCATCTGACTCTGGGTGACCTCATTTGTGGTTTGGTTGCAAAGATACTGGAGTGGTTTGCCATTTTCTTTTCCAGAAGAAATTGAGGTAAACAGGGGTAAGTGACTTGCCCAGGGTCACACAGCTAGTACCTAAGGCTGGATTTGAACTCTTCCTGATTCTAACTGCAGTGCTCTATCCACTGCACCACCTAGCTACCCCTGGTTATTTGTTATGTGATATCAAATAGATTTCGTAACCTTGCTGTGCTTTAGTTGCTGCACAGGTTTGTTTTTTGCAGAAAAGCTATGAAAAAATGAAGATTCATGATCATCCATCTCACCCTCACTCTTAGTTTTGTTCCCCCATCTACAAAAAAGAACAGATCTCCTTTTCTTTATAATCAGACAAAAACCTTTTTTAAGCTCCTATTACTCTTGTTCATCTCCTTCCCTGCTAAACTCTGAGAAAAGCATTTCTATTTGCTATCTTTAGTTCTTCTCCTTCCTAAACTCCCTGAAATCTGGCTTTTAGTTTCACTCATCTATTAAAGTCACTTTTTAAGAGAGTTCACAGATAGACTTTTGGGGGTCCCTTAACTTGGTAGATTTTTTTAAATTTATACTACATGTCAGTATTGTTGGTTTCTTTTATAACCCTATGTGTTATATTTTATTTTAGGCATTTAAAACGATTATTCTGAGAAGGATTCCATAGGTTCTACCAGACTAACAAAGGAGTCCAAGATACCAAAAAGCTGAAGAACTCCTGCTTTTATATCATTAATGACTTCCTTAGCACCATGCATAGTTTTTTTTCAGTTCTCTTCTTCTTTCACCTTTCGGCTTCATTTAACACTGTTGTAGTTGAGGTACTGGGAATCCCAAAATGCAAGGGTAGAGGGGGATCTGCCTTGAAAGAATTAGACCACTGAAGCCTTCTTTCTGTCAGAGTAACAAGGTTTATTGTATTACTGATAGGAGCAGGGAGATTCCAAGAATCTGAGCAATTTAATGGGGGTAATATTGATATTTATATACAAGAAAAGACTGTTGGAGGATCTGAATGGGATTATGGAGTGGTAAATTGTCTGGGGGCTTCAGAAGTTGCAGACAGGAAAACACAAAGGACTGGGCTTCCAAGGGGAAATAATGGAGATGGGTCCCTGTACACAGTTACATACGTGATTTCAAAACACACAGGACAAGACGCTCAGAGGAGGGCAGTGTAGGGATAAGCCAAGGCCAAAGAAGAAAAGCAGTGGAGAGGAAGAAAAGCTGGAGTACAGTGAAAGGACAGTTAAAAGCTTTATCGAGTATCTAGGTGGACTGGAAGGGACCAGGTGCCTCAAAGCCAAGGACTGGGTTCAGGGGCTGGGTTGTGTTGGGTCCAGATCCCATCACCCCATAAACATGATTTACCATCCTCTCCTTCGGAATAACCTCTTCTCCCCTAGATCCAAAAATATTAGAGCATTACAACTGTAGCTTAACTTATATTAGCTACCGTTTTCCCCCAGTAGCTACTGTCCTTTGGTTTAACAAATCCACTTCTTAATTCTTTAGATTTCAACACAGTTTTATTGGGAGCATAGGCTACCAAGTTAAAAAACTCTCTTGCCCTGTTACCACTCACTCTCTCCCAACACAATCCATAACCCATCCTGTGTCTCTAGCCCAATGCCTGTCCTTTCTATTATCCTCTCTGGAGCTCCCATTCTGGTAATAAGGCTGTCCTTCTTATTAGACCTCTTTCTCTTACATGATTTTTATATAATTAGAATCACGAAAATATGGCTTTCCACAGAAGACACTGACTTGCTTGCTCACCTCTTTCTCCTGTATAAGGGCAAAACCCTGGTGCTCCAGACTAGGTACGCAAGTAAGCTCTCTTCTTACTCATTGCCACTTCCAAACCTTCCTCTTTCTTCCTTCGCTCTCCAAAGTAAACACTTAGGAAAAATGCTTTTTGATGAGTTGACTGACTAACTCCCCGAGACTTTCCAACATCCCAGTCTCACATAGCCTGAATCTAATCCTGGGAAATGACGATTAGTTTCCCTCCCCTTGCCTTTTTGTCCACACTTGGAGTAACTTCAGGAAATCTCCAAAATGTAACATGGAGGTTTTTCATGTCTAAATTTTCCCCAAAATTACAGGTAAAAAGGGTCCTCAAAACTCAAGGTAACAAATGCAAATTTTATGGGACAGCTTTTATTTCACCCCACAGAAAATTCAGAAAAAAGACTCGCAGAAGCTTGTGACCAGATAAAGAAAATATAGAAAGCATTTAGCTCGTCAGCAATCCCCAGAATGAAACTGAACCTAAGTCATTGTTATGTCTACCCTTTGATATTCGAGTGAGTCCCTCTCTCCCAGAGTCCTACACAGTCTACTTTAAAACTGGTAGGATGACCCAGGGCTTTAAACATCTCCCAAAAGTCAAAATCCTTTAGAAGCAGCTGAGTCAAGAGCATCCTGGTGTGGGCATGCAGAATTGTCAGATGCTACTGATGGGCTGATTATTCTTGCTAAAATGGTTTGGTTTTGGGTTTTTTAAATCTTTGTTAATTGTTGATGGGTAGGAGGAGGGGAAAAGAGCATATTCTGAAATGAAAGTGATGTTAAAGCAAAAAACATAAGTAAAAAATAAATAATGATCCTTTTATCATTGGACCTTTACTATCTAAAGAACTGACTGCATTTGCTTTTCCGCAGGATGCCTTACCAAAACTACATGAACGACTGATTGTCATCTCTCTCCAAAGAATACATTGCATCAGGCTATCTATTTCCCTAAAGCAATTGTTCTTAAACTTTTTGATCCCATGATCCCTTTACACACTTAAAAATTGTTAAGGACTCTAAAGAGTTCCTGTTCATGAGTGCTATACCTATCAACATTTGCTGTATTTGAAAATGAAACTGCTCATTTTTAAAAGTCATTTATTAATTCATTTAAAAATAACGACAAACCCATTATACATCAACATGAATAACATTTTTTTACAAAAAAATGCATTTTCCAAAACAAAAAGTTAGGAGAAAGAGTGGTTTTGTTTTACATATTTTTGCAAATTTTTGCTTAATAGAAGACAGCTGAATTGCTATATCTACTTTAGAATTCAGTGTGTTGCAATATTTTTTTTGGTTCAATTATGGAAAGATAATTCAGCCTTACACAAATATATAGTTGGAAAAGGGAGGAGTATTTTAACAGACAAATAACATCTTTCCATTTGTATTAAAATAGTTTTAACCTCTTAGACTTGCTGAAATGGTCTGGGAATCCCTCAGGGTCTACAAACCACACTTTACAAACCACTACTCTAAATAGACCACTCCACCCTCACACTTGGGAACTCTCCAACTTGGAATTACCCATGTGGCACTGACCAGGAAGTCTTCTTTCACTGACTGAAGATTTGTTTTCAGAATTGTGCTGATTAGGGAATCATTTTTTCCCTTTCTGTCCTAAATAGATTAGGGTTCAAGAACATTGTCCATCTCCCTAAGTCTCAGTCAGCTTGTCATCATGAAGGCAGCCCCTAGTCTCTGAAACCCAATCATATGTGTATATATATATATATATGTTTGTATATATATATATATATATATATATATACATACATACATATCTTATTAAATGGAGTGAGATATATGTATTTATATATATACACACATATGGATATATATATATGTATGTATATGCATATGTCCATATACATATGTGTTTAAATGTATATATATTTTATATATATATATATATATATATATATATATAGAGAGAGAGAGAGAGAGAGAGAGAGAGAGAGAGAGATCTCCTGGTGTTAATTATCTACTGTGAGCCAAACCCCAAGACCACTCTCCTTTCTCAAGGACATTAGTATCTTTCCTAAAGTTGTCCTCTCTATTCTGTTTCCTCTCTACTGTCCTTAGACTTGGGGAACTTCAAAATGCTAATGTGCCCTGAAATCCCTTAGTTTCCCAGTTCATCAGCTTCCCCAAAATCCATAATCTGTATCTTCAATCCATCTCAGCTAAGGGATAGACATCCCCTTGATCTGATCATCTCCTTCAAGTATTCAAACCCCATAACTTATGATTCTTAAATTCCTGGATATGATCATGACCTTCAATTACTTCCTGTGTCTCACCCCTCCTAAATCTATTCTTTATCTATACTGGAGAGAGAGAGAGACTTGAAACAAAGACAACAACCAAAAGACTATTACAATATCCAAATGTGAGATGAATAAGGGCCTACACTAGGTTGAGGACAGTGTTAAGAGAGAGAGGAGTATGTTATACAAGATATGCTACAAAGATAAAATTAAACAGAACTTGGTAACAGATTGGATATGGGGGAGGGAGGAAAGTGAAGGAATAGGAGGAGTTGAGGTTGACACCTCAGTTGCAAGCCAGAGTGACTGGGAGAATGGTGGTGCCCTTGACAATAATAGGAAGTTTAGGAAGGGGAATAGATAATGAGTTAAGTTTGGATCATATTGAATTTACAATGTTTACATTTCATAGCACATCCAGTTTGAGATACCCAATAGGAAATCAGAAATTCTAGTCTAGAAGTTCAGAAAATGGTTGGAGTTGTAAAGTAGATCTGGAAATGATCAGCATAGAAATGAGAATTGAATACATAGAGATCAAGCAAAATTGTATAAAGGGAGAAGAGAAAAGGGCCTCAGTCAGAGCCTTCAAGAACTTTGAACGTTAGTGGGCATGATATGGGTGAAGATCCAGCAAAGGACTTAGAAGGATCTGTCAAATAGCTAATGGGAAAATCAGGATAG